>CM046728.1:2400000-3642500 GCA_025584915.1 Monochamus saltuarius | reverse complement strand
GGGTGCAGATAGAACATGAAATAATAAGATGACAAGTTCCTATAAAACTTTTTCTTACAGACCCTCCCTACGTAGATGTGTCCCTGAAGAACGCCGGTGGAAATCGAAAGATTTTAAAATAATAAATCTGGGTAGCCTCAACCTCAGACTAAAAAAAGGTGGTCTTGTTTATTGTCGATAAAATGAAGCGTTTACGAGAAAAAGTTCGACATATATTCGCATGTTGAACGCTCTTATGAAGTTTTTATTTTTTTCCGATTAAACATCTTAAAATTAAACGAAAAATAAACACCTGCTTGTTTTGACTCCCCGTATTTCTGCACTAAAGTAGATTTATGCGTCAATGCAGTTCATAAGCATAAAATTAATGAACCCACCTTTGCAATTCGTGCGATTATGCTTATTATTTCCATCTGTATACAGGGTGAGTCAGTCATGATGTCATTAATTTTAAGAGAAGATGCGCAATTAACAAAAAGCTAAATACATATTTACACCGAAAAAATATATTTAAACCCCCTTTTCAGACTGTCACAGCCTTGGTCGTTTACAGCTCACAGTTCAACTCGATGTCAACCTGATGCAATGTTGTCAAGTTGTAATATTTTTCTAGTACCTACCTACCTAGGTTATAGACATCACAAATAAACGGTTGTACTGACTATTTTAGAATATCATTTTTTCTTGCTCAGTTCAACTTCAGCCAATAATAATTTAAAATGTTAATATCCAATAAAATCAAATAATAATAATCAAATATTTCTATTAAAAATTGCAAGTAACGCGGTCCACTCAGGTTTTCCGGTAGAAAATATGGTCCAATCCAACGATACCCGTACACTCCTGCCCATACGTTGACAACAAATCGCCTCTGAAAGCCAAACCGACAAGTAGCGTGTGGATTTTTCTCTGAGCAAATGTAGCTGTTATGATTGCATCAAAACTCCAACGTGTCTAATAATAAACCGAGTAATAAACCATTTACGTACATTACATAAAAAACCTATACCCAATGGGTAAATTATTAAGAGAAGCTGAAAAGTGTTTCGTGATTAAATACTAAATAATAAAAAACCATCATGTTGTCGACAGAAAACTGTCCTAGACCGAAATGGCACGCCGCTAATCTAAGTTATCGAGAGTGAATCTTGACCTACTGTATTATTAGGTCTATAACCTAGATATCTAGTTTTAATCTAGACACATGAATGAATTTTCCTAAAATATTGATTTATTTGTTAATAAAACCAAATGTAGATAATAAATAAATGTTTTCGAATGTTAGGTTATTACAGTTTAATAATTTTGATATTACGTTTTCACTACGTTTTATAAATAAATATGAATTTTTAGTATTACTCGTAAGTAAAATTAATTATTCAGTTTGTAGTTACGTACATCTAGCCTAGAGATGTATTGTTTTTTAAGTAATATGGTACTAACCTGTTTAAAATGCCAGTCTGAGTAAAACTGCACTCACCCGTCCATAGCACTTTATTAATAAAATTAGGGTCAGTCGCATTTCGTAAACATTCTCCGTAAAACACTACCATTTCCGCATATACGGAATTTGTAAAATTATGCATTGCGAATTTACGACAAATACGCGAGACCGAAATAAACAAACTACTGCTTACTGCTTGTATTCTCTCCATCCTCCCTCCAAATGTGTGGCGTGATCTACAAATTTGGGGGGAAATAAATGCGGGAAATGCAGAGTGCTAAATGAGGGTAAATTTGAATAACACGCTGATGTGTTAGACAATATTATGTATGTAAACATGATGTGGCATCGATGTTTAAGCCGCCATTCGATTGTCGTATGGGTGCGTAATCTGAAAGTTCGTAGCGCACCAGGAGTGTCGTGTTACTGATTTTTATAGGGTGATTTGTTTACTTGTTTAAAGGTCGAGTAAAATTTTTTTTTTGGATTTTCTGCCTTTATTAGTCCTCCCGAATATGTGGTTAAAATTAATGACATTATGACTGACTCACCCTGTAGTGTTTAGATAAACTCGGGACAATTTGTGAACATATCCAATACAAAAACAACTGAAAAATATCCCGTGAACTGTCACGCGAACAAATCGAGTGGTACCAGACAGAAAATAATGACGCACGGTTGTCACATCGCATGTTTACTATCAAGAAGTCACACTATCGAGTAGGAAACTTTAGATTGGTTTTTTCTGAAGACTATTCGATAGTTCTTTGTAGTTTTTCTAGGGGAGTTCGCAACTGCTATAAATCTTACGAACTTTTAATAAAGTCTGTTTAATTTTAGCAGAGCTGCCGTAGCAAATTCTCGCCTTTAAAATAGATAAAAATCCGGAGTTTAAGAATGCTCACCTGCAAAAATAAACGCAAGGAGTATTGCAATTATTTTTTAAATTAGGTACGGCGCAAGGCACTCTCCGATTACTTCCTTAATTAACTAAATAAGAAACGAAAACTGGAGTATTAAACTTGAGTTAGGATAATTGAAAAAACAACTGATGGAAAAATGTTAATGTTTATTTAAGAAATTCAACGCAATGAGGAAAAAATGTACCGATTTTTTACTAAATACTAACATACAAATTTAGGGGGTTCAAGTGTGAAGAAGACCCAAAAGTAGAGATTTCAACGAACAAAAAGTCCACCGACTTTTTCTAAAAAAGCAGATATTTTGACGTGAGAGTTTTCGATTGAAAATTAGGGTGGTTTTTCGATATTAAGTCAAAATAAGGTGAAAAAATAAATATTTTAAATAAAAAAAATTACAGTGTGTTTGGGACATAAAAAGGTAATTTTTCACAAAATTTCGTGAAAAAAAACATTTTTTTGTAAAAGATAAAAATAGAAAACGAAAAACTTGGTTATTTGAATTCTTCACATAAATTTTGAGATTATGTGAAAAAAGTGTAAATTTTTTTTTTTTTTTGTATAACCTGTTTGTGTATTGCGTAAACTCTGGAAATGAAAGGTAAATAAATTACGAATACC
Source organism: Monochamus saltuarius (assembly GCA_025584915.1). NCBI lineage: Eukaryota > Metazoa > Arthropoda > Insecta > Coleoptera > Cerambycidae > Monochamus > Monochamus saltuarius. The sequence continues at coordinate 3,639,515 of CM046728.1, read as the reverse complement.
GGCGAAAACAGGTTACTTACGGAGTCCAGAAAGACAATGCCTCGATCATCATTTGAAACGTTTCCCAGAGAGAGAGAATAGGTGCTTGAATTAATGTACCTACTTCTGCTGCTCGAGCCCCTGCGTTTGACGGCAGACGGCAGATAAGAAAGCAATATATCACCCGTTGTATTAAATTTGCGTCTCCTCGTTTCTAATTAAATAAAATCGATTCGGGAATTGATTGCTCTCGACGCGCAATAACAAGTGTGCCCCCAGGGGAAGGCAGTAATCTGGGATATGTGTATTACCTGACGTCGGAAATTCCAGTTCCGCTTCATATTCGAACGTGCCTTCTTTTAAAGATGAGGGGTTCTTTGTGAGTGCCGGTTTCAATTCTCGGTTCGTTCCCGGGAAGAAAGTCATAACTTACCGCCCAAAAATGTAGAACGCGTTCGCAGTTTCCAATGATGGCGTACGGCTAAAACATTTTGAGAACCGCTGTGCGCTGTGATCCGTAATTCTCTTATTATTGCCTTCATGCTATTAGAAATTTGAATAACACAACAAACACATTTATGCACAATCAAAATTCATATTTTTCTATAACAGTTGAGATTAAAAGAAATCACTGAAACAGTCCTACTAGTATTCACGATGTTCTACAAGCTCTATGACAGGCTTTGGTAGATGGTAGCCACTGGATAGATCCATTAATTCCCATATATTTTTTTTTGAATTGCTGCACAATCCTTGGTCTCACAGTAAGCCCGTATTATACAGAGTGTTAAAAAAGAGTGTAAAATATTTCAGGAGGTAATAGTATGAACCAACATAAGCAGAAAAGTCTTAATAAACATGGGTCCGCAAAGTAACGGTTGCGGAGATATAGACCACTATTCGTTTTTCAAACATTTTATTTTATTAGGAATAAACCGACAAAGGAAGCTTTTAACAAACAAAAAACAAAGTTACAGAAGATGTTCAAAGTGCCCTCCGTCCATGTCCAAGCAGGCACGACATCTTCGTCTCAACGATATTCGAACTCTTTCGAAAACACCCTCGTTGGTTTGGATTTCTTGACACTTTTGATTAATCCGTAGCTGCAGCTCTCCCAGGCTATTTACAGGAGTACCATACACTAATGTCTTCAAATATCCCCAAACAAAGAAATCTAGAGGGTTCAGATCAGACGATCTTGGAGGCCATAAAACAGGTCCGGCCCTTCCTACCCATCTATGTGGAAAAGTTTGGTGTAAATGCTCTCTAATGGCCATGGAAAAATGAGCTGGAACACCATCATGCTGGAACCACATTTGTTGCCTCTGATTCAAAGGAATGTCTTCCAAAAACTCATACAGTATGTTCTGCAGAAAGTTGAGGTAAGCAGCGCCTGTTAATCGGTTTGGTAAAGCAACAGGACCTAGAAACCTGTCACCTACCCCATCCAAATGCTTAATGAAAAACGTGCCTGATGTCCAGATTCTATTAGAGGATGAGGATTTTCGCCGGCCCAAAAATGGTAACGTGAAAATTAAACATTCCATTTCTTGTGAACCCGGCCTCATCAGTAAAAAGAATGTTTGCAAGAAAACGAGGCTCTTCAGCATCATGACGTAGAAACCAGCGGCAAAAACCAAACGTGCTTGGTGATCATTTATTGGATTTAAGGCCTGTACTCGTTGCAGATGGTATGGATAAAACAGTTGCTCGTGAAGGATTCTCCAAACAAGAAAACCACTAATTCCTACCTCGGCTGATATTCTCCGCACACTCGTACCTGGATTCTGCTCTACCAGTGCTAGAATTTCTTCTTCTGCTCTAGAAGTGGATGCCGACCTTGGTCTTCCGGATAAATGGCACTGTTTGCTCAAGGAACCGGTATCACGCAATCTTTGGTGAATTCTTTCAAACATGCGTTGTAAAGGAATCTGGCGATTTGGATAAGCGTCAACATAAAAACGTCGCGCTTCGGTGGCGTTCCCATTAGCACGACCATACATGAAATGCATGTCTGTTAATTCTGCGTTATAGTAACCAGCCATAGCGAAAGAAAACTTGTGCACTGAGAACAACTGTCAAATACGTACTGTTTATTTCACTAAACATCAACCAACTATTATAAGAAAATACACAACGTTTTTGCAAAATAAAAAAGGGGCTAAAAAATATAAAACATTCCATATCTCCGCAACCGTTACTTTGCGGACCCATGTTTATTGAGATTTTTCTGCTTATTTTGGTTCATACCCTCCTTAAATATTTTACACTTTTTTTAACACCCTGTATAAACGTTACAAACTAAAATTTTGTAAGAAACATACAATTGAGAACTTAAACATTGACTTCTGACAGATATTTCTGAGAGTATATATTGCGCAAGATATGTCAGCACTTAAGAGCTTTCCAAATCTTCAAAAAGGAATAGAAAACCGCTCCATGCTCACATAATCATCACTAAAAGCAGTTTTCCACAGAGTAGACTTTTATTGAAAAATCACTGCGGCAATAAACGTAATAAAGTATGAAAATATTAAATTCTATTCGTTTGGAGAGACTTTAAAACATAACAGCCGTCATAACGACATCATAATATCTGCATAGATATTACCCCCGCGTAATCAATACCGAAATTTATCCCGATTCTCGTTTTATTGAAGCTTTAAGTAGACGTCTTTTATGAGGGAGCGAAGGATTTTGATAAATGTTGGGAGTAGCACGCTTTATATTACGTCTGTTATGCGAATGTCGGTAATATTTTACATAAATTTTATCATTAGGTTCATAAATTACCTTACTGAATGCTCGTATTGCATTTCCTTAGTGTTTTACGCCAATCTCTTTGGTTTAGAAGATTATCTAGATACAAAATGACACGTTCTGTGTTTTCCACGACTATTACATTAATACGTCTATTTTCCGTGGATTAAAGGCCTTTTAACACACTAGTGGATTAGAATTCATAATACCACGCTTCGATTTTATAGCATTTTATTTAGAATTGTTATTATTAACATTTATCTGAAGAACGATCTTGTCATTTTGATCATAATTATTAAAATTTACTTGATAAATAGTTTATGAAGGACTGGAGAGGCCCAAAACTTCGCCAGGTAGGACCTGGATTTATTCAGCAATTGCCATCTTGCTAGACAGTGAATCTTCAATACAACTTTCTGCTACCGTAGTCGATTTCCAACCACCATGACGCTTCACCCCCAGCATTGGCCAGTAATGTTGCCCAAGAATGCCTCATTCCATGTCGGGTAAAACTTTCTGGGTCAGGGAGCCCAAGAAATGCAGTCACTTTTGAAAACGTTTTCGAAATTGTATTGATGCCTGCATGTGGTGTAGTACATTTTCCAGCCACATATCGCAAGAAAAATGCTTCACCGGCATTTTTAGGTCGTATTTTCGACACATTTCTACAGCATTGACTAAAAAAGTTTCTTCCTTGATCATGAAACTTCTTGAAATATTTGTATTCTTGATTCTACTTTCAAATATGAAGTGAGTTTGCCATAGTTCGAAATATCACTGTGGCGGCTCATATATTTCTATACACCCTGTATAAACTAACTTATTTATTTTTGTATATATTCACTTCATATTTTCATAGTTCTGCACTCACATATTTCTGTACACACTGTATAAGTTAAAATATTTCTTTCTTCATATAACGTCTGTTTTTAAGTGCTAAATGTAGATATCATGTTTTGTAAATATTATATAAGTAAGTAGATGACCGGCGTCCCCATAAACCTTATCTCAGGGTTCTGCATGGTCAAAACTAAGGAACACACTTGTTTTAACAGACCCTTCGAGGAACTATCTAAATTACGGGAACGACGGACAGTCACATTTTTGTAACCAGTCAATAACATTGACTCATCGTATAACATTGCGGGTGCTAAACAACCGCAAGTGATAATAAATATTAGTACACAATACACTGTCCTTATTGAAATCACACCACCCCACATCACTTTCAACATTGATTTTAGTATGGAATATTTTGTCCACATCTAAGAGGCAGCAAACCGTTTCTCCACATTGAAAAAGTACGATAGTAGCACCTCTTCTGTAATTGCTCCTTCTCCTATGCTTTTTTTTCACTAGTTATCGAATTCCACCAATTCCTTCTCAGACACACTTTTGCTTTTCGCTGGTAACATACGTAATGTTGCTTCTTGAGCTTCTTGCTGGATTTCAGCTGGAATGAAACATTCTCAGCATTCTCACTAATTTTTTGTGTCGATTTTACAAATTTTTTCACTTGTTGACAAATAAACAAACGCATGTCTTAGAAACGATTCCAAGACTTTCTATTATTCAGCTGGCAATCAATATTCTTGAGTGAAATAAATTTGTTAAATATGACGTTTTTCATAACCATAATGTTTCACCTGCTCTCACACTGCTTTCACTCCTCATTGACCGGTTTTGGCCGTGGTCGTGGATAAAATGTTGACTTGCATTCGAGAAATTTACCAGCCATTCTCTCGAAAAAATGTGTCCATTTTTTGACTTGTTAATTCTCTTATATAATTAATAACTATAACTGGGTCTTAATTAATAGTTTGTAGCCACTTGGTTGGTAAGGAAGGCATATATCAGTTGAGGGCGATTTTGCGCCTGAGCAGAGCGAGGAATGGCAATGGAGTCCGAAACTGGTCAAAAGTACTTAACTCTTGCATGATGTATTACAATTGTTAATATATACATATAAGGGTTTATTAATATTTTTTATATTTCACTGCTAGGAATACCCAGTAAAACAAAATAAAAAATTCCACAAATGTATACAAAATAGTAAGATTTTCGAAACATCAGTAAGTTCTGTTTGTCGGTTCTGGAAACCGAATAAAGTCGGTAAAGACATGTCTGGATAAAAAAATCGGATCCTATGGCAGTATTTCCGACCTTATCAGTATTTTCGCTCTTTGCTTTCTGAAGGATAATCAGGAGGTAGCCGCAGGATTAGGAGATAGAGGTCCGGGATCAGGAATACATAACAATCTATTTGCAAATTTCGTGCCTCTATTGAGACATCAGAGCGAAGGGATGAGAAAGAACCGGAAAATAAATGAAATTCTGCTAAAAAAAAAGGAAAACGTACACGGTGCTCCAAACAACGATTCGAAAGTTTAGTAAAAGAAGTTATAGACTTTTCAATTCTTAGTTTTATTCATTTTTGAGTATATTTTAACTAGTGAGGAAAACAATATGAACAAAATACTTTCTCGTTGAAGGTCTCATGTGAGTTTGTTCAAAACTGCAGTTACTACTTGTGTCAAATATAATTTTAATTTAATTTTTCTCTAATAATAATCTAAAGAGATAACATTTTCGATATTACCAATATTTTGACGAAATTGTCTTTTTTGTGAGGTATGTGAAAATGCTCCTGCTTTAACTTCAAATCATGATCGCGCAGTCTCATATCCCTATTACAAACAAAAATTTTATCTGGATCTCATCTGTATGTCATTATAAGATCGTCATGCATCCTCCGGTCTTTCAGCACCTGTATATTTATACGAATTAGGTGCGGTTCATAGAGGAGATGGTCAAATCCAACGGGAAGTTTTGTAACACCTCTCTGGACACCGTCCAACTGCACAATATCTTGCTTCGACACATAAGACCATATGGTTACAACAAATTCAAGATGTGCACGAATATATGTATCGTAAATCTTAAGCAAAGTAACCGTATTAAGATCTTGGAAAGATTTATGAATCATATAAATTAATTAGTTGCACCTTGGCAGGATTTTGGACACATGAGCACTCCAAGACAACGACTGTGATGGTAACACCTAGGTCATTCAACTGGGAAACAGTGTTTAAGTTATGACCATCAATTGTGTAGTCCAGTTAGGTATTAACTATTGTGAACACCAATTGTTAATGAGATCAAGGTTCCTTAGTAAAGTCGAATTAGGTGATGAGAAAAGCTTCAAATAGACAGCATAAGAAAGTGATCCAGGTGCACTAGTGAGGGACGATATATAAATTGAAAATAGAATGGGACCTAGCACTGAACCCTGAGGCTCACCACTTAGAACATCTCGTTTCTCAGAGTTTCATGGTATTCCATGGATTTTATTAGTTGATGGGTGTAAAACTAATGCGTCAACTTAAAAATTGTCAGGTTGGTGCCCTTTGGCATGACAAAATATAATTTTCGACCAACTTTTTGAATAGCAGAGGGTGCATTTATACCCTACGGCTTTGGCTTCCGTATATAGTTGTCACAGAAACGAGCAACCCAATGAAATAAGCGATTCGACTTCTTCAATCTTTTAGTATTCGCGCTCACCTTGTACGAGACTCGAGAATTCCCACCTCGCTGGGGAAAACCATGTAATACGGCCGCGTCAGGTTAACTGTGTTTTATTCTCCATCCCTAAAACAATGGAACGCGGCGCGCCCTGGCGTGAACAAACCGCGGCGCTGCCCGAATTTTGATAAGAATATTGTGTATTATATAATTCTTCCGAGTCCGGGACAATGTACCTATTTTTGTGTATGGCGGTTCGGAAGAAAATGAATATTTAGATGTCTGGGGGCCAAATTTATCATCCAGATAAAACAGTTGTCAGCCGAGCGCCGCACCAACTCGGGGGGGTTTGTAGTGAATAAATAATTGCATTAGTTCTGCTCGTTCGAACAATACGGGACATTGGGGTAGAAATGCCGCCTACGCTACGTTCTCTAAGTCGCAGTATCAGGTAGTTAAAGCGAATGGCAGAATTTTAATCATCGCTTGTGTTTAATATCCGATGAACGCTACATGTGCGCGTTCTGATACCCGACGAACGGTACTTGGACAGCGGTAATAAAGTAAAGGTTTATTATGGTCTGCAATTTTTTATTGTCTTTTTTTGTTCCCTAAGTACAGGTAATTTTTTACCACATTAAGAAAAATCAATAGATTTAATCGAATCATGTTATATACAGGAGGTCCAAGACTTTTGACGTTGTGTGTATTTGGGAGGTTATCCTGTAATACATATCAAACCAATATAAAGTTTCCCATAATTAAATCTAAACGAAGCTTTGTAGTTTTGGTTTGAATTTTTAAAACAACTTGCTTGTTTTCCACTTAGCATTAAAAACATCCTCCCCAAGCCCGTAGATTCCCTATATTTCGACATTACTCTTCTTGTTCTGGCTAATATCAATTTAATAATAAAAGCCACACTAAAGAAATATTAAGTAATTAAAAAATACCCTTTCCATTTGTTCACCAAGTGTTTATTTATTTAGCAATTTCTGGGACGCGAAGCGAATAAAAATTATGGCTCGGTAATTAATCGGCTCTAGTGCCGAACGGCACAAAGGCCGGAAGATTAATAAGACCCGGGGGGAAAAAATCACCCCGCCCGCCCCATTAAGAAGGGTTGAAGCCAAGACTGCCGTAAGAAAGGCAGTTCCGTTGCTCCTCGGTTAGCCGATAATACGTCAAGTGTTCTGGTGCGCTTATCCCACTTCTGAATCTTGGAAAATGCGCCTGTCTCGCGGATAACCCACAAACATTTCTTGCAAGCGATATACAGGGCGTATCTATTAAAATAATCAGAAAAATAGCAAACGTGAATTGTGATGAATTTCCACATCAAATCAAGTAATGTTCGGCTGTCAATGATCATTGTAGAAAGCGGTTTAGCATTAGGTATAGTTGTTAGAAGAGACAGACACTTAATCATAAATGACGTATATAGGGTGAACCTTAAATAAGTACAAATATTTTATCCAGTAGTACAGTTCACTGTGTAAAACACATAATTAATAGTTTTTTTTTTACTAAAATAATAAAAATATAAAATTTTAAATAAGTTTCGTGATTTTTCAATCGAAAACTTGTTGAGGACCGCTGATCCGACTCCGATACTAATATTTTTAAGAGTCATGATGGATGTGTATTCTACAGCGTTGCATGTTGCATTACAGTAATGTCTTGGAATAGGCATGTTATTTTTCCACTTGTATCTTGCCTTTGCCACAGCTTATTCCTTTGCCCTAGACCAGTGCACTGGTATCATCATAACCTCTTCGTCAACCTCGCTGACTGTGACTATTAATCCCAGAAAATAGGGCTGGTGCCGGACATTTTGCCTACTATTCGCGACACCTACCTGTTACCTGTGCCTACGACACCAGCTTCTTTTTTGCATGCGAATGACACTGAATATTTTTCTCTTGATACTGAATGTATACAACAAGGTCGTTATTTTGTTAATACATGTTTTGTGTTTATTTTTAAAATCTGTTTCACCCATTACAAAACTAAGAAGTACGAAATATTTAACACTGACACTTTGTTTGAGGTTATGTGGCGAAAATTAACTCTAAGGTGTTGTGTGAAATTCATAATTTTTTTGTTATTCTTCATAAAATAATTTAAGGGGATAATTTGTGTATCTTTCTAACAGAATACAATGGTATTAACTTGTAACTGTGGATAACTGTTTAAATAATTGGGTTTTCAGCTTTTATACTCGTACACGCTTATGGATAATTTCTGGAATCATTGAACAAAGTAACATTTTTTAATCGTTTATTGTAAGTTAAAAAGTTACAATTTGGCTTAATTTTATTACGTGGCGTACTACCTACCCAATTTTACTTTACTTATTGCTAAAAACAAGTATTTTTAGATTAGAATCACCCGCAAAAAATTGAATTTACGTTAAAAATTATTTATCTTACATACGATATGGCAACCTCGCTTTTAGTAAAACCTATGGTTTATTAGATTACATCAGCGGTCTATCTGGTCAGTGGACCTCAAAATGTGGGTACCTATTTAAAAAGAAATCTTCGTAAATATTTGAAATTTTAAAAAATGACTCAATTGACACATTTACATGACGAACTACACCTGCAGTTAAAATATTTGTACTTATTTAAGGTTCACTGTATAGAGTTTTAGCATTTCTGTGGTAGAAACACCTTGATGAGCTCACCTCGCGCCGGTATGGGATCCTTGGCGTTGTCAAAAGTTATCTCCGAGTCCTGTTCATAGAATTCTCCGATTTTGGCGACGCACTTGAGGGTCAGCCTTCCGTTGTTGAAGTGGGAGGGGAACAAGGGCAGCTCCAAGGAAGACTCGCTCCAGGATAATTCTCCTGCAGGATGTTTTCTTGTAACGCACTTCTCGCACACCTAAGAATATATATGTTAGTCAAAATATACAAGGTGGAACATTATATAAAAGAAAACACTGTGCAGTTTTTGTTTAAATTTCACACATAGGGGTTTTGAGGGGTCCTGATTAACACCACCTTATCAGATTTTAAATGAAAGAATCGTTAAACGTTTTTATCGAATTTCGGGGGTATAAAAAAATCATAGCAGGTCTTGGATCGCCATCTTAAATGCCGTGGTAGGGTCAGAGGAAGCGGTTTTCGATGTGTGTTAAAAAAAATAATTATCTTAAGCGGGCTTTACACTAACAATTTATTGACGAAGAAATTGATGAATTAATTCATCAATTTCTTCAAGGTCGCATTTGGTTTTACATTATGTTCAGGGGTTGGCAAGTTTCTTAACAATTTTGCTGTCAGATGTCACCCGTACCAACCTAAAAGTAATTTTAACTTTTGACATTATATCATTCCCATTTGTATACGAAACAAAAACTGTTAAAAACGAAAAGTAATTTTAATAATTATATTTTAGGACAAAATAAGCTTCGATTGCATTTATTATTGCTGCTGCTCGGTTACTGGTTAAATATTTACATTTATTTTAGGTTGGTATTCGTGAAGTAAAAATTGACGAAAAATTAGAACATGTTTTAAGTCGTCAATAACTTGACGAAATTCTTCATCAATTTATTTGACGTCCAAATTTTAGTATTACATTTGTCAATTGACTTGACGAAGTCACTTGATCAATTAATTGACAAAGAAATTGTTAATGTAAAGCGGGCTTTAGAGAATAAAGATTTTACGGACGGATTTGTGCACAAATAAATGGAGACACCCTGTATATACGTTAATAATAATATAATAATAATATCTCTACCCCTCATTCTAATCACAGGGATTAGCCCAGAAGTCGTAGACTTGTGCGGGAGAGGGCATATTATTATTAAGCAGGCCGCATTTGCGCCCAGGAACGACTTACGTTGGTAGGCCCTAACCACTATTCAGTGCAGGAATGAGGAAAACCTGGAAAACCTCATTAATTAGGGGGGTAGTCAAATATCAACCGGCATCAATCCCTCACATTGACCCAAGCCAACATTATTCCACCCTACCATACCCACAGAGAGGGTGCCAATCCTCTCCACGAATATAGCCCATATACGGTCTACCGGCAGCTGGGCTCGAACCAACTCCGTCTAGTCACCTCGATTCAAGTACCAACGCCTTAAACCGCGCGACCACTGACCGATGTTCATATAATAGAAAATGTTTCAGAATAATTCAGCTACTATCTGCCAAAGTCTGTCATAGAGTCTGTGGAACACCCTGTATATTTCGCAAAGCTTGTTTAATACCCTTACTCTGTCGTTCTGTTCGTTCTCAAAACATCTGTTTGAGATCGAAACACCAAGCTATATCACAAGTAATATTAGCTACCTAAATGACATCTCTCGTCTTCCGCGATATTCCTCCCTCGTCAGTAACTAATACCCCGCGTTTTAAATTTAAAAGGAACAATCTTCCATTTCCATTGAAATTATTGCCTCTCAGGACCGTCTCGACTTACTCGAGCAGCGACTCTCTCGAGACGCGGCTCGGCGACACATTTTTCACTCACCTGGAGAAAAATGGGGGCTGCCAAATGAGCCGGCAATTTCACTGCCTCGGTCCGCGCTTCCCCGCGCCCTTTAAAGTTGGATGAAGCCGCGGCAACAAGTGAAATTGATAGTTTAATATTTGAGAATTATGGTGGTCTGGTTTATTATCGAACGTCGCGGCTTGGAAATTATTCAGGGGAAGTTCCAGCATACTTCAGGGGAGTTTCAAGCGATGAAAGGCGGTCGATGGCGAGGTATGTACAGGGTGTTTCAAATTTCGTCCCATGGCAAGCGAAGAACGACAATAAGAATCTGTTTAGATCAAGGTTATCAACGAAAAATAAATTAAATTACTTTAATAACTTTTCCCACGAACTTCTATCTTGAAAAGTTACAATGACAGATATTATACGAACATGTATTCGACTACATTTGATAATCTGGTATGTCTGGTGAGATGCTGACGAGTGGCTTTAGTTATTTCCCACATAACATAATACTGAAATAAAAATCATTTAACATCTCTATGGAAGCAGATAAACAAATTTTAAACTGTCAAACTTGACATACTTTTAATACATTTACTATTTTGAGAACGAAAACAGAGAGTTTCTTGAAACGTCAAAAATACGGAAGTGCGCCATAGTGATGCGTTTTTGTTATGTTTTACTTATCTGCTTTTTCAGTGTGAGATTTATTGGTTAGGCAAATTTAGTTTCAAAAATAACCCTTGATTGATACTTTTGGCGCAAAGGTTTATTCAATTATATTTTTTTTTTTTTAGAAATGTAGCAAAACACCCAATTAAACTAAAGACAAACTATTATTATGCCACAAATAAATAGCTTCAGAGAATATTTCCCAGATGCTTCGACTATATACCGTTCACTTGTAAACCAGACACACATGCGTTGGTTCATATTGCCGGATTTCAAACTATTTCAATTTTCAAATAATTATTCTAATTAATTACTAAATATGACTTCAATAGAACCAATTTTTAATGATAATATATCGATAATATATACAACAATATATCTGTAGACATGTACAGTGCGTTTCAATAACTTTGATAACATTTTGATCAGCTGTAACTTTTCTGTTTTTAAAGATATCGGAATGAAGCAAAAACCATATTGCATAGTAGACTAGCAACTTTTTTTCTTATTTAAAAAAAAACAAAAGACCAATGATTTTGAGAGATCTTAACCTAACTTATATTTTTTTAAATGGAACGCCCTGTATATTATTGAATATTTGGATTCTACTCAAAATTCCAAGCATATTTTAAAAATCATATCCTATACCTATCTTCAACTGTTTGAGAGAAATAGTTTTACAAACATGTGACTCTCTACTTGTCTGCCATTTTCCTCAACAGAACAAAACACTAAGACTCGATTGTTACCAGCACGGCTCAAACAATGCTGAAATTCAGCTTTACCTCAGTGCAAAGTGTGCCATGAACAAGTAGAGCAATTTTATGATAATTTGACATGTTTGTAAAACTATTGCTAAACCGATACTTCAACCTTCAGTTGACGTTTATAATGCTCAAACTGCAACCGGACATTATAATACCGGTCCTAAATACAAACAACACTCCTGAGTGTCCATTCTAGAATGCAGTGAAATAAATTCGAGTGGAATTCATTCCACTTAAAAATTCCTGAGTATATATACAGGGTGTTAAAAAAAGAGTTAAAATATTTAAGGAGGTAATAGTATGAACCAAAATAAGCAGAAAAGTCTCAATAAACATGGGTCCGCAAAGTAACGGTTGCGGAGATATGGAATGTTTTATGTTCTTTTATTTTGCAAAAACGTTGTGTATTTTCTTATAATAGTTGGTTGATGTTTAGTGGAATAAACAGTACGTATTTGACAGTTGTTCTCAGTGCACAAGTTTTCTTTCGCTATGGCTGGTTACTCTAACGCATAATTAACAGACATGCATTTCATGTATGGTCGTGCTAATGGGAACGCCACCGAAGCGCGACGTCTTTATGTTGACGCTTATCCAAATCGCCAGATTCCTTCACAACGCATGTTTGGAAGAATTCACCAAAGATTGCGTGATACCGGTTCCTTGAGCAAACAGTGCCATTTATCCGGAAGACCAAGGTCGGTATCCACTCCTAGAGCAGAAGAAGAAATTCTAGCACTCGTAGAGCAGAATCCAGGTACGAGTGTGCGGAGAATATCAGCCGAGGTAGTGGTTCTCTTGTTTGGAGAATCCTTCACGAGCAGCAGCTTTATCCATACCATGTACAACGAGTACAGGCCTTAAATCCAATAAATGATCAAGTACGTTTGGTTTTTGCCGCTGGTTTCTACGTCATGATGCTGAAGACCCTCGTTTTCTTGCAAACATTCTTTTATTGATAAGGCCGGGTTCGCAAGAAATGGAGTGTTTAATTTTCACAATACGCATATTTGGGCCGACGAAAATCCTCATGCTCTAATAGAATCTGGACATCAGGCACATTTTTCATTAAACATTTGGATGGGTATTGTAGGTGACAGGTTTCTAGGTCCTGTTGTTTTACCAAACCGATTAACAGGCGCTGCTTACCTCAACTTTCTGCAGAACACACTGTATGAGTTTTTGGAAGACATTCCTTTGAATCAGAGACAACAAATGTGGTTCCAGCATGATGGTGCTCCAGCTCATTTTTCCATGGCCGTTAGAGAGCATTTACACCAAACTTTTCCACATAGATGGGTAGGAAGCACCGGACCAGTTTTATGGTCTTCAAGATCGCCTGATCTGAAGACTTTTCTGTTTATTTTGGTTTATACTATTACCTCCTGAAATATTTTACACTCCTTTATTACCCTGTATATGTGTATATTTACAATTCTTGAAGATTTATATTCCTCAATTTTTATGGAAAACCACTAGAATGAAAATGGTTAAGATTACAGATTTATATTGTTTCTCATGAGAAATTACGTCACTTTCTGAAGGAATATGTTTCACTAAACTCGAATTGAACCCCTGCAGGTAAATAAATGATGTTCCTGTCGATTAGCTGGCATTAACAATTTTAAATTTGGTTTAATATAAAGTAGGTATATTTAAATCGCCAAGTTCCGACCTGAGATCTGCGAAAGAAGTGGTGGCTTTAATCATTACAATCATCATATTCATTATCAGTCATTAACATGGCTTTAATCATTACAATCAACATATTCATTATGTCATAAACATCATCATTATATTTACAAACTTTTGCACGTCACACTTTATTTAATTACCAAATATATGAGATAACTGGTAAAACATTGCATGGGTGACTATGAACTCTTTTTTTTTAATATGCGAAAAATCTAAAACAATGTACTATTTAACACCTTGTATATCTTACAAGTCAGTTTTGCATTCTGAACCTAAAAATTCCAAATAGAGACGAGACGGCTTTCTAGATTTCAGCACAAAAAAAGACAATCGCCAAATCCTCCTAATGCTCGCCTCCTTTGACGGTCAGTAGAGTTCGCCTCGAATGAGCTTTATCAAGTTGAAAATACCTAACAACTGTTTTTACGCCCTCGTAGGCATTAGCCAGAAATTGAATAAAGTGCCCCGAAACTTTGGGAATGAGATTATCGTCATATATTTTACTTTCCTTCGTAATTCTACTTTATAACAGAATTTATCTTGCCGGCATGATCGAAATTAAATTTACGGCTTTATTAGAACGTTGAATTTCGTGTTTGTTAATTCCATCTAGTGGCGTGTTAACCCAGCTAAGACTTCGCGTTCTTGGGGTCGGATAATGCACGGAAAATAAATGGAACGGAAACGTGGAAACTGCAAGACGAATAAAGGAAGTTGGAATAAAAATAAGTAGTATGTTCAGACAAGCACAAAACTTCAGGAGTTCCACAAGGATACGTTGTCAGGCTTTTATAGATTAAGTCGACGAAAAAAGTGTAGATATCCAGGGTGAGTCATTCATAATGTCAGTAATTTTAACCACGTATTCGGGAGGCCTAATAAAGACAGAAAATCGAAAAAAAAAATTTTACTCGACCTTTAAAAAAATAAACAAATCACCCTATAAAAATCAGTAACACGACGCTCCTGGTACGCTACGAACTTGCTGATCGGGCACCCGACGAAAATCTAATGCCACAGACTTGCCGTATTAACCATGGATGCCACATTTACATACATAATATCGTCTAACACATCAACGTGTTATTCAAATTAACCTCCATTTAGCACTTTGCATTTCCCGCATTTCTTCCCCCTCAAATTTGTAGATCATGCCACAAATTTGGAGGAGAGAATACAAGCAGTAAGCAGTAGTTTGTTTATTTCGGTCTAACCTCACGTATTTGGCGTAAATTCACAACGCATAATTTTACAAATTCCGAATATGTGGAAATGGTAGTGTTATACGGAGAATGTTTACGAAATGCGACTGAATTTTATTAATAAAGTGCTATGGACGGATAAATGCAGTTTTACTTGAAATGTGGGCTGTAAACAGGTTAGTATCATACTACTTAAAAACAATACATTTCTAAGCTAGATGTACGTAACTACAAATTGTACATCTGGTTATGTGTGCGGTTAATTGTACTTACGAGTAATACTAGAAATTCATATTTATTTGTAAAACGTAGTGAAAACGTAATATCAAAATTATTAAACTGTAATAACCTAACATTCGAAAACATTTATTTATTATCTACATTTGTTTTTATTAACAAATAAATCAATATTTAAGGAAAATTCATTCATGTATCTAGATTTAAAAAAAAATAGTTTTACTCCTTGTCGTTAAATAACAGTACAGAAACCAGGTAACTAGGTTATTGGCTTAATAATACGGTAGGTCAAGGTCAAGATTAACTCTCGATAACTTAGATTAGCGGCGTGCCATTTCGGTCTTGGACAGTTTTCTATCGACAACACGATGATTTTTTATTACTTCGTATTTAAACACAAAACACTTTTCAGCTTCACTTAATAATTTACCAATTGGGTATAGGTTTTTTATGTAATGTACGTAAATGGTTTATTACTCGGTTTATTATTAGACACGTTGGAGTTTTGTTGCAGTCATAACAGCTACATTTGCTCAGAGAAAAATCGACACGCGAGTGTACGAGTATCGTTTGATTGGGCCGTATTTTCTACGGGAAAACCTGAGTGGACCGCGTTACTTGCAATTTTTAATAGAATTATTTGATTATTATTATTTGATTTTATTGGGTATTAACATTTTAAATTATTATTGGCTGAAGTTGAACTGAGCATGCAACCGTTTATTTGTGATGTCTAAAACCTAGGTGGGTAGGTACTATATAGAAAAATATTACAACTTGACAACATTACATCAGGTCGATATCGAGTTGAACTGTGAGCTGTAACCGACCAAGGCTGTGACCGGTCAGTGACAGTCTGAAAAGGGGGGTTTAAATAATGATTTGAAAATATTTTTTTCGTCGTAAATATGCATTTAGATTTTTTTTTAATCACGTATTCGCATTATACTCATTATTCCCTATCTTCTCTTAAAATTAATGACTTTATGACTGATTCACCCTGTATAATGAGAGAGCAATAGTAAGAAAAAAGGTGGCAAGGACAATAGTTTATGAACAATCTATTGCAATAATAATGGCAATGACACTCCTTCAAAACTAATAGTCCAATAGTTATTGGAAGTTCCCAATATAAATTTGATTAGATTTGGTAGTGAGTGAGAACATTTAGGAACTAATGTTAAAAGTTGGAGTAAATTTAATTATGAACACGTCAGTAGTTCTAAACAAACACCAAATTCGTTTTAAAGAGTGTCATTATTATTACAATATATTGAACATACGAAATATTATACCTATTTTCAGCGAACAGAAAAAAATCCTTCTCCCGTTGCAGTCATTATATATTTAATAAACAGGAAAAAAATTACATTAAAGTAATAAAAACTTAAAAAAAAACAGTGAGCAGTATTATTTAATGATACTAAAAACTTTTGTAAGAAGTATTAATGATTAAAGATCTAATAAACCGAAATTAATGAATTAAATTTTCAATTATATCACCGTCCGTCTCGATGCATCAGCTCGTTTGTAGATTTCACAGGTAGCTCGTTGAAGTGCACAGTGATTTGCTCTTGTGAGTGCTGCACAATTGACATTCCAATCGAATAGCGCCTCTCTTGTGTTCGCTTTTGTTGCATATACTAATGATTTAAACTATCCCCAAAGGCAGTAATCAAGAGGATTCAAATCTGGTGACCTTGGTGGCCAATTTTGGAAACCACCTCGGCCAATTCAGCGTTGTGGAAAGCGATTGTTAAGATGATCACAACACGACTAAAATGGACAGGAGCACCATCATGCTAAAAGTATATATTTTGCCTAATATCCAATGGAACATCGTCCAGTCCGTCTGTCAAATTATTTTCTAAAAATTCTACATCTAGCACAACTGGGCCAAGTAATTGATTGATCATACCACATCACACATTAATGCTAAACCGATGCTGAAAGTTACTTTGCACCGTGGTGTGCGGATTTTCATCTGACAACGACAACTGACAAAATGATGTGTAAAGTGTATGGTTTGCGTTTATCCAATTACAAAAATTCAACCGCAAATCATTAACATCGTCTTGAAGATTCTGGACGCGCTAAATATAGAAAGATTTTAAACCATTTTTGTGAATGACTTCCCATGCCGTAGTTTGATGAATTTGGAGACGGGTTGCAATGCACCTTGTATTTACACTCGAGCTATATCCTACCATATTTAGAATTTCTTCTTTCACTGCTAGACCAGGACCAGCTTACCACTCAGAAGAAATTGTCACATTGGGAAACATTCCAGTTTCACGTGCATTGTTGAAAACTTTTTATTTGACCATATGTTATAAGGCTTTATTGTACATTCTTTCCCCTAAACACTCTCGAATATTGGGCATTCTTCCCCAATCACCCTGTATATGTGGACTTACTGACAATTTTTTAAAAATGTTTTCATGTCAAGCTAAATACCCCATGTATTATGTTAAAAAAATGACAAGCCATTAACTTGTACATCAAGCAAGCGCTTCGAAAACGTCGAAGTATAATCTGTTAAACCAAGTAATCAAGTGGATGAGTGAATTTTCGTTACACGTGTTTGTTTCACATCAATTTTAACGGTACTTTGTCGAACTAATCCGCTGTGATTATGTTCGTATATAAAGGGTGTGAAGTAAAAAAACCAGTTGAGAACTTGCATCAATTTAGGATAATTGTAATAAGGTTCCACAGAGTGCTTAGTTGTTTACGTTATCTCTGTTACAAATAATACACGCTTCTTTATTTTTGTAGGTTATTAGATAGGTTCTTCCACAATTTTTTTTATAAATATGACCATATTGACCATTTGATCGGTCAGTGCTCGCGCGGTTTAAAGCGTCAGTACTTGAATCGAGGTGACTGGATCGCTGTGGGTTCGACCCGCAGCCGGTAGACCGTATATAAGCTATATTCGTGGAGAGATTGGCATCCTCTCTGCGGGTATGGTAGAGTGGAAGAATGTTGACCTGGGTCAATGTGAGAGATTGATACCGTTTGGCATTTAACTACCCCCCTAATTAATGAGGTTTTCCAGGTTTTCCTCATTCCTGCACTGAATGGTGGTTAGGGCCTACCAACGTAAGTCGTTCCTGGGCGCAAATGCGGCCTGCTTAATGATAATATGGCGCCCCCTCTCCCGCATAAGTCTTCGACTTCTGGGCTCGTGATTAGAATGAGGGGTAGAGATATTATTTTTATTATATCAAATACAACATAGGACTTTGTATGGTCATATTATGATAGATGCTGGCTCTATTTAACAAGTATATGAAACGTAGTTAACATATCTAACTCTGTGTATGACCTTAGCGTAAAATATTGAGGGTTATTTTTTAATATACATCTTCTCAACATGTATAACGTACGAGTCAACACTGCAGATATAGTTTTGTGTAACGTTGGCAAACGAAGCAAATAAAGCTGTTATCTTAGTATGAAACTAAAAAACTATTTTTTATTAACGTGGAACAGCTATTCAGAATATTTGATATATGATTGATACAGCATATACAACTTAAAAACACGTTTATCTTTCCCAAACGACAATCGCGAATAGCACAGGCAAAGCTCCGAGACGAAGCAATTATTCCACACACTTGACACTTATTCCCACCGACAATATGAAAGTCTTTCAGGAACAGGCCCCACACTACGTAATAAAACAAATTGTCAACATTTACCAGCCATTTCGCCAAGTAATTTTATGAAAATATGTCTTTATTCTCTTCTTATTGCGTCCCCCTTTTGTTGGCTGAACAATATATTATATCAGAAGACTTCGTCCCTGAAATATATTGTACTTGTATTTCTGGGACTGAGCAACCATTGTGCCGTAGTAGGCCGTGAAAGGTTCGCAAAGGAGTGGCAGAAGGACTGTCGGTCCTTTAGATTTTATTATATTCCACGGGGAAGCTTCTATCAATATGTAGGCGATGAAAATGTTCCATACCTTCGATTCTCAGAAAGGCGACGCTTTAATTTCATTGGAAGTTAATACTTAGTTTATATAAAGAGTTCTTGAAACATGATGTATATTATAGCAGTCAGTTAGAAACGAGATATGTCAGTCTACGTACAGGATGTATCAAATAGTAGGCCCATACTATTGAGACACTCTGTACAATCAATGGTATTCAGCGATGAACGCTAGCAATATACTGCAGAGGCATCATGTCGTTATGCCTATTTTGCGTACTACAAGAAGAGGAGCTTCCGTACACTATATTTCAGGAAATCCGACGTCTTAAACATGCTCCCATTTATCTTTTAAATATGTAATTTCTGCTGTAATCATTATACCAAAACGGCGAACGATATTTTTCCGTGCTCGGTGCAATTCCTGTCCGAATAAAGCTAGTATATGAGGTAGTTTCACAGGCGAAACGAAAGCATATATACTGGATCTAGCAAGCGATGTGTTTTGTTCCGTATATAAAGCAGGCCCTGGATCGTTTAAGCACTATTAAATCTCTGCACCTACAACGTACGTATTCGCGAGGCACCGAATACGCGAAAGAAACATAATTCATGAGAACCAGGAACCTTTACTCCTTATTTACTGCTGGATTTATTTTAAAACATAAACGTCAAGTATTCTCAGCGATGGAAATGAAAAACGATCCGTGTTTTTTTACAAACGTTATTTGATTTGCGTGAAAATGTTAGGGAATGAAAAAAGCATATGAAAATCTGTTGTATGAAAATACACTCAAATACACAGTCTTTCGCAACGAATTATCTATTTGCCCGTTAATAAGTTTGTAAAATAAACTTACGTGAGCAATTTTTCTACATATAAACCGAGTCTGTATATCAATAGGTCACTATAGTTCTTAGTTCTACATTATAATGTAGACTCCAGGCAACACTTCAAGATGACTTCTGACAAATGAATAGTATAAAATTTTTAGACAATCAATACTGCAGAACTGTTTAGTATTTCTAATTACAAAGTCAACCATTTCCATACTCCGATTGTAACATATTCATAATGAAGTGAAAAAGATAATTGAGGATCAAGTACTATATTAAGATCTTTTTTTGCAGGTTCGTTTAATAGAGACACCATTTATATTAAAGTCGTACACTATAAAAAATTTTTCTTTGAGAAAGTCATTGCATCACATTTACTAACATTTATTTTTAAGTTATTTGCCAAACACCAAGAATGAATAAGATCAATATGAGACTACAAAGAGGAACAATCATCTTCATTATTTATAATGTTAATTTTTAAATCATCTGTATACTGAAATACTTGAGACTTCATAGTTTTTATGATATCATCAACAAACATAATTGGCCCAAGTTAGAACCCTGGGTAACTCCACTTGTTGAACTATATAGCTGTGTTTTGAAACCTTTATATTCAACACAATTGGTTCGATAATAAAGACATACATAATTTAATCAAGTCATCATTTAATCCAATTTACTTATTAAGATACGAGGGTCTATCTGATCAAATGCTTTAGTAAAATCTGTAAAAACTACGTCAGCTTGAGATCTACTATTAAGAGCTTCAGAAATACACAAAGTGGAATTACAGACAATTGTCAATGTTGAACGACCTTTAATGAAACCATGTTGGTTGTTACAGATTTGTCTACAGATATGATTAGACACAACAGATATATATAATCGATTTTTAAGCGGTTTTGTAAGGTCTGCAGGAAATACTTATAGAATTGTTGAATAAACGTTCTCACAGGTCTTAAAGAATTTTAACACAGTTACCAAGCAATCTCCTAAAAATTCTGCAGCAGGTCGTTACACAATTTTTGTGTTGCATGGTGTTCTATTTAGAGAACTAACTATGTTACTTAATTTCTATAAAGAAATTTCTATATGAAATTTTCTTTCTGCAAGCAACAATCATCTTCATTATTTATAATGTTTATTTTTAAATCATCTGTATATTGAAATACTTGAGACTTCTTAGTTTTTATGATATCATCAACAAACATAACTGGCCCAAGTTAGAACCCTGGGTAACTCCACTTGTTGAACTGTATAGCTGTGTTTTGAAACCTTTATATTCAACACAATTGGTTCGATAATAAAGACATACATAATTTAATCAGGTCATCATTTAATCCAATTTACTTATTAAGATACGCGGGTCTATCTGATCAAATGCTTTAGTAAAATCTGTAAAAACTACGATAGCTTAAGATCTACTATTAAGAGCTTCAGAAATACACGAAGTAGAATTACAGACAATTGTTAATGTTGAACGACCTTTAATGAAACCATGTTGGTTGTTACAGATTTGTCTACAGATATGATTAGACACAACAGATATATATAATCGATTTTTAAGCGGTTTTGTAAGGTCTGCAGGAAATACTTATAGAATTGTTGAATAAACGTTCTCACAGGTCTTAAAGAATTTTAACACAGTTACCAAGCAATCTCATAAAAATTCTGCAGCAGGTCGTTACACAATTTTTGTGTTGCATGGTGTTCTATTTAGAGAACTAACTATGTTACTTAATTTCTATAAAGAAATTTCTATATGAAATTTTCTTTCTGCAAGCTGATAATAATTTCTACAAGTCACGACTATATTATACAAATTTCCCCATATACTTTTATGAAAACATTTCGTACTTTTACAGGCAGGTATAGTCAGATGGAGATTTGGCAAACCTACATATATAAATGGTAGTTCTAGAGCATTTTTTTATGGGTAAAAAGGTTTTTGTTACTTATTTACTCTTCATAAAATGATTTTATAACAACTGTGTTATTATTCTCTATAACTGTTTCAAAAAGGTTTTTTTCTTAAGTTCGATAGCAGCTTCCAAATTAGTAATTTATTTTCCAAAGCAGAAGATATTACGGGATAACTTTATAAGAGTATCACAGGAGATGGTATAATTCTATAAAGCACTATTTTGTATCGGTTTTACAGTAATTTGATTATACATATAAGCACCGTTGCTGTAAAATTGTGTTATTGTACACACTTATAGGGGTACATTAGCAGTTATCTTATAAATGCTCTACAAGTTATGCTCTAAGAACGTTCTTGCAACAAATTTAAAAAACAATCCAGTTTCCAAATGCAAAATAGTCTCATGTGCCATATTAATGCAACAATTTAGTATTCTAGATACAACTATAAAATATTAACAGAATAGAAAACTCCGATTATTCTTTTATAGAACTACTTTGTTAGCTGGAAACACTTGTCTCTACTGATGCATTACAATGATTAACGCGGGTAAAAATATTTCGATTGTTATCTTAGTAACCGTTGATATTCGACCACTATATTTGTTAAGGTTTTTTGTCCACTTTTTCCTCCTGAACAACTTCAGAAAGAGCCCCGTATAATTCATGAAAAGCTTCCGATTTTCAAAAATATAAAACGTATCGTACAAACATTTCTCCTACAACATCGTGACGACGTCGTACTCTCGTGTGGAATTAAACAATGTCACCTCCGATTTCCGCTTGCTCTGAACTCCCGGCATCCGCAGAATGTGTTAACATAAAATTGCGGCTGTATTCAAAGTCGTACACTGAACCATTACGGCCTTGTGAGTTCGCTTTGGTGAGTTCGAGTAAGTTACCGGTGTTATGTAAGATATGTAAGGGTCGGAATGTCGATGGGTTACGCGATAACATCATGGAGTAGTTTCGTGTACATCCGCGACCCTCGTAAATTGGTACGGAATAGTGTTGCCATGGATATGCCAGCCCGTTATTCAAATATTCAACTTGGAGGTAACTTGAATAACAGTTTAGAGTTTACGTGACTGAAGAAATTCATTACCAAAGTTTTTATTTACTGAAACAGACATTTCCAATCAGCTCTTTATACTACAAGAAAACTGCTTCATGGGTACACTTAGACCATGACGTTAGTTTGATCACTTGTGAACAAATTTAAGCTGACGAACTGAATGAAAACCTAAATAAATTGCATTTGCAAATTAATGATTCTTTTTATACAGGGTGTCCCATAATGATGAGCGCTCCTTTGGAGGGTGTGTCCTTGGGTTCATTTTAGGAAGGGTACTTTCTATAAAATTTTTCGATTTTACCCCTCCTTTACGAAATAAGGGCTTCTAAAAATTGAAAAAATTTCGGTTTTTATTTTTTTTCTCAAAAACGGTTAAACTTATAAATCGGTGAATATACAGGGTGTCCAGAAACTCTCCTGACAAACGAAAACCGGAGATTCCTCAGATAATTTTAAGACAATTTAACCCAATTCACCTAGTCCGAAAATGCTTCCTAAGAGAACTAGAGCTCTTTGAAGATGGCGCCTTGTAAATAGTTTTGTTTAAATACCTCCAGAACGCTTCTACTTAGAAAAACAAAAACTGGTATGCTTGTTTAGCCTTCAGAGATGAATCGATTCCATCAATTGCGTATGTTTTACTTTTGTTAGCAGTTCAGAGCCAACTAGTGCAAAAAATATAAATTGAACTTTAATGACAAAAAAACGAAAAATTTTCAAATCCATTTTTCTAGAAAACGGTGTATCCTACTGACTTAAAGAAAGAGTATCTTTTAGTACTAGAATACCTGAAAATTTAATAATCTAGTGTCATAAATGTTTAAAAGTTAAAGACAAAAAAATTATGCGTTAAAATAACCGTTGACCTACTCAAAACGGACGCCTATGACCGGTACTAGAAATTCGCAATTGATGGAATCGATTCATCTCTGAAGGCTAAACAAGCATACCAGTTTTTGTTTTTCTAAGTAAAAGCGTTCTGGAGGTATTTAAACAAAACTATTTACAAGGCGCCATCTTCAAAGAGCTCTAGTTCCCCTGGAAGCATTTTTGGACTAGGTGAATTGGGTCAAATTGTCTTAAAATTATCTGAGAAATCTCCGGTCTTCGTTTGTCAGGAGAGTTTCTGGACACCCTGTATAGTTACTTAAGTGACATTTTTATTTTTACCAAATGCCACTCTTGTAAACATTTAGTAAAAATAAACATAGTACCTATTCAACAATATCACTTAATTAACTATATGTATTCACCGATTTTCAGATTTATAAGTTTAACCGTTTTTGAGAAAAAAAAATTAAAACCGAAATATTTTCAATTTTTTAGAAACCCTTATCTTGTAAGGGAGGGCTCGAAGCGAAAATTTATTATTTAAAAATGACGTCAGTTTGATTACTAAAAAAAAAATTAAGTTGATCAACTGAATGAAAAGCTAAATAAATTGCAGTCACAAATAAATACAATTCTTCTCTTCAACATGCTCCGCAAACAAGAGGGGAAGGTATACTTAAATTATGCTAAAACCAATAGCAGTTAAGTGCACCAAATCTAATAACGTCAACGGCTCTCGTTATTAAAATTGCCATTTTACACTACCCCCTGAAACAGCGTGGAGATACCTCTTCACTTACCACGATATTATTCAAAATGAAGGTGAGGGTGGCAGGTGGCCTGGATGGCGGTGAAGTGCAGTTTGCTCTCAGGATGTCTCCTATGTCGTAATTGTTTCTGTCGGTTATCAGCCTGGCGGAACTGTTCGGCAACACTGCAAGACATAAAAAAAATATATTAGGTAGCAGCACAGGTCTAAATGGGTAATGCGAGACAGTCGAGATAGGTCTGTTTGGCAGCAGATGGAATTTTCTACGGGCGATGTTGGTTTTTTGTTTAAATGTTATTAAGATAGACAGGGTGTTAAAAAAAGAGTGTAAAATATTTAAGGAGGTAATAGTATGAACCAAAATAAGCAGAAAAGTCTCAATAAACTTGGGTCCGCAAAGTAACGGTTGCGGAGATATGGAATGTTTTATGTTATTTAGCCCCTCTTTTTATTTTGCAAAAACGTTGTGTATTTTCTTGTAATAATTGGTTGATGTTTAGTGAAATAAATAGTACGTATTTGACAGTTGACACTGGTAGAGCAGAATCCAGGTACGAGTGTGCGGAGAATATCAGCCGAGGTAGGAATTAGTTGTCTTCTTGTTTGGAGAATCCTTCACGAGCAACTGCTTTATTTATACCATGTGCAACGAGTACAGGCCTTAAATCCAATAAATAATCATTAAGCACGTTTGGTTTTTTGCCGCTGGTTTCTACGTCATGATGCTGAAGACCTTCGTTTTCTTGCAAACATTATTTTTACTAATGAGGCCGGGTTCACAAGAAATGGAGTGTTTAATTTTCACAATACGCATATTTGGGCCGACGAAAATCCTCATGCTCTAATAGAATCTGGACATCAGGCACGTTTTTCATTAAACATTTGGATGGGTATTGTAGGTGACAGGTTTCTAGGTCCTGTTGTTTTACCAAACCGATTAACAGGCGCTGCTTACCTCAACTTTCTGCAGAACACACGGTATGAGTTTTTAGAAGACATTCCTTTGAATCAGAGGCAACAAATGTGGTTCCAACATGATGGTGCTCCAGCTCATTTTTCCATGGCCGTTAGAGAGCATTTACATCAAACTTTTCTACATAGATGGGTATGAAGGGCCGGACCTGTTTTATGGCCTCCAAGATCGCCTGATCTGAACCCTCTAGATTTCTTTGTTTGGGGATATTTGAAGACATTAGTGTATGGTACTCCTGTAAAAAGCATGGAAGAGCTGCAGCTACGGATTAATCAAAAGTGTCAAGAAATCCAAACCAAGGAGGGTGTTTTCGAAAGAGTTCGAATATCGTTGAGACGAAGATGTCGTGCCTGCTTGGAAATGGACGGAGGGCACTTTGAACATCTTCTGTAACTTTGTTTTTTGTTTGTTAAAAGCTTCCTTTGTCGGTTTATTCCTAATAAAATAAAATGTTTGAAAAACGAATAATGGTCAATATCTCCGCAACCGTTACTTTGCGGACCCATGTTTATTAAGACTTTTCTGCTTATTTTGGTTCATACTATTACCTCCTGAAATATTTTACACTCTTTTTTTAACACCCTGTAGTTGCGTGATACATCAATTACACAGCACCACAAAAAAGCGATCTATTTGACCATTGTCTGCTAAATCTCAGCGGCCGCGCGTTTTCTAGTCTGTTCCTTTGCCCGTTTGCAGTGACTCACCGCGCGTGGCGCCACTCTACAGCATATATGTCATAGTTGTCAACTGTTTCAATAAGTAATTTGACGTTTCTTCACAATTATGTCAGAATTCAAATATCTGTTAAGTGTACATTTCTGTTAACGTGATATTTTTAAATTTATAAATTGGTACAACTCAAAATTATGAAGTATTGTGTTTTTCATGGTGAAAGTGAAGTAGCAGTGCATTTTTGTGTATGTATTTTATAACAATCTATAGTATTAGGACAGAAGTACGTTGTGTAATAGGAATCGGAATAATTCGCCATATTTACTTATTTTGCTGAAACACTTCAAAAACAAATCACTCCACACTTTGTGTTATCTTTTTTTATTTAAGTCTGACATGCCACCTAGATTACTGTTTTTTCATTAACATTCCAAAGTCGGTCTATTGTAACGATAATGATTAATAAATTAATTTTTGTCTCAAAAACGGTGCGTCAAGAGGGAAAAGCCCAAAAATCAGTGGCGTATATTTTGTTTGCTAAAAATGAGTATTTAACGCCAGGAACATTTCTCTTAATTTTAAACATAGAACCTGTTTCTAGATTTTTCTAACATCACTCTGTAACACACTGTATATAGATCTATTCCACTTTTTTGTGGTGCTGTGCTATCTTTTCAACATCTGGCACTTTTAACATTAAATAAAGTAAAATAATAGTAAGGGAATTTGATGATCTGAATCTTTCAGCATTTCTCGAGAATAGGTGATTCTGTACAAACAAATCTTGAGAAAATCGAAGACGAATCATCTCCGCCTGTTCGTCTTACCGTCAGCTACGCACCCTGTATATTTTATATGCGCCAAGACATTTTTTCAAGCGACTTTTTTGCCTCTCCTATCACTTTTCGGATACTCAGGCCTCAATCCGAAGGTAGCAATTTAAATGTAAATTCTTGGTGCGTAAAAAATTATTATTCAACGTGGTTAATGCAGAGATTTAAGGATTTGCCCACAATTCTATCGATTTGGGCCGTTCAATGGTCTGCCCGCGGAGGAAGGGGAAATACGAATTTAATAATTTCAGGTAAATGTAAAAAAAAATGAGAAAACGTTTTTTAAATACCCTGTTATTGGAATATTGATATCTCATATGAAAATACAGATTAGAGTAGCATTTATTTTTTTTGCGTAGCATTAATGTCAGTTTGTAATAGAATTAAAATAAACTGATTTTGTTGATATACATACAGAGTGTTCATTAATAATATGCCTTAATAGGATAAGTATTTTTAAAAAAAATTAATTAGTACTGAAATAAACTGCATCACAAAAGTTAAGAAACTTCACAAATCTTGAGTTTATTTTAAAGGTTGATAACTTTTGTTCAAAAATATTTTTGATATCTTGAATGTTTACTCTTTTATACGAGTTGTTCCTCCTTCGAAAACATTTTCAGTTTGGGGCAAAATTTGGTGTTTTTAACACAAAACTCAAAATCTTAAAACAACGCCTTTGTATACTGTCTATCAGTTGTTCAAGCAGCCTTGATAAATTTCTCGCCACAGACGTGGTAAAAGCCCTCTGAGTTCTTGAAGAGTATGTGGGGGTGGTTGATGCGAATCTAAGCCTCTTTGTAGTTGGTCCTATGCGTGCTCAATTGGATTGAGATCTGGCGAGAGAGGCGACAGTGCCACGTGCGGAACACCATGAAATTCAGGAGCATCGACAACAATTCTCGCGCGATCCGGTCGCGCATTATCGTCGAGAAATAAAAAAAATGGTCCAATTGCAGCATGAAACAAAGGGATTACATTGTTGATGACTTGTTCGACGTAGATCTGTGCATTCATGTTTCCATCAAGCGCCAACTACTCTGTACATCCATTAAAACAAATGCCTCCCCAAACAGCAACTGTACCATCTCTGAATTGATGAACTTCTTGGATGGTTCTATGATTTCTGGGTACCAAAGGAAGAGTCCATACTCGAACACGCCGACTATCCGAAAACCGTCCATATCTCGACTCATCTGTGAACAATATAGACTTCCATTGAACATTCGCATATGATTTTGTCAGTGAAACTCTTCTTAAAAGTCGTCGTGAACGTAGATTAACATCTCGCAGTCTTCAACTAATTGTTTCAATTGAAACTGCAAGACCAGAAGTCGCTGTTGCATGATCCGACAAGTACTCAGAGACTCTCTACGGATGGATACCATTAGAAACTGTAATTGTGCAGGGGTAGATCTTGAGCGTCCACTCCTCCGTCTTTCAATGGCATTTCCTGTTTCTCTATATTGATGCACAAGTCTTGAAATTACGCTTTCACTGACCTGAATGAAGTTAGCAACTTCTCTCTGAGGGCGTCCCACCTCGATCACTCCAATGGCCCTATTGGCTTCAGCTGCACTCAGTTTACGTCAAGGCATTATTGCAAAACAAAATGTTTAGGTCTTGAATAAGAGTTAATTGTATAAACTCTAAAGAGCAACTGATCCAAAATTCCTAAAAAGACCAAAAAATAGGAACTAGCTGAAAACTGAAAAAGTCACTCAATGCTAAGCAAAAAAACACTCAGATAAGAAACTAAACATTTTATTTATTATTTAGAACCATTTGGAAAACAAGAAACGTCAATCATTAAAAGAAATCTCGATATTTGTGAACTGCCTTAACTTTTGTGGAGCAGTTTATTTGCCAGACCAATTAACTACGAAAATTTTTGAAAGTTCTAACAAATTTTCGTTATTTTTTTTGTCATGTGACACAAATCACCCAATCTTTTAAAGTTTTAGCTGATAATAGCATTCAAGTATGTTTTCAATCGATTAAATTTGGTATACGGGTATTGTGATGGGTGCTGAAGAACCTGGTAATATTATGTTTTTGTAAAAATTACTTAATATAGTCGCGGCAAGAATTCAGACAACTTACGTCACGGCTGACGTTACGCAATTGTTTTTATTGTCAACATAATTTTCATTTCATTTCATTTCATCATTTTTTTCAAATTTAGTGCAATATACAGTTCAAACATTTAGTGTAGTATATAGTTTTATTATCAGTTGCAGTTTCTCAATATTTTGATGAAAATATAACGAATTATTTGATCGTATAACGTAAGTCGTCTGAATTCTTGCCGCAACTATACCACTTATATGTACACGGTGTCTTGCAAGTTGTTACAATAATTTAGGAGGTGATAGAATACTTGATTTTGAGTCAATTGAAACAAACATACCCATATACCAAGTGTTACAATATTTGCGATAATTATTTTTTTTATATTTTTTAATTTAACCGTGCTTTTCTACAATTGTTGAACTGTAGAAGAAAAATAAACATTTTTATAACAAATATTTCTATACCTTTTAAAGTATTGAAACATTAAAATCCAAAGTAACGAAGCCACTTTGGATTTTATCGGATCAATAATTTAAATAATCCATTCATTCCTAATGGAAAATGAATAGAAATATTTGTTATAAAAATGTTTGTTTTTCTTCTACACTTCAATAATTGTAGAAAAGCACGGTTAAATTAAAAAATATTAAAAAATTAATTATCACAAATATTGTAACACTTGGTATATAGGTATGTTTGTTTCAATCAACTCAAAATCAAGTATTCTATCACCTCCTAATATTATTGTAACGACTTGCAAGACAACCTGTATTTTAATATTTTATCAGCCCTAGTAATATTGCCATGTCCTTTTGGACCACCCTGTATAAGTTTCCGTCAAGTTCTCATTGACCAGACCGCCCAACCCGAGTAACGGAGTTTTTCATCGACGCGGCAGCCCCGTTTCCCACTCACCACGTCGAAACAAATGTTATAACCGAAGTCTAACAATTCCAATTACTGCAAAAAGACCCTTCTCGGGACCGAGCCCAAAATTAGGGCGAGCAAAACCGGCACTTACCAACTACCAACATATTCTTGTAGACCGTGTCGGTGGAGAAGAGCGGGCCATCTGTGGTCACTTCGCAGCTGAACTTCCCCGAGAGATTGAAACCGACTTCCCTCAGGACCACCTGGTGCTCGTTGGATTGCTTTAACTAAAATTTGATTCATGTTAACATCGACCAGCTTCAGCGGGAATTATCTATAAATGATTGCAGCGGCTTTGCTAATAAGCGCGCCCCTCGTTCCCGGATTTGAACTTTGTTAATTTACGAATAGCGCAATACCTCGGGCACTGAACGTTCATTATATTTTGCCCCAGCTATACTTCCCCTAGTTCTGAAAGGAATAGGAGTCGATGCAGATTATAAAATTTTGTAATCTCTTACAAACTGGACAACAAAGCATCATCAGCTGTTGTATGCGTACGTTTTCTAGTCTTTTATTGTTCAGAAACTATGAACGTTCTTTAATAAGTTTGTTCAACAAGTTCAAAGTTCAAAAATATTTATTCCATAGACAGAGAATTAATTTGGGTGCTTTTAAATAAAGTAGCAAAAATGAGACAGGGTATCAAAGTTAAAATTTTATTTTCTATATTTGTAGATAACTTCTTCAAAAATCCAAATCTATATATATAAAATTCTCGTGTCACAGTGTTAGTCACCATACTCCTCGGAAACGGCTTGACCGTTTTTATGAAATTTTATATGTATATTCGGTAGGTCTGAGAATCGGTCGTAACCTATTTCTCATACCCCTAAGTAATAAGGGTGGACCACCCCAAACATTTATTTTTTATTTTTTGGACAATATTTTTAAATTTTATTTTTTTATGATGTGGCATTAAAAAATACATACAACCCTTAATTTTCACCCTTCTATCACAAACCCCTATTTTTTAATAGCCATTTTAGTAATTTAATCATTTTTAACCCTGTCGATAACTGATCGATTATCACTAGATCAGTTATCCCCGCCAGGCGTCTACCGGTGTCACTTCTCACCACAAACCTAGAAAAAATATAGACAGCGTCGGTTCATGATATAGGTCACGTGACAGGTGCCGCGTTTTTTAGCGACCTAAGGTCCAGAAAATTGATATTTTATTTGCCTTATGTTGGCGGTTGTACAAATATGATGGCTGCATTGTAATATGAAATGAACTAACTTGCTGTCATTTCGAATGTAATTAAAGAATGTAACATGAATGTGATCAATCACAGTAAACAAATGAGATTCACGCTATAGTACAACCAACGTAAATTGGCATGAAAACCAAGTTTTGGTGATTCTGGACCTTTTAGGGCAACCATGAATTAGCGGTCGCCGGCAATATGACACTGCCACAGTCTATATTTTTTCTGGGTTTGTGCTTCTCACCCAGTAAACAGCACAAAGTAGGGATGAGAACGAAGCCGGCTACCAAAATATTCACTAGAAATAATTCATATGACAAAACAACGTTTGCCGGGTCACCTAGTATTTATATAAAGTTTGTAAATCAGGGGTTTTTTGGGCGAGAAATTCAAATTTGTTTGTAATTTTGACGTTACTGGTAGAGGGCTCCACTTGTGGCGCATCGTGTTTCTTTTAAATGACAAAACTTTTTTGCTGCTCAGTGTATCCATCTGACTATTGAAACAATGGTGTGCCACAAGTGGCGCCCTCTACTAGTTACGTCAAAATTAGAAACAAATTTGAATTTTTCACCCGCAAAAATCCCCGATTTACAGAATTTATGTAAATATTTGGATTTCTTAAGAAGTTATTTACAAATATCGAACTTGGTTCCGAAAATGATGTGAACAATGCTACAAGAGTTGTTATTAACGGAAAGTATACTTTATTCCAGTAGTGGAATATAGACGGTTCATATGTGTCTCATTATAAGGTGATTGTGGAAAAAAGATTAATAAAATTAACTGTAGAGTATTCATTCATTTGTTTAAAAAACGGGGAGGGGTGCAATTTAAAAACAATTAATTGTAGTGACATCACTACCCAAACATAAACCATATACAGATACATTTTTTACGTATTTTTTTAACGTTTATGTATTTCGTAATAAAAAAACAATTTCTAAAAAAAATATGAATATTGTGTGACTTTTGGCAATGTTTGTGTATATTACAACCAACACTGTCCCACAACATGCAAGACCTGAGATCGACCCCAAAACAAAAACTGCGATTTGTGACCCAAACAATTCTTCTCTTGACATCCTACCGCTTTGAATCGAGACAATGTATCCTTTACAAACCAATTTCAGCTAGGCTTTATCTGTGAATGATTGCCCTGCTTTTGTAATAAGCACCATACGCATCCAGCTAACAACTTTGTTAGGATAAAGTCCCCCTTAAATCCTCACGTTTTAGAATGGTGTTATAAACAGTAGGGTGTGATACAGACATTTATTTACAGGCAGGCAGCGGAAGCTCAGTCTTTTTCAAATGATGAGCCCCAAAATTCGTTCCATTCGATCTATTTTCAATACTGTTTTCAGAAGCGTTTTTATTTTTTTAATCTGGACCGTTCAGAAGTAATCAGCGCGGAATAAAAATCGGATTGAATCGAGTTAATCGTATTTTAATATCAAAATTGTATTTATTTCGTTTGCGTGCATTGCCCGCATCACCTTTCACTTAATTCACCTAATTTGTTTCTTGTAATATTATAAAACAAACTAAAAATTTGGAAGTCAATCTTGATAAACAAAATGTTTTGGATAGGATTAGGTCGCTGAGCTGGCCACCAAGCCAGGCCATTATGAGAATGAGTAACAAT
Source organism: Monochamus saltuarius (assembly GCA_025584915.1). Classification (NCBI taxonomy): domain Eukaryota; kingdom Metazoa; phylum Arthropoda; class Insecta; order Coleoptera; family Cerambycidae; genus Monochamus; species Monochamus saltuarius. The sequence continues at coordinate 3,606,495 of CM046728.1, read as the reverse complement.
TACATAGCACCACAAAAAAATGGGGTCCATTTAACCCTATCTTTCTAGATTCAAGGTCATTCCAAGGTCAAAGCAAAAGATACATATGCAAGAGGACCATACTATCATACCTTTATGTTTTCCCTGAATCCGAGATTCATTTGACGCTTTCAGGTCAGTTTCAAGTTTATTTCAAGGTCGCATCGAAAAATAGATATGCAAATAACCATTCCATCGTACGAGGACTTATTTAACCCAATCAGATCAACTACAAGGTTACTTCAAGGTCAAATAGAAAGATAGATATGCAAGTGAAAAGGACCATCGTAGATTTATGTGTCGGGGGTCGCTGGATCCGAATCTGTGAATCATTGAATTCTATCAGGTCAAATTCCAGGTTATTTTAAAACATAACAACACAAAAACAAATCTATGATGGTCTGGTCACTTGCATATTTATCTGCCGATTTGACTTTGAAATAACCTGATGGGAATTCGGGATTTTGATTCAGTGACCCCAAAAACATAAAAGTACGATAGTCTGATTCACTTGGATACATATTTTTGGGTTTGATATTTTAGGATGACCTTGAACTTAGTGTCATGGAGTCCAGATTTGGATCAGTTTGTGAAAATACATAAGAATGTACATGTCTAGTCTGTCGGACAGACCACTTTTTATTATCTTTTTATTTGACCTTGAAATAACCTTGAAGCTGATTTGATTGGGTTAATAGTATTCACAAATTAGATTAACCTACCATACAAACGTAAATGTATGACCTGGTTCACTTGCATATCTTTCGATTTGATCTTGAAATAACCTTGACACTGACCTGAAGAGGTTAAATGAACCCTTAGCACATCTATCTTTCGCTTTGACCTTGGAATGTTTTTCAATCTAGAGCGATAGGCTTAAAAGGACTCCAAATTTGGATTGAGCGTGTGAAAATATATAAAAATATACGGGTGTAGTCAGTCGCACAGACCACCTTCTTTGTTGTGCTTTTTAATTAAAGCGTTTTTTTAGAAATTTACGAAAACTTTCTCTGTTATGATTTTACAGTGACGGCGATTTCAGTAAATTGCAACATCATACGGGAAAAGCTATTTGATTTAGTATTACCAAAATCATCGCCTGAAATTGGTATACAAAATAACAGATATTGTATTATTACTAAAAATCTTGTAAAACATAGTATTGGAATATGCCTGTAGTTTTTGTTTAATAAAAAAATGATTGAAATATGGGTATTGTGCATTGTTTAAACAACACAGGACTATATTTTATTTTAATTATTGTATTCTCTTTAAAACCAGACTAGCCCTCTTTTGATATTTAAAATGCATTAAACATGATCCATTTTTTATGTAAATGTGGGGAAAAGAGAGCCCTAACACATATCAGTGTCTCTTTAATATTATATATTAGTGTATCTTGTTGTGTATATTAATACACTTAGTTTATTTTTTTATCCTATTCATGGTTTCTGTTTCTTTATTCTTGTATATATATTTACAACTGGTAATTTTTATTTTATGTATTTTTCACACTTTTGAATTGTATCAATTGGGTTCGTCTTTAGATACAATATTTGTTAATAAATAATAAATAAAAGTAAATAAATTATGGCGGAAACTATTATTAGATGTTATATTACCCATTACTTATAAAATACTCTTTATTAACTATTATCGATTAATATTATGCCAAATATACCACTCACATCTACGTGTATCCCCTCGAAGGGGAATATCTTCGTACTGGGATGTTCTTTGGGGGTATAACGGTAGAACTCGTGGTGCCCTCTGTACCACTTCACGGTGTACAAAGGAGCATCCTCCAGGTCGTATTTGCAGGTCAGGATACTCTCGCCTCCTTTTTCCACCACTTTGGGCTCGATGTTCAGGACTACGTCCTTCAGGCAATGGATCTCTGTAACAAATTTCAGAATCGATGAATTATGCATGATGATAATTGAGTTGGAAATTTCATTAATTAAAAAGCTTTAAAAAAACTTTCCCTTGGTAAAAACTCCCTCTTCATTCAAGTGTTGTTTGCCTCACAAACATTTCATCAAGTTGTGTGTACGATGCTAAATTGGGAACGTCTTTACCAAACAGAGTAACAATAATTATCTTACTCTCAAATATCCACGTGGTTGGTCGGATTTTATGGTACCCTAAATGTATAAAGTTCATCTGAAGTTGTGCGAAAGTTGTTACAGAAACTTTTACAATTTCCTTGGATCGCTTTTGACTGGCGATTAAAATGGAAACAACAAAATATTTAACGATTTTATATGCTGCCACAGCAGAATAAACATTTTTTACGTTTCATTAGGAAAATAATCAGATGGAGGAGATTGCAAAGCAATAAATGCATTTATTATAATGGGTGTCAGCATCTGTTAGGTCTAAACTATTCTTTTATGCCTTTGGAATTGACATAATTTTACCGCTACAGATATTTGAAAATAATATTTAAACAGTAAAAAATATTTAGGTCAGGTGTTAAATAGCATTTTATAGTAAAATTTGTTATTCACTCTCCTTTAACTAATGGTGTGTACTCTATTTTGATCGAAAAAATCATTTTTTGTACCACATTTTATGAAAAAGGATAAAGAATACAAACTGAATTACTTATAAACATGTTAAGACTGAATTTGCACTGTCCATTTTCTACTTGTTCTACAGGACTACTGTTTGTAACTTCAGTGACATTAGTACTTTTGGAAAATTCTGCGGAAGATCCAAAGCACCTAATAGTTGAAGGCATGTTAGTGTCAATATATTTTTTTGCTATTTCCACTTTGTTGGACACTGAATTTTCAATGTAGCCTTCAGCAACATTGGTTGATTTCCAACCATCATGGCCTTATAGATTCAATACTCGTACACTCATCAGAAAATTTGTAGCGTGGTTAAAATTAGTGACATTATGACTGAATCAAGCTGTATATGTTACGTATACACTGTATGATGTAACGCATCTACGAGCGTTTCGTTGACAAGCCATCATCAGGGTGAGGTCAAAACCGAGGCCTTGCCTGCGCGATCTAATCGCTTTGTAAATTCGGCGACGGGAAAGTGCGTCGACAAAGGACACCCATAAATTCCGGTAATATTTCCGAATTTATTACGACTTGAAACTTTTAGGACCTAACCTTTTCAAAGGAGGTAATTGCCCTCGGAGATGATAAAATTTATCACACAGTTATAAAACAACGATCCCTTTTTATCCTCGGTGCCAGTATTTCAGCGGATTATATAGTTTTAAGAGCGCCAATTCCGGCGGCACATTATTAAAATTTTAATAAGGGATAATAAACTTACTTGAGTGCACGGAAACATTCGTTATGCCTTTTGCACCGATACGGTCCGAGGACTTTGGCCTTTTAATGAATCCGGAGCGTTTTACTGCTGCAATTAACAGATGCAAGTTTCTAGTCCGGTGTCTATAAGAATATCTTTTCTTACGATACAGAGTGGAAGCGGGTTTCTCGCCTACAGGTAACTCGGCGCTGATTTCTCGCGCAGAGACCGCACATACGATCGTTTTGGATTCTACATATAATGACAAAGTCAAAGAGAAAACAATTTAAAGTACACCCTATTAATCGCAATAGAAGAAATTATTCAGAATTCATCATTTATTTAAAAATTAAGAAAGTTCTTTTCAATCCAGGGTTAACTATAACTAAGTACAAAAAATTTAACCACGTGCTCAGGGAGGCCTAAAAGACAATCAAAAAATTATTCCTGAATTTTAGCTCGATATTTAAAAAATGGGGCAAAACCTTTTTTTCCTACAGAAAGTCGGCGCCTATGATAAGAATCGACTGAGATGGCTTTGATTCATAGATAAAGCTTACAACAACAATGTCAACTACCATGCGGTCGTCTTTTTGTAGCGTTTCTAAATGTAGAAAGGACAAAAATTAACATTCTTATTAGTAATAATACCTGATAGATAGGTAAAAGTTAATCCATTACAGCCACTCACTACCTATAAAAGACTTCCCGTAGGTACAATTAGATAAAATGCCTATTTATTATAACAAAATCGAACAAAAGGAACAGATAATAGACAAGTTTTAATGTAACCGCGGCAGTCGTGTCCCATAACCTAGAGAACCAAACCGGCGAACTATATTGTGGGAAAGTATCTGCACCCAACACAAAAGTCTTTATTTAATAACTATAAAACGTTTAAACATTAAAAAGGCACTAAAAACTGAAGAAGAACGTAAACACAGGAATTGAATTATGACATGACAGCGATACCGACTGAGCGACTGTTGCATGCTTGTAGAGTAGGCAACCAACTTGCTTGTTGCTTGCCTACTATACATTGGCAGCGTTAAATAAGGATTTAAAATAATATCGAAAAAAATGTTTTTTGGCTTTATAAATAAGTTTGGAATTTTTTTGAATGGTGATTCCGTTAATTTTTATTTTTCCCTATCCCCTCTTAAAATATTTGTTCTATGTCATAGTTAATCCTGTATACAAGGATCACACAAGAAATCTTTCTGTGCATTTTAGATATCCAGCAACGTTAATAAAAAATGTTTTCGGAAACTACTACATTATTAATATATAGGATGTCCAGAATACAAGTGCCGATACTAAAGGAGCTTGTATATCTGACCAAAAGAAGCAAGAAACTCTTATGAAAAGTGTCTAAAACTAATTGTTTTCCAAATACATTTCAAAAATAACAACTGCTACTGCACTCATTGGTTCTCAATTTAGTTCTGAATCTGATTCAGAAGACGAGTTTGAGTCCGAAATGGCATCCTGTATCACCCAGATGCGTAGTAAAAAAAAGTCAGTGAGAAGTTTGTACTTGAAAAAAACAAAAACTCATGGAGAATTTGCCTTAGCTAAAGAATTTGGTCACGATTTTGTTCTCATGTAGTCTACATGGCTTGTATCGTACAAAACTTGTTGAATTCGCAGAGTCTTGATTAATTTTTCTTCCATGTTGTCAAAACGCGCCGTGATTTCTAAAGAAAACTGCGGCAACTACACTGCGTTCCGCAGGATCACGTTGAGCCAAAACTGCGTCACGTCACGCTGCGAAGAAATATGCGCAATAACTACGAGGGTTGTCCGTAAATTAAGGTCTCTAACAAGCTCTCCTAGCTTAAATCTGACAGCAGCACCGTGTTCCTTGCTTCCTCCACCACTAATCTGGCTGGTTACTACCTCGCTGTGACGGTCAGTCTTGGAGTCTTGGCTTAGCAGCCGTTAACATTGAAAGGAAATATCGACGTTCCCGCCAAGTGTGAATTGCGTTTGGTGATTAGATTTCTGTGGTTTAAAGGGTCACCCCCTATTGAAATTCATCGTCAGTTGACCGATGTGTATGGAGAAAAGTGTATAGACATAAAAAATGTGGTGTAGAGTTTCCATCAGTCCATCAGTTTCGGACGAGTCAGTGACGAAAGTTGAGGAGCATTTGCTTGTGGAAATCATAGACCATCCTCTTTACAGCCCTGATTTGGCCCTTAGTGACTGCTATTTGTTTCCCAACCTGAAACAACACTTAGGAGGAATGAAATTCTCCAGCGACGAAGAGCTGAAGGCGTCGATACCTTCCTGTGCGAGTCGGCGGGAGAATGGTACGACGCGGGTAAGAAAAAGCTCCCAGAACGTCTCCAAAAATGCATTGATCGTGACGGGGACCACTTTGAAAAATAGATAGTCCAAGCTTTCAGAGTATGTACTTAGTTTTGCAATAAAATGATGTTTACTATTTGAAAAAAACATTGGAGACTTTAATTTACGAACAACCCTCGTATTATTTCTTAGATTCACAAAAACTCGCCGTGACTCACGCTGCGTCGCCTCACCAAGCTGCGTCTCATTTTGCGCCAGGCCTAAAGGTTTCCCAAGAAATTCTTAAAACTGTAATGTACTGGAATGTACGACAACACTGCATCCATTACCTGCTGCTGCTAACCTCAAATTCTTATAAATAGTAGTGTTAGCAGTGTTTGAGACCGCCTACATGCACAGGTGTCGGTTCTTATACTGAACACCCTCTGTTCCATTGTCTAGCAGTTTTAACATAACTTAGTTCTAACGAAACATATGAGAACTTAGCTTATAACTACCTGTCGAAAACTAAAAATTAACATGTATAGGTAATTCCAAATATTCACCAGTGTCTCCTGAATATGATTCTATCGGATTCTAATAAATCATTTATCTTCGGCAAGCTTTGAAATTGATGATGCGCTGAGAGACGACTTTCTCCACCTCCCAATTAATTCTTACGATAATTCCGCATAATTGGTTTCCTAAAATAAAGGGCCCATGAGGCGGGGAATAATTCCCTTCCCCCAATTTTCGTCAAGTAAAAGCCTCCTTCATCTCATATTAAAGTACCGTCAAAGCCTGATTTATGAAAAGTGAGAAATTGCTTGCAATGTAAAACCAAACGAGAATGTTAATGGCGATATACATTAAACGGAAAAATAATACCATTCCGTTCTTTCCTTCACAGTAATGAATTTATTTCTTTTTCACTGTTAATTTTTGCAACAAATATTAAAAGCATGGCAATTTTGAAAGAAAATGAAAGGACAAACCGTCAGGCATCGAAATAAATGTGTTTCTTTATCAACAATCATGTTTACCTCTCCAGTGACTAGTTTCTGCTCCTGCAGGTATTGGACAACTTTGTATCTGAAGGAGAAAGTCTTTTTCTCATTATTGGCTCAAGAGGAGCTCTTCTAAATAAGAATTTAATTTTGGAATGCCTGGAACTTGCCTGCTAATTCCAACCAATTATATTTACGGTCGTTACGTCCCGCTCATCGTCATTTTCTGTTGTCAGATAATTACTGACGAAAATTAAGTTGGATTTCTATTACAGCCCCTCCAAAAATTTGCATCAACGATTATTTTTAAAAGGTTTTAACGGCATTATACGTTTTTAATTATGAAAGCATTGAGGCACGTCTGTAACCACAGAGACAGTTGTGGCTCGAGCACCAATAAGTGAAACGAATGGTAAGTAATTATTTTATATTAAAAAAAGTACATGATAATAGTAATAATGGGGTGGTATTTAATAAACGAAGCGCAGCCAAGTTGAACACATATTTTTATCGCCAATCAATTTCAATTGTGTCATATTTTTTTATCTCTTATTTATCAGAAAGGAAACTGACAGTGGAGTATCCACTCGATAGATATTAACGCTACTTCTGGAGTCCCTCAAGGGTCAGTTCTCGATCCCCTGTTGTTTTTAATCTTTATAAACGATATCACTTGGTGCCTAAACTGTAATGTACTTCTCTATGCTGATGATCTCAAGTTGTATTTATCTGTGAGAGACTTGAGCGACTGTCTTTTGCTTCAGTCAAATATAGATAAAATTCAACATTGGTGTACTAAAAAGCTTTGCTTTTAAAGTTCTCTTAGTGTAATTCGATGGATTTTAGGAGGAAAACTAGTCCTATTATATATGACTATACAGTGGACAATAATTTAATGAGGAAATGTAGCAGTTTCAAAGATCTTGGGGTGACATTTGATGTTAAATTAAATTTCATAGAACATATTAATAAAATTCAACGCGAGGCATACAGAAATCTTGTTTCATTTTAAGAAACTCGCAACAATTTACAGGAACTAAAACAGTTTCTTTACTGTTCTACGCATTTATTCAACCTAAATTGGAATATGCTTGGTGGTTTAAATCTGATAACTGTTACCCTATCCAACGAATCTCTCAAAATAGTTTACTTAGACGGTTCAATCTTGATGGGCGTATACTCGGCTAAAACTAGACCTTTAATGTCGATCAACAAGAACCCATTTACTTTTTAAATATACATTTTTTACAAAAATGAAAATATAAGTGGTATTTGTTCTTGAGTTGCGCTGATAAGTTCATATTTTTTTTAGTAAAATATATATATTTTTTTAAAATAACTTGTTTCTTCCAAATTTTGATAACTTGTTTGTGAGACAATTGTTTTTAACAAATATCAAAATTTTGTGGACAGACTTATTCCTTCGCTCTTTTCCAACGGTAGCCGATTTGTCTCGATGAAAAATTATCGTACTTTATTCAATAAAAAATACAAAAAAGGTTTACACCATGTCGATATCAGAATTGAATGAGGTCGATTAATCATTTCAGCACCGCAGAGGCCTACTGAGATCTAAAAATCCCTTAATAATTTATTTGGAATTAAAAGTTGCTGAACAAATATTTGTTAAAGACCGGCCGAAATCAGCGTTTATTATCACTTTGTAGGCTTTTCCAATTCGCCTTAATTTACTTCTTCTTTCCAATTCATAAATACTAAATTATGTTCTGGGTAAAAAATTGAAATTGTTGGGAAATATCTCAAACAAGACTCAGACCAAGGTAAACACCAATAATGAGAAGGTAAATGCAAATATTCATTTAGAGTTTATAAATATTTCAAGGTTTTATTAAAAATTAATACTAATGTTTGATACGAGCTCCTTAGTTGAGCCTTGAAAGAAATTGAGGCGGTGTGTGTAAGGTCGAGGCTCGAAAATTGCGTTAAATATATTTTTTCGAAAACTGTCGACATTTCCATTAAATTTTCGGTTGACAAAGTGAGTCTTTTTTGTTACCTAGCTGCGAAAGTCTTTTTCGTTGAAGCACATAAAACAAATGTCCAAATAATTTGTCATTTTTTCGAAACTTAGTTTTCATTTTATTAATTAAACAAAATACATTTTAAGTAATGAACATTGTTGTTGTTTTGTCCACAATGAACGTCCTGTACGTAATGAAGCTGTGGAGGTTGCAGTTCTGGAACACGTTATTTTAGATCATAGGCTAAGTACACAGCAATTGGCTTCTGTAAGCCGTGTAAGTCGGGATAGTGTACAACGAATTTTAAAACATTACAAGTTCCATCTTTACAAAATTCACCTTCTCCATGAACTTCACGAAGATGACTTTGACCGCCGTATACAATTTTGCGAGGTCATGACTGAACGGGCGATGCATAATACAAATTTTCTTTTCAACATTTGTTTTTCCGATGAGTGCAGCTTTTTCCTAAATGGCACCGTCAACCGCCATAGTTGCCGTTACTGGGCAGACTCCAGTCCAAGGATATTCCACGAACAGCATACTCAACACCCAGAAAAATTAAATGTTTGGGCTGGTATCTTTGGTGATTCCCTTGTTGGTCCTTTTTATAAATGGTAATTTGACTGGTGATATGTATTTGGAATTGCTGCAAGAAGTCATTGATCCAGCCTTAACGGTAATTGTGGAAAACGCTAATGATTACCTCGAAGTTGAACTGATGTTTCAGCAACACGGGGCTCTCCCCAACTAAGCCCACCATGTGCGTGAATTCTTAAACCATACATTTTCGAATCGTTGGATGGGTAGGAGAGGTGCCATTGAATGGCCTCCTAGTTCCCAGATTTAAGCCCATTGGACTACTTTTTGTGGGGACACCTGAAAACCAAAATCTATGCCATCCAACCGGACTCTCTGGAAGATCTACGTCAACGTATCGTTAATGAATGTCGTTTAGTCACTCTTGAAATGCTCCAGAATGTAAGACAACGTTTTGAACAAAATCAGGTATCGCATGGACGCAGAGGGGCCAACATTTTGAACATTTACTGTAATAAAATTCTCATAAATAAAATTTTGCTTTCAAAACCCTGTATATTTTTCAAAAATAGGCTGACTTTCAAAAGCGACACATGACTGTGTAAATAATTAAAAGAGCTTTTGAACGATATGCAACTTAACCACCCTTCCCATTTAAGAATTTGAAGGGGATGTTTACCCCGCTCAGGGGGTAGCAGTTAGTTTCATCTAATTCGTGCAAAAAAAATCGACGGATTTTTGCGTTTTGTGTTCTCGAATGGATGTTTTGCCTCGCTAAGCTCAGCATTTTCTTCATTACAAACTATATATTTAAAATAATAATTAGTAACTTTTGTTTTGCTTTATCATTACCATCTAATTCAACATTTAAATTACAAATTTTTTAAGCGCTTTAACTTTGAAAAAAAAGGAAGTTTGTAAAGAAGCTAATGGATCACCCTGTATATTCGAGTCCTATAACACTTAAAATAATTAAATTCAAGAGAGGAGCAGTTTTTCTACAGAAGGGGATCAAGAGTCTTTACCCAGGTCAAGTCGATAATTTAGAAAAAATCCCGGATTATGTCCCTTTTATAGGCCTTTTAGCCGATGCAGCTAAAGATCTCCCAGATTTTTATCATAATGCGATCCGAGTACGTTTGGGGTCTACTGCTAACTCCAAAAGTCATTTGTTGATGGCCTTTATTTATTTTCTGTACGAGAGTGGAATAAGAAATATTTTAAGACGCGACGTCACTTGGTTCTCTTCTTACTCATACAGAATATCTCTAAAAGGTCTGGACAAAATGCTTCCATAAATTCTGGGGGCCAAAATATGACGATCTAATCTGACTTACCTTAGTCTGAAATTTTTCCGAGATACAGGGTGTTGAAGTTTTTTTCAATTAATTCGTTATTCAAATAATGTAACTAATTAGAGGACTATTGCAATCAAAAGCAATTTTTCAAAAATTTGTTAAATAGGTACTCCACAATCACGTTTACTCTCATGTCGAAAAATATATCCCCCAACATCAAGACTGATTTGTAAAAGGACATTTTACAACAACAAATCTATTCTACTACAAAGTACAATATATTTCCGAGGTATTAGATAGGGGCAGTCAGGTAGACGTAATATACACCGAAGCCGTTTAATCTATTGATTGATAAATTACATTCTGCGGGTATATCTGGTGCTCTCTTAACCCTGTTTCGCTTATACCTTACAAACCATTTTCACTATGTTCAGTATCGTGGCTTTCAATCAAATAAATTTCTTCAATTTTCAGATGTTCCTCAGGGATCTATTTTAGGGCCCTTATTCTTCATTGTATTTATCAATGACTTGACTCAGTTATTAAATATTAATTATTTATTGTATGTGGATTTATTGGATACGGATAATAAAATTTTACCTTTGACACCCTCTATCTTTTTAACCATCAACTTTTGACTGAGGTAAGTTCGGCAAAATTACATTATTTTGTCACCAGGGATCTACTCTTGCTCTTTGTTGAATTTATTTTGGGACACCCTGTATAGGAATATGTGGTAGCATTTTATCCAAATCGTTTAAAAATACCCTGTAGAATAATAATACACTGTCTCTGCTCCATACAAATTTTCAAGTATTCCTACTATTTATACAAAATACTTGCATTTATGTCAGAACATTCTGTATAGGAATATGTGATAGCATTTTGCCCAGATCGTATAGAGATACCGTGTAAAATAATAATACACTGTCCCTGCTTCATTCATTTTTTCATTTATTCCTACTATTTATAAAATATGCTTGTATAATTAAGATATAAGATTTTAAAGCAAATAATTATTATGGTGAACTATGAGATGGACAAGTAGATTGTACTCGTACAGCAGGCACTGATGGAGAAAAACAACTGACTTTACTGCAAAATTCAGAATTGGCGGATATCTCGATCAAATGAGTAGGAATAATGGGTACCATCAGATAAAATATACTACCGCATCGACTTTGCCCTATTGACATAGCAGTTTCGACGTCGGCTACATTCCCCGGATTGAATACATTTGGAAATGGCCCGACGTCGTAATTTCTTTCCGGAATTTATGTAATCCGATCCGGGTCAGGTTTTTTTCAGTTATGTCGGACCACCGACACTAAGAAGCGGTTTGCGAATACTGTTTACGTCTAAATACAGAATGTCCTAATGTACAGTGTACATTAAAAAAAGGTACCACTGTCCTAAGTTGCTTCGTTAAACCGCTACAGGGCATTAACGTTGATATATTTTTTTCCCATAAAAGAGTCCGTGTCTTCAGATCTGAATCCTGAGTTCTGTTAGTTTTTCTAGAGTTCATTTTGAATTGCTGACTTTCAGTCCTACTATTAAATATAGAGAATAAAAATATATGTTCTATTACAAAGAGAGGCGACTGTTCTTACTTGAATGTATCTAAAAGCATAGTTTATGAGAACAAGATTTTGTAAAAGGTTCTGGTTCATTTATCGGTCAGTGGTCGCGCGGTTTAAGGCGTTAGTACTTGAATCGAGGTGACTAGACGGAGTTGGTTCGAGCCCAGCTGCCGGTAGACCGTATATAAGCTATATTCGTGGAGAGGATTGACACCCTCTCTGTGGGTATGGTAGGGTGGAATAGTGTTAGCTTGGGTCAATGTGAGAGATTGATGCCGGTTGATATTTGACTACCCCCCTAATTAATGAGGTTTTCCAGGTTTTCCTCATTCCTGCACTGAATAGTGGTTAGGGCCTACCAACGTAAGTCGTTCCTGGGCGCAAATGCGGCCTGCTTAATAATAATATGCCGCCCCTTCTCCCGCACAAGTCTCCGACTTCTGGGCTAATCCCTGTGATTAGAATGAGGGGTAGAGATATTATTATTATTATTATTTATAATAGCCCTGAGGAACTCTAAAATTAATTATTCTTTTTGATCAACTCCGGAATCATTTATAAATAGTAGTGATGGTAAGAGGCCTAGGAAGGATCCCTGAGAAGCTTTGTCTTCTTTATCAGTTCAATTGAGGCGTATATTCAGGCGTACATACTTCAGTATGTTATTCCAGATAGAAATACCACAACATTAAATAGTTTTTCTGCTATTAATGAAACAAAATTGGTAATACATTGTACTTGACCCTGTATATTTTACTATGCTTGTTGTGTGCAATATTCTGGCTGTTACATATGTATTATTGCCTAAATTCGCAGCATAATTAACCGCCATTGTTTCCATATTGATGTTAAACAATACCGTCATTTAATAATATAAATTATAATTATCTTAATTGATACTAATAACTTGTATTATCATACATTGTCATATCCATTAATGTTATGGCTTGTTACCATAATTAATCGAATTTTGGTGTAAATTGATACAAGCCATCGTTGTGTATTGACAGAGTGCGTTCCATGCAAAATATTCATTAAAACGTGTTTATTTATATTTTATATCAAAAAGAGCGGAGAGCTAGCCTGAACGGTTGTCAAAGCACTCGCAAATACTCGTATAAAGAAGTAAAACGTTGGAACCGCATAGCTTTGATCACAAAATGTGGGTCAATTTCGTACATTTTTGTGTTTAAATGTGGTTCTAGGGGCGTATTTTAATGGTGGGGGCAGTAAAGTGTTTTACACGTCAAGATTTACTAATATCTTTTCGTGAAGGATATATTTTTGTAATTATTAGCTAATAATACTGATATAAAAAACATATTACGTTATAGGAGCTTCTATTTAACCTTACTTGTACCTTAGTTTATAATTTCGTAACACAGTTAATATTTTTAAACGTGAAAAGGTATCTGTACAAGATTTAATGCTGCAGCTGGTATTTAATATTAAATCAGTCAAGGCATTAAATCGACTCTACTGCAAAGTACTCTTAGGATTAAAAGTGGAGAGTTTTGTCGCTAAGATACCATTTTTTTCTTAGTAAAGAAAATGTCGACTTTAGACTACTGGTCATAGTTCTGTGATGGTTGGAGAAAAAAGATATTTTATCTTCATTTTTACATACTAAACAAATAAATATTGTTCGCTAAAACACAATAATTGAAATAATTTTGACACAAATCATGTTTCATTTCAACATGGGTTCATAAAGAAGAGATCTACTGCTACTAATCTTGTTTATTTTACTCAATTTGTATCCGAAGTTCTTGATGCACATGGACAAGCTGATGTAGTATACACCGATTTCTCAAAAGCTTTCGACCGTATTGACCATGACATATTAATTACATAACTTAATAATTTTGGATTCAGTGAATCTCTGTTGAATTTACTTCACTCTTACGTGCAAGATAGGCAACAATATGTTGTTTACAATGGTCATCATTCTATTTTTTTTTAACAACTTCCACTGTTATTTTTACTCTTTATAAATAATTTATCTTTTGTTATACAGGGTGTCCTGAAATATTTTACACTCTTTTTTTTAACACCCTGTAGATTGTGATCATTTGTTACTTTGCTGATGACAAGTACGCATACATATGTAATCCGTTTTCCACTTTTGTTCTGTTATTGGAGAAATCTGTTGGGCATTATTATTATTTTTTCAACTTATTTACAAGGTTTTATTCGTATCTGAACCGCCTTGAATACAAAACGTTATGGCGGTGTAAAGAATATTCAAATTAATTGAACACAAGACAAAAAGTTAATAAAGTGATGAAGCATTTAATTTTGTTATTATAAACGACACCTGTCGTTGAATTCACAGCCACTCGAGGGCGAAGCATCTCGCCCACGTTATTTTTTTCCGCAGTTTCATAACTTTTAAAAGCAGCCATCATTACCGCGCTCACTTTAAACATAGGCGGCGGCGAAATTGCTTTCTCTTATTTGAAACATGCCAGGAAACTTTGCCGGGGAAAGAATTTAATGAAAAATTCAAGTTAAGTTTGCTTGTACTGGAGTTTTAATAAACGGTCGGGTAATTCCGAGTTGCTGCTTATTGATCTTCGACGATTCCTGCTACGTACAAGTAAAGTTCTCAAATAATTATTAAGGAAGCGGGCCATAATCGATTTAACAGCAGGCTTACCGGCAATACAATAAATTAACCAAGTTCGGGAATTAGGAAAGTTAACGCCTTCACACAACAGTAATCGTGATTTAATACTATCTACAACAAGTCGCTTACAAATGGTGATGCTACACTTTGCGCCTAAGAGCGGCTCAAATGTTGCGTGATATATGGATTGTTTGTTGTTGTTCAAGTTGTAAGATTCGAAATTGATATATCCCAACTTTTACAACTATACTCGACTTCTATTGATAATGACATCGTCACGCCAATTAGGTTGCGTTTATTGGGATCCGACTATTCCCAACTAGCAATTTGGTATTTTGTAACGGCTACAAAAACGTTTTTGTAGGTAAGCTCCATGTTCAATCGAAAATATCTTTGGGATTGGATAGAAACTACTAATGACGTCTCAATTGTACAGGGTGTCCCTAAAAGGTTGGGACAGCGTGTCGCCGCATAAAGTATAGCTGAAAATAAGTCGATTTAACTAAATTCGCCTTAGTCCAAAAGTTGATAATCACAGAGCTACAGGGTGTCAGAGGTTAAAAAATAAATCGCGTTTCTTTAATAACTTTCGACTGGTTCACGTTAATTTCACGAAATTTAGTATCCAGAGGTTTCTTGGGATGGCAAATTGAATTTTATTGTCCATTTTAGAAAATGCTCTAGAGGGCGCCACCGGCGACGATGTCGAACCATTTAAACAGTGACAACTTTTGCCTTACCTTATTGAAGTCGCTTGGTGCAACGGTTTCCGAGAAAAACACATCTAAAGTTGATGACTTATTATTTATCTACAAAATTCAAAATTATTCATTTATCCTCAAGCAACAAGTCATTTTTCTTGGAGAAAGTGCAAATAGCTCTCTGTAATTAAACAATAGGACCTATTAGATTTGATTCTATTATACATTTTTGTGGGGAACACTTAAGAACAAGGTCTATTCTGTCGTTATAAATAACGAAAATGAGCTAAGAGGACGAATTCGTGCCGCTGCTCAAGATATCGCTACGAATGAAGACATGATACGCAGACTACAAATAAACTTTGCACGAAAAATAAATCTCTGTATACAAGAAAATGGTTGACATTTCGAGCATTTACTTTAATTATTTATGTTTGCGTTTACTTATTATTTTTTTAGTATTAAAATCACTGCAAACAATATATTTAGATATGTTTTTCTCGGAAACCGTTGCTCCAAGCGACTTCAATGAGGTAACCTTTCTTAACTATAAAAGACTGGGGAAGAGATTCTTCTAGTCCAAAATAATATACAGGGTGGAATAAAAAAGTTGTAACGGTTTAAATGGTTCGAAATTGTCGCCGGTGGCTCCCTCTAGAAGATATACCAAAATGAACAATAACATTGAATTTGCCATCCCAAGAAACCCCTGGATACAAAATTTCGTGGAATTAACCTGAAACAGTCGAAAGTTATTAAGGAAAACGCGATTTATTTCTTAACCTTTGACTCTCTGTTCCTCCGTGATATCAACTTTTGGACTAAGGCAAGTTTAGTTAAATCGACTGATTTTCAGCTATACTTTATGTGGCAAAACGCTGTTCCAACCTTTTAGGGACACCCTGTATTTTATCCAGAAACATATCAAATTTTTTTCCTGTTAAAAAGCTCCCTTTTTTGAATAAAATTTTATTAGAGACAATTTTCTGTAGTAGTCGTTGGAAAATAATTGAATGTTAGTTGTTTAAAGTGCATAAATGGCACAAAATACTTGTCATTATTCAATACGAACGTCAAACGTATAACTTTTGTGCTTTGCACGATACTACAGCTAACCGAATTAACTGTTATCTATCAGGTACTTACTATTATTAATAAAAATGTTTATTTCCGTCATTTCTGCATTTGGCAACGCCGTAAAAACTACAGGTAGGTAGTTGACATTTCTAAACCATCTTGGAAGTTGATTGTCACAGGCGCCAATTTTCCGCGAGAAAAGAGGATTTTGCTCTATTTTTAAAACATTGAGCTAAAATTCCGAAATAAATTTTTTGTTGTCGTTTAGGCCTCCCTGAGCACGTGGTTAAAATTTTTGTACTTATTTAAAGCTGTATAAAAATCAAGAAACAAATAATTAGCAGTCTCTGTCGCATATCCTTTCTATAGAAGAATAAAAAGACCGAATAAGAGTATAAAATACTTACAGAATCCTAGATTTATGCAACGAGAAGCTGCCGCACCAACCTGTACAAATTTCAACGTTAAATACGCAAATGTCTTCTCTCGAGGAGGATGCATGAATATGCAACGCTCAATACATCTGTTGGCGGGACGAGGCAAGCGGGAGAACGCGGACGAACATTCTCCGGCAAAAAAGCAATTTGAATGTCAACTTCGTCGGATTTATTTACAAATTGAGATACATGTATCCGACGCCGGTATCAATTTCCATTTGTACCGCATCTGTTTGTTTTAGATGGAAGTGCACACATCGAATTGATTCGAGCATATTACCGTCGCTTCAAAATACAAAACTGCTTGGAATTATCGTGCCGTTTATTTAAAACAGTGGAAATGTAATGCTGAGATTGGGAACAGAGAGAAGAATGAATTGATTAACCAATATCTGATACAGAACCGTTGAAAAGTGCTCGACCTGGCGTATTCATTTGCTTTTTAAGTAGAATTAAATCTCAGCACAGAATGAAAAACTTTTATAAATACAGGAAGCTTTAGGTACCCTATATTACCATATAGACGTTTTATTTACTCTATAGGGCCGTAAAAACCAACACTTTAATCATTAGAGAAATTAAATTGACTTTGCAATCGCGGAATTCCAGGAAATAACTACTCTGCGGGCTGAAGCCCCGACCAGCATTGAATTACATCTGGAAAAACTATAGCAAACAGCTAGAGTCAATCGTCAGTAGCCCACCAGACATATACCGGTTCGAGCTTATTAGCTCTCATCAGTATGCCATAGGTCAGTTGATTTCTTAGCGTGGTATCCATCGGACTTCCCTTTAAATAACGCTACCACACTATTGTATATTTTAATGTCTATACCTTTTTTTAAAGGCAGTTCAGTTCTCAACATGCAGTACTGTGTCCATAGCGTAGAAGCCTGGAAATTCTTCTTATGGTCAAAATATGCCAATAGTATTTTCTTATTGACGTGTTTTACTTCCTTCTGTTCACGCCATTTCTCTTCTTTTCGTAAGCCAAGTCATATACCGCTTTGGATTTTTCAGGAATCAGTGAACATATGGCGTTTCTTGCCGCTTCTTTGATATCGCTCGGTGTTTCATCATAATCTGAATGTAAATCACACATTTTCCCTAATACATGGTAATAGTAACGATCAGTGTCACAGAATAGATTACCTATACTAGATAATTGTTATTTAAATTATACTTGTAAATGAACAAAATTAAAAACTTGTATTTCCCATTTTTCGTCAAAATTCGGACAAATCTTGTATGCAATAGTTATTCTTTAGTTCTTAAAGCTTCATTTTTTGTGCTTCATTTTATATTCTCATCACCAATTTCTATTCATTTGTCTCTGATAACTTTAATCGACTGATGCCTTTTACATGCTACATTCAATTTTTAACCCTATCCTCATCACCTATTCTGTTTCTAATATTTCCTCCAAGAATCCTAACATTTACAAGCGAATACAGGGATAGGGTTGTTTCCACAGCCCTAACTGTTATTACTAGGGAGCAAATTTCAGGAAATCTCTGGATGACATGTTAACGGCCGTTCTGAGTTCCGCCCCATAATTTGTTCAGCTGTTATTGACAGCGCATGTGGCAGTAAACTAAAGGATTATATCAACATAAACCTTTACAACTTGTTTACCAAACCCAGCCGAATACGTCCCTCATTTCGCCAGAATCGTATCGACAAATTGCGGCATTGCAGTTCCCTCAAAGTGAGTTACACTAATCTTATGTTCATAGAAGGGGTATATGGTATCAATTTTATGAGCAACTGGATTTTGATTCTTTTAATTCTTGTAGCTGTATCTATTTTTATACCTTCTATCTATTTAACCCTCAAATATCTAAACGGAAGTTAACATTTAAAATTTAAAATCTTTCGCCAGAATCGTAACGACAAATTGCGGCATTGCAGTTCCCTCAAAGTGAGTTACACTCATCCTATGTTCATAGAAGGGGTATATATGGTATCAATTTTATGAGCAACTGGATTTTGATTCTTTTAATTCTTGTAGCTGTATCTATTTTTATACCTTCTATCTATTTAACCCTCAAATATCTAAACGAAAGTTAACATTTAAAATTTAAAATCTTTAATTTTTATTTAAATATAACTTAGACCATAATGGCAGCAACAATAGACGAAGAGTGCAGTGGCTAGAACGTATGGAAGATGAAAGACAGTTAAAAAAATGGTAGGGAGTAAACAATCTAACATGGTGGATCTCAACACTTCCAAGTTTCCAGCAACAAAGCAGTACACTTTAGTTGTCAAAATAGGAACACATTGTGTTAACTCCAAAGTCATATTTTCTCCAGTTTACCTCTCACCTCAAATTCACTTCGTGGCAACATTTACGAAGATTAAAACATGATTTTGGAGAAATATAACTTTAATAAATAATAAGAAGGCCGCTAAGCCATCTTTATTAACAGAATGTTGAATGAAACGGGTTCGGGAAGAAAAATACGAATAAGGCGTTATAAATATGGTAGGAACGGCTTAGCTTTCTTTTGTTTTGGATTATTCGAGATATATATGGTAGATTTCCAGGGGAAAAGAAATAAATACGACGAAACCTGGATAAACATAAACACCGATAATGATACCTATAATATAAACCCCGAGGTGGAGGATGTTCGACCGTAGAAAAACTGTAGTTACGGATGTTTGATCTCTAAGCAGAAATTATTAAATTAGTGGGAATATTCATCCTCGAGGCGCAAATCACTGTTGAAACTTTCACAGCGACCGTCAGAGCAACAGTTTGAATTATTTATCTTATTTGCCAACGGCGATAAATTAGATATAAGCTATAAAAGTCGACGGGGCATTAAACAGGGAAATTATTAATTACTGTTGTCCTGCAAACAAATTCCATCCCCAGTTATAAATTAAACCCAGCCAAACCGCGGCCCATAAGTTGGTCAGGGGATATTGCTGACATGGAGGTTATGTATTCGCTTTGCAACTGTTTTAGCAAAGCGCATCGACAATAAAATGGATTATGAAATATGCTAGCGCAATGTGGATTCATCCGAGGACTTAATTTGATTTGTTGCTAAACCAGAAACAGAAATCATCGCGTTGCGTTGCTTCTATTGCC
Organism: Monochamus saltuarius; assembly: GCA_025584915.1. Classification (NCBI taxonomy): domain Eukaryota; kingdom Metazoa; phylum Arthropoda; class Insecta; order Coleoptera; family Cerambycidae; genus Monochamus; species Monochamus saltuarius. The sequence goes on along the minus strand of CM046728.1, from coordinate 3,586,549 downwards.
TTAAGAAGGCTGCATGATCTGTTAGAGAACGTATGGAGTTGTTGTTTAGGAAGTGTGGTTTATTGCAACACTCAGGTCTGAGGACATATTGTGCATGCCGCTAGATGTAGAGTTCAAAATAAGTCCTTATTGCAAGCAAAGGCTAGGTAGTTCCGCTGGAATCTTTCAAATATCTTGAGCAGAAGGAAAAGTCGACCCAAGATATTTCTCTCTACTACTACAGTACACAGTTGCAGAGGATGTGTACTGAATCCCTATCTGCATTATTGCAAAGCCTGCATCTCGCAACATTACTTAAGCCAATTCGTCAAGTGCCCCGTGACAATTTTAATGTTGCTTCTGGTAGGCGTAAAATTTTGGTTTGCTTTAGCCGGTGCATCCTCTATAAGAAACCTAGCATATTGTAGACCACAAACACCCAACCAAACTTCTTTTAATTGATCCTGTCATGAATAGATATTCTAAGATCCTCCCCATCACTGATTATGATCTCAAAAATTGACAACTTGAGCTTTGTCTGGTCAATATGTCAGCTCTCTCATTACCTATCATATCACTATGACTCGGAATCTAGCTCAACTGCTGTTTTGCACCCATCTGTAAACCAGACTTGAACGTCAGGACTAGCGTTCCACCACGACATGGAATTTTGGAAGAGACAGGATAATCTCTAAGGTCTCTGTGATAGCTGTAGTACTGACACACAAGTCGCTTAAGTTTATTTACGTATGGGGTACTGCAAGGTAAGGGTCTAGGAGCATTTGAACCTTTTTTGGACCATATTAAATACCCTTCTTTCATTTTACCCATTACTTCTCAGACATTGTTTTCACAGATTATTGTTAGTCACTCTCAGCAGCGCACTGTTGGTATCTTCTTTTGTCTTGGTTCCACCTCCACTGTCTCCAAATGGAATATATTTTTATGTTGTTCTCTTTCAGTATAATCCATAAATGTTGTAAAGTACGTTTCTTCTCAAAACTCACAACTTTATCTCAAATATTCAACGATTGTTATAGGAACTCGTACAATTTGGTATTATATCTAAAGCTCAATTTCCAAATAGTCTTTTTATAACACAAAATATTCTGTAGATTTGTTTTGAGACTAAAATACTTAATGATACGGAAAATTTTATATTGCACAGTACCCCTAAATCCCCAAATACCCGGGATTTAACGAGAACGGTCCATATAATGCCGTTTTGAGCTGCTACGTAGTCATCAACCAACCCGACTCCAATAATTATCGATTACAGTTGTTTGCTAAGTAAAGTGAATTTGTTATGCAAATTTGGTACCGGCATTGTTGCCTATTGCGTTCCAAAGGTGTCCTGAAGGGACTATCGTTTAACCTTTATGGTAATAAACCGTGAGGAGCCCCATCAATATGTGATGAGTTCGAACTGATTCCTTCTACCCCAGATTCGAGGAGAGAATAGGCGATCCCAACCGTTGCATATCTGGCTTCTTAAACGATCCCCTTTACATGTATTTACAGCAAGATTAATGAATGGCTAGGTCTTATCTCTATTATAGTCCATGAAGAATGTAGACCCGCGTTGAGGGACAGTCTTAAAGCAACACAGTTGGTAAAACGTGCTAATGTCTATGACAACATAACCACGGTATACCCCGTTTTTCGATGTTCGTATATATTCAAAAGAGAATTTTGAAATTTGAATTTTGATTTTTATTTAATGATTTCATTATACCAGCTATGTCTTTCTTCGTTATAAATTTAGCTGGATTAATTGTTGCTATTTATTAAATTCAACCTTGTCTATGGAATCGTTCCTTAGCATTTTTGATACCGAAGGGCATACGTATGACTTCATTAATAGGAATTGAGGAAAATTTATTTATGTTAGCTTAAATATCTTTACAATGCAGTAAAAAATATAGTATTCATTTACAAAATATTTGAAATATCTTGTACAAAATAACATTCTCTTGTGATGCTACATCAAAGTTCTGATAACTAGGCAATTATGTAAGAACTGCACCGATCAGAAACCACTTATCTGCAGAATAAAAAAAATTGGGTCGCCACGTTCTCGAGTTGCACGTAATGGAGACATTTGGATGGATTCCGTGAGCTTTTTATGGGACTCCGAGAAGTCACTTAAACTGGGGAATTGGCGAAGATAAGGACCATCGTTAGCATACATATGGCGGGTAGGTTCAGGCAAGGTTAGGGAAAACATAAATCAGCGGACTTGGCTTGAATTCATTGAATAACAGGATTATAATCTGAAATTATCAGTCTTTTTGTTTGTGGGAGAGCCCGCAACGTTTTGTGGGAAGTGCTACGCGATTTTTTGCATACACTGAGAAAAGATATTCATTAAAAACTCAAATAAAACTACTGACATTGTCATATCATTGACTGCAATATATTAGTCTTATTTATAGACCCTCATAATGACATAAAGGTGGTTTTTTTACAACTCATATGTTCTGTAAACTTCGATAATATAAGATAAGAATTTTATAATTAATATTGTTTTAAGTTGAACTTAGTTCATTCATTTTGCGGCTTAATTTAACAAAATTGCATAACAGAATAAACACTAGTTTATGCACTGCTTTTTTAATGCAACATTTTTCACTGAAAAAGTCCAAATTATTGTTTATAAAATCTGTTGCTGTAGTGTTAGCAATATAGCAAATGTTTTATATCAGAGATTAGGTGGTGTTCCCATATTTCAAATAATATGGAGATGGCGGGTTTTACAATATATTATTGGCAGTTCAATGACTTATTACTGTGATAAAATAGATTCCTTTTATGTTTACAAAATACAAACTATCCTTATAACATTATATTAAACAATAATAAAACAGAATCGTTGGAATTGTTTCAATTTTAGCGCTCGCAGTCACGTGACTTTTATAATGGCGCCTATTGGTTGTCGTGGATATGACGATATTTGAATATTATCTCAATTTTTAACGTGATATTATTCATGTATTTGGCAGTATATGGATATTATGGAATATACAGGGTGTTAGAGACCTAACCGCCATTACTTCAGTATAAGACAGATAAAGTGTAAATGAACAAAAAAGTTATATAGTAGAAGTACATAACTCAAGCCGTTCTCAAAATAAATATTATATTAAAGAATTTTATCACAACGCGGCAACCGTACGAATACAAGAACTAGTTGACTGCGCCAGCTGAGAGCTATGTCGGGTTGCCTACGCGTCAGTTTGTTTTTTAGTGATGACAATAAATCCGAAGGTAAGCTATTATGACAATTCATGAATTTAGTTCAGACAACTGTTTTGACATTTTATTTTTTAACAGAGAATGGTAGAATTAATGATTTTTTTAATATTAAAATACTGTCTTAACTGTATAAATTCTGGCAATTGTTAAATGTTTAGAGAGTTATATAACTAACCAAATCGGAATTGAAAAAATAAGTGATGACAACTTCTAAGCTCACATCGCCTCAAAATACAGTGCCATTTTTAAAGATCTAACTAACATGACACATAAAAACAACATATTTTCAAAATGTCCACCGTTATTTTCCATACATATCGTGATACTCACGTATGGCAAACAAACAAAAAATTGAGAAAATAGTGATACGCAAAAGCACTTCCGACAAACACATTAGCGCTGCATATTTGAAATACCAACTGACCTGTACTCCCGGCCATTCCTCGAATACATTTTCGCTATGTTGCCACATTTCGCGATATAAACTGTATCGAATTTTATTGACTGATAAAAAGGTACACATAAATACTCGTACATTGCAAGAAACATTGCAGTTTATAGTCATTTAAAGCATAGAAATATGGTGAGATTGGAGATTTGTTAATTCTTTTTTTTGAGAATGGTGGGTTTAGGAATCATGCCATACAAGGTTTTTTTTTTGGTTAGTTTGATGCACCTATATTATGGTCTGTTAAGCTTATAAACACCCTGTATAAACACAAAAAGAGTTATTCAACGAACATACTGACATGATTAGTTTAAAATATTTAAAAAATAGAAATGGAGGTTGTGCATCTACACCACTCAAATGTCGGTCATCATACTCAACAACTGAAATTGTTCTTAGAAAAAGTTTCTCAGGTTTTCCTGCTGGTTGTACTGTGGTAAACGCTGACTGCAATCTTTCAGATTTTGAGTTTTTAGCTTCATAATCACTGTATTCTTGTAAGCTCGATATTATTTTGTTTTTCTCCCATCATTAAATATTGACACGGAAACTCATCTACCTCTTTAGTTTGTTAAATATGTTCGTGTTTGTTTTCGAATTTACAATTTTTGTAATACCATTATTTTGACTTCTTCTATAATATTTCAGGCTATATTCGGTTCTAGATGCGTTCTTGAGGACATATACAACTTTGAGAAGCCTAAATATATATATAAGCGGGTCAACTTCGCCACCAGAGTTCAGTTTATGTTCAGAAGCCAAACGCGCTGTATTAATAAACAACTGAATTGTTTTCTGAGTGTGGAAAAGCAATATCTCCGCCGCCATAAATCGCGCTAATTTCCCGCGACGGATATCTCTCGTTTTTATTGAAATAAACGATCCTCGTCTCCCAGTGTAGCGGGACCACTTCCCACCATTATCAATTTCTCGGTTTGTTTACCCTGCGAGGCTCTGTGGAGGAACGGAGGCCGATTAAACGAGTATTTAGACCGACTGTGGGCTGTAAGTAATAATTAATTTCGTGTTTCACGTGGATTTTCAAACATCGCCCGGTTTATTAACGCCTACCGGATAATCCGGGGGCAAACTAATTTACTAAATGCGGATAAGAGCTATGCGGTTGCCTCCTTCTTGGAAAAAATTGTTATATTAGCCTGGTATTGTTAGAATTAGGTGCAGTGGAGAAGAAAATTTAATTCCAAATTATTCGTATTCAAGATTGTTCTTAATTTGAGTCAGAATTTAAATTAAATAACAGACGACTTTGTCAAAAATGTTATACAGGGTGATTTAAAACTATATAAACATTTTATTAACCTTTTTAACAGTTTCTTTTTGGACGAGCTAAAGACTCTTTTAGTCATGGAGGTGAATGGTATCCCAAGATTTCTGTTAAAAAATTGTGCATTTGCATCAGCTGAACCTTTATGTATTTTATTTATTTTTTAAACATTCTATCTTCCCATCCTTTCAAAAAGCATTTGTTCAGGTAGATCATTACCTACTAGCAAAACTACCTCCATTTGGCTATTCTGATTTGCTAGTCAAGCTCTTTGAATGGTCAGATATTTAAATTTTACCTCTCCTTCTTCTGGTGTGTGCCACAAGGCTCTAATCTAGGGCCACTCTTATTTTGCTTTTCATCAATGATCTTGATGTTGTCTCATGTAATCGACTTTTTTCTCTTTCATTGTTTTCATTTACAGCTTTCTTTATACCGTATGTCGAATTGTGTGGATATAATCGTTTGTCTCTGAATGCACACATCCAAGTGTTAAGTAATGTTGTTTATTCTCTCGTAAAATTTATTTTATTATTCACAATTAATCTTAATGAGAACAATAATATCAAATTTGTATGTTTCGCGATATAGTGTTACAAAATGGCGCTATCAAAAATTGGGGTTGCCATTTTTTAAAAAGAGGAAGTGACTTCATATTTGCGACCATAATAAATATGTTTATCAGAGTCTGGGCATTTAAAAATTAAATCCATATCCGATGAAAAATAATTTTAAGTAGTACGCATAACCGATTGTTCTAGGTGCAGCGGTGCGTCACGTGCGTCACCTGACGAGCCGCCACTGGTGAATGACTCTATTCTACAGTACTGACCGACCGACGGGCAGATATGTGGCCATTCAGAGGTTAATTAAAGGAAAATCGAATTAAATTAGACCTCCAACCGTCCAGCGAATGCAAATGAAAGAGCTCTAGCGCTGTGCCCTCGTAGACATCGAGGATAAAATTTAATGAAAATATTTTATTGTTCCGTTTTCGTGTGAGCATCTCCAATTTACATACATTTTTAATGCTTCGGGGAGTTTTAATATAATGTCAAACATAAAGTGAATTGCTTTATCAAAGCAGCGAATAGACAGTGGGTCGCTCAAAGAGCTTTCGAGTGGATGGTCGACGCCAGGAGGCTTATTGTTTCGGAACACTGGGAAGAAACGATCCTTTGTGGGCTTACATAAACAGCATCGTTAATATTCGCGATATTTTGGATTTGGTGTTTTATTTGCCGGATCAGTTATGCATTCCGAACCTGGGCGAGTTTGTTAAAGAGAACATGAGCTATTTGTGCATTTGTATCATGATTATTAGAGACTATTTTATGCAATATACTTTCACCCAATGTCATTCAAAACAGCTAAAGTTGACCACTACCATCCAATCACCTCTTCATGTCCCCCTTTGCAGCATCTCGGTACCAAAAATGCCCTCTTCTTCTCTACATTCCATGCATAAAGATTCCTCCTCTGTTCCTATTAAAGTTAGATGCCTTCCGAGTCTGCAGTAGTCTCTCAGGACCCCCACTATTTAGTTCAGGGGTTCAGCTTCCTAGATTTGTTGGGTACGTCAAAAAATATCATAGCCCTATCTACATTGTCTATTTCTTCTCCAGTTCCATCCTAATATTTGGTAGTACATTTATTAAGAGCACTACCTGGCAAAATTCTAAGAGACAGCTGATCAGCCTTCTTGTTTCCGGAAATTCCTTTATGGCCTGGGACACAGACCAACTCCATCTCACTCTGTCTGGCCAGAGAATTTATAGCATCTTCATACTTCTGAACGAGGAGCCAAGGGTACTGAGTGCAGCCTGATTGTCAGAACAGGTAAAGATTTTCTCTTACACACAATTCCTTAGTACTTCCTTGATTGCTACCATCAAATTAGCAAAGACCTCTGCCTGGAAACCAGTGGTGTATATACCTAGCAAAAAGTTCTGCCTGATATCCCAATTTTCCAGGTTTGCAGTGGTCTGTCAGGACCCCCACCACTTGGTTCAAGGACTGAGGTTCGGCTGCCACACCTTCCTAGATTTATTGGGTTCATCAGAAAAATGACGGGTCTGTCTACATCCAATTGGTTCATTTATTAAGAACACTGTTAATACTACCTCGCGAAATTCTGGTCAGCCTTATTGTTTCCGGGGATTTCTTTATGGTCAGAACCTAGACCATCTCCACATCTAATCTGGCCAGAGACTCCAGGACATCTCCACACAGGATAGATGTCGTCCTTGGAGAAATAAAATTATTTCTTTTCCCAAGTAGACCAACACATCAATACACCTTCACACACTGTTAAGGTTAACAGGATGAAATCTGGTCTGATTCAGCCATCGTTGAAGCAGTCTTAAGACAAATATTATTACAATTCATGATCAATCGGAATGTAATGAAGGTTTGAACTGCTGATATTCCTCCTAAACAAGTTAACTAATCCCCGGGTGAAGGATTTATGCAAAAATGTATGCAAAAATAAACAGAGGTTTGTTCAACGATAAAAGTCTCGTAGCCGGTGAGTTTTTCCTCATGGTTACTAAAATATACCATTTCTGTACACGCACTAGCAAATAGGTTAGAGATACATGTTGGAGTTTTATTGTTTGGTAGATCGGAAATATCTTGTCGCTAGCAACTCCAAGAGTATTGTTTCCTTATAGCAGTTTTTGATTCATGTGACCTCCACTATGTTCTTTCTCTAACCACATAACTCTTGTTTTAGTCGATATGAGACTCCTTATTTTTGCAAAAGCATCTTCTTTTTACAAATATGGCAAAGGTAGACTTTGAATGGATTGAAGCTAGTCCCTTGTTCTATACATCAGTTCTCTATTCTTAGTCAATAATTATCATTATACATTAGGGAAATCATTCGTTAAATAGCAAACTGATTTGTTTAGATAATTATTTACTAACGAGATGATACAAAATCATGTGTTTATTTACCTAACTTGTGTACGTATTACATCAGTTTAACCAATTATGTCCATAAATAAACAAACAGATAAATCCTAAAATTAGCTTGAGTTGGATAAATAACAATATTTTGACAGAGATATCGGATATAGGGTTTTTTTGCTGTGGAATTATTTATGTATTTATTTCTTGAAAAACACACAAACACACATTTATTATGATATACTGAAAGTCGTATTACGAAGTCATCGACAATTTTATTTTAAATAAAAATATTTAAGGGTTGTATAAAAATACATACTTAGTACAAATAAATCGAGAGTATTTTAAAGATCCCAGATGAAAAGTATTTGATGATAAAATTACATTTTGTTTGGGGGAGGAATATTTAAGTAACTATACAAAGTACGTTAATTTGTGTCCTCCTAATTTTAAAGAACGACGTTTTTTCTTGCGATATCAAAATGCGAAATGTTATAAAGCTGTTATGGGTATCCATAAAATTGGTAGTGTAGCAAAGGATGTGGCATTGTCTGAAAAGAACTTCCGCAACAACGCTTGTTGATAGCGAGGGGGATATTACTACGCTAAAAAGGCATGGATGTTGGAAATCGGATGCGGTTGCTGAATGATACATCGAAAATTCTGTAGAAAATAAGACCAACATTGCTAAGAGAATTTATCAACCTAGCTCTGCGGAGTTGAGTTACAAGCAATGGATCTTTAAAAACAATTGACCCTAGAAATATTGTTATGAGTACTGATCGCAAGAAGTGGAGGATTCTGAAATGATGCAAATCTTCACAATTGTACTTTTGCTATTATCATCATCATGTCGTGCAATTCTAAGGATTTTAACCATATTTAGTAAACAACCATTAAAAATGAAGTAACGATGAATAAACTAGTCGAGTGAGCCCAAACTTGAGGCCCACTAATAACAGTTTCCGACTATTATCAGTGTCACTGAACATGACGGAAAATTAGAAATGGGCCGAGCAGCCCACCAGATAACAGTCGAGAGGATCGTCAAATCCAATCGCGGCCAGAACCTGTTAAGCATCCCTAATGAACGAATTACGTTCAGGTGAGAGAGGCGGCTGCCGCCCCCGGGGATGGCTTTTCATTTTTTACATTTCTGCCTCGTTGAGCGGGTTAATGAAAAGTGAAATCGCTGCATTAGGAGAGTTTTTCCGCCGTTATACAGTTTTGCACGTAGTTATAGTTTGGTGTTTTAATTCGGGACAAAAACCGCTGTGATTTTATCATTTGATTTATTGCGATGTTTCTGTAGTGTCAGTTTTTTATGAACTAGCCGGGTTTTACGTTCGCTGTCACTCCAACACGGTATAAAAGCCTACCCCAAGCGGAAAATTCCTATAGAAAATGATAGGAATATTTTTTATAAAACCGTTAGTACTCGTGAGTACTTGATACTTCAAAATAAAAGCGGTTAACTATGATGAAGTGCAAATATTTTGAGAGGGGATAGAGAAAAATACGAATTAACGGAATCGTTCATCAAAAAATAACCAAAGTTCCATCGAAATTTTTTTTTTCGAAATTATATTAAGCCTCTATTTATCGCCGATTCTGGCCTTCTGTCAGCCGCGAGGTTAGGTCAAAGGTGTCAAAGGTGAAAACGGCATCGCACAGATTTTTGTCCTTGCTGGGGACCTCCCCTTTCCTCAAACTCGTTTTGTTTAAAGCGAGGTACTTGGCCCGACGACCACAATCAGGTGGATTTCCTCCGTCGGTAAAAACCTCAAAGAGTACAAAAATACACGCAGGTGTACACAAGTACATAAAAATACTGCCATACGTTTACCGCCAAGGCATAACAGCAGTTGTTCAATGTGGTTCAAAGAGAATTCGGCATAATATTTTGTTAACTCGGAAAACTTCTTTGTTATTACGCTACCACACGATAATATGCACTTGTCACACCAAATCAGCACCTTATCCCTTAGCTAGGCACTTGAATACGTGTTTGTAAATACACGAAAATAAATTTGCGAAGGCAACTACTGAAAACTTTTTTCAAACTTGTAGTTTTGATCAAAACTTTTGTAGTCGCCATCTGTAGGCCGCTAGTGTAAGGTATACTTCACGCCGATACATTTTTAAACTTCTTGTGTTGTTGGGGAATTAAATTCTAGTAATACTAATAAATTAGTACTGTTTTAAACTATAACATGATGTTTTCAGTGTTCTGTAAAAATCCTTGACGCTTAACCCTTAGAATAACATTCTACGCTTTGACCAGCATTATTTGAGTTTGGAGAGTATATAACTAGAAGTGCCTAAGTTTTAGTTTTAAAAGTTTTATAGTAATTAAATAAAGGATATAGATATTTCCCTATAATATAATTCACCCTATGCTATGTTTGTTTTTTTAGAGTCGAGGGCCCAACGAAGCTACGGCAACCGTACAAGATTCTATAATTGAAGACTGCCTCGGGTGTATTCCGAGTTCTCTATTAGTAGGTAGTCCTTAGATTAGAGTTCAATTTTCTTAAAATCAATGGGTATTTTATTTAAAAGGGACAATTTTTTACTTAGTCATAGTTAACTCTGTATAAAATATTTTACAATTAAAAAGTAATTAAAAATAAATGTAACCTCGTTTTATGTTGTTATAAGCTGTATCGAATTGTAAAAACAACAATGTGATGTGAAAATACGTAGATGTTTTTTCCTCCAATTAATTCTGGTCATTTATAGTTGTATTATTTTGTTTTGACTACATTTATATAATCAATATCACCAACAAGTGTATAGGCATCAAGAGGAAGCACGAAATAAAATATTTCAACAAATGTACTTTAGGTTAAATAGCGTACTGTTAAATATACAGGGTGATAATCATAACCTATAAGCATAAACTTGGGAAATTACAAGAGGACAAATAATGACGTATAGCCGTTCTTTAAAATGGCGTTGGTTTTGGACTGCATTTACAGTGTGGGGATTTTCAATGGACCAGTAGTGTTCGTTAGGACTCTTTAGTAAACCATTACTGGCAAATCAACTTTCGTCCGTCCAACGAACGTGTCGAAAAAGGTTCTGATCAACAGTTTCTGCATTTATCGGTCAGGGGTCGCGCGGTTTAAGGCGTCAGTACTTGAATCGAGGTGACTAGATCGCTGTGTGGTTCGAGCCCCGCAGCCGGTAGACCGTATATAAGCTATATTCGTGGAGAGATTGGCACCCTCTCTGCGAGTATGGTAGGGTGGAAGAATGTTGGCTTTGATCAATGTGAGAGATTGATACCGGTTGACATTTGACTAACCCCCTAATTAATGAGGTTTTCCAGGTTTCCCTCATTCCTGCACTGAATGGTGGTTAGGGCCTACCAACGTAAGTCGTTCCTGGGCGCAAATGCGACCTGCTTAATAATAATATGCCGCCCCCTCTCCCGGACAAGTCTTCGACTTCTGGGCTAATCCTCGTGATTAGAATGAGGGATAGAGATTATTATTATTTACTATAATTTGAGCTATAAAATTAAGTCTATTTTAATATGATGCTCAGGCAAATACTCCATCATTGTGAATTTTGTAGTCATGATACTCATTGGTCTTTAAAATTCGTTGAACGGTTGATTTATCCAAATGCAATTCCCGGCTGGCCTGCCATATATAATTTCGTGAATTTTGTTTGAAATACTGTCTAGCTGCACTAACATTGTTTCTTACTCTTCTGTCAATTATTTGATTCTTTCAAATGCTTCTTCATTTCTTCGCAAGGTCGCCTCTAATCTTGAAAATGTTCTGCGACGTCGTAAATTAGTCAACTTTTTCCAAATAAGAGAAAGTTTTGTAAGCACAAAAGTTATACGTTTGTCTTTCGCATTGAGTAATGACAAGTATTTTGAAAAAAAAGAGAATTTTTTAACAGGAAAATCATTTGGGGACTTACCTCATGCCATTTGACACCACGCGTCTCAATTTGAGTTTGAGACAACCTGTATTTGTATGTACACGTTTGTATGTATGTCCGTAATCCCTCCGGTCAAAGTTGGCCGCTTCTCAGACCGTAAACGGCTTTATACTGAAAACGTTATGACGGAATGACTACAACAAGCAGATAATCGTAAAAAACGGTATAAATCCCTGAAAGCCCCACGACCCCGTTAAATATCATCCAGAAGAAAAAGTGCCGACACAAAACCGGTTAGACTAGAAGGAAGATTATTCAAAACAAGATAATGTAGCGTAAAGGGTGGGATTACACTCTGGCCAATTAAAGGACGAGAATATTTCCCGTTTTTAATCTATTTTAAATAAGGCTCTTGGGTAAACTGAGTTGGCTGTGAGCTGCCCATTTAATACAATTTACAAAAGCACAGTCAACGGTGTAGAACATTTTATTTTTTCACTAGGATTAATCCGGATGGTAGAATTTGTGTTTGGAGGGGCATGCAAATTAATATTAGGCGATGCGATAGTATTCCGCATAATTAAAAATGTATTTCCTTTTTGAAAACAATAAAAATGATATAATATCATTCATTCAATCAGAAAATTCAAGTAGAACTGCTAGGATATATAATGTTGAATCATCGATATAAGGGAATCAAAACACGTCATAAGAAACTGCCATAAAACATCAAAGGCAGCCGGTAGACAGCCTGAGTTGGTGGACGAGAGACTGCATAGTTGCCAAGTTTGCCTATGATTCATAAAATTAAACGATTTCTTAGAAACGTTATTCCGAATTTGCAAAGTGCTAACATTTCGAAATGTTATATACAGATTTGGAAAGTGAGGATCTTGATGGTGAATTGTGTTTTGCCGCTTGCGTGTATTTGTGTCATGCTACACGCATAGTTCCACCACAGCGTGCTTCCACTGTTCGCATCAGGCAGTGTTGCCAACACCTCTTGACACAGCTTAATTTTTAATTACTTTTGTAATGCCATTTTTATTTCATTAAAAAGCATTATGATCTGCTATTTTATCATAATATTACATTGTAAGTAGGTACTTACAGGTACTTACTTAAAAGTTATTAACCACGTAATCTTTCTAATTTATTTTATTGTTAGGCCGGGCGAACGTTGAGGCGCAGTTGACGTGACGCAGGGTGACTCACGGGTCGTAAAATCAGTGGTTTCCAGAAAATGTAGGTACCTTTACGGAATAGAGTTAAGAATCACTGCAATACAGCGTGAATACAGCACACACACCGCATATCCGTCGACTGTCATACCCGTTTATGTATTCATTGCTAATTATTAAGAGAGCAGTCTACAATAAAGGACATTTCAAGTACCCAAGTATTGTAGATATCTACCTCTATCTATTCAATTTTGCTTTCGATTTTGACTTTATTTCTCGCGGTTTTTGTTTTGGTAGATTTCAAATAGTAATTTTAATAATTTTATTATTTCTTGTTGTGTCTATTAAAAATCATGAGAGCATCTCATGCAAAAGCATGAGACCTGGCAACACTGGCATCAGGTGACCGGATTGAAGTCTGTAATCTGTGAGGATACCGTCGCCTACCATCGGCCGTTATCGGAGATTGTAGACGCGCTAAATGGACATTCAAAATTTAAAGATCTTATTCACGCCGTATTCGTTACTCTTTCCAAATAAATTAATACACGTCAGCATTTTAAATGCAATAAAAGGACAAATAAAATTTAGTTTTCTATTATACTACTAAATAGCTATACTTAGCGCCGCTTATACTTCATACCTTCCCTGGGATGAAGCGGCAATTTCTACTTTCTCTGTAAAGATCCGTAATTTCCGATTCTGTATATATATTTGATACCTGTTAAAAGACAAAGGCTCATTTCCGTGATGTATAGAAAGCGGTTACTTTGTTTTGTGAGATATTGCAACGTTGCATTTAAATAACAGCTTGTAGACGCCGACCCGATACAAGTTTTCATATTCAAGCATATAATATTTTTTTAATAACCATTCAGTTTTGAATAATATCCAGTTAGATGACTAAAATAGACAGCACCTATAGAACTCTGATAATATATTATGCATATATCCACATATTCTAATGATTTGTATGTCACTTGCTTAAAATTATATTGCACCACTCTATCCCATGATTTAGTTGCGGTGTCCTGAACCTTTCATATTCTCTTATATCGATTAGACATACTGTACAAATCCTTGTTTTGCATTTTTTTTAGGTTTCTGCAGAAATATATCTGCTTTAAAAGCCTTCGTTTCACATATCGAGTTAAGCTTTAACAGATGTTGGATTGGCGATCGATACTCTTTTCATTACATGTAATAAGAGAGAACTTAACTGTTTTAATGGGAAGAGTTTTTCTTTTTTTAGAAATTGAGTTCGGTTCTCAACTACTGGAGGAAAGCTGAGCAAAAAATTACACAATTTTAACAATTAGTGAAGAGTAAGTGTGCAGACAATTGTTCCTCTATTTTTAAATAATCAAACTTTTAAGACACAAACAGATGCTCTTATATTAGTATAAAAATTTGAGTTGAGCGAAATTACTTTAGGTGAACAGTAATGGGTGGAAATTTTTATTAGGCATTACCTGTTTGTACGGCAGTGGCAGTGGACTGTCGTGGGATTTTTGAATCTTTATTCGCCTAATCATGAAAAAATAAAAATTGTCCACTCAGATCCCAGACATAAGAAGGCATAAACGAAAGTATACAGACTGAAGTACAACATTCAAATTTGAAATATTACCAACACGAAATTTATCCAATTCTACTTGTTCTTCCTGAAAATGATTCTCTATAGGTATTCCTGAATGATCTTGAAGTGCCATTAGTTCTTGCTGAAATATACTTTTTGAAATTTTCATCTTATTGGTTATACTTTCCTCGATATAAGCTTCAGCCACACTAGTTGACTGCCATCCTCCATAAAATTTGTATATCAGGGGTTTCTGTGGGCGAGAAATTCAAATTTGTTTCTTATTTTGACGTCACTAGTAGAGGGCGCCACTTGTGGCACACCATGTTTTTTTTTAAATGGCAGAACATTTTTGCAGCTTAGTGTATCCATCTGACTATCGAAACAATCGATTCTCCTACCTGTTTTATTTGAAAGAGATATACCTTGCTGAAGTCGGTAGGAGTAACCATTTTTGAAATAATTCTATTTGAAATGCTCACTGCACCGAGTAAAAACTGTTTTGGTTTCAGGTAAATGGCCTTTTCTTCTGAAAAATACAGCAAAATATTACTCGAAAAAGCTGTTCAGAATAGTAAATTATGAAGACGTGCAAAATTTCAAGAAGATTGGCGAGGTTTGATGAAACCATCTTTCAACAAAGCACAAGATTTTATTAAAGCACATGATGTGCCATAATTGGCGCCATCTACTAGTGACATCAAAATTAGAAACAAATTTGAATTTTCACCGGCAAAAAACCCTGATTTACCAATCTTATGTAAATATTTGTATTTTTAAAAGTTATCTACAAATAATATTGAAAATAAAATTTTAAGTTTGACGCCCTGTATCTTTTTTATTATGCGACTTAGGATATTGGTATGTTAGGTTAAATCAATTTATTTTCAAGTAAGGAATCTGTGGTCTCATTTTTGCAAATTCATTTAAAAATACCCTGTATAAATCCGTATTAAACCCGTGTAGGTTACAATAATTCTACACAAGTACCTACTATGATTTTTTTTTAAATTTCTAATGCTTTAATATCTATCAAATCTGCTTATAATTACCTACTAACACAAAATGCGAAAAAAATAGTATAAACAAACCTCGTAAGAAAAGCAGTTTTATTAAACTTATAGAGCTTTTAAGTTAGTCTCTCGCGCATTAAGTTACTGAAATTTGCACTGTGATTCTTTAAAGAAATTATATGCAAGTGCTGGTTTTAATAATCTCCCGGGGGCGCCAAAATTACCAGGAGGATTACACCTCCAGATATTTCCATTCATTACGCGAGACAAAGTAACCTAAGTAACGGCAAAATAAAGGATAGCTCTAATTATACGGCGGAGGAGCTCTGGCCCGTTATTTAATTTAAGAGACATTGATTAGTACTAAGCCAGTCCTCGCAGCCAAATCCTTTGTCAAAAAGTTACTGGCTCCTTAAAGAGATCCTCCTCGAAGGGCAAGTAGCGAGAAAAAGCCCGTTTGATATTAATCGGGCGAGACAGTTGACGCTTGCGGAATAGCCAAGCAGCAGCTGACCTGGGAAGGTCTCAGATAGAGAGGTCAAATCGACAGGGAAAACAAAATATTTTCACTTTTTTTCTAGGGATTATTTTAAGTGTACTCTTTATGTTCACCGTCAGAAAATGTTAAGAATACAGTCTTAATCCTGTAAACCAAGAAGACATGGTTGTTCATTAGTACCAGTGCTAAATTTGTAACAATCCCAGATCTTTAGTTATGACTATTTAATTAAGCTAGAAAAATATATTTCTTTGTGGGTATTACAATGTGTTCCATTATCTGACTTTAGACAAGTAGGATATCTATCTTATTGATTCGTTGTTTCTCTTCTGGTGTTATCTTTATTCACATTATTTATATTCGTATTCCGTTTATCATAAAATTTCTATTTTCCTAAGCATTGTCTAACACTGATATTTCTTTCTTCTTCTTTAAGATCTCCAGTTGCATAACCGGTCCCGTTTTTTGGCCTCTACACAATTCCTTGTAACCTTCTGACCGTATCTTCAGGATCTCTTCCATTTATATATATGATAACACAACAAGTTGATGATTTTACTGTATCATCTCTGCCCATATTATAACGGTCACAATTGCTACTGGTACACGGTTATTCACCGTTATTACATGTAGCTAATCAAACTTTAATTCTCTGAAAGTCATCCCAAATAAATCTTTTTGATGACTATGAAGTTGTAAGTTCTTTTACTTTCCTTCTCTATTAGTAACTATTCCGAACATTTAGCTATTACTTTCTGAATGAACTAATAAAATACAGTTTATTATGGCTACCAAATTATGTTCCATTATCATTCTCATGCAAGTAGGATATCCTATCTGTCCCTAGATTTATTTCCTCATTTCTCAACAGGATGATTGATTTTAACAATACCATTATGCATATCCTTTAGTTTTGACAGAGTTTAGATTTAAGTCATTCATTAGACTTCTATTCTTTTCAGCATCATCTAGCATTAATTTCCATTTCTTTCACCTACTCTAACATACTCTATTTACATATGTTTTATTCCAGCCACCTACCCATTTTCTTTGTAATCTTCTGGTCATACTCGAAGTTGATATCTTCCATTTATATACATGATGACGTATCATTTGATATCTTTAACTGTATCATTGTTGCTGATGCACAGTTATTCAATACATATGACTAACCAAACTTGTGAAGTTGTAATGGTTTCAGTCCTTTTAGTTTCCTTCTTTTAGTTTCCTCTTCCATCTCTCTATCAGTAACAATTCCGAACTTTTTGTTATTACTTTCTGAATGAACTAAAAAATACGGTTCATTGTGAGTACCGAATTATGTTCCATTATCTTTCTCTGGACAAGTAGGATATCCTATCTGTGTCTAGATTTATTTCCCCGTTTCTCAACAGTACGACTGATTCTATCTGATCATACTCCAAGTTGATATCTCCATTTACATACATGATGACGCATCAACTGATGACTTTAACTGTATCATTGCTCGTCTACATTGCAATCGATATAATCATATCCGAAATAGCAGTGATGCATGGGTAGCACGCATCGTTTCTTGTCGCACGTAAAATGCACTGGGTGTGCGTGTGTGGCTTACACGAAGGAAAATAATTTACAACTGTTGCTGCGCCCTTCGGTTGTAAAATTAATTTAATTAATGGGCGGTTGTTTGGCGCTCGGGGTTCGTGAAATATTTCATGGAAATTAGCAACCGCTCCTGCATTTGATGGTCGGGTGCATAAGGGCTGCACGCTTTCGATAAGCTCGCTGGCAGAGGCGGTGTTGACCGAATGTTGATCTTACAAGAGAAAAACTGCATAGATAAAGCTGGGACGATCATAGTTTAACCTTTGAGATGAAGTAGCAATGGTAGAATAGATTTTCATCTTGATTTATGATTATGATTATCACTTATAATATCACAAGAGCTTAAACAATTTCCAGGAATAATTTACGCTCGTGTGGTATTCGGTAAGAAAATTTCACATTCCGACTATAAATCAAACCTGACATTTTAAATTATTGACTTGGCCAAGGTATTGTTGTTAACATATTTTGATTTGTCATTTTTATTTAAATGGTTTTGTCACAGTAGATATCAGTTCAGAGCGTATGTATGTTGAATTAAATAAGTGTATACTGAAATGTGCGATTTAATAAAGAAAATCGATAAATTATTAGACAAGAAATTCAAAACCTAATACCAGATACTAGAAAATCAAAAACAAGTGTATGGAAACAATTTGTGGAATTTTGCAGGTATATCCAAAATTACCAATTTTAGTTACATCAAATGCTAAAACTCAGATGGGTAGTATTTTAGGTCACTAAAGGCGGTATATATATTTTTCTTACAAGTAACGCAATGCAATTTCTAAGAAATTCATATGTAGGTATATCCACCATATTTCGTATATAGATAAGATTCCCAATTGTTAAAAAATGTAACTATCGCCTCGCCTCGAAAAAATTTCCGGAAACTGTTCTTGCTGCCATGGTAATGAGTCAAAATAAAGACATCTTATTGGTTTTAAAGTAGAGGTGTTAAATTTTCAATTCAGTTTAGATTTTGTTGCAATGTGGAAAGTTTGTTCATTCTCAATTGAAATCTAAAAATTTGCTACAAGACATTCAGCAATAGAAATTTCTAATCTTCTACTGTTTTTCTTGGTTCAATAATCTTTTAGAAGAAGGCATATCAGAACAACTTAAACTTATTGACTTCTACTCTACTCTACTCTACTCATTGTATCATTCTGGTATGGAAAGGTCATTGATTTTGAATTATAGACGATTTAGCAGGTGAAGCAAGTGAAGTATGTATTCTACTAATATTATTTTTGTTTCAATAGTCTTCTAGAAGTCACCACAACATCTTAATCTTGTTCAACATCTTAATCTTGTTGTACTGTCGACTGTCATTCGTTCAATCTATCATTTTTATGTGGAAAGTTCATTACATTTGAATCAGCAAGTGTTTTAACAGTCTTTCAGAAGTTGTCACAACATTTTAGCATTGTTGTACTGCTTGACAGTACTGTAAATTTGTCATTCTTCATTATTTTTAAGTTAGAATCAAAGTATGGGATGGTATTGATTTGGCAAGTGAAACATTTACTATTTTTTATGCTTCAATTCTGTTAAAAGTTACAACAACCTGAATATGTTAACGTATTATTGATTGAACTAGTTCAACAATGTTCTAAGAGTCATAACTTAAACTTATGGAACTACTGACTTCCACTAGAATTTCGTTATTCTGTAGAAAGTCATATTTTCAAATGACCTTATTGACAAACGTATTATTTTTGTTAGGTTTCCGAAGGACTTTATTGAATTTCTTTAATATTACATTTTTTAACTGTCTAGTATTTTTCCACGATTTATTTTTATAGATTCGTAATATTATACGATCGCAACTGACTTGACCCCTTCTCCTACGAAATAAATATATTTTTTATACGCCCATATCTTCTAACTACCAAAATCCTTGTTTTACGTCAAGATTCTTCGATCAGAGCCTAAGGGAAGGATTTATGTTCAATATTAGGTACGCGTCGTAATTTTCAATTTCACGATACTCTTTACGAGTTTTGTGCTTATAAAAACGGAAAGACGATAAAATATCGACAAAGCTAAGTAAGAAAAATATAACAGAGTTCGGGGTGTTCAAAATGTTGTATTAAGTATATGCAAAGTGTGTCACATAATAGGTATTTATAAATGGTATTTTAGGCACTTCACGTCGCAACATGTATCGAACAAGAGTTTTCGTAAAATCGTCAAATAAATATTCAAAATATTTTCGAGATAATCTTATATTGCATAGCAGTGGGTATAAATAACAGGTTAAATTCCTAAAAATATTGAGTATACTGGTACTGCTTTAGAACGATGTTCTGCAACCGTACTTGCAGATGCAGGAGCCAACATATCGATGCTCAAGAGACACGGAGGTTGGTGTTCCTGTGACATAGGAGTACATAGGAAATTCCATACAAATAAGCAGGCAAGGAAAATTCTCTGGGAGAAAAGAAATACCACTTTCATTCAACGAGGGAAAAACTATTACGTTTAAGAATTGTACAAATTGTATCTTTAATTTTTACAATAAACGAGCCCAGCATTTGTTGGTGAAAAGAATTACTGAATTTTTAATTACCGCGTTAATGCTGTTATGAACTCAAACAACACTATTATTTTTTCGATTTCTATGGAAACAAGCCACAGTGTTGTATATTCAACTTACAGAATGTGTCAACGATGACAGTAAGTGCATATTTCAGAACGATTGTGCGAAAACAATTTTTTTCAAGCAACCCATTGAAAATTTTTTTTCATATATTTTCAGGTATTAACAATATTGTGTGAAACTAACTACTCAGTGGACAAAAGCCCCAACCTGCGTTGAATTACACCCACAATATCTACCCATATATTCCTTATTATTAGCTTTTTAACATTTTTTTACTGTTTAAGAAAGGTATTTTAAGCTAATATGTATCAAATCTCCTACAATTCCTATCAATGAAGTCATATGTATGTTCTCTGATACCAAACATCTAGGTATGCTAATGAACATCCACAGACAAAACTCTATACAATAATTATCTAAAAAATTTAATATATTTACTAACCTCTGGAGTGGGAACTCGAAATTCAACCACAATAATTGAGATCTCACTTATTTCTACGTTTTATTAGGATCGCCTCATCAGGTGGCCTCCTTTAACTTGAGTCAAATATCTAACTATAAAGATGATTATACCAATAAATTAAAATTATTTGAAATTGAATGTCAAAATGAAATATCGACAACGTCAAACTGATTAACTGTCAATGAATATGATATTTCATTTTGACATTCAATTTCAAATAATTTTAATTTATTGGTATAATCATCTTTATAGTTAGATATTTGACTCACGTTAAAGGAGGCCACCTGATGAAGCGATCCTAATAAAATGTAAAATAAGTGGATCTCAATTATTGTGGTTGAATTTCGAGTTCACTCAGAGGTTAGTAAATATATTAAATTTTAGATAATTATTGAATAGAGTTTTGTCTGTGGATGTTCATTCGCATACCTAGATGTTTGGTATCAGAGAACATACATATGACTTCATTGATAGGAATTGTAGGAGATTTGATACATATTAGCTTAAAATACCTTTCTTAAACAGTAAAAAATGTTACAAAAGCTAATAATAAGGAATATATGAGTAGATATTGTGTGTGTAATTCAACGCAGGTTGGGGCTTTTGTCCACTGAGTAGTTAGTTTCACACAATATTGTTAATACCTAAAAATATATGAAAAAAAACTATGCATAAAAGGTAAATTTTTTTATTAATTTTTATTTATTTTAGTAGGTTGTTATGATATTCATTGACAGTTAATCAGTTTGACGTTGTCGATATTTCATTTTGACATTCAATTTCAAATAATTTTAATTTATTGGTATAATCATCTTTATAGTTAGATATTTGAATCAAGTTAAAGGAGGCCACCTGATGAAACGATCCTAATAAAACGTAGAAATAAGTGAGATCTCAATTATTGTGGTTGAATTTCGAGTTCCCACTCCAGAGGTTAGTAAATATATTAAATTTTTTAGATAATTATTGAATAGAGTTTTGTCTGTGGATGTTCATTAGCATACCTAGATGTTTGGTATCAGAGAACATACATATGACTTCATTGATAGGAATTGTAGGAGATTTGATACATATTAGCTTAAAATACCTTTCTTAAACAGTAAACAACCCATTGAAAATTGTATATATACCCGCGACAAGAATTCAGACGATTTACGTCATACGAACAAATGAATAATTCATTATATTCTCATCAAAATATTTAAGAAACTGCAACTGATAGTAATAAAACTATATACTACACTAAAAGTTTGCATCATATATTTCACTAAATTGCAAAAAATAATTGTTTTTAACGCGACCAAATATCGAAAATTACGTTGACAATAAAACAAATGTGTAACGGCAGCCGTGACGTAAGACGTCTGAATTCTTGACGCGAGTATACCTCTACTAGTCTTTTGAAAGAATGCACTTGTTTCAGAAATACCATGGATATGTATATGATAATGTATTTAGTTCGTACATGAACACTACAAATACTATTTTCGAGTCCCCAATTGACCTCTGACCTCGCATTATGTAACTAAACGCATGTTCATTCGTCGCTGCCTTCCTGGAAATTTTAATTAAATGCACAAACGAAACATTACAGTGAAATATCGCCCCGTTATTGTTGTACTGGCTATGATGTTTGTTCATGAACGACGCTGTAACGCCCCCTCATCCGTCAGCCCTTTTGTGCTGGTAATCTGCACTATAATAACTCCAATATGCCGCAAAGAACCACTTCGAAATAGTTGCTTTTCGGTGTAACAAGCAAAATACAAGATAATGAGCAACCCTCTTGCTGTTTGGCATGTTGTGAAAAGAAAGTAACAGAGAAAAGAAAATATTCGAGACAGATAGTATATTACGTGACAAAGAAAAGTGAACATCCATTAATTATCATTTTATTTTGATATATTTTTTGCATGTTTACATGTCTCGGTGAAAGTTAGAAATTATTAAATGTTTAGGTTTATCTTGGAGTGTGCTTAGGTCGTACTTTGATAACGTAGCATTCTGTTTAAATAATTTCTGTTCACATTCATATTGTAAGTGTTGCAAACAACAATTTTTGCAGCTGATTACGCCTAGAGTAGGTAGATTTGGACAGATTTGATAGCTTAGTGACTTTGAGAAGAGGAAAATTGTTGGGTAGCACGACACAGGTTTGTCGGTGAGAGAAATTTCTAGAAGGGCTAACAGATCCTTAAGTACCATAGTACGGTGTTACCAGGCATGGACTCAGGACTCAACTAGGACATGATTGGCTGCAGACTGCTGCATTTACAACACCTCCCATTGACTTCAGCAGCTCTTACTCATGAAGTTCAGATAGCTTGGAATGAGATGCCCCAAGAACTTATCGATAATCTTATTAGATCCGAGTCCAGGCCTATCAATGATTGTATTAAGAACCGTGAGTTTTCAGCACACTATTGAACGAATTTTTGCGGTAGGTTCTCTGATATTGCTGTAAATGTAGCCATTCAATAAGTATATAGATAGATAGATAGGTTTATTTAGTTCAAATGCATGCAGCAATAAAAATTATTACTAAGTAGTTAAAGGATTTTAAAAAAGGACATATTAAAATTAAAGTTAAACTTAAAACTAAGTATAGAAAAACACATACACCTGAAATATCTACAATAAAACAGTAAGATACATTTAACAGACAGTATTTT
Source organism: Monochamus saltuarius (assembly GCA_025584915.1). Classification (NCBI taxonomy): domain Eukaryota; kingdom Metazoa; phylum Arthropoda; class Insecta; order Coleoptera; family Cerambycidae; genus Monochamus; species Monochamus saltuarius. The sequence continues at coordinate 3,563,170 of CM046728.1, read as the reverse complement.
TAAAAATAATTAGATAGATTTATCGTTCAAATATTCGTCTGCAGTATAATAAGCTTTTTGCTTTAAAAATGATTTCAATTTCTTTTTTAGTATTTTAATAGGAAAGCAGTCATGGTATTAGGTGATTTGTTAGACTCTTATTAGAGAATGAGGTATATTTTTCTGGATGTATGTAAATTGAGTGAAATTTGATGTTAATATGTCTTTATTTCTCGTATAGTAAGAATGTTGTTTCTGGTAATTATCGAACAAAGATTTATTGTCAGCTACAAAAATTCACACCTCATAAATATGCAGTATGCGCCAAAAGTATGGAATAAATTCAATAAAAACGAAACAATTATTTTTTGGGAAAAATCCTCGAACAGGTCGATTTTTAATTTAAAAAATACATATTTTAGCGTAAACTGCGATTTTCAAATGACATTTGTTTTCGAGTAATGACGTCATCGATTTTTTTTTAAATGGCAACACCATATTTTTTCCCTTGATTCTGAAAGATCGTTTAATTCTCTATCAGACAGTACAAAAATTTTGCCCTCTTATATAGGAAAGTTTTCGAGTAAATGACGATTGAATGTTAGAAAACCAAAAATTATTAAATTGTAAATTTTTTTCAAAGTATTGGGCGGAATTATAAAATTTAAAGTCTATTAATAAATAAAAAACTTGCGTGTTCACTTCAGAAATCGCTCTAAACTTCCTTGTTCACCATCTTATAATACGCTGAAAAGCTAGTCAAACACCAGCAAACAATATTTAGACTCTAGAATTGCTCTATAATAGATTTATGAGCCGCAGTCGGCGCATCCTATCTGCAACGTCGTTTATACGGAGAGCAACTTCTGTAACTCGCAAATCCACCGCTGAGTATAATGTTGTTGTTGGAAATAAAAGATTTACAGCGGCCATAACGTTAATATCGTTCACAAATCTTGTCCGCGGACTGGTACACTCGCACGAGGCCGTCTGCCAAGTTAATGGGGAGACATTAATATTTTTTATCACGGCATATAAGGGGGCGTACTCGACGATACATTTTGCGGAGATCGAAGAGATATTCGGTGCTGCATGGCGCTAAAAAATAGCCGATGGATGAAATACAAAAACGCCTAGCAACTTAACGGAAAAAATATGGCCAATGCAAAAAAATTGGACCAGACTTTAGTTATAGATGAGCTAAAAGTAAATTTGGCACTTTAGTTCAAGTAGTACTTTAGTTAATTAAGACTAAAATGGCACTTCAAGTCCCTAGAGCACAAAGAAATTATCTTGGTTCCTTATAGTAGAGCTAAAGTTAAGTCTAGTCTCTGAAAATTTTAAATAACACGTACAATACTTTAGTCTGTTAAAATTAATACTAATATAGCTAGTTCTAGAAGAGCTAAAATTAAATTTAGATTTTTAGTTCAAGTAATACTTTAGTTCATAAAAATTAATATCAAAGTGGCATTTTTAATTGCTAGAACACATGAAAACTGTATGCGGTCTTTGTGACAGAAGCTAAACTTTAGTTTGGCCTCTCAATACCTACAACACTTTAGTTAATTAAAATGAATACTGAGATAGAGGTTTTGGTCACGCAGTATGAAGAAAATTGGATGGGATAGACCTTAGTTATAAAGGAGCTAAAATAAAATTCAGATTTTTAGTTCAGATAATAATTTAGTTCGTAAAAAATAATACCAAAATAGCATTTTTTATTTGCTAGAGTACATGAAAACTATTTGAAGTAATTGTAATAAAAGCTAAACTTAATTTTAGTCCCTCAACACTTACAACACTTTAGTACGAATAAAATCTTAGTTCTAGAGGAGCTAAAATTAAATGTACAATTCTAGTTCAAATAATACTTTAGTTGACAAAAATTAACACCAAAATGGCATTTTTAAGTTCAAAAAGTGCAAAACTATCTGCTTGACTTTACTTCTAGATGAGCTAAAAGTAAATTTAGCCCTTTAGTTTTCCAAATAGTACATTAGATCACAAAAATTAAAACTAAATTATCATTTTTAATTTCCAGCGTACAAAGAAAACTTTTTCAGCCCCTTGTACCAGTCTCATTCGCACACTGAGACACATCCACCTCGGGACAACTCTGATAAGGATGAAATAAAAAAAACAACAGGGGAAATTCCGACCAGAGTCGATTCGCAGAGGTGCGCGTATCCATCCACCTTCGACTCCGGGAGGCCAGATAATTTTTATTTGCAGAAGGATGTAACAAATTGGGCAGTCAAGTTCAATTCCCATACGGCGGAATTCTCCCTTTAATACATCTTCTTGGGCTGGCGTCATAATTCTCTCCAAATGGAAAATAAAAGTTGGCTGTGGAGAGGAATACAAATGAAACCTTTTTCTTGTTTACACGTCCAGCCCGGAAGTTCGTGCGTACTCCATTCGGCTGGGTTTAAAAAGCGCTCGAAGGAAATGGCAGAGAAGGAAAATGTATGAGATATTTTTTGTCCGGTTCTTTTATGCAAACATTGGCTGAAACACTGCGAGGTGCTTATGTAGCTTGTTCTGCATCCCATGAACTAAAACTACTATTTTAGAATATATTTTTACAGAATTATGTAGCATTTCAAAGCCGACAGAACTAAATTTAACTTTAGCTCTCATTATAAGGGTTCAAACAGCCTTCTTTATACGCTGCTATCTGATAAAGTGAACCGCCAAATTTGCTTTTAGCTTATCTAGAATAAAGTCTGCTTAATATTTTTGCACTTTGAAATTTATATTTAGCTCATCTAAAACTAAATTGAACTCGACATTTTATGAACTTTTTCACAAATTAAAGTGCTATAGGTAATTGTTACTTGAAATCGTGAGTTTACCTTACAAGAAACTCAAATAGTCATTGTGTTCTAAGCATTGAAAATGCTGTTAATTTTCTGGAACTAGAGTACTGTTTGAAGAATTAAAGAGCTAAATTTATTTTTAGATCCTCTAGAACTAAAGTATGTTCCAATTTTCTTCGCACTGCGCGACCAAAACCATTATTCTAGTATTAATTTTCACAAAATAAAGTGTTATAATGGTTATTTGATACCTTGAGGGACTAAACGTAAGTTTAGCTTCTATGACAAGTATCTTAAAGGATTAAATGTCATTTTGGTATTAATTTTTAGGAACTAAAATATTATTTAAATAATTAAAAATCTAAATTTAATTTTGGCTCTTCTAGAACTAAAGTCTAGTCAAATTTTCTTCGCACTGTGTGACTAAAACCGCTATTTTAGAAGTCATTTTTACAGACTACAATGTTGTGTTATTTGAAATCTTCAGGGGCTAAAGTTAACTTTAGCTATACTATAACAACTCACGTAGTTTTGTTGGCGATCCAAGAACTTAAGTTTAGTATTTATTTTAGCTAACTAAAGTACTACTTGAACTAAAGTGTAGCTCCACCAGAACTAAAGTGTATTAGTATTATTTCTCTTTGCACTGCTACTAAAACTGACATTTTAGTATTCATTTTGACAAACTAAACTGTTGAATCTCAAAGTATTAGCCTTTAGTTTCTGCCACAAGAGCTTCAAATAGTTTTCTCTTTGCTATAGAAACTAAAAATGCAATTTTAGTATTAATTTTCATAAACTAAAGTACCTACTGTCTGAATAATCAAATAACCAGATTTCCTTTAAGCACCTTTAAAATATGTGCCGTTTAATAGATATAGTACTAGGATAATATTTATTCTAGTACTATAAGGCTCTAAATTACTTTTTCTTGCATTTCGTGAACTAAAATCTATATTTTAGCTCCTCATGAGTGAAGTTAAGTTTATTCTTTGTTTTAATTTAATTCTACGTGTGTTATCAGTTCGAATAGCGTCAGATACACAATTTCAAAGCATTTCACTGAACGCATTAAGAATATCTTTATAAGAACAAGTGCTTTGACATTTAACAGGTGTAAAGCATGCATTTATTAACAAGTTGGACTCCTCAGAGGTGGCGTCTCAATTTTTTCCAAGACTGCGGACGGACGAGTGTGAAGAAACGACATGGGTAATAAAAGCAAGCAATTTCCTTCCAAATAGCATACACAGTTTTTACGGGGCATAAGAAAACAATAACTCTCTGACAAGCCAGCGACGCGGGAAGGCGGACAAAGAGATAGCCCGCCGGTTGTTTCTCCAGCATTCTCTGTTACAAAGGCTCCGGATCCTGTTTCATGCTCCTGTTTGTTAAATAAATAAGGCACATCCGAAATACGCATTTCTTGTCTTTGGATGAAAGGAAGCTCGTACCTTGAAGGTCTGCGGAATGTGTGCGAAAATGAATAATCTCTCAAACGGTGCACGTCACAGAGGAAATCGGTCTCGGAGCAAAAATTCTTCGGTTGCATCGACTTAACCTAAGCAGGAGTTATATAGTATACAACGCTACTTGCATAGGAAGAGGGTTTTTACTGGAGGACAGAGATATATGAATGGCGAGCCGTAGACGAGCCTGCCACTTTCTGGAGCCAAAAAAACTTGGGAATAGATGCGAATGGAATCAATATCGTAAAAAAGGAGTTCTAGTAGTTTCAACCTTTACATCGCTGGGCTGCTGTAGACTCCAGCCAGGCGATTTGAAATATGCGATTAGGTACTTATTGTTGTAACGTTTTTGTGATGCAAGTATATACATTAGTTTTTCAGATATCAAAAATGGCTTACGTATAGTAACTCGCAGTTGATGTGTATCAAATGTATATAAAATGTTTCAACAGAACGATGCCACGGTAAACATATGCCAAATTCAGGTGTGCAGTGAGTGCAAGTGTAGTGCAAACGCAGGCGTGACGCGGAAAATTTGCAACCAAATCGTGGGAGGTCCAGGGTGTCCAAGGCGTATTGTAGTAGTGTGGGGTATCATACACGAGGCTCAATTATATCCGTACCATATACAGCGTGTCCAAGAATGAATACATAAATTTTGCCTAATAACTGTTAACATTAAGTGACAAATTTATTATGACTCCACTGGCCATTACTCAAGAACCGCCCTGTATGTTATTTGTTATTCATTTGTAAATATATAGAGATATTCATCTATAATTTTACTGATTTTTGTAAGTGGATGTTAAAATATTTTGTATCCTGGATGGTAAATGGTAAAAGGTCTAGACCGCATACAGTTTTTATCTCACATTTATGTCGCATGTAGCACAATTTTTTTAAATTAATTTTACTGTTATTTCGTAAATTCGTCTATTTTGTAAAATGTGTTTGATAAAACGGCAAAAATCCCAAGATATACAAATGTTATGGCAATATTTATTCTCGTGAAAAATATAGATTTAAAAAATACCTGCGCCACCTAAGCAATCATAAAAATCATGTTACGGTTATCAAATGAGTAGCGGTAGAAGATATTTCAATAGCGTCTAGCAATTACCAATAATTGAAACAAATTCAATTTTTACAAATATTGACAAAGATTTCACAAGAAAAATTTAAAAAATAATCTTCATACTCACAATTTATAGCAGTCAACACAAAGAATTTTGATTGGCTGCGACGAACGAACGAAATATCAACATTTTATTAAGTGACAATTCTATTATGACTCCACTGGCCATTACTTAAGAACCGCCCTGTATTTTATTTGTTATTCATTTGTAAATATATTAGATAGATATTCATCTATAATTTTACTGATTTTTGTAAGTGGATGTTAAAATATTTTGTACCCTGGATGGTAAATGGTAAAAGGTCTAGATCGCATACAGTTTTTATCTCACATTTATGTCGCATGTAGCACAATTTTTTTAAATTAATTTTACTGTTATTTCGTAAATTTCTCTATTTTTTAAAATGTGTTTGATAAAACGGCAAAAATCCCAAGATATACAAATGTTATGGCAATATTTATTCTCGTGAAAAATATAGATTTAAAAAATACCTGCGCCACCCAAGCAATCATAAAAATCATATTACGGTTATCAAATGAGTAACGGTAGAAGAAATTTCAATAGCGTCTAGCAATTACCAATAATTGAAACAAATTCAATTTTTACAAATATTGACAAAGATTTCACAAGAAAAATTTAAAAAATAATCTTCATACTCACAATTTATAGCAGTCAACACAAAGAATTTTGATTGGCTGCGACGAACGAACGAAATATCAACATTTTATTAAGTGACAATTCTATTATGACTCCACTGGCCATTACTTAAGAACCGCCCTGTATTTTATTTGTTATTCATTTGTAAATATATTAGATAGATATTCATCTATAATTTTACTGATTTTTGTAAGTGGATGTTAAAATATTTTGTATCCTGGATGGTAAATGGTAAAAGGTCTAGACCGCATACAGTTTTTATCTCACATTTATGTCGCATGTAGCACAATTTTTTTAAATTAATTTTACTGTTATTTCGTAAATTTCTCTATTTTTTAAAATGTGTTTGATAAAACGGCAAAAATCCCAAGATATACAAATGTTATGGCAATATTTATTCTCGTGAAAAATATAGATTTAAAAAATACCTGCGCCACCTAAGCAATCATAAAAATCATGTTACGGTTATCAAATGAGTAACGGTAGAAGATATTTCAATAGCGTCTAGCAATTACCAATAATTGAAACAAATTCAATTTTTACGTATATTGACAAGGATTTCGCAAGAAAAATTTAAAAAATAATCTTCATACTAAATAAAATAGCTTTATAATCACATGTTTCTTCCGCAATATGACTCACTGCTGAATTTTGCGGAAAATGCTCGAACAATATTGTACAAAAGCCTATTAATTACAATGACGTTGATGAAAGATATGTTAATTTAGGCCGAGATATAAAATTTGGACAATGCTACGTTACCTTTCGAATTGAAAAGGAAATAAGGGCCCATAATTCCCTTGATATCGCGATCTACTTCCTAAATATTAATAAATATCAGCGTGGTCGAACATAAACATTCATAAAGTGTCTAAAAGATAACGAAAATAAATGGGGGAAGTTGACGAAGAATTAAGAAAAGGATTTACAGTAGCGTATCGTTAATTTTTCTAAACGGGCCCGAACGTGACACGTGACCGTCACTATACTTGACGGCCAAAAATCTAGAGAGTGACTCACAATTTATAGCAGTGAACACAAAGAATTTTGATTGGCTGCGACGAACAAATGAAACATGGATGTATGAAGGTCATACGGAAGGCGGTACGATATGATTCAATAAGTGTTAAGTTGTGACCGTTATAGTGACAGTGCTAGTAAATAGTGTGTATGTATTCTAAAGCCTTTTATTCTTTTGAATGCGGAATTCGCAAATATTTGCGCAATTTACTTAAAGGTGGGAAAATCTCTATTTGTAACAAATTTTGTCATCTATAACATTTTCTATCGTTTTCATCATGAAATTGCCGTGGTAGATTGTCAGAAGCTTAAAACAAATTTATTAACACCACATAATAATGAAAGGAACAATAATATTTGTAGTGTTTTACAGTTTCGCAAATTTTGTTAAAAGTTTCGATTTCCCGTCATGAATAATTAAAACAGAAGTTGCAAAATTCGTGAAAAAATCCGCGAATTTCGCGTCCATGAGGACAAGGATTAAGTGTGATATCCGCGGAGTGCGCATCAGGCAGCTGTAAGTAGACGGTGGTGGGCAATCGCCGTCCAAAAGTATGACATTTTAATTCGTAGAGAGGATGGCATATTTAAAGTAAATTGTTAATGTGCTAGGTTCGGTTGACGTCAACTTATTTTTGATAATTTTGTGTGCTTTGAACACTTCTCAAGTACTCTTTATTATTTTCGACCTTGTGTAATTGATAATACAAGATAAAAACTAAATTTGGAAATAATTCTTATCATTCTTATTATCTAAAGCCTCGAAATTGGCAAAAACTGTTATATCACTGTTTCTACTAAAAATAATGGATGTTATGCAATGCACTTATTTTTGTCATTTTTCTATATTTTTTATTTCTGATCGCCCTCAAATTTAGTACGCCTATGAAATGTTTCTTTCGCATGCTTCGCCCGTCACGCATTTCTACAAGCTAGCGATTGGCCACTCTCTAGATTTTTGACCGTCAACTGTAGTACTTTAAACTGTATTAAAAGTTAGTGAAGGAAACACGCTTAGATTAGTTCAATTTTTTATTGACGTCATAAGAAAGAAGTGTTAATTTAAAAACTCATTTGAAATTAAACTGTTCATGTTAATACCAAAACAATTTATAAAGTCGTCAATCCCTAACAGTAAATATAAAAAGTACGAGATACTTTTACTTTAATTAAAATATCAATTATTTTCCTCCCGATTGATTTTGCACAGTCTTTAAGGACAACATTCTCGAGTTAGCAAAGGAAACTAATCGTATCTATACAAAGAAATTGAGACGTAAATAGATAAGAACACGGGAACTTTGGATTTTTTTCACTTTCTATATACAGGGTGTCCTACAAACTTTGGCAAATGGTAGTTGAATTAATGTCAAACAATTTTTCTTCGATGAACATAAGTCCGATTCGTTTTCGTTTAGAAGTTACGAGCATTTTAAAAAATATAATTTTATATTTCAATTAATGTAGCCCTATAAATAAAAATGGTGGATGCTATAACAATAATTATTGTGTGATATTATTTATTCATTTGACGTATAACGTAAAAGTGCTAAATAAAAAATGCATTTATTTACAAGTGAAGAGTATGCTGGTATTGTTATTGGGTATTCCAATGGGAAGGTCAGACAAGCAGCCCGAGAACACCAACGAAGATACCTAAATATACATCACCCTGCCCATACAGTCTTTAGTGCATCTCTTACGATCATTTTAAAGCAGAATTAAGATCGTTTATATAAATTAAGGCTAATAGTAGGCTAACGTTGGAACCCCGAGGAACACCAGAACTAGCAGTCTAGCCATATTGTACAAATAGCAGGTGTGTCGAATAAACATGTTTTAAACGTCAAGTTGTCACAAATACTAAGAGAGAATGATCAGTTCGACCAAACGCATTCTGAGTAACTGTATATGTATACAAGGTTAACTATGATTAAGTACAACAATTTTAACAACTTGCTCATGGGGGCCCAAAAGATAATAAAAAAATTATTTAGGAAAAAGTGGGCAAAACCCTCTTTTCTCTTGAAAAATCGACGCCTATGTTAATCAATCATCATCCAGATGGCTATATATGTCAACTACCGCACGGTCGTTTTTTACAGCGTTGTCAAATGTAGAAACCACGAAAATAAACATTTTTATTAATAATAATACGTAAGTCCCTGATAGATAACAGTTAATCCGGTTAACTGTGGTATGGAGATATGATCGTTCTTAGTTGCACACTGCCAAAACTATATTTTCACTCCTTGTAGATTTGTCATAATTATCTATTACCATACCCGACATATACTATTTTATTTAATTACTATAAAACGTTTAAGATTAAAAATTAGTCACTTACTGCTCTAAAATAACATAACCAAGAATACTGCATTGCTAGTTGCATACTCTCCAAACGTCAAAGAACATGACAAAGCTTAGAATATATTATATTCTAAGGGTTCAAGAAACATTTTTACAGAACACTGTAAACATCTTGTTTAGAATAGTACTAATTATTGTATGCAAATAGCGTCAATTATTGTTAATATTATTAGCATTAACAGAATATAATTCCCAAACAACATAAGAAGTTTAAATATTTATAGGCGTGAAGTGCACTTTGCGCTAATGGCCTACAGATGGCGACTGTATCAGAGGTCAAAACATATTGCATACGGTACCGTGATTAATTTAAAATTCAGTACTTGCTTTCCCCAAATTTAATTTTTGGTGTATTTACAAACATCCCGTATTCAAATGCCTAGATGACCAATAATTATGGAGAGTGTGACAAGTGCATATTATCGTGTGGCAGTGCTATACCGAAGACGTTTTCCGAGTAGACAAAATATTCTGCTGAATCCTCCTTAAACCACATTAAACAACTGTGGTAATGCCGTGTGACAGTGTTTTTATGTATTTGTGTACATTTGCGTGTATTTTTTTGTTATCCTTTGTGGTTTTTCCCGACGGAAGTAATGCACCTGGTCATGACCGCCGGGCCAAGTAGGGTATCGTTTGCAATAATAATGACACTCCTTAAAATGAATTTTGCGATTTCTGTTGAGCTGCTGACGTATTTGTAATGAAATCTACTTTCAACTTTTAACATCAGTCCTTTGTTGCTTCACTCATCAATAGAGATATAATGAAATTTCTACTCAGAACTTCCAGAAGTTCAAAAACGTCATTATTATTGCAAAAGCATGTACATCGCCTTAAACACAAAGAACGGTCGACGGAAGGAGAGATCCCCAGCAAGTACACAATTCTTTGCAATGACAAGTTTTAATTTAAACAAGTAAGAAAACAGAAAATAATCCAACATTCTTAAAATCTCTCAATACCAATCCTGGAAATAAATATCAGCAAGGTAGGTGCTCCCTTCCTGTGCTACCATATCGTGTTTCTCATTAAATCATTAAATAATAATCTACATTTTGTAACTAATTTTTTTTCGTGTTAACGCGTTAATTTAATATAATTTTGAATAATTTGTTTTTCGCTTTATAAATAAGTTTGGAAATTTTTTTGATGGAGGATTCCGCTAATTATTTTTCCCTATCCTCTCTTGGAATATCTGTACTTCATCATAGTTAATAGTATATAACGATATTGCTCATGAGGTACAGGCAAAATCTGGGCTAATTATTAAAAATAAATAGAATTATTTTAAATTAGTTAATTAGTTTATCGAGTATATAAGTTTATCTCGACATAACAGTTTAACCCTTTCTTTCGTGATATAAATCTATTATTGAGACAGTTACGTTCTTCGCAATCACCGCCCATTCGAAAAAACTCGTTTCTAAAACTTAACACAGCTGGCATCCCCCCGCCCCCTCACTTACCCCGCTCCAGAAAAACCAACAACGCCGCCAGAACCAACCCAGGAACCATGTCTTTCTCTCTCGGAAAAAACTGTATTAGGGGCACCAACACTTCATTACGACGTCGTCCTCCGGCAATCCGTCGCAGCAGGCTTTGCTTGCCGCTTGAACCGATCCGAAGTAACTGTTGCAGAGTGCGCAGGGCGTCCGCCGAGAGCGGCGTCTGTGGAGGGCGTCGGGACGCGTCGGTACGCCGTCGTCAGCGAGCAAAAGAGGCGCTAGACCGAGTGGCAGCGGACGAGGTACATCCCGCTGAGGACGTCGCGCGCCTGCGTCTCCGGCAGGCTCCGGAGTCGGTTTTCCGGCTTTCTACAGGGCGTTGTGGTTTGCTGGTGCGGTTTACAAACGTCATTTGACATATAAAGTAACATCTTTTGTTACTATAGAATTTTAACATATCCTTCTGCAACAGAATTTGACTTTCAGCCGCCGTGTTGTTTAATTTTTAAAACATTGGCCCCAGAATCTGCAAGTGAAGTGGAACATCTTCTGAAACAGTACCCGTGAATAATGCACAATTCGGAAAACCAATCATTTGAGCAATCATCTTTGGTAACTGACCAATATTATTAATTCCGACCGGTTGTAGACCACATTTACCATTTCTGTATCTAACAAAGAATCTATTGCGTTTAATATTTTCCGAGCGTATGTTTCTATACTTCCTGATAATATCAACGAAGTTTAGTCCTTCTATATCTCCCGGGATGATTACAAATTCACGAATTACTCTTAATTTTTGTATTGGGAGTGTTTACTCGAAAATCCATCTCCTCATCTGTAACATCTTCAACACGTAAAAATGTTCATTCTGACTTCCGACATGCACCGGCTATTCCCACAACCAACACAACTTAAAGCAAAAAATGAGAATTAGTAAACTGACAACTAAATGAAGCAATTATTCGTTACCTTAGCCATTAAAAAATGATTGTCATCCACCTCCGTTAAAAACATGTCAATATTTACTTTTGAAAAAACGTTTGATTTTTGAGCGTGATATCCATCGGACTACCTTTTCAAAAATAAAACTATTGTATGTTTTAATGTCTATACCTTTTTTTAAAGACAGTTCAGTTCTCAACATGGAGTACTGTGTCCATAGCGTAGAAGCCTTCAAACGATCAGCGTCGCAGAATAGGTCAGCGTCTATTAAATGTCAAGTCAAATGACAAGACAATTTAAACCGACGCTGACCTACTAGATAATTGTTATTTAAATTATACTTGTAGTAAATGATCAAAATTAAAAACTTATATTTCCCATATTTCATCAAAATTAGAAAAAATCTTGCATGTAATGCGTTATGAAACATGACTTTATGTAAAATCATAGTTAGAATCAAAGAGTGCTATGAAAATTCTGTTCACACAGTCAATTGTATATTTAAAAAATTAGCACACTATTGCGAAACTCATTTTAAGCCATCATCAGAAATATCCGAGATATCCATGATAACCGTGGAAATGGGACAAACTGTACTGTACACATTGGAAATAGTCAGCGTGTGCGTCTAAAATGATTCGTGAACTAGGAAAACTCTTAGAACAATGTTTACAACTGCGAAGATTTCTTTTTTGAGGCCTTAACTGCTTCCAGTTTCAGAAATTTAAAGAGGAAGATAAGTGAAGAAATGGAAATAAGAAACGATGGCAAAAGGATGTGTGAAACAGCGAAGGAAGAGAACTAAAGAATTGCTTTCTTTTAACCAGACAAGAAACGATAGGCTGAGTTTTTAACACAACTTAAATCTCTTTAAATCAATATTCTAACAGAAAAACAAAGCATTTCTAGCAAACCAAGACGTTCAGCATACATCGAAGGACTTTTCATCTCATGAACGCCGATTGCAAACAGCCACCGTTCCTTTTATTTATCTTTGGGAAAATATGACCGACTGAAACGCTTGTTCCCTACCGGGAGTTACCATATTCATGAACGATCCTCAGAGCCACAATTTAGATTATCAACCCAGCTTAGATTACGCTACGTGGCGAGGATGCATCTAGACCGTCTCTAATACCAAGCTCGCATGTAAATAGACATGTCAAAGTTAATAATTGTTAGTAATAGTATGCATTACTCGAGGGTCCGTTTCCAGAGCCATTCAGAAAGGTCCCGGGTGCGTAGTGTCGTTATACAGGGTTAAATATGACTAAGTACAAATATTTTAAGAGGGGATAGAGAGAAATAAGAATTAACGGAATCGACCATCAACAAATTTTCAAAGTTATACATAAAGCGAACAATTTTTTTCTTCGAAAACGTTTTTGGTATTACGCTGACAAACGATAAAATGCACCTGTCACACTTGCCATAAATTACACAACAAATACGCGAAAAATTATATTTGCGCAGGCAAGTGCTGAAAATTATTTCAAATTAATTACCGTATGCGATATCTTATTTGTGATGCAGTCTGCAGTCGTCATCTGTACATCACTAGTGCAAAATGTACTTAAACTTGTTGTGTTGTTGAAAGAGTTTGTTAATACTAATAATAGCAATGATATTAACAATAATCGACAATATTTGATGATAAAACAATTAGTACTAGTTTAAACAACAACATTCTGAGATGTTTACAGTGTTTTGTAAAAATCCCTTAGACTATTCATTATAAGTTTTGATCAGTGCTCTTTGATGTTTGGAGAGTATGAAACTGGCAATGCAAAATGTCAGTTGTCATAATCGAAACCTGGTTCAATATTATTAACAAATTTTTAATTTTAAACGTTTTATAATAATTTAATAATAATAATAATAATATAATAATATCTCTACCCCTCATTCTAATCACAGGGATTAGCCCAGAAACCGGAGACTTGTGCGGGAGAGGGGGCGGCATATTATTATTAAGCAGGCCGCATTTGCGCCCAGGAACGACTTACGTTGGTAGGCCCTAAGCACTATTCAGTGCAGGAATGAGGAAAACCTGGAAAACCTCATTAATTAGGGGGGTGGTCAAATATCAACCGGCATCAATCTCTCACATTGACCCAAGCTAACATTATTCCACCCTACCATACCCACAGAGAGGGTGCCAATCCTCTCCACGAATATAGCTTATATACGGTCTACCGGCAGCTGGGCTCGAACCAACTCCGTCTAGTCACCTCGATTCAAGTACTAACGCCTTAAACCGCGCGACCACTGACCAATCCATTAATAAAGGAATTTACCTAAATAAGATTGCATAAAAACGTTCCAATTGTTTTTTTTTTGTTCGTTTCACACAGGTGACCTTCTACGAGTTCAAGAGTGATTCATAATAGCTTTTACGGAATGCTAAAAGCAGTACGCCAACCAATAATTGTTTCCTACAGGATAAATTGGTTCTTTTTTTGAAATGTGATAGTTAAGTTACGTGAAAATACGGTCATTTTTGTTTCACTTAATTAACGTTAACGGTTAGTTTTTTGCCCGTGTTGATATACCATAGCATAGCAAGTGTTTCCCTAAACTAGATCAATATGAGAGGTAATTGTTACTGAGATTTTAAAATAACATGTAATAAAGGCATAGAGCGTGATATCCATTGGACTAACTTTTCAAAAATCAAACTATTGTCTGTTTTAATGTCTATACCTACCATTTTTAAAAACAGCTCAGTTCTCAACATGGAGTACTGTGTCCATAGCGTAGAAACCTTCAAATTCTTCTTACCTTCAAATTGTGCCAATAGTACTTTCTCATTGACGTGTTTTGCTTTCTGCTGTTCACGCCGCTTCTTCGATACCGCTCGGTATACAGAATTAGAATGAAAATCACACATATTTCCTAATAAATAGTAATAGTAACGATCAGCGTCGCGTCGAAAATACGGTCATTTTTGTTTCACTTAATTAACGTTAACGGTTAGTTTTTTGCCCGTGTTGATATACCATAGCATAACAAGTGTTTCCCTAAACTAGATCAATATGAGAGGTAATTGTTAATGAGATTTTAAAATAACATGTAATAAAGGCATACAGAAAAGCAAATCGTTTTTATAAAATATTTTCTATTGCAATTACGCTCTCTACTATTCTGCTAGTTTCATACACTTTTAAAGGGAGTAACAGATAGATTGATTAAACTCGTTAATAAACTGAGTTGAGACAGTTCCTAGCATTGGCGTAAACATTCAAAAAATGAATTGCAACTATTTATGTGATTGAAAACACTAATTTCAGATTTAGACGCATATTCATTTTAATTTTTATTGTTGGTTCTAAGGGTGCTACGGTCGGATGCAATTCTCAGACATCATCATAACTGGGCGTATTCGATGCAGTCAAACGTTTAACCGTCCTACGCTATTTTCTAGGTACATTGTTTTGTGGAACAAATGTTCAATCGCTCCAACAAACTAGCAGTTTCATTAATTCTGTCAATATCAGACTTTTAAGCAGTAGATACCGTTTAAACACAGTCATAAACATAATGCAGCTAATGGATAAAAACGCCGAGGCAATAAAACTAGATATTTAATTTTAACATTTTTGCATCAACTCAATAAAAGTTTATAGCTTCCCGGAGAAAAGCTGAACGGGAAATGAGAACGTAGAAGAGCACGGGAGGAGGCAAGTTTGTGTTATAATATCTTTCTTTAATTGCTTCTATTTGTAGGAAGCTTTGCCCGGACTGTGTATATTGCCTTTTGCAGCTATGAAATATTTTTGTCCACAACAGAGCATAGAGTGCTTGACCTGGATTCTATTTTTAGCTCTCCCTTCCTTTCTCTAACTTAATAAATGTAAATATGTGAAAAACAAGGCCTTGAAATTTGGAAATAAAATATTTATTGATCGAAAGTTCATGTCATGTTTCTGTCGTAGCTTCCTTATCTTAGAATTGACATTATTCGCTGATGAATTCCACTACAAGAATGCTTCCAGCTTGCCGTATTCAAGTCTAAATTACTTGTCATAGTATATTCAGAGATGCTAAGCTGCTTTTAAAACGTTACATTGTGAGATTTCTCAGTAATTATAAACTTGGTTGACCACTTTACGGTGAGACGGAAAATTGTACTGCAGCTCGTAGTCTCTTCATTCAGGATAAGAATCGCAATGATTTTAGTGGAAAAATAATTGGAATTCAAGACATTGCTCCCAGTAATATCAACGATCTTTTCATTGCCCACTTGGTGATATAGTTCTACATAGAGCATAAACTAAATACTTTGGGTTTGATGAAGTCGCCATTCTTACTAATTTTGCACTCCACTAGATGTCATCAGGTACGTGTTCAGTACGATGAAATAAGAAATTTGGACCTATGATTGTATTTCCAATAGAATATAATGGGATTACGCAAAAGCTTACAGTGTGTTTGGTTTTTAGACGCTTGAACCATTTACAATACCGAACACTAGAAAATATAAAAAAGTAAACACATACATATTAAGAGTAACAATAATACAAACAATTTAGTTATGTTGATCCACGCCGATCAAACTGGGAATTAGCCACCTTGATGAGTCGTGACCAACATCATCATTGTGGTTTTTTATCAGTATCATCAGCATCGTCATCATTCTTAGCATTGTCAACATCATCGTCTCGTTATAATCATCTTCACCTCGTCCTCATGATCATAGGCGTCATTATCATCATTATTAACTTTATTACCGAAGACTGGCAAGGTTTGATGAAACAGAATTTTCAATAATGTTTTCATCGAAGCACAAAGATTTTACTGAAGCAAGCTGATCTTCTTGTAATTTTTCACGTTGTCATAATTTACTATTTGTATAAATTTTTCAAGTAACCTTTTGCTTATTAATTAAAAAGGCGAAAAAGGCGCTTTACCTGAAACAAATTTCCGGAAATAATTTAAGCTCTTGTGATATTGCAACTAATAAAATTTTAAATCCAATAACAATGCTACGAGATTATGCACCAATATTTTAAGCCACATTTTCGTGTCGACATGGTCGAAGCTATTTCATGAAGATAGCAATTATCGCGTCTGGCCTCCGTAACCACTGGGACTCCCCGAGTGGTCCTCTGTCGATCGAATCGACTGTTTCATCGCTGAAAGATACGAATTACCTCTAGTTTACAAGGAACACCCGTCCGACGGGCAAAAACTTAGCCATTTAAAATCTATGGATATATTTATTATGGCCTGTCACGGTTCTGCCGAGTAAAACGTTTGGAAATGTGTTTATTTCCGAGAAGGGACGACGGGAGCGGCCCTTTGATTTAGTGGTGCGGTATTGAAGTGACAGTGGGGGTTGTCGGTGCCCGGCCGGAGGCGGTGGCGATTTTTCAGGATTCCTCCCAGGATTGGAAAAGTGGATACTGGTTTCGGGTTGTGTAATTGCCTCTGTTGGATTAGCGCTTTTTCCATTAGTCTTGCCCTTCCTCACGCACCCTGTAATATACCGCGTGTTCTACGTCAATCGTACACCTGAACCTGACAGTTTCACTTTTCTTGATATCACCACTAAAACTACAATTTCTAATTTTCACTTTTTTCCCCCATGGGAGAATGATTCACATTGCCTACCCACGACCACCAATTAGACTCGAAATGTTTGCAAAAGTATATGATGTTATTGGAAGCCGCGTAGATCATACGTAACACTCACATCTGAAGACACATGCCGTTGAGTGTATAGTTCAAAACAGACCCGTTCTGCGCGCAAAAGCTAGCACGGAAGCTAGATTCAATCTAGTATCTTGAGGCCGCCCCAAGATACTTGTGTCGCTTCACACAATTCTAATTGTTGCTTCTGTTAAGCATAATAAAGTTTTGGTTTGCGTCAGTCAATGTTGCTTTGATCGCTTCTTGATCCAGTCATCAATAGATTATGCGAGAAAACATATTGGCAACCCCAATACTCTTTCCGGTCTCATATATTGACTACTTGACCTTTGTTTGGCCAATATATCAGCCCTCTCATTACCTGTCACATCACTGTGACTCGCAATACATATCAGCTTAACACGATCATCTCTTCCCGAGAAGGAAGAAGCTCTGACACATTCCACGACCACACGAGCAGTGATCCTGAAGTACGCTCGTAGAGCTGCCAGACTATTTGTGTAATTTTTGTTGGAGCTGATATTAGACCTACTAAGAGGCATGAGGATTGGAAGAGTGACGCTGTTGCCGAAGCATATACAGATTCGGAAACTGCGGATCTTTACAGAGAAAGTAGAAATTGCCGCTTCATCTCAAGGAAGGTACGAACTTTAAGAGGCGCGGCGACGTGCATTGGTCTAGCATTCCCCACTACTACGGTAATCGGTTCCGTATCACCAACGCCAATTCGCCATTGCAAATCTAACTATTCGATCAACTGATGCCAGTGTTGTCAGGTCTCATTCTTTTGCATGAGATCTCATTACAAAATCTCATGCTTTTTAATAGACACAAAAAGAAATAATAAAATTATTAAAATTACTCTTTGAAATCTACCAAAACAAATACCTAACGAGAAATGAAGGCAAAATCGAGAGCAAAATTGAATAGATAGAGGTAGGTATCTACAATATTTGGGTACTTGAAATGTCCTTTATTGTAGACTGCTCTCTTAATAATTAGCAATGAATACATAAACGGGTATGACAGTCTACGGATATGCGGTGTGTGTGCTGTATTCACGCTGTATTCCAGTGATTCTTAACTCTATTCCGTAAGGGTACCTACATTTTCTGGAAACAACAGATTTTACGACCCGTGAGTCACCCTGCGTCACGGCAACTGCGCCTCAACGTTCGCCCGGCCTAACAATAAAATAAATTAGAAAGGTTACGTGGTTAATAACTTTTAAGTAAGTACCTGTAAGTACCTACTTACAATGTAATATTATGATAAAATAGCAGAACATAATGCTTTTTAATTAAATAAAAATGGCATTACAAAAGTAATTAAAAATTAAGCTGTGTCAAGAGGTGTTTTTTGATAAATTAAGCCATCTCATGCTTTTTTCTCCAAACCTCATGCTTCTTTGAAATATTCTCATGCACTGAATTTTTTCTCACCTGGCAACACTGCTTGATGCGAATACGCTGTGGTCGAAGTATACGTGTAGCATGACACAAATACACGCAAGCGGCAAAATACAATTCACCATCAAGATCCTCACTTTCCAAATCTGTATAGCAGATTCTCTAGAAAATAAAAATAAAGTTGTCAGGACACTGGAATCTTCTAGTCACATAAAAAACGTGAATAATCATATTTGTATTTCATCATCTACGAGTGCATGCTCAAGTAATTTTGATACTAGTTCAGGAATTTATATATCTGGAAATTCAAACAAG
Organism: Monochamus saltuarius; assembly: GCA_025584915.1. Lineage (NCBI taxonomy): Eukaryota > Metazoa > Arthropoda > Insecta > Coleoptera > Cerambycidae > Monochamus > Monochamus saltuarius. The sequence goes on along the minus strand of CM046728.1, from coordinate 3,543,948 downwards.
TATTACTATTAATATAAATAAATAATGTGTGCTTTAAGTTTACACAACTTCCACATTGCATTTCGTGACAAACAAATGAAAATAAAAATGTGCAATAAATTCTAGAGAAATTCTAATAATTTACTATAAATATTGAATTTAAAGGGTTAAAATCTTCTATTTGTTATCGTGCCATAAAGTGGATGGCACGACTCTGTCACATTAAAGCACGGGTGCAGATTATTAACGATTTTGACGTTAATAATGACAGCATTGTTATGGAGTCGATTATAAAATTATATTACAGTAGTTAATCTAAATATGAAATGTTGATATAGTTTTTGTTAATAATTAAACCCACTATAGACTGAAATTGATCACTAAGAATTCTCATTGTCTTAAGGAGAATACAAGTGTAAAATAGGGTTATGCTTTTGTGTCATTGGTTGAATTTATTCATTAACACATATCCATTTGAGTTCCTTTCTACCTGAATTGAAACTGTAGCGTTTTACAGCAGCTTGCTTGAAGTAGAACTAAAATAAACGACGATTAAATTTGAATTTCTCCCTGATCGAATGGAACTGAAACCTTTGCGTTGCAGTGCCGAGAAAACAGGACGGAATTTTTCAATCGCTCCCAGGAATTAAAGAAAAATGGAGATTGAGCGATTCACTTTCCTGCGCCACATACGCCAGCTCGCGGCGGTCGGATATTAATAAAACTTTTTCACAGGATCGGAGTTGGCACTGACCGCGGCGACGTAAAGTTTACGGCGTTTTGCCGACGCCGGCCGTCCTTAAACCCATTCGAACGGAAACGTTTAGACGGAGCGAAATATGTTACCCGCCCAGATTGTTTTACTTGCTAACAATCGAATCAAAGGTGGAATTCCAGCCGGCTCGCAGTCTCTTGTTGAAGCATGTTTCTTTTGTTGCCTTTTGACGTCGAAATTTGGAATCGTCTGTTTCAATTTCATCGCCGACAGTGGCGGCTCGTCAGGTGCTGCGTACGTGGCAACTTTGAGCACTGGCTTGCCCATCCGCTAGTGAAAATGAAGAATTACAGATGGAGTACGATATACCAAGTACCAATTAGGGAAATTTAACAAAATTTGGGGTGCATGTTTGGTATGACAGTAGGTACTAAACAAAAAATTACTGCTTTAGAAACTTACCAGTGGCGGAGATGTGGGGTATCATCAATCATTATTTGCCAAAAAATATATACAGGGTGTTTCTAAATAAGTGTCGCAACGGAAAACTGTAAATTCCTCTTGAAAAACGAAAAAATGAATTACAAAAGATTTTCTACTATTTTTGTGTAAAAGTCATTGGTGCTTTAGAATTTGCTGCCAAATGACAATTTTTCCAGTGGCGTAACAGTTATGGGTGAAAAACCCTTCCGATACCTTAAAATCTCCACCACTGGCACGTCCAATAAATTCGAGAAGGGTGCGAAAATGTAGCTATTAATAGTGGAAATGTGTTTACAAAAGCTCAGTCCTGTAATTCAAACGGTTCCTAAGATATTGGAAAAAAACTGAAAAAAAAATAAATTTTGACACCGTGTATCTTGAAAACGAAAGCCCGGAGAAGAAAATGGAAAAGGAAACAAATTTTTCGTTTTTCAAGAGGAATGTACAGTTTTCCGTTGCGACACTTATTTAGAAACACCCTGTATATCAATCTGTATAATATTACAAATAAAATAGGCCCTCATATGCGCCATTATCTTAATTTTTTTTTCGGCTTGGAATATGACCTATTTTATTTGTAATAAGAGTGTAAGAAAAGTTGAGCAAAGCAGAGTAGAGTCGATCAGAGGAGAGCAAAGTGGAGCATAGTATAGAAGAGTTGAAAAGAGAAGAGTGAGATTAGAGTAGAATGAAACAGAATAGTGTACAGTAGAGCAGATGAGTAGAATAGAGGAGAGACGAGTTCAGAAGAGAAAAAGAGAGAAAAAACTAAGAATAAAGTAGAGTAAAATACAATAGGGTAGAGTGAACTATTTGTTTAACAGATTATTAATTGTAATTTTAAATTTTTTTCATGGAATAACTCTGATTGAAGAAAAAATGTTTTTATGTAAAGTTTTAATAATTCGTGTATTCGCAATATCATAGGCCAAATTTCCTATATACATACTTGATTTTTTTACATTCAAGAGTGAACATTTTATATATATCTAAATTTGCAAATAGGAAAATAAAACTTCAGAGTACTGAAAATTAAAATCCTAATAATAAATAAAAAAGTGTTACGACATTTAATTATATATTACCCACTCCAAAAACCTACGAGCCGCCACTGATTGCTGGGGACTCGGTCTGGAACGAGACAACTGTTTATTTTTTGTTCAGGCAAATATTAGGGACACACACAATTAAAATTTGTAATGGAAGGAGACATTCTCGTTTTTGTTTTATTGACTGACTCAATCTCGTCTGTTGACTATGTACCGATTGTTCATTTGTTTGGACGCTTTTTGATTGTAGCTTCTCCACCACCTGTAAGTTGTTTGCTTTGGATTTGTTCATGTTTCAATACGTTTACGTTACCCAAATGAGAACGACTTCTGTGACATTTCTATAGATAATAAGTTGCCGGTAAAAGAAAATCTGGGGAGCCCAATGCTACAAGTTCAAAATTCTATGTAAAAAGTTTCACTAATCCTTTGAATATATAAGCTACTTTGACTCAAGAGACTTGTTTCTAAAGAAAAAAAAACGTAGAAGACGACGAGCTATATTAAACCTACGCTGTATTATTTATAAATTGTAAAAAAATGGTTACAGTAAAAGGGTTTTAACTTTAATGTGATCATAGTTATTTATGCAATAAGTGAAATATATATATTAACATTTTGTACCAAATGGTAAAATGTAAAATTGAATAGGCAATAATGGAACAATCGCCTTCACAATGGTCCATTGTTGAGCAATTGTCATAGACAAATTGTCACCACTTACCTTCATGATTCTTGTTATGTGCCATAAAAAGTTGTCAGCAAACAAAGCAAAGCAATTTGCATACAAACATATCTAATACGTCGCCTTCGTAATAGGTAGAATATGTAGTAGTGTCCAATAAACACATACAGTGCTTTCAAAAAGTAAGGAATAAATTCATTATTTTTGAATCTGAGAAGTATACATATACAAAAAACTATGGTGTTACATAAAAAAAATTCAAGAAAATAATGTTTGAAGATTTTAAAATTTAATTTTCACAATACTGAAAATGATAATGGTTATATAAAAAATCGACTAAATTAAATGTTCAAATTGTGCACCGTTGGCTGTCTGACAGTAGCCATGACGATTAATAAATCCTTTTTGGACATTATCAATAACTTCAAGAGGTATACGATGTATCTCGTGACGAATTCTTGCTTTTAAATCTTCTAAATTAACCGGTCTAGTAGCGTATACTTTGCTTCTTAAGTATCCCCACAAGAAATAATTTAGGGGTGTCAAATCAGGCGATCTGGCTGACACTTAATCGGCTCCCTCATTATTTTCTTGAAATTTTTGTTATGTAACACCATATTTTTTTTCATGATGCGTATGTAGAATGACACGCTCTTTCAAATGGCATGGTCAAAATTGGGGGTTGCCATTTAAAAAAATTGTCTATAACGTCATATCTCGAACAGCGATGACATCACAAATATGGGTCATATGTCAGAAAGTGCCTTTTTTAAAACAAAATCGACGTGCCAGAGGATTTTTTCGAAAACTTCTCAATTTCAAATATAATGAATTTATTCGTTACTTTTCGAAAGCACTCTATATATACATAAAACACTTATGTCATGACATCATTTCAAAAATTGGTATGTAGAATCAACTTGGAATCAAGTGAAACGACAAATAAGATATAAAGAAATATTTCAAGTACCGTATTTTTTCAACAAAAGTGGAGATTGGGAAATTCTTGCAAGAGACGACAGATCTTACTCTTACGAGTAATTTTAATATTTTGCCTACATGGGCATGTAGAAGGTGCGAACTATTGAATTTAACAATAAAGGATATAACAACTATTACTGTTCAAATCCAAGATTCAAAATCCCACAGGCAAAGAACATTCATCATTTCGAATCTGGTCCATATTAAATTATGTTATTATACTTTGCAGGTAGAGTATACTGCTTACCAACTGTAGAAAATCAGTTTATTGATATTATATTAGTACATTATACTATAAGGGAGAGAAATGCGTTATTTTGGCAGAGGTGCAATTTGAAGCCCGAGGGCTACAATGCACCGAGGACAAAATAGCATCTCTCCCGAATGGTACATACTATTTTTTCCACGGTCTTATTAACTTAAAAACATATATTCTGTCATTATGAAGTAAGTAGCACCAGAATTATTGTATTCGGATTTGAGCATTTATTTATTAGTCGTTGAGTTATTGTCATAACTACAAAATAAACAAACAAAAAGAATTGTCAAATTAAGGTGCTAGTTTGGTTTAGTTTAAAGTTTGTTTAGTGCACAATGAATAATTGTGAGTCGGAAGAGATTGTGGAGGCTGCAAATATTGCAATAAGCAATTTGCTGCCTACGAAGTCAAGATCTTTATACGATATAGCCTACAATCGGTTCAAAAGATGGTGCGCCGAGAAAAATGTTCAAGTATACAGCGAGAATGTTTTGTTGGCATACTTCAGTGAAAATGCAAGGAATTACAAGTCTTTCACATTATGGGCGCAATATTCTATGATTAAGTCATGCTTGATAATTTACGACAACATAGATATAAGCAAATTCCCCAAGCTGATCGCATTTTTGAAAAGAACCGGTGACGGATATCAAGCGAAAAAATGAAAATATTGACAAAGGGTGAAATCGACCGTTTTCTATCAAGTGCAGATGATAAAGAATTCTTAATGATTAAGGTAATATTACTTTTGTTGTTAGGTATTTCAATTATTAAGCATTTTGATTTTTTATAGGTTGGATTAATTCTGGGATTGCCGGAGCTTGTCGAACTGATGAACTAGTCAATTTAACTGTAGATGATATTGAGGATGTAGGCTCTTCCTTGATTGTAAACATTCCAAACACTAAGACAAAGATTCCACGAACCTTTCTGGTTACCGATGTGGGAAATATGCTTGAATTGTTTCGAAAATACCTGTCCCTTCGTCCTCCCCACGTCAAGCATAATAAGCGCCTTTTTTTGTACTACAAAGCAGGAAAATGTAGTTCGCAGCCAGTTGGCAAGAATACCATGGGAAATATTCCGAGTGTAGTAGCTTCGTATTTAAAATTACCTGATGCTGCATGCTATACTGGTCACTGCTTACGAAGATCTTCAGCGACATTACTGGCAGATGCTGGTGTGGATATCACGACAATAAAGCGCCATGCTGGTTGGAAATCAACGACAGTCGCTGAGGATTATGTCGAGAACTCCACTGAAAATAAGACTAAAATTGCTAATCAGGTTTTAGTAGGTACCACTACTAGCGCAATTACAAAAACTGTAAATGTAAGTGAAAGTAATATTCCTTCTAATATTAATTTTGAAAATTGTACAAATGTAACATTTAATTTAAATGTCAATAAATAATTTCAATGTTATCTTTTTTTTGCATGAAAAACGTTCTCCATAATGTAAACTCCCTTGGGAATAATCGACTACTTCTGTTTTAATTTTGATGTCATAGAAACTGATTTCTACTTCCGACCGTGGAAAAAAGTAATTTATTACTGAATAATTGTTAAAATTTATGTTTTCATTGACAAATAAATATTTTTGTCATTCTAGTAAGAACAAAAGAGAACACGATCCCTCATTCGTTTACTTGTGCTATCAAAAGTTGCCACGGTCACCGGACGTTATTAAGAGGTGTCGGTAAAACAAATATCTGTTGTTCGGAACAATCGCCCAACCCCGCTGTTTAATCAATGCCCGTGGCATTAGCAGAGGACGCCTTGCACGCTCCCCAAAGCTTTGTGCCGAGCTAATACATCACCAGGCATTTAATATACACCACTTGATCCCTCCAAAGGACAAACTTTAACATTCTAATCTCTTCAGACTCATTTCGGCGTGGTAAAATATTAATGCTGCCTGACCCTACGAATATTAGAGGCTCACCTGCGAATGCCCCCCAACTCAACGGCCTCTAAGTAGTTTCGAAAACTTTACCACGCGCCTTTTCAACGCTCCAGGTAAAACGCTGCTTATTAAATTATGAATGGCGAGGGGGCCATTCGTAACTAGAAGAGCGGTTGAAGCCAGGAATGGATGATATTTAAGTGTGAATAATAGTGGAGTAACATCGGCTCTCTATTATGCCGTTTTTTTAACTGTGTAACTGAATGAAACCTTTACTATCTTGTAGAGGGATAATTTGGTCATCCGAAATGGACTTTACAACTTTTTTCAGTATTAACGAAACTTTTAACGAATTTTCGGTGCATCAGACGTTATTTGACAATTGACATATATCGCATTTTTAAATCAACGCGGTCAGTGGCCGCGCGATTTAAGGCGTCAGTACTTGAATTGATGTGGCTAGATTGGTGTGGGTTCGAGCCCAGCAGCCGGTAGACCGTATATGAACTGTACAGGGTGTTAAAAGAAAAGTGTAAAATATTTAAGGAGGTAACAGTATGAACAAAAATAAGCAGAAAAGTCTCAATAAACATGGGTCCGCAAAGTAACAGTTGCGGAGATATGGAATGTTTTATGTTTTTTAGCCCCTTTTTTTATTTTGCTAAAACTTTGTGTATTTTCTTATAATAGTTGGTTGATGTTTAGTGAAATAAACAGTACGTATTTGACAGTTGTTCTCAGTGCACAAGTTTTCTTTCGCTATGGCTGGTTACTCTAACGCAGAATTAACAGACATGCATTTCATGTATGATCGTGCTAATGGGAACGCCACCGAAACGCGACGTCTTTATGTTGACGCTTATCCAAATCGCCAGATTCCTTCACAACGCATGTTTGGATGAATTCACCAAGGATTGCGTGATACCGGTTCCTTGAGCAAACAGTGCCATTTATCCGAAAGACCAAGGTCGGTATCCACTCCTAGAGCAGAAGAAGAAATTCTAGCACTGGTAGAGCAGAATCCAGGTACAAGTGTGCGGAGAATATCAGCCGAGGTAGGAATTAGTGGTCCTCTTGTTTGGAGAATCCTTCACGAGCAACTACTTTATCCATACCATGTGCAACGAGTACAGGCCTTAAATCCAATAAATGATCATCAAGCACGTTTGGTTTTTTGCCGCTGGTTTCTACGTCATGATGCTGAAGACCCTCGTTTTCTTGCAAACATTCTTTTTACTGATGAGACCGGGTCCACAAGAAATGGAGTATTTAATTTTCACAATACGCATATTTGGACCGACGAAAATCCTCATGCTCTAATAGAATCTGGACATTAGGCACGCTTTTCATTAAACATTGTAGGGGACCTAGGTCCTGTTGTTTTAACAAACCGATTAACAGGCGCTGCTTACCTCAACTTTTTGCAGGACACACTGTATGAGTTTTTGGAAGACATTCCTTTGAATCAGAGGCAACAAATGTGGTTCCAGCATGATGGTGCTCCAGCTCATTTTTCCATGGCCGTTAGAGAGCATTTACACCAAACTTTTCCACATAGATGAGTAGGAAGGGCCGGACCTGTTTTATGGCCTCCAAGATCGCCTGATCTGAACCCTCTAGATTTCTTTGTTTGGGGATATTTGAAGACATTAGTGTATGGTACTCCTGTAAATAGCCTGGAAGAGCTGCAGCTACGGATTAATCAAAAGTGTCAAGAAATCCAAACCAAGGAGGGTGTTTTCGAAAGAGTTCGAATATAGTTGAGAAGAAGATGTCGTGCCTGCTTGGAAATTGACGGAGGGCACTTTGAACATCTTCTGTAACTTTGTTTTTTGTTTGTTAAAAGCTTCCTTTGTCGGTTTATTCCTAATAAAATAAAATGTTTGAGAAACGAATAGTGGTCCATATCTCCGCAACCGTTACTTTGCGGACCCATGTTTATTAAGACTTTTCTGCTTATTTTGATTCATACTATTACCTCCTGAAATATTTTACACTTTTTTTGACACCCTGTATTTAAATATTTATTTTCACACAGATATTGTATATTTACAAATATTTGCAAAAATCAAGGAGTATATACTGATGTTTCATGAATAATTATATAGTATTTTCAGCGAAAATATTCAACATATTTTCTAATGCGAATGAAATATCTACATTGCAATACATTTTTAGATGATGGATGAACAATACACGTTTACAGAGAAAGAACGATAATTTACATATAGTGGATGGATGAACAAATTCCACTAAAAAAATCTTTCTACACATAAATTATTTCTGCTCATGTAGTTTTGGAGAATTCCGCGCTATTCCAAGCTAAATATAACATAGCGTTAGCGTTATCCGCCCCACTACTGCGAATTCTTCTGTCGGTGAGGTAACGTGGAACCTACATCAGAGACAAAACGGTTCGGAAAGGGATATACATCATAATCCATTGGAGTGTTTCAATTGACCGATTTGCTGGTGTGACACGGTAGAATTGGATTCGGCCGTAATTTGATTTAGTAGATTAATTTCGGCATAATTTTGAATAATGGCCCCTAAATTGTGTCCTGTTAAATATGGAATGTGTATAAATTTATTTAATTAATTGTTGTTTTAGTTTAACAGCGAGTTTTATATAATAAACTGGTGTTTGTATATATTTCATTTCCTGTGCCGCTATAAATCCCGCGGATATGCGTCCTGCAGGATATTTTAAGCATTCCTTTATGAAACAAATAACACTGCAACGTGCTCAACACTTTTAGAAATTGATGGTGATGTCGCATAATTATTCTTTTTGTCTAAGATCACAAACTTATTCTGCATATCGTATATACAGGGTGTCCTAAAATTTGCCTGCCAAAATATAGTTGCAGATTCTGTGACAAAAATAAGAAAGTCTGAATACTTGTTTCAACACTACAATTTGTCGGGTAAGTGTCGTCATTTTTACGTGTTATCTTAATTTATATAGGTATTTTATCCTCGAGTTAACCTTACTATTAGGTAATAGTACTATGTTGCCATATTTTCCGTGAACATATTAATATGTTATTAGTAAACTGACTACGGTTAAACTAATACACACCAACCCCTAAAATATTTCACACTTATTTACAAACACCCTGTATAATGGCTCAGATCATTTAAAATCATTGCCAGTTTCTCTATTTAAGGTTAAAGCCAAGGACATTCTTTTAAATCCTCCTACAAATTAGACTTAATTTCATATTTTGTTTTACTTTATCCTCTCATATTGTCCAAAATTTGTTGTTTTTTTTTTCAATGTAATGTATGTTTTTTTCTTATTTCTATATTTCCTCTGTAGAACGATTTATACAGTTGTTATTGATGTGAAAGATGAAACTCGTTTAGCAGGAATTTTTTTGTTGAACATGTTGTTTTCAGTCCTTTTTGCAGGCTGTAGGATAAATAATTAGTTTATTTATTAATGCTCGTAACTGCAAATAAATCATCATTATCATTATCATTATCATTATCATTATCATTATCATTATCATTATCATTATCATTATCATTATCATTATCATTATCATTATCATTATCATTATCATTATCATTATCATTATCATTATCATTATCATTATCATTATCATTATCATTATCATTATCATTATCATTATCATTATCATTATCATTATCATTATCATTATCATTATCATTATCATTATCATTATCATTATCATTATCATTATCATTATCATTATCATTATCATTATCATTATCATTATCATTATCATTATCATTATCATTATCATTATCATTATCATTATCATTATCATTATCATTATCATTATCATTATCATTATCATTATCATTATCATTATCATTATCATTATCATTATCATTATCATTATCATTATCATTATCATTATCATTATCATTATCATTATCATTATAATTATCATTATCATTATCATTATCATTATCATTATTATTATTATTCGGTATTACGTTGGATACTGGTCTGCGTTGGTCAGCGCACATTGACAGCCTACGTTCAAAACTCATAGTCTATTGTCATATGGTAAAATTCTTTGGGGTGGTTCACCAAAATCGAATCTAATTTTCTTGTTGCAGAAGGCTGCTGTGAGAATCACGATTCACACTGTAGACCGTTGTTTAAAAAGTATGACATTGTACCACTTCCTTGTGTTTTCATTTTAGAAACAATATTATTATTAATTACATACACAATAATTTACCAAATTTTGCATCTCATTCAGGCAGACATGGTTATTAGCATACGGTGGAGGGAGAACCTGGTATCATCATAGTCAAGATTAAAAATGACGAAAAATAATAAAACTGATATAAATCTCTATAATAAATTTATGAGCTTTCATGGTCTTGTTAATGTCAAGGTCATGTCCATGCATTCTTTTCAGAGGCTGGTAAAAGTTTTCTAGTTGAACAATGTTTCTACAGTGTGCAATGAGTATTTGACCTTTACTGTCTGACCTGTACTGTTAACCATTTTTTTTTTTGATAGTTTTAAAGTTTTCTAACGACCATGATCATATATTTTATTGTATCCTGACATAAATGTACTATGTATATATTGTCAATAAATAATTCTATTCTATTATTATTATTATTATTATTATTAGGTATTAATTCCGCAGGTGGGAATGAAAAAAGGCCAGACTCCGGTTGGTCGCGACCTCAACGATGTCACAACTATCCACTCGTCGGAAACAAAGAAACCCGCGCAAAAACATCGCCCCCACGGCGCGTCGCCCAGACCTGCCGGGAAATAGGGCCCTAATTGGACCTTGCAGGAGCGCCAGAGCAAACACAAACGCGGCTCATTTCGAACGCAACAAACAGACCGACTTGGGAAACTTTCGGAAAGCAATTTTCGCGTAAGTTGCGCGTGCCAACAAATAAAGTAATAAAGTCAAGTAAAACCGAGACCACTATCTGTTACATTCATGGTTCATCAGGGCCTTTTCAGGAAACCGACTTCGGCGCCTGATCACCGCATTCATGACGGTAACAGGATGCATTGTGTGCCGGGCACAAGAACGGTCCCCGATGACTGATGAGTCGCTCTGGGATATCGCAAAAACTCAATTAGAGCCTGGCGGATCGTCGGAATTTTTTATGGCGATCTGCCTTTGAATGGGGCGCTCCAAATACTAATTGGGATGGAGTCGGTCTTGATTGCTACTTTCACTGTCGTTACCATACAGCAATTTCTACTTCAATCCAAAGTCTAATACGTTATACCTGAGTTTCAAAATAGTAGCGAGTAACTACTTTACATCACTCAGTTGACTACAAGAGGTGAGGGTTGCAGGGCCCAAGATTCCATAGGCGTATCACTTGTGAAGGGTAGACGTAGAGTAAACCTAGCACTTTAATAGTTTACTTTAAATAGAGAGAAAGAGAGAGAGAATAACTCACTCGTGCTATTCTCTCCACAATTTGCAGAATTGCCCACCACCCCCCTCTTACTTACCTGATACTAGTTCGCAAAATAAAATAAAAAAATAATAGAAAACAATTATACAGATGATATTATAATAAAATTATACTACAAAACAACGACATTATAAAAGACTTTACAAAAAAAATAATTATACATTATAATAAGGAAAACACAGTAGCACTAACATTTGTCATTGTCACTACTAACGTAACTTGTATCCGTATCTCCAACAACAATTATGATAATATCACTTTTATTTTGTCCAATCAATTGATGCAGTAAATGATACTGCGGGAAACAACTACTCCGCGGACTAATGCCCCGACCGGCATTGAATTACTCCTGCAGTATCTATGTGAACAGCCAAGAACCCTTGTCGGACACACCACCAGACATAGACCGGTTTCGGGCTTGTTAGCCCTCATCAGTATGCCATAGGTGAGATAACCGACAATTGAACTGGCTGTTCCTTCATATGTATGTTCACATATAAACTGAGTGCAGGTGAGATATCTCAATTGATGCAGCTTTATATGGTGTCCCTCAATTTTTATGACATGTTTGAAGCATTTTTTCCAATTAGCTGTAATTTTATTCACTTCGCTTCTTATAATATATATCAAGGTATTATTTCTTTGAATGTTTCTTTTTAATTGACTCCACATCAATTCAATGAGATTAAAAACACAGTGGATGCAATTGTAGAACGGTATGTCCCTGAGCCATAGCCATTTCATCAATAACGTATTTCTTTACAAAATTATTGCTCTTGACTATATGCAGCGTCTCCTCTTTGTTCAAACTAGCATGGTAAGCAATTTTATGGATTTTAAGAAGTTCTTTAGTATTTCTTTTTTTTTGTCAGTATCTGGAATCCTTTTTCAAAGTCTTGAATGGTATGAGCCTTGTCTAATACTGTTATTAAATAAACCGTTTTTTCTAATGTCCTCTGTTCTCCTTCATTTTATTTTGTATCTTTATATACATTATACCTAATTAACTGAGCTTGTTCGTCGTCTGTCCTAATATACTACTACTTGTACCAGGTTGAGGTTCTTCCAAGATCCAAATATTCTCCCCGTATCTTATTAGATATGCAATATCTAATACCTACTACAATGTTTTTAAAGTAAAAAAATTAAAAGATACTTTACTCACACACAACAACACACTGATAATACTGATTTATATCACGCATAATTGGCAAAAACCGCCTTCTAGATATTCTAGACAAAGTTTCATCCTGTAATATAGTAACCCGATCTTATTGTCAGAAGCTCATGTTTGAATGTAACCCAAGAATTGTTTTTCGAATCGCGTACTTTGTGTCGTCATCACCTTCTATCATTTGCTCTCGCGAATTTTCGTTTAGAAGTTGTACCTTCTTCTTTACCACTCTTTGGTGGTTGTTCTTACACTATATTTAACTTAAATTGCTAAACATCCGATTATTAATTTCATAGTGATCTTAACTACGCCAGAAAATCTTACATCACAAGTAAACAAATGTCGTATCTTGTTCTCGAATTTTCTGAATCGTTACCAAATGTCATCACCTTTCATCTTTGGTCTTTGTTCTACACTAAGTATTTGCATTTAAATTGGCAAACATCCGATTATTAATTTTTATAGTATCTAACTATTGCTAAAAATTTACATCACAAGTAAACAAATGAATACATATAAAAATCAATTTATTTTATACACACAGTCTACTTTTTGATTACGGGCACGGTAGAAGCAACAGAGCTCCAAGCCCAAGCAGGGCGATTACACCTGAAAGAACCTATAACCCAGAGAGCTAATAGTCGGATACCGACTTGGGCATGTGTATAATGAGCCAATGCTCAAACTGGCTAAATGTCTTTCACAGAATGAAGCTAAATATTTTCCAAAATCTGGTCGGGGCATTTACAACTAGTATTTACTGAATCTAAATATTTTTTTTAATTTTTCATCAGGCAAATGAAACGGACTACTTATCTTAAATTGAATATTGAATACGTCTCTTAAAACGAGAAAAAAGTCGCCAAAGTTCTTGGAGATTGTTGTCATTGAAGCTACTTCAAGTGCTTACAAAGAAAATGTAAGCATTGTTAATACAAATACAAACCAGCTGCCATCTAGTATTAATCTTGCGAATTGCCAAAGTTGCGTTGTTGATATTTATAACAAATAATTCAATTTAATTTATATTATATATTAATTGTCAAAATTATAAACCTGTTTGTTCTTAATAACAGTAGCCAATAAACAGTGATCTATTTTTTAATATTTCACTAGTGGAGAACCTTCATTATTCAATTGAAACAGTACCAAATAAATGCTGTAATAAAGCTCTTATAAAGCAGTTGTAAATGCAGTCACTTTTTGTATATGCCGCGCACAGCGTTAATATTTGATTTAATTAAACACGTTATTAATTCGAACAGACGTCTCTACCAATTTTTTTCGGATCTCCCGTTCCATTTATCAAAGCCATCACTCGTGAATGACGGTAAAGCAGCCCGCGTAGACAAAATATTCATAATGACTTATAAATTCGAAAGGGGAGAACGCTTTTTCGACATTGTATTTCTGTCAAGTTCTTCATAATGAAGTCTTTCCTGACCTACTTTCCCGGAGTTTTTCTTTCAACTTTAAATAAAATTTCTGTAGGCAGCAGGCAGGAGTTTTTGCCTGTTATGTCCCGAAAGCATTACTTGTTTTAATGGATGGGTTTTACAACGAAAACGAACCAACCTGTAGATCGGCAACAATGTGAAATGTACTTACGCAAGCAATAAAACTTGTTACTAATTTAAATTAAGTTTTTACGATTGCAAAATGTATTGTTAGTGTGTTAATTTGCACTGTCAACCTAATAACATCTCAGGTCCGGACTTGGCGCCGATCTTAATATTTAAATATACTATATTTATATTAAAATAAATTTAATCTTCTTCATATAGAGGCTAGATTCTCGAGTTTAGTGGAACACATTCTCTCAGAAAGTGACTCATGAGAAAATGCAAATCTGTATTCTGATCATTCTTATTGTACTTATTTCCCAAAAATATTGGGGAATTATTACACACGGTATTTTATAACAAAATATAAAACTTAAAGAATTGTAAATATACACATATAGGTACAGGGTGTTAAAAAAAGTGTAAAATATTTAAGGAGGTAATAGTATGAACCAAGATAAGCAGAAAAGTCTCAATAAACATGGGTCCGCAAAGTAACGGTTGCGGAGATATGGAATGTTTTATGTTTTTTAGCCCATTTTTTATTTTGCAGACACCTTGTGTATTTTCTTATAATAGTTGGTTGATGTTTAGTGAAATAAACAGTACGTATTTGACAGTTGTTCTCAGTGCACGAGTTTTCTTTCGCTATGACTGGTTACTAGAATTAACAGACATGCATTTCATGTATGGTCGTGCTAATGGGAACGCCACCGAAGCGCGACGTCTTTATGTTGACGCTTATCCAAATCGCCAGATTCCTTCACAACGCATGTTTAAAAGAATTCACCAAAGATAGCGTGATACCGGTTCCTTGAGCAAACAGTGCCATTTATCCGGAAGACCAAGGTCGGTATCCACTCCTAGAGCAGAAGAAGAAATTCTAGCACTGGTAGAGCAGAATCCAGGTACGAGTGTGCGGAGAATCTCAGCCGAGGTAGGAATTAGTGGTTCTCTTGTTTGGAGAATCCTTCACGAGCAACTTCTTTATCCATACCATATGCAACGAGTACAGGCCTTAAATACAATAAATGATCATCAAGCACGTTTGGTTTTTTGCCGCCGGTTTCTACGTCACAATGCTGAAGACCCTCGTTTTCTTGGAAACATTCTTTTTACTGATGAGGCCGGGTTTACAAGAAATGGAGTGTTTAATTTTCACAATACGCATATTTGGGCCGGCGAAAATCCTCATGCTCTAATAGAATCTGGACGTCAGGCACGTTTTTCATTAAACATTTGGATGGGTATTGTAGGTGACAGGTTTCTAGGTCCTGTTGTTTTACCAAACCGATTAACAGGCGCTGCTTACCTCAAATTTCTGCAGAACACACTGTATGAGTTTTTGGAAGACATTCCTTTGAATCAGAGGCAACAAATGTGGTTCCATCATGACGGTGCTCCAGCTCATTTTTCCATGACCGTTAGAGAGCATTTACACAAAACTTTTCCACATAGATGGGTAGGAAGAGCCGGACCTGTTTTATGGTCTCCAAGATCGCGTGATCTGCACCCTCTAGATTTTTTTGTTTGGGGATATTTGAAGACATTAGTGTATGGTACTCCTGTAAATAGCCTGGAAGAGCTGCAGCTACGGATTAATAAAAAGTGTCAAGAAATCCAAACGAAGGAGGGTGTTATCGAAAGAGTTCGAATATCGTTGAGACGAAGATGTCGTGTCTGCTTGGAAATGAACGGAGGGCACTTTGAACATATTCTGTAACTTTGTTTTTTATTTGTTAAAAGCTTCTTTTGTCGGTTTATTCCTAATAAAATAAAATGTTTGAAAAACGAATTGTCCATATCTCCGCAACCGTTACTTTGCTGACCCATGTTTATTAAGACTTTTCTGCTTATTTTGGTTCATACTTTTACCTCCTGAAATATTTTACACTCTTTTTTAACACTCTGTATATCACCCGTACGACGTATGATGTTGATTTTAACTTTTTGTAGCTAGGTATATGTTTGCGTCTCGGTTTCTACAAACATTAACTTGGCATCCAAAGTGCGCCCCTGATAATGACGTCAACTGCGAAGGATGTGCGGGCTTTGCTAATCACTATGCTCGAATATATATATATATATATGCTTTGGCAGTTATTTTGTGAAATAGAAATAAGCTTCCGCTTGATTCTTTGTTAATTCTGTGGTAAGTATACAATTTTACTTTATGATATTTCATGCGTATGTGACCACTGTGTAGGTGGTCAATATACTATCTACGTGCGTGATCATCACATCAGCTACTGAAAACGCCATAATGTGTGGTAGTCGGCATTTCTGAGTTATTATGGCATTCGTGCAAGAATATTAGTACATGTATTGATATTATTGTCCCGCAGCAGTCTAAAATCTCTAAAATTAAGAGTAGTATTTCTAAAAGATTTCAGATAACTGTAGTTAATATGTTCATTAACAGAAAGAACCCTAATTGCAATAAAATTTAGTATATATTACATGTGTTTCATTTTTGACCTTTCAACTTAATATTTAGATCGGAGAACGAATAAATTACACTGAATGGCTGCTCCAGAATTCACCGTTGTGGAAGCATCATTTATTTATAAGGAATATAAAAATGAAAGGCCCTAGTATTGATCCTTGTAGAACTCTTATTTTTTTAGATTTTCTAACTTAATATTTAGGTCGGATATCGAAGAAACTATTCTATTCCTCAACTTGTATGGTTGCTATCATAATTTACTATTGTCGAAGCACCATTTACAAGCAATATAACAAATGAAGGCTCTAGTACTGATCCTTGTGGAACTTTTGTTTCTTTTTGTGGTCTTCTAACTTAATATGTAGAGAGGAGATCGAAAAAACCAGCCTATTTTTGATCTTGTATAGTTGCTACCAAAATTCAGCACTTTAAACGTCATTTATATGTACTCTAAGAATTAAAGGCCTTAGTACTGGTCTTTGTGGAACTCCTGTTCCTTTTTCGATTTCTTATTTTAATAATGTATCGGAGATCGAAGAAACTACTATTCCTAATTTTCTATGGTTGTTACCAGAATTCACCAATGTCGAATCACCGTTTATAAATAATATAAAAATTGAAGGCTCTAGCACTAATCCTAGTGAAACTCTAGTTTCTTTTTTTAAACTTTTAACTTAAAATTTATATTCCAGATCGAAAAAACCAGGCTATTCCTTATACTGTATGGTCGCTATCAGAATTTATCACTGTCGAAGCGCCATTCAGAAATAATATTAAAATTAAAGGCTCTAGTACTGATCCCTGTGGAACTCTTGTTTCTTATTCGATCTTCTAACTTAATCTAAACATCTTGTATAGTCGCTACATCTTAAGCATCACTTACAGGTACTATAAGAATTACAGGCCTTAGTACTGGACCTTGTGGAACTCTTATTGTTTTTTATTTTCAGTAGTATCAAAATAGGGCCCTAATATTGATCCTTGCGGAACTGGTTTAGCTGAAGGGTTTTTCAACTCAGTATTTATATAGCTTGGTATTTTAAAGTGAGAAATTCTCTCTTTACCCGCCTATGGGAGGGCCGCCTACGGAATTCGCCCCAGTTTCCAACAACTAGGTAAACCCTGGCATTCCGAATGCACAGTCCCCAGTAAGGGTAGACAAATGTAAGCACAGCAGCCTCTCTGGGACGGAAACGAACCGGCCAGTTCAATCGGGGGAGCCCAAGGCAAGGATAACCGCAAACCATCACGGGCTACACAACTTTTGAATTCACTTTATCCGGGTGGCGGCGAAATCTTGCCGGGGGCAGTGGGGTGGCCCGGCGGCCTCCCGGGGAAAGACATTAGTCCACGTCCAAGACCATGTCACGTGCTTAATCAAACTGCTCCTATTAATCAATGGAGGGAAACTCGCCGACGCCAAAGCCACCTGACATTCGGCTACAGGGTGACGTCGTTGGACGTGTTCTTAATAGAATCACTACTTTTTACTTCTCTTGTAGAGGAACAGCGAACGTTCCCCGGCGAAACTGAAAGCTGTTGTTTCAGTTTCAAATTTGAAGGCAATGAGTGAGGTAGAAAGGTCCTAGAAGATCAAATCTACGAATAAAGGCTTGATTTTCTATTCCTCTATCCTATCACATATTCAGTGATAAACAATCCGGCAATCCGAGTCTTGACCTACCGTATTTAGGTCAATAACCGTGTTTTTAATGTTACTCAATGGCAAGCGCTCCAGAACCGCTATAATAACAGAAACAAGTATTAATTAAATTTGCATTGCTCAACCGCAGTATTCAACGCCGGCATCGGATAGGTTGCTATCGGCACATTCGACACAGCTAAAAAGTTACCAGTTCAAATTCTTGTTGAATATGGTACCGGCGGAATAAGTCAAACATCGTTAAAGTCCGTTTTCTAAGCAGGCAAGCTGGCCGTCGAGCTGCATCTGGAGCAGATGCACGCGGCCTCTCCTTTCTTCATTCATCAGTACGTTTTTAATGTTTTATCCACAATTACTTACTGTAGAAAACTGTGTGGAGCTCAACATCTAAAATTATTTCATCAGCATCTGGTAATAATTTATTCGATTGTAAAGATGGCACTGCCAATGTATTTAATAAGTAGGTTTTCATATGAGTGAATGAGAATAAGTTTTTGTCGGAAAAACGTCAGTTTTGCTGTAAATCGACATTTTTAAAACCATATGCTAGTGTAATTGTCTTAGAACTGCATTAAGACTATTGTAAGGAATGAAATGATGAATGATAATACGCTTTATTAAAAAGAAAACACTAAACCTAATGTGATTTTCTTTTTTACTACTTGTATAATATGCAGTTATGAATTATTACAAGGTCCCACAGTCCTTGGAAATGAGCTATATCTAATTTAAATGTATCTGAATGCGAACCTAGTCCCTGTCAGATGCTGACGATCCTGATCATCTTCTGACGCAATCATTATTAATTCTCATTCATTGTCTTGACGAGCAGAAGTGTGAATGATGGGCTTTCCAAGATTTCAACTAGCTGGATGTTTTTTTATGGAACGAAGTTTAGAAGAGCTGTTTAGAAACAAGATTCGTTTTATAAAAATTGCGAGGAGTTCAGTTATTGGAGGCGTTTGGGAAAACCCTGATGCAACATTTAAACGTTTTGTGGTGGCCAATTTTTAAAATAAACAAATAATGTGTATATGACGGTATATGAATGAAGAGAAATATACGGAAATTGGTAGCTTGCATATATTTCAGAAACAGTATTATTGAGAATGTTAGTAAATATATGGGAACTCTAAGCGATAACATACAGATTTATTTAAGAAAATAGGTTTAGTGACTCTTATGAATCAAACATAGAAATAAACAATCAACGGTTTTTCCCTAACAATGGAACTATTTTAATTTGACCTTAAACATTTTTATCGTGAACTTGTAAAATTTGTATCGATAATGTGGAATGGATTTCTTATTTTAAGAATGAGTTGAATTGGTAAGTCCCAAAATAAACGGGTATTGATATTTACTACAGACTTTGTATAAAATTATAATTGGTAATTTATAGATTTTGTTTTACCCAAGTATTCTGTGAAGTGTAATGTAATTAATACATACTATAAGTCATTATTATTTCAAGTTGATATATCGTTCTTAATTTTTCACATGTACTGTAATTTTTATACAGGCTGAATCTTCACTAGGGATTTTCTTGTAATGCGATGTAGGTCTCAAAAATCTAGTCAAATATCCTTCAAGTAAAGGTTTTTCGAAATCTCAAAGCCGACTCTAAATATGGGTGTAAAAAACTATTAATTAAAAAAGTCAAACTCACAGCGTTTTCCGTTGAGTATTTATCCTGCAGCCTGTAGGTTTGTTTACTTTGTTCATCATAGTGGACATTCTGGAAGACCTAGGCTATGTAGGGTGGCACAGATTGAGAAATATGTTTTAGATAGCATTCAAGAAGATCCAACAATAAATACCATACCTCACAACAAGTTGATGCATCCCAAATGACAGTCTGGAGAATGTTAAATGAAAACCAAATTTCCCTTTATCAAGTGTTAATACTTCAAGATCAACCCCAAAGAGTACCGTTTGGGAGTGGTTTTTACAGGAAAATACCTGAATAAGTATTTGAATTAGGCAGTTTAAGATATCGTGCAGTCAGTTTTGGCACATTGCCAATAGTATTTGTAGCAATAGCTTGCTACAGTTAGCAGCTTTACACATTTTACATTCCTTTTGACGTGTGTATGTATTTATGAAATTAACACAGTTCTTTATTCGTAGATTTGGTCCTCTAGATCCTTCCTATTCTATACATTGCATTTAAAATTTAAACTGAAAGCTCTGTTGTTTCAGTTTAAATTTTGTTGGGGAGATCTATTCAATTTATTCAACAGAAACAATTTTGGAAAAACCTAGAAACCTAGTGGCGTTTGTTTGATTTGAAGTATACTTTTGTAATCCGTCAATGTGTGACATATTGCGTCAAAGCCTGACGGGAGATGTGTTAATATGTATATTTAATTAAATCGATCTACGTCTGAATCAATTCGTGAGCATTATTTAAATGACGCTTTCAAGATGATTGTTGGAGGTGTAGCGTCTAGAGAAAACGTATAGACTCTGTTATTGTAATAATGAACGTCTTATGCATAGTTTAGTTGGGTATAATTAGGAATTAATAGGCGTCAGGACCGTACTTGAAAAATTCCAGTCGTTTTATAGCTACTACTACTCAGTTATATAAAGTTACAAACTAAATTGGTTCAAATATATATTATTCGCTGGATAAAGATCTTTGTGTCTTCATAGACCTTGGTAAAGCATTTTGATACAGTCCATCACAGTTTGCTTTTGGAATCGCTTGAAAATATTGATGTAAGACAATTAATTTTACATTTTACTCTAAAAATTACATAAATCACAGGTATCGAGATAGGAGAGTTGATGGTATTCCCCAAGACACTGCTTTAGGTCCAGTTCTATTTGCGATATACATCAATGATCTGTTTAGTACAGGATGTAACGAAAAAGCTTCATCCCGCTAACTTAGTATTTTTGGCGGCCAAATATGATGATATAACCCTACTTACCTATATGCAAAAATGCCTCAGTTAAAAGATACAGGGTGTTAAAGTTGAACCTTTAAAATTGTTTCGCTGTAATTTCTTCAGGTTTTTGCGTATCACTTTGAAGTTTTGAAGAGATATTTCTCGTTATTAAAGAAAACCTCAAGAGTATTATTGTAAAAGCCTAAAAAGCAAACCTAGAAACGGATGGAAGGGAGTATTTTATCCTCCACTTTTTTCTGACGTACGCCTGTAGACGATTTTTTCCAATAAAATAAAATGTAACAATAAAATAAAAATCATTTAACATCTGCTATGGAAACAAATAAACACATTTTAACTGTCAAACTTGACTTACGTTTAAAACATTAGCAATTTTTCGAAACGTCAAAAAAGATGGAAGTGCACCATAGTGATGTTATTTTAGTTATTTTTTGCTTATCTGCATTCTCAGTGGGAATTTTTTTGGTTAGACAAACTTAGTTCCTAAAATAACCCTTGACTGATCTTTTTGACGTAAGGATGTATTCAATTAGTCTTTATTTTTTCA
This sequence comes from Monochamus saltuarius, assembly GCA_025584915.1. Taxonomy (NCBI): domain Eukaryota; kingdom Metazoa; phylum Arthropoda; class Insecta; order Coleoptera; family Cerambycidae; genus Monochamus; species Monochamus saltuarius. The sequence goes on along the minus strand of CM046728.1, from coordinate 3,522,140 downwards.
GAAGTGTTATAAAATACCCAATTAAACTAAAGAAAATTTAGAATTATGCCACAAATAAATAGCTTCAGAAGATATGTTACTACATGTTGCCATGCTTTCTATTTTTGTTTTAAATCTTTTGTTTGCATATATTTATAACATAATTACATGTTTTATTTATTCGAAACAAGAACTATTTGGATCTTATCAAATCTTTTCATTTTGCATTATGATTACATTGATTACTTACTCGTTCTAATATAAAACTACAACAAAAACGTTGCCAACTTCTTCTGATAAATACGCGATTTTTTTTAATTGAATATTTATGAGTCCGGTCCTGGCGCGGAAATCCCAAGACCGACTATAGCTTGCCCACAAAACTGGTTATCTCTCTTCTCTTTCTTATTCAGAATCGGTGATAAGTTTCAGACACAATAATGTGTTTTTACCCAGAAAACTTTAGTTAGTGTATAAAAATTGAGGGACTTGGCCAGCTACGATGGGCGTCGTCTAATATAAAAGTGATGCTTTGTTAATATTTACGGTATCAGCTGTGGTTAGCGATAAAACGGGAACAAGTCGTGCGACTGGTTTTTATCAGGTCCTCCGTGTTATAATCCCACTGCCCTCCAGAATGTCGAGATACTTGGTCTTCGGTAAGTTTTTCTTGCTATTTAATTCATTTTAAATGCTTGCCTCATTATTTCTTTACCAAACAACAGTTTTTCTTGCTGTTCATTCCATTTGTCTAAATTAAAAACAAGCGATTGCTTTCACGGATCACTGGATAACGGTTTTATCTGATGATTCTACACGGCCTGCTAGATATTTTTTGCTCTCCTTAAGAATAACATCTAAACGTCCTTAATCTCAAACATTTTTTACATTTTACACAATACAAGATGTCACCGGTCAATCCTCTGTTTATTTTTTACAATATTTTAAAAAACAAGATGTCTAATACCGAACAATCCTCTGTTTATATTTCAACGTTATTTTAAGGTTTACCATTAAATGTCAAGGCTACGAGAAATAACCTATTGTTACAAGGCGATGTGATTGAAAAATGTCCTATTACGTAAGTTAAACAAACTGGTAACTGCTAAAAATACAGTGCGTTCGTCAAACTTTTCTTGTTTTGATAATTCATTTGGAAACTGACCAGTGTATCTGAATCTGAGGTCAAACGAGATTACTAGTAGCAAAACAAACACGACACTTTTATAATAACGATTATTAACCTGCAAGTTAATGACGTATGTGAGGAGGAGGCGGTTTATTATTATCATGGTGTTCACTGTCATTCACGTTTGATTTGAATTATCGCTCTAGTTTTGATTATTTTTAAGTGCATCCAACATTTGTTTTAGGAACAATAGTGATAGCCATAACTGGTATTGTTGGCGGACAAGATGTGCAAGCACCCTTGGCCGAGCAAGACAAGGATGTATACTATCCCGCTTTGAATTGGTCTGATATTTTTGACTGGAAACTTTTAAAGGTACGTATTTAATTTCAAAGTTCTTTGGGGCATCCATATATATAATTTTTTTGGTTTGTTTTCTGGATGTCATAAACAGTAGAAAAAAAAAGACAACTTTACAATCGACGACGTTTTGTCCTTTTATTGAGACATGTTCAAGATTCAAAGCAAACTATACGAAATATACTTGACTATTGTCTATATATAGAGATTATCTAATATTTATTTTTAATGGTTAGAACTTAACGACTCAAAGTTGACCACAAGTCTGTCATTAGTAAATTACCAATTAGTTTAAAATTAACATATCAATACGGGTTTTTTTGTATCAGCTTGGACTTTTCCAGGCTACGCAACAATCATAATATATTTTAATCTACTAACAAATGACCGCAGCTTCCGATACTGATGCTTTATATTTTATTTGCGTATTCGATGAGTAAATTCTTAACTGCAGTATCTCTATCACCTCTTTATACCGAATAAAATTGTCCACCTCAAAAATGAGCAGAGGGTGACTTTCATAAGTTCACGTTAGGGTATTGACGTTTGGGGTTCCCTGTTTTAAGCCATGCCTTGATTCGCTGACGCAAAGTTATCTGCATGCTACCGCCTTGGTAATTCGGGGTTCCCATAATGCCATGGTATTTTGTCACGATTCTCTAATTAATATTGATAGATGGTGGGAAACCGAACGAATTAATTGTCAGTTAATGCTTGAGATGTTCTTCTTGAAATGTGCATAGTTGAGTGAGTTTTTATTAACGGGTTTCAGAGAATACATATATATTATTAACATCGCCCTTGAATGCGCTACCTGTCGGTCATGCAGTTCCTTAATAAACCATCACAAACAGGAACTTGATTGGATATTTATAAATAGTAATTATTATCGTTAGTAATATCTGTACCTAAAGTACGAACAGGATAGCCACTTTTAACAAAAAATCCTTGAAATGTTATCCTGATTCATCTAAATACTGTAAAAATGTACTTACCAAGAAATATTTTTCAGGAATTTGCTTCAGAAAACAAGAACGTTGTTTTCTCTCCTATAAGCCTAAGAATAGTCCTAGCCCTTCTCTACCAAGGTTCCAGTGGAGCTACGGAAAGAGAGTTCCAAAATGTTTTGCAATTCGTCGACAAGGCATCTGTCAGAGACCAATATCGGGATGTCCTCACTGCACTACAGGTAAAAACATCTATTTCATTCAAACTTCAATAGAATTCACCAACTGTCTATTTTAGACGTCTGAGAAGAAAGAGTACGTGCTCAATATGGGTTCCAGGATCTTCCTCCGATCAGAAATAGAGCCGAAACAAAAATTTGCCAGCGTGGCGAAAGATATTTTCAAGACAGACATAGAAGCTGTCGACTTTACTGAAGCTAATTCCAGTGAAGCTATCAATTATTGGGTGGAGAAGTTGACCGAAGGAAAGATAACTCAACTGGTAAAACCTGGTTGGTCTTTCTAATAATTTATATTCAATAACTGTAAAAGCTTTACCTGCCATCATAACAGTAAGAAGATGATTTCTAATTAAATATTTAAATTTTTTAGAGGAACTGAAGGATACGATAATGCTGATAGCCAACGCTGTCTATTTCAAGGGTACTTGGAGGCATCAGTTCCCCAAAAATGACAGCTTCTTCGGAAACTTCTACCTGATCAACGATGACGACATTCTAACAGTTACAGTTCCTTACATGACTAACGAAGAACAGTTCTACTACGTCGAATCGCAGAATTTCGACGCAAAATTCCTAAGACTGCCTTATAAAGTAAGTTGTCGATGGAATTCCTTAGTTCGCTGTTATTTATAATTCAGAAATAACTTTTTTCAACAGGGAGGACGTTATTCTATGATCATGATCTTGCCAAACTCCAAAGGAGGACTCCCAGCCCTTCTGAAGAGGATAAACCTATACAATGTTAAATCGCTTCTATATTTAATGGACAAAAGGACAGTTAAAGTGACTTTACCCAAATTTAAGTTTGATTTCCAAAAAAGACTGGCTCCAATATTGCAGAAGGTGAAACAAATCGTTTATTGTCTTGCGGCACACTTAATACATTTTTTCGTAGTTTGGAATGCACCAGATGTTCCAGAACACGGCTAGTTTTCCGGGTATCGCTAGGGGAAATTCCACACTCCTAAGAAGACTAGTAGTCACTGATGTGATCCAGAAGGCTGGTATAGAATTGGATGAGACTGGAACAGTAGCCTATGCTGCAACAGGTAAGATAATTTAAGTTTAATGCAAATATGTATTGGGCTGGGTATTAGACTCCTACTGTCATTATTGCAGATAACGGTTCAAAATTTAATTTTCTTTTCAAGTAACGGAATATATTGTTACATGTCGTGTATATTTTTTAGAGATAAGTATATCTGATAGATTTGGAGGTTCAGACGAATTCGAGGCATCGCATCCTTTTGCGTTTTTAATACAAGATGACAAGAGTGGAATCATATTATTTGGTGGTGTATTAAATAATCCATTAGAAGGAGTAGCAGAGACAAATGAAGTCATACTTAATGATTAAGTGATACCTACATTTAAAAATATATATTTATTATTTCCTTACCAGTTTTGCTCATGAGTTATATTATTTAACTGTTATGAAGCTTTATGCTTTAAATTATTTATGTGATTGATTCTGTGCAATGCAATTTTGTGATACCAAAGTTTTTGTAAAACTGAAAGTTTCCATTAAAAAGTATTTTTTGAAAACTAGTATTTTTCTGTGACATCAATGTAAATATGTAAATAATTTAGTAAGCATTTTATGACCACAGCTTGTACACAAACTATTGCTAATAATTAATCTTTAGATGATGATCACTAATCAAATTGTTAAACGCAGTGGCTAATTCTTTTATTTTTTATAATGTATCTATATTCTAAAATGTGAGTTAGATTGTTGTCATAAAAATATGTTACTTTTCAGCTGTAAATATCGGTAATAAAATAGGAGAAGCAGAGGCTTTCTTCGAGGCGACTCATCCTTTCCTCTTCTTCATCGAAGAAGAGTCAACCGGAAGCATATTATTTGCTGGAAAACTGGAAAATCCTTTAGAAGAAGAACCAGTGCCTCTTCCAACTTTCAAACCAGATGTATAGCGACGACCAAATTATATTGGTTCTTAAATATAAATTTAAAATAATGTGTTTTACTTAAATTTGCCACCTGTCACGTCATCAATGACCAATCATATACAGTTCTAATTCTTATTGCACCAATTATATATTTTTTGAATTTGCAGCTTTCAAAGCTATAAATTTGATGTTGTTGATAATAAATTCGTAAATAATGACCCAAGGAGGCACCCTAGAATGCCTTAAAAGTATTTGCAATTAAATACTAGTATCATCTTTAAAGAACTATTAATTTTATTTTTAAAAATGTAAGTCCGATTCTGTTGTGAAAATTCCTTCCATCGTCTTATTCACTAACCTTTCCTGTTCCAAATCAGTAATAACTTTCAAAGATAAATAATTACTTGCTTATTTTAGTCAAAAACTTTCAGTTAAATAAAATCTAAAGAAATTCAAAACAAAATTAATAAATGCACCAGCACTAGCTAAAATGAAGGTTATATGAACAGGTTGGTGTGATTCATCAAGCATACATTTTAGGTTTCTGAAAAAGACAGATACGTTTTCAATATAGCTTCGAGGATATTCTTGACTTTTACAATATCGTCGAAACCAGAGTTCACCACGGTTGCTAAAGATTTCTTCAAACATACATTCAATCAACTCTTCTGGAAGGAATTCTAGTGAAACCATTAATGCTTGGATGAGATGTCACAAAGGGAAAGATAACTCATCTGGTAAAGCTTGGTGCGTGATTTAAAATTTGTATTTAATCATTAAGAATATTATTAGGAGTTTTTAGAGAAACTAAAAGACTTACTAATATTAGTAACAAACGTCGTATACTTTAAGGGTACCTGGAGGTATCAGTTTTCCAAAAATCAGAACTTCTACGGAAACGTCCATATAGTGAAGGACCAAGATGTTTTATTGTTGTTAAGAACGGTTACTGTTCTGTATATGACTGTTGAAGGATCATTTTACTGCTATGAAGATACGGATCTTCAAGCAAAAATCTTAAGATTGCCTTATAAAGTGAGCTTTATTTTCATTCCATCAAGTAGTATGGAATTTTACAATTACAATTGTTTAGGGAGGACGTTATTCTATGTTTATCATATTGCCAAATTCAAAAGGAGGTTTACCAGCTCTATTGAAGGCGATCAACATTTATAATGTCAATATGCTTGTATACCAATTGGAGAAAAAGAGAGTGAAGGTGACTTTACAAAAATTCAGGTTTAACTACGGAAAAAGAATGGTTCCGACCCTAGAGAAGGTACCAAAGGTGCTTATTGTCATGGGCAATGTTTGATAAATTTGTTTTCAGTTAGGAATTGGGATGATCCAGACATTTCAGAGATTGCATCTTGTTCCAAATACTGCAACGTGGCAAGAACAAGATCGAATAAAACAAAAGAATTCCGATATCATTCAAAAGGTTGGTATTGAGGTAGACGGCACTGGTGCTTATACTGTAGCAGGTAAGATATCAAATACTAATACAAAAAAAAAAGAAGAGAATTCCTACTTTATTCGTTACATATAATGATATTGCATTTGACTGATATTTTTTACTTTTCTTTCACTACACTTCCGCTCCATACCTATCAGGCAATCGTCATAGAAATATACAACCTTTCAGAAAATCAAACAAGAGAAGTCGAGTTCTTCTTTAAATTCACTCGTCCTTTCATTTTCTTTATTGAAGATGAAATTGGAAACATACTGCTAGTCGGAAAACTGCAAAATCCTCAAGAAGACCCAATGAGTCTACCAGCTTTCAATCTGGATGGCTAGGCAACGACGGAATTGTGTTTATTTCAAAATATATATTGAAATATGTGTTAACTTTATATTCAAAAGTTTCAGGTAATGATGGCGAAGTATTTTGTTTAGGTAGCTGTAATTCAATTTCACAGCATTTGTTTTTCAAAGAATACAGCTGTAAACTTATTTGATATTTATAAAATAAACAAATACATATCTAAAGTTACGAAAAAGTATTTTTAGAGCATGGAATTATACGGAAGTTAGGCAAATATCGATATAAACAAAAATAGACGGCTTGTGATATATTTTACCGACCTGGTGGATTAGAATAAAACCCCACATCACCCGATAAATTACAGATATATATTCAGAATGGGCTCACCCGCCTCGGATAGGTTCGAGAATATCCAGAAGTACTCCCAGAAACGTAGTATTTATACAGAATCAGCGACGTCTCTTTCCGAATTTTTGCTTTTTGGTGATTTAAAGCAGTCAGATATACTAGAGTAAAATATTCTCCTGCACAGTCAGCATTTTATAGGTTTTTCATTATGCATTGCCTGGGGAAAGCCGCTCTAAAACAAACCCATAAATTAAGGCCGCATATCCTCATCTGTAAAATACATTGTTGTCTGAAGTGAGATGCATCGTTGTCGAGGTAATAGGTTCAGTTGATGGCATTAAGCGACAACTTCTTTTAATTATTACTCAAACTGAGCGATTTATCCGGTTGATTACTGAGCTAATGCAACAAAGGACAAACTAAATAACACGAGGAACAGTTTGTAGAAGACTGAGATTGTTAGTTGTGAAGAATAGAGTAACGGCATGTAGATTTAGTTAATTTAATTTACAATGTCATTACCACACTGAGTGCATTAATAATAAATAATAATCAAAAAAGCACATGACTAGATAAATTACTGTAGATAAATTAATTTAAAACTTTACCTACCGAGGCGTTGCGGGAGTTCCCGAAGTAACATAACGTCACTTTATTTGTTGTACTACTTGTCTCCTTGAAGGTTAACCTACAAGCATTTTCGTTTTCTCTTTATTCCAACACATGAATAGCTTATTTGTGAAAAGATATAAGTGTAAGTAGCAGTTTGAGTGAATTAAGAATATATGTTGGACATTCAGCGAAAATTAAACGTGGATGCATTTATGCCCATAGAATTTATGTTTACAAACATATGCCCTGGTATTTTGTGTCTGTCTTTCTTGTTCGTCTCATACAAGTGATGAAATTCTCAGGTGTTGCACTAAACAATACTTAGATTATTTAGGAGGCAAAAATCACACAAAAATGCTGAAATCATGCCATCCTGCATTATAATTCACACAGAATTTTATGTTTGATAATCTGTTTGTAAATAAATAATATTGGAACAGCATCATCTATGTGGTCGCCGTAAAGTCATTGCGAAACAGATTAAAAATAAATAATATACTAATTTAAATAAAACTATATACTCACAAAAAGGACAATAAAACTTAAAATAAACAAAAAATCAAAACTATAAAATATAAGTATATTAACTGCGTTTAAACTAAGTAAAATAAACAAATCTGTCAAACTGTGACATAAAAATATTGACTGTGTCAAGTAGCTTAGTTAAGGAGCAATTGTAAATGTCACACAAATGAAATATTTTATTATAATCAACACATAAAATAAATAGGGGATTTATACCCAACTATTAATATGTTAGTTCTCGTGTTAATATTATAGAAAGATGTTGCCTAGGTAGGTACTAAAAAATTAAGCATTGCTGACAAGACTGGCAAATCTGTCAAATTGTGCAATAATTTGTATAACAAAGTTGGGGACTTCAAAATTCTTCTGTGATGCAACGTATGCATGCCAAATCTAGCAATTAAAATCATGTGGTCAAAACTATGCTGTGGGTAAACTTGGTCTATCTTAAAACCAAAGAACTTAAGAAATCGCCTTTGAACTCATTCCAGCATATTAATATAATTATCATAATGAGGATACCACACCAAAGCACCACGTTAAAACGCACAAGTGAGATATATAATTTTGTTGCACCAAGTTTATGTTATGAAAACATAACTTTTTTAATAAAAACTATTGAATAGAACATTGTACGTACCTATTCAAACCAGTTTAATAAAAAAAAACTAGTTAGAGACAATTACGTTCACCGTTAATTTTTATTTTGTGGTGAAACTGATATTTTTTAATTCCGATCAACGTTTTACAGTACAAATACATTTTTAGACAATTACTTTGTTTTGCTTTAAAATTATCATTCTGCACATAACTGCTGTGAGCATATTAAAATATTTAATTTTTTTATGCATACCCCGTCAAACAATAAATATTATTTTTGGGTGTTATCTGTGTTCATAAAATTGTAGTCGGTATGAAATGTGTACACACTTTTAGAACTTAATGATGGTAAACGTAATTATATTTATATACCTATGGCTTTATATAATAAATGATGTACGCAACAAATGATTCTATTTTATATATGCTTAAAATTGCATATAAATATTAAATTTCTGCAACACAAAATATGATTTTTCTCTATAGTTAACGGCATTGCCATCATAAATGCATGCACTTTCACAAATGATTTTAAATCAACCCCTTTGGTTATCCTCAACATACTTTGTAATTTCGGATGGATAGCTTACATTGTCGACGCGTTGTACTGCTCCGATATTTTCTGAAGGTAAGCAAGCACAACTCATTCATCTGTATCTGTTATCTTTTGCTCTTCCATCCATTTTATGAACTTGTCGTATTCTTTTTTATAAGCGTTTTCCGATTTTTTCGGTATTAATTCCGATTCTACTTTACTATTTAAATAATCAATGTTGGAACTCATATTGAAACAATATACAACCAGTACAATCATTGTCGTGGCAAGAATTAATCGTATGTGACGGATTACAAATGAATTTTTGTTTTTATCATTTTCATGACATCAAAAGCTATACTGATGTCATCACAAATTCAACCATTTTACATTATTAGTCCTTATTTCCCCTTATACTTTAATATACTATTTACACACGACCACAAAATCTCATTATCGTCTTCCGAAGTTAATCTTTTTTTGGTAGATAAAAGATAACTATTGACTCATATATATGTTTTAGATAGTTGTTTATATTAAAATTTAATTATTTATTACTTCGTCTTATTTCTGTTAATCGTTTGGTTTATCATAAGCCACATCTTAGCACATAATTTTACTGAAATATTTTTAAAAAGCAGCACGGTGCGGAAGAGTAGGTGATATATTATGATTCTGAGACATGAAAGGCCCCAGGTAAATCAAAATTTCGCTTTCACCAGTCCCAACTGGACGCCGAAGTCTATAGAGTGGAAATTCTGCTATTCAGTTAAATTCCACGTCCGCATTAAAATTAATTCGACCCACTAATCATCCGACCGATCACAACCCCGCTCCAAAAATCGGCCGTTCTCTCCCCGGGTTCCCATAAATCCATGGCGTCATAATCCTCGACGCGACCAGCGATTATGATGCGCCCGCCATCAATAAGCGGCGATCAAATATCTGCTGGGATGTGCGAACACTCCACAATCCCTTGCAATTTGCCATGTCAACATAATGCGCCTAAAAGGAATTCGAGGACCTAAATGTTCGGCCGAACCCCATAACTTAACACTCGATACAGATCTGGAATCGCAGCCGATAACTCGACGTCTGTAATAGGTGCAGTCAGTCACACCGTGGCCATAACATTCTTCTAATTAACATAAAAGCGACAGTTAGTTCGATTTCTGACTATAAGATGTATGTAATAAAATATTTATACGTCGCAAGGCAAATAACGCTAAAGGCCATTATTCATAATGCCCTGCACTATTATGAATAATGGCCTATTATGAATAAAGACGTTATCGTATTTCTATGGGTAAAGCTATATGTTCTTTTTATACGTCGCACGCCAAATAACATTTAAGGCCATTATTCGATATGCTGTCATGAATAATGGTTTATTATGAATAAATACCTATTAATTAAATTAAGCATATTTCTATGAATAAAGCTATATGTTCTTTTAATATGTCGCACGACAAATAGCACTTAAGGTCATTTACTCATAATGCTGTTATGAATAATGGTCTATTATGAATAAAGACCTTATTGACTAAATTGAATATATTTTTATGACTAAAATTATATGTTCTCTTTATACGTCGCATGGTAAATAACACTTAAGGCTATTATTCATAATTCTGTTATGAATAATGGTCTATTATGAATAAATACCTGATATATTTCTATGAATATGGCTATAGGTTATATTTATATATCGCACGGCAAATAACATTTAATTCCATTATTCATAATGCTGTTACAATACCTCAGTAATTAAATTGGACATATATGTCCTCTTTATACGTCGTACGGCAAATAACATTAAAGGCCATTATTCATAATGCCTGTATGAACAATAGCCAGTTATGAATAAAGATCTTATTGATTAAATTGGTATTTCTATGGATAAAACTATCTGTTCCTTTTACTCATCGCACGGCAATTAACATTTAAGGTCATTATTATGAATAATAGCCGATTATGAATACATAGTATATTCTATGGATAAAGCTATATCTGCTACGAATAACGATACTTAAAGATTACGTTTGTTTATTTATGATTGTTTTTTATTATTGCATGATAATGTAGATCGTAGCAAGGCAAACACATTGTACGGCTGTTATAACAAGCTAGATAACAATAGAAGTTATGATAAGAGATAGATTTCGGAAAAAATCTGATTATGGAAGGAATACAAAACAAAGAAAAGCTATAGGCCTGTGAAAAAACTCCTGGGGGCGGCTACGGCGGCTTTGTTAGCACGGCATCCAAATAGAATTATGATGAAAAATGTGAAATCGTTGCCAAAATTAATTGGGAATTAGTTTCGAAACTAAATGAATTATAGATATCCGGTAGGCACGCGAAGAGAGACAGATAGGCCCATTAAACAAGAAAATTAATTAAAGGAAACTTTTTTAAACCTGGAGGAAATATGAAAAGCGGAAAACTTTTTTCATTTTGGCATAAGGCGGCCGCCGTTTCGGTATTCAGGCTGTGACTGATTATTATGAACCTGAGGATGTGCTTCGCAAAAATTATCAATGATTTTTTTAAGTTTGGGGAAGGAACGTGACTTTTCAGGGCGTTATGTGCTAACAAAATCACTTCTGATCTGTTAATATTAAATACAATATTCTGTCGGTGTACACAAAGACAGAAGAAGATATAGTGCGTTTAAGAACTTGGAGAGTATATTTGAATTTGACTTATTTTTCATCTAATGTACACCACATAACACAGTTAGAAGCGTTGACTTGCTGGACGATTTTTCGAGTATTCAAGCTAGGATAATTTCCGACTAGGTCTAAAATCTGCTTTGCAGCAGCTAAACTAAGTCTAGCACAGTCAAGTTCCATCATGACTGTAGATTTGTGTGTCGGTGCATGCCTATTTGGAAACCGTTATCTGTTTACGGTTACATTCATTGATGAGCCATTTTTCCTTTCTCCTTATTTTCATTGGCATCTTCTGTATAGCTTTCTGCCACTGTGTTAGAGCGTCAACCACCATACCACTTAACAGTTAATAAATCGACTCCTAAACTGAAAACCCAAAGTCTAAATTTTCAAAACTGAAATATTCTAATGGAAAGTCACTGTAAATCAGCCTGTATATATGATGTATAAAGGACTCCAAATCCCACTTCTGATATATTCCTGCGGTTGAACCTGTCAACAAAAAAGCCGTAATAATAAAAATGTGAAATACGTTTTATATAGAAGAATACATCCTGTGCTCTGCATTCGTAAACAAATTTCTGCGCCTAAAGCTTAATGCGTCCCATTCGCGACTTACGAGCTATGTGTTGTTTTAGGATTTCCGTTGATACCTCATTCCGCACTATGCCCGATTCTAAATGGAGAATGCTGATATCTACCAGCGACGTGAGTAGAATTAAACAGCGAGAATCTAATAAAATATACTAGAACCAGAGGTCTTGCCAGTTTCGGGGTATCTCTTGAATATAATCTGTTCTAAAATAAATTTCGGAGGCGGAATTTTCTATTTACCGACGAGATCTTGTTTGCCGTGGTCCTCGACGAGTGAATCGCGAAGGGTGCCCTTTTGCGCGCAAAATAAGCGCCTTCTGGCGAGCGCAGAACGAACCTCCGACGAATTATGTCGAAACGCGTACCTTAGGGAAACAAAAGTGACATTAAGTGCTTTAAATACTTCGGGTTTTACAGAAAAATATCTATTGATAGTTATTTTTTATACTTGCAAGACGATAAAATGTTATCGTTCACCGAAAAAGATTAATTTTGAGAGGCAATTAAAGATCACGCATATTATGCCCTGCAAAGCCTGCTGATAAAGGTTCCCATGTTATTTATTGAGACATCGCACATTATATCAGCACCTGCATGGGCCGTCACCTGCAACAACCGTCACTGCAGGTCGTGTCGCCTGCACTTTCTATGCTTGACCTCTGTAGTCCAACGTAAGTTCTTTTCCCACAAAAATCAGGGATTGGTTTCAAAATTTTAATGGGTCTGTTCAAGCAAAGAATCCGAACTGGACCCAAACTGTCAAATACATTCATCCAACTACTTCTTGCATGCAAGTTTACTGAAAACAAGTTCACAGTTCAGGATTCCTTGTTTGAACAGACCCAATTATTTCGAAAAGTCGAACAATTCTTCTACCAAATAAAGAAATAAATTCCAATGAACATCAACGTAGGAAAACATCTGTTTTTCTAACTTGGGAGAAGCAATCAGTTTCAATATCAAGATCAAGTGGTCAAGTTACTCAATACGAACGTCAAACGTATAACTTTTGTTCTTACAAAATGTTTTCTCATTCAGAAAAAGTTATATATGTCATTGTCGGACACACCACCAGACATAGACCGGTTTCGGGCTTGTTAGCCCTTATCAGTATGCCATAGGTGAGATGACCGACAATTGAACTGGCTGTTCCTTCATATGTATGTTTGCATATAAACTGAGTGCAGGTGAGATATATCTCACCATATTATCGAGTCCGAAACAACCTGTATATCATAATTTTTAATTTTTTTTTACGTGGATATTCCTATGTGACTTTATCCTATAGAATCTCCTCTCTCACTGTATTATACCCCTTCTCTGTGCTCCTGGTATCATTGCTATTACATAAAAACGTCAATTCCAACAGTTCTTATCTTCGAGAAACATATTTACTCCCTAAAAATCCACTCCATCTCCTCGCAGACCAGATTTATGTCCCATAAACAAATCGAGTACACACAATTTCCCCCATTATTCCTGTTACCCTTCGTTGCATGTATGTATGTTGATGCAGCCGCCGAGTGAAACTTCTATAGGTTTTACACACGCGTTGAATACAAATGCCTGCGAAGGCGTCGCGACGACTGCCTCGGGATGGCGCCACGACCGTCCTTAATGACGTCATACAACGGGACGGCTTCCGGATAGGGCCCTGCACTATCGGGGTGATATTTTTCATTTGGTCGCTTCGGCTACAAGGCCTTCCGAAAATGCAGTGATTGTTAGACTGATTTGCTGTTCTTGAGTCTAAATAAGTTAAAGCATAATTACATACAAGATGATTCAGGTATAATGGCATTAATTATAAGGAAAGACAGGAAAAATGTGTAGGTAGCGATTACGCTATTATAGAAAGTAAATATATATAAAAGTAATATATTAAGTATAAGTGGATATTTAGGTCTTTAAAACAGGCGCGATTTTTGCTCGAAATAATAATAATAATAATAATAATATAATAATAATAATAACAATAATAATAATAATAATAATAATAATAATAATAATAATAATAATAATAATAAGATTGTGGTGCTAATTATAGGCGTCCTGGGTGGAATGAGACATACGTTGCTTTCTGATTTAAAGATCATACCGGCTTGTCGAAATTCGGCAGAGATCTTAGCCGGCAGAATGCAGAAGGCAATCGTCCTTGGTTCGCTACGTCTGCTCAGAACACACGATTTACGGGCGCAATGATTACTGACTCCACGGAGTGGAGAGTGGTCATTGCTTGACTCTCCAGAACATCTCCGAATGTGTCGGAGCTTCGGAAGGTGTTTACTGAAAAAAAAAAAAATAATAATAATAATAATAATAATAATAATAATAATAATAATAATGTGTCTTTATTAAAAGTCAAACTATACATAGTGAAGAAATGTTATTAAAGAAGTGGAGAGGTTCAACATAGTTGTTGCTCTGCCACCTAACCACTCCGTTTAAATGATACGATACAAAGTAAAACTATAAGAAAACAGAGAAATCACAAACTATATATAAATGAAAAGCATACAAGTTGGTAACATAAGATTTGACCTGTTTTAACAGAACTTGGCAACTAGAAGCAGACTTAATAGCAGAGGGGAGTTTATTATAAATTTTAAAGGCATTAGAACTAAATGACATTTGAAATTGAGCTGTACTATGACGTGGAACAGTGTACAGATCACGAAATCTAGTAGATCGTTCATGCTGACCTTTAACGAGTTGATCAAAAAGATATTTAGGAGAACCCAATTTATTAATTTTATAGACAAGAGACGCCATATGAACCATATAACGCTCATTAAGTTTTAAACACTTGGATTGCTCATACTTGTCACTTATGTGATCAAATTTTCTACCACAATACACAAATCTTAAACAAGTGGACATATCAATAGATTAGATTGGCCAGCCAACTCTCCTGACATAAATCCTATTGAAAACATGTGGAATTTCGTTACTAGAGCCATCCATACTCATATTCCTCCACGTCAGACCGCAGATGAGTTAATCGTGGCGGCAGAAGAGGAATGGAACGATGCTCCGCAAGAGATCGTTAACCGCCTGATTATCTCAATGCTATTGAAACGTGGTGGAGGTCATACCGACTATTGGCCAAGTAGAGAACTTACTTTGTTACTTCTTTTTGTCAAAAATGTCACACATTTGCTGGTTTTTAATTTTCTAAGTACTCATTTTATCGAACACATTCTTTTCACAAAAAAGATTCAGAAAACAATATACTTTTATAAATGTATTTGGTTTTTCTGGCAAAAAGATGTCTTTAACAAAAACGAGTATCTAAGACTTTTGACGTAGTGTGTAACTTTTCGGGCCCTGAATAAAGCTCCAGTTGCCTTCATATTCATTTCTGTGCATTGACGTGCTCTAATAAGCCCATGCGTCTGGTATTTCCTGTTCTCTCGACGCCGACGTCACTGCTGTCAATAATAAATTACCAGCGACAATTAAACAGCTAATTGTAAATTGTATTTTATTTCCGTTTGCATATTGTTAGCTCTCAATAACGAGCCAGCAGCCAGCGGCGTGATTTGCAGCCCGAAAATATCAATTTTGATGCATGACAGCTTTTTATTTCCAGCCATATCCAATGTGTGAAGTCCTGAATATGCTTTTAACTCTGTTGTTAAAACGTAAAATGACAAGCAGGCTCCATCGAAGGAAGGATTCGCAATTGCAGGCGCCGTATTTCATACGTTTTAATACTGGCATACAATTTACGCTTTTAACAAAATAAAAAAAAAAGAATTACATTAAAACTTTTACAAAAATAGTTAGTGCCCTGGCAATCATGCAAGACAAAAGCTTTAAATTTGGAAAAACTATCATTTTTATCATCTAATGTCTCGTAATTGTCATAAACTTTATAATCATTGTACAGGGCGTCTCAAACTACATGCACTAAACATGAAAATAACAAAACAAGTGATGTAGTCATTTAAAGTTGAAGGTAAGAACAGTAGATTCTGTGAGTATCAGATTTTTATCTCGCAGTCAACACGCTCGTTTCATAACCTGAATATTGGGATTTTTTAAAATTTCAAAACTTCAAGCAAAATTTTCTTCTATAAAGAGTGGGTTACTCAGGTCAACTTGTGGCTGAATTTTGTCTATGATATGTATACTTAATTCCCGCGGAGCATGAATTTTTAATTCTCAACAGTTAAGACGCCAGAGTTGATTGAAATTCAAGAAAAATGACTAAAAAACACTCATTTTCAGCACGCTGCTACTATTCAAAAGGATCGTCTTCATTTACACTGAAACTACCTCTTTCCCACTCTGAATTCCGTCTTGATCATTCAAATATCTTCAAACAGAAAAATTTGACAGCAAAAATTAATAAAGCTTAAAAATAGCAATTTTTAGGAGTCTTTATTTAAATAGGCGGAAACAAGCTCTTGCAAAAATCAAATTCGTATAAATTTTGTTATTTGGGACCCTAGAGAAGAATTTTCAAAGTTACACCAAAATCTAAAATGGGTCGGCTTTGCCAATTAGACGATTTCAAATGGAATGACCCCAAAGACTTTCGATTCAAAATGGAGCTTACCCCATCCCATTTACCACGTGTCCCAAATTTTGTTTATCCTCACAGTAGGTTTATGCTATCAAGTTCGGGACACCCGGTACAACAGCTTTTTTTGAGAAGACATTAAGCGGTATCCACAGAAATGTATGTGCCTCGTGATCCTAATCGTTGTAGTTTGTGCCACCGACAGAAAAATAAACCCACTCCCGTCCAAACAAACAAATTGCCGCAATTTGTCGCCAAGGCACCCGAAAACCTCCAAGAACTCCCTTGTTATATTCATAAATGAAGCGAAATCTACTGTAATCAAGTTATTTTACGTGATTAAGTTAGTATTCGGCTCGTTACTCGGATCCCCGACATTCTACAGTTCTCCGGGATACCCCCGCGCACCGCACGGCCTTGTTTGCGCTCGATTTACATAAAGCGACCGCCGCCGCGCGCTCCCCTAATGTGTGAGTTTATGATTATTGTATTTCGAATTCGAAACCCGCGAGCAATCTAGACACTCTAGGAACGGAAACAATTGCCCCGGCCCACGCGGCTACAATGATTCGAGGTGGGCGGACAAATTTCGACGGGTCCAAACGGTGATGTTTCGATCTGCCGAAATATTGTCGAGGGTAGGTATGATAAATGTGGCAGTAGGAACAGTTACAGCGAATTGTAGTACAGAGAAGTGCTACTCCCACGCCATTTCTTAATATCCATCTTCTTTTAAATACAAGGTGTGCACTATACTCGTTTATATTTTCCGTGTGGTAGAAAACGAACACAGTGAATTTTGTTGTTGGTAACACGGCCCCACTATTTGTTTTTATTAGATCTGGAGTTCAGACCATGTTTACTATATTTTTTGTGGTCGCTGAATCCGAATCCGAGTTTTTTTAACCCCATCGCCTCAGGGTTTTGCCATAACCTAAATAAAACAATAATTTAGGCTTTTCAGCACTGTTAAACGCATATAACCGTATAATTCAAACTTTAAACACAAAACCCAAGCTGTTAAGTACCAAAGAAATGCCTATATAGTCGAATTTCAACCGTTACTGAGATAGCAATGAACATATTTTTACCGGAGTTAACTATTGTAATGCATCAGTAGAGAAGAGTGTTTTTTCTGTAGGTATTATAAATTATAACACTTTTGTTGCATATACTAATAATTTAAACTATCTCCAAAGGCAGTAACCAAGGGGATTCAAATCTGGTGATCTTTGTGGCCAATTTTAGAAACCACCTTGGCCAATCTAGTGTTGTGGAAAACGATTGCTAAGATGATTAATCACAACACGACTAAAATGGACAGGGGCACCATAATGCTCAAAGTGTCGACATATCTAGATCCAGTAAGGCGACCATCTAGCACAACTGGACCAAATAATTGATTATTAATCATACCACACCACACGTTAATGCTGAACCGATGCTGAAAGTTACTTTCCACCTTGGCGTGTAGATTTTCATCTGACTAGCGGTGTTCATTGTCCGTCACGAGTGAATAGAGTGTGAACAAAATATATTCGTAAAGTGTATGGTTTGCGTTTATCCAATTGCAAGAATGCAACCACAAATCATTATCACCGTCCTGAAGACTCTGGACGCGCTGAATATGGCAAGGTTTTAAAGTTTTAAACCATTTTGTGAATGACTTCCCATGCTGCAGTTTGATGAATTTGGAGACGAGTCGCAATGCGCCTTGTACTTACACCCGGGCTATGTTCTGCCGTATTTAGAATGTCTTCTTTCACTGCTAGACCAGGACCAGCTCGCCCCTCAGATGTAATTCTCACACTGGGAAACATTCCAGTTTCACGTGCATTATTGAAGACTGCCTGGAATACATTTCTATCTAGCACTCTTCTGTTAGGGAAGTTGTCGATGACTAAATGTGGCAGGCATTACGAAATTATATGTGTACAATACCTACTCACGTTTAAACCACAAACGTCAAAATAAATGTGACAATTGGTAATCACTAATGCGAGTTTGGTTCAGATTGCATGACCTACTCAAAATAAAATATCAAATAATAACAGCATTCGGAAAAATAGCAATAACAATATTTTCATTGCTGTCTCAGTAACCGTTGATATTCGATCATATGTTTATTAGGCTTTTTTGTATAATATAATATATAATTCCGATACCAGAGTATAGTAGCTTCATCAGAACTTCAACATCTTGTTTAGGCGACTCGACACTACTTGCCGCCTCCAGTCAGCCATAGCCGCCTTCGACCTCGCCCTGAGTCAGATACCAGATTGCATAATTCGCTATAAAGCCGAATCAAGAGTGTCCCGGTCCCAACTTTTAAACAAATGGTATCGTTACCGAACGGAAATTAAATCATTTCCTTTAACTGATAACCGGATCGCTGTTTCTTTTGCCCGCGCCTATTCCGTTCGGCTGTTTCGCAGCCGCCTGTGTATTTTTTTTAAATTGGGAGCAAATTAATCGCCGCCGCGGATAAAATTCGAAAGTACGGTGACGAACTAGTGCTTTCATGTAGATGCCCGGAAATGAAATAATTTCCTCTTTGGATGTAAATGTCAAGCTGCTCTCTTTGCCCGGGATGAGCAGTAGTGCGGGGTGGGAGGCCGTATAGGGTGGCCACTGCTGCAAAAAATGCATATTATCGCCTTTTTTTTTTCTATAAACGTCCTTGAATGAGAATCAGCCTCAAAAATGTGCTCTAAATCTATGCCACTTGTAACAGGAGAGCAGAAGCATAGGGAGGTATTCGAACAAAAATGTTGGTACATATTATGGCGTATGTGTAACAGTACATAGTTCAGCCTATTAATCAATAGAGTAAAATGGCATAATTTAACAAATTTATTTCTAATTATGATCATAGAGAAATCCTATACTCATATATTTCATGTAACAGGAGCTTAGTGCAGTTTCCACTCAATACTTCAGCAAACGTACTCCTATATGTATTAAAATATATTTAATTAAAAACAAAGTGTACAACATATTCAGAAATACGAGGAGGTGTTTGAATTTTGGTTATAATAATACACTGGTCTGGAAATTGCATAGTAAGCTATAGCAACGCTATATCAATAGCTTCAAAATATCAGGGACTCAGCAGTTCTAGAAAGTACCTAATCAGTAATCTGTTTGCATTATAATAATATATTCATTAGGCGCTCATAAATTGAAGAGACATTTAAAGAAATGTGTCTACTTACAATAAGAATCTGTAATACTACCTTAAAAATAATAGTAATAGGAGAACAGAAATCCAAGGAGGTATTTAAAAATGTGAAAAATCAAAGCATTAATAACATTTGTCCTTTCTGATCAATTACATGTGTCTTATTATTTCCTGTTTGCATCTAACGACATTTAGAGCTTACATAAACTCTTATTTTATATTAAAAGTTCAGGAAGTCGAAGAGGATTGGGCTTATAACGGTATACCGGCTTGGTATCGGCATGTCACTTATATGAACAGCAATTCTACAAAATCTATGAGTGAGTTATATATTTATTAGGCGCATATGAATCTGAAGATGTATTTAAAGGATAAATTCTGTTCCTGGTACACTTACAATATAATATTAGTAAATATAATAGTAATAGGAGAGCAGAAACGCGAGGTGTTTAAAAATAAAAATAAAAAAATCAATAAATTGATAATATCTATCGTTCTTATCAGTTCTATGTACTATATTATTTCCTGGTCTAGCAAAATTTAAAGAATACTAAAACTAGTGCTTTATATTCAGGAATTCGAGGAGGTATTTGGAACAAATAGCGTTTATAATGTTTAAGAGATATTTAATGGAGACATTTTATGTCTAATATACGTACTTTTAATTAGGTATCTGTAATCCTACTCGTACTTTAAATATAATAGTAACAGGAGAGTACAAAAGCGAAGAGGAGTTTAAAAATCAATGAATTGATAATATTTCTGATTGAATCTAGCGACAGTCAGAATCTATCTATGAACCTGTGTCTTATATTAAGAGTTCAGTAATTCGAGGAGGCATTTGAAAAATTGCGCTTCTATTGGTGTACCGAGCTGAAAATGTATGTTATAGTTTTAACAGTTTCTATATACCATGTATTTAGTAATATCCATTTGCACTATAAATTTATTAGGCACACATACATTTCAAGAGATATTTAAAGAAGAAATTCTGTTTCTGATTGAGAATCTGTAATCCTACCTTAAATATAAAAGTAATAGTACTTTAATTATAATAGTAATAGGAAAGCAGAAAAGCGAAGAGGAGTTTAAACATTTAAAAATCGATGAATGAATTGATAATATTTGTTCTTTATTATTTCCTGGTTGAATCTAGCGACATTTAGAGTCTGAATTTAGAGTAAATGAATTAATAATATTAGTATTTCTCCTTTGTGATCACTTCTATGTACTTTATCATTTTCTGAGCTAAAGATCGACCTCATTTTCCGCGTTTGCTGAAAGAAATCAGGTACGCGGCTTAATCCCCCCTCCGCGCCACACGAGTCTGTCCTCCGCGAGCTCAAAGCCTCGCCGAGGACAGCATTAACATTTTATTCCTTTGTGCCTGGCCCGAATATAAGCCTGGCTTAAGGGATAACACGGAATTACAGCACCGATTGGCCTCTAACACTCGGAAACAAAACAAATAACGCTTATTTGCATTTTATTTATATACATGCTAATCCGGAAAATGTTTTTTAGTTCCGCTGGCCGATATTTTTCATTAGAGAGGGCCGAGGGCACGGCCGACGCGATTCGGGGACCGTAATTGTTTTTTAAGCGAAACGGAACAATGGAACGTCGCTGTTTTCAACCGGGACTGACCCTAAGTCGAAAGGCTAGGGATATTATGGAGCAGAGTCGGGTTAATTGCCATAAATGAATCCCGGATATGGTAATTAGTATTTTATTTAGACTAATTTCAGAAATGTGTGCACTGGTTTCGAAATTTTTGATGGCACGTTACATTATCTTCCCTGAAAAAAAGGAGAATAGAATAGAAGTAACCAAAGTAGATCGAACTGATATCGATCGAGTTGTTCAAGAAGAAGAAGAAGAAGAAATAAGAATAATAAAATATTCAGTAGATTTTATACGTAGACGAACACTGAATATAGTGTTTTCTACAGGGTGGTCTAATTGAGCGTCGTCTATGATCGCCATACTGCTTCAATACGCCGTCTACCTCTTTGGACCTCCATATCTAGCTGCATTTGGAATAGGAAGTCGATAGACATGTGCTTAAATTTTTTGTTCAAGAAGAAACATGAAAATAACAAAACAAGTGATATAGTCATTTAAAGTTGAAGGTAAGAACAGTAGATTCTGTGAGTATCAGATTTTATCTCGCAGTCAACATGCTCGTTTCATAGCCTGAATATTGGGATTTTTAAAAATTTCAAAACTTTAAGCAAAGTTTTCTTCTATAAAGAGTGGGCTACTCAAGTCAACTTGTGGCTATGATATGTATAATTAATTCCCGCGGAACATGAATTTTTAACTCTCAACACTTAAGACGCTAGAGTCGATTGAAATTCACGAAAAATGACTAAAAAACCCTCATTTTCAGCACGCTGCTATTATTCAAAGGGATCGTCCGAGCCAATTATCTTCATTTACACTGAAACTATTATCTTTCCCACTCTGAATTCCGTCTTGATCATTCAAATATCTTCAAACAGAAAAATATGACAGCAAAAATTAATAAAGCTTAAAAATAACAATTTTTAAGAGTCTTTATTTAAATAGGCGGAAACAAGCGCTTGTAAAAATCAAACTCGTGTAAATGTTGCTGTTTGGGACCCTAGAGTAGAGTTTTTCAAAGTTACACCAAAATCTAAAATGGGTCGGCAGCCATTTTTTTTATTTTCAGACTATTTTATATGGAATGACTCATGTGTCTTAATGAAGAAGTTCTAGAAAAATTCGGTAGGTACGCCTATGAGCGTAAAGGAAACTGCACGTCACTATTCCCCCATTCTTAATAAAGTAAAACTTCTTCAATTCGTACTAACACTTAAATAGATACGTTTTCTCGAGACTTGAAACTTACAAATCCACTGATTCAAAAGAATAGGGGGCACCATCCTGACGTCCCTCCCAGGCAAACTTACTGGGCGGAATAAGAAGACGGAGATTCTTAACAAAAAGATTTTTAACAATCCCAGATAAGCGGAGTGAGTCTGCGAGTGCTCACATTAAAACCAGGATCGCCGGGCCGGCTGAAATAATAGCTATGCAGATAAAAGAGCATACAGTCTTAAACTTTGAACAAAAACCGTCAGCGTTCATAAGTTATCACCCCCGTAAAAATGCTGCTGTATCGCGTTGCCCTGCTAACTCGACTATACTGCTGCATTTATCAGTCCTGAGTTTCAATTACCTGCCTGCATAAACAATAGACTGTCTTATACTGATAACGCGAGGTTTTGTAAGGTTTGTGATTTTTTAATTATTTTCTGCTCTCTTATTTGTTTACATAAAAACTTGTCATAGCAAAGATTTTTGAACTTGCTGCGTGCTTGCTGGGAACCTATGCTATGTTTGTTTTCTATAGTCGAGCGTCCAACAAAGCCACGGCAATCGTACAAGATTTTATAATTAAAGACTGCTGCGTGTGCATTCCGGGTTTTCTATTAGTAGGTGTTCCTGACATTAAATTTCAATTTTCTTAGGACAGGGACTGTATATTCTGTTAGCGGATAATTCTGACGCACCTGTAATGGGTGAAAATGTACTTTTGGCAATGTGCTGTGGTAAAACGAAGAACGTGATAATAACCTGCCTAACGATTCTAGTAAAAAACATTATTTACTACACTGACTCCTAATTTTGTTTGAAGTGTGAGTCTATGTATAATTAAGTATTATATAACATTGTTTCAAGAAATGGCCGTAACATTAAGTTTAGCAAAAAAATACAATCAAAAGTTTTCAAGTATAGACGAGATGCTACAGAAACATTACATTTAACTTCTGTCCTGCTGCATAAATAATAAATATCAGGGAGTTGTAGCAGGAATTCGCAGGAGTAGGAACTTAATAGGCTTAGAGAGAAAACACTGTAGTCTACTGATAACGTTAATCTTTTGTTCTCGTAAGGTTTGCGATTTGTCAACAGTTTTGTAAAAATATTGAGGCGTTTGTTAATTCGTCTACTATTCACTCAAAAGAATGAAGAAGATACAGCAGGTTAAAGATATATTTGACGATTCTAATATTTTCTAAACCATTCTTTACTTCATTGACCACTATTCTTTCTTGTCTGGTCTCATTGTATATCCCTGCAGAATTAAGCGTTGTATAATATCGTTTCATGCAGAAAAGGCCATAACATTAAGTTTAACGAAGAGAAATCATTGAAAAGTTTTCAAGTAAAGAAGAGTTGCTATAAAAACCTTGTACTCAACTTCTGTATGATTATAAGGCTTAAAAATACAAAAAAAATATTTCGGAAGCTCCGACAAATCTAATTTTAAACTCGGTGGAGGCTCAGCTGAAGAATTGATATTGTAGTTTTGCTGCAAACATTTCAGTTCCGTCGTGGGGATTTGCCTCTCTGCTCTTTCTAGTTTCTGGTTTATACGCTTCTGTGGGTCTAAATATACACTGTTCACCTTTGGGGAATACACCCGGAACATATACAGGTCGTATTTTTTACGCACATGAGTGTAAAAGTAACTGAATTATAAATTATTTATTTATTATAAATATTTATAACACAATCTTTCAAATCCTGGTGCTGCTGGTGCACTGAGTTTTTGGAATGAAAGTGGTATTTCCTTTCTCTTCGAGAATCAACCTCCGTGCCTCTTGAACATCAGCAAGGAAGGATAAAGAATATCGTCTAAATCAGTGTCCAGTATACTCTTCTGCCTCTCTGCCATTCCGTTGATTTAAAAAGATAACGCCAATACAAGGTCGCGCACTCTCTAGTGATTAAAAATTTAATTATAACTCACACACACTCATTTTTAAAGACATATTTCCAATGTCAGCGCCGCTGAGCGCAAATTTCCATCAGTATTGTCATCCTCCTTACTATGACAAACCTGAAAGTGGGACACACATCCACATTCCCATACTCAAACGTAATGGCACGAGGATTATTCCCGCAGAACAATGTCCTTCAGCCCGCCTTAAACTGTCACCGTCCAAAGCCTGAGCCATTTGTTTACACACGTCTACGAGCGTCCCCTCTCCATTCATAATTAGCCTACTTGTTAGGGTCACTTCAAAGCTTGTCGCCGTGTGTTTACAATAGCGGACGGATCCCGACGAGTTTTCAGTGCATACCACGCAAACAACAATGCCCTGGGAAGCACGTTATTGAGTTGCAGCGGCGGCCTGCTTGTTAGAGAGACGTAGGACACTGTCGTGTCAAGGTAATACGTTCGTAGGTGCAGTTAGGGGTTTGATATAATGCGGAAGGGAATTCGGGAGACGCTAGGACACATGTGACCTGTGTTGAATTTTGATCGTACGATGATTTAGATTTACGTCAAATGTATGTATATGTGAATGTGAATGGTGTTCAAAGTTGATAAAAAAACAGAACTCTTTCAATTGTATCCTTTTCAAAGTAGTTATATAGCGCTTGCATAGGTAGAAGCATGTAGAAGATACATCTTCCAGAAATCTTTGTAGTTTCCCCAGCGATTCTTGATTCTTCTTAGTTGTGTCAAATCTTCAATGCTTGAGAGGGAACGAATAAAGTTGATAGGGATCAAATCAGGCTAGTACAAGGGATTACAAACTGTCATACCACTGTTTGTACAAAAGTCATGAATAACAATAACATTGTTGCGGATCAATAGTCGTTTACAACTTGACCAAGGTTGTCCAATTGTCTTACTCCCAAGATAATTTAAAAAACAATTCTTTGATCTTATGGGTGCAATTCACGACCAAATCAACCTTTTAATCAAAGAAAACAGCTGGCATTACCATTTTTCCTTGTCAGTCAAGATAAATGACTGACGTGCTTTCTTCGGTCTTAGATGCGTAGTCAACAAATGGTATGTGACTCCTTTCACTATAAGTATCCAGACTAGGGAATTAGTGGATCTACGATACTTGAATCAGAAAGATCAAGAACAGTAAGCAAAAATGATCTCGGGCAAGTTCAACTTGTCGAAGTCTTTAGTTGCCAGAACTCTGAAATCTCTTGTTCTTATATACTTAACGTTTTATAAGATCACGGTTTTGCGAGGACATTAGAGAAATTTATTTGTAAGATAATCCAACATAAAAAATCAAGATTGTCACTGACGAAATAATTTTTGATTTAAACGGAACTGTGAATAAGAAAATTCTATGATTTGATCCGAGAAAATCCACACTGGATGCAAGAAAAACATACACAACAGCTAAAAAACGTGAATGTTTGAACTAAAATAGTAAGAAATCGGGTATTGGGACCTTATTGCTTTGACAGATTACATTTATTTCGATTACTGCATGTTGTTACATATAGAACTGTATCCAACCCTAGAATAAATTTTTTCCAACCATAGTGAGCACGACATAGATATATGATTTAACCCCATTAGATTTTTTGTGGGATGATTTCAAAAGCAAAGCGAATGTGACAGACCAGATATTATCATGTCGGATAAGAAGTTTTCAACATAACATCAGATCATTCAAAATGTAACTGAAGAATTTGGACATCTAATTTGATATTGTGCAATGGCTAAAAAATAATATCATAGTACAACAACTATTGTTTTCATTTAAATCCCTCAACTTTTAAAGATTATAAAAAAGTAGGTACGGCGCCAGCAGAACAATTTTGAAGCGAAACAAAAATGGATTAAAGGAGAGAACCTACTGGTCGGCCCTTGCGTTTACCAGATTTGTCTACATTGGATGTTTCCTGTGGGGTTATTTAAGTACAAAATTAACACATAGTGTAACCTTGTCACCGCACAAATTATCCGTTATTAAAGAATATTTTATGCAGCGTCTCTAGTACAACAAGGTTGGTGGTGGTAATTTTCAATATTATTCCACCACTCACATCAACGACCTTCTATAGTTTAAATTTTTGCCGTGCGAGGGAGTTTATAACTTGAATAGCAATTTGCAAACATTATAAGTAAATACACATACCCATAAACAGTAATCACCTCGTAAACACCAATAAAGCGCCATTCTCGCACCCATAGTAAATATTTTATCTTACTCTCAGCCATAAGCCCGTCATAAAAAACAAATCGCCATCTCCAAGGATTCCCGCATTGGCCCCGTCCTACAGGACCAGCCGGCGGGGATAGATCCTTCTAGGACGAGCCGTCTTAGCTTATGTTTGGGAAAGAATAACCAGGACGATATATAAAAACCAATAAAAAAGGTATCCTCGAACCGAATTGTTTCTTATGGCTGCTGACGTAACCGTAGGCCGGTCTCAAATTAATTTATTTTTTATTTTGGTCCTTCCGGAGTATTCAGGGGGTGGGAAAAGAGACAGGACCGTACTAGCAGGCAAGGATCTCTCTTATTATACAGGGTGATTCACAATTTATCAATTAATGAGTTGTGGCCGTTGAACATTATTCCACCCCAAAACATTACGGCACCCCCTTCATACGGAGCAACTTCACGGGGAAAATAAAGTCGTTGTTGACGACCTGGTTCTCTTCGGACTCTTTGCCGATTGTCATCAGTAACGAGCCCAATTCTGGTTTCGTCTGTAAATAACACCCACCGCCACTATCGTAAAAGCCTACTCCTATGCTCTCGCGCCCACTGGAGACGGGCAGCACGATGCCTTGTAAGTAGAGTGGGGACCCGTAATGGTCTTCTAGCACGTAAATTTGCGTTGTGGAGTCATCTTCGAATAGTAGGTGTCGATAGAACACAGCAAAACGTACCTTGAAAGAGGACCCTGAGAGCTGAAGCTGAAGATGTGCGGTGTCTACGGCATATTGCACCAAATACCGATCCTCTCTTTCATTAGATACTCGAGGACGTTCACTACGTGGTATGTTTTCCACTGTATCAAATTCTTCATATCTGTGTACTATTCGTACAACAGACGATCTAGGAATGCCTAACATGTTCGATATCTGATGAATAGAATGTCCTGAATCATGTAAAGTAATCATTCTTGCTCTGGTAAAGGCAGAAATTACACATATAAAAATTCAAAGAAACACTTGGCTGAATACACTGCCACTGTAAGTAAAGGTTCATGGTCTGCAATTTTTTATTGTCTTTTCTGTTCCCTAAGTACATGTACTTTTTTACTACATTAAGAAAAACCACTAGGTGTAACCGAATCATTTTATATACTCATAGTCCAAAAGTGTTGACGTTGTGTGTATTTTAATTATTAAAACCACAATCTAATGTTATTAATACTACTGGGAGATATAAAATTATTCATAGATGTCTATTAAAATGCTATCCTATCTTCGATACAAAAGTTCTTTTTGATCAGAGGGATGGAAGGAAATAAAGTGAGCACCTTGGATGCGGAGTTAAGAAGTGTTACGTTTTCCGATAAACTGTTTCATTTTCAGGCCAATACTGGGTATTGCCTGACAGAATATATGATGCGGCGATAATATTAATATCAAACGATAACGATAGGGCATTAAGTTTTTTATGTATCAACCTAATTCGGCCTTTTCGCTCGACGCAGGTCCGTGACTGGATTTAAACATAAGCAATCAAAGAGCCTGGACTTGGAGCGCTACAGAACTTGTTTGTTGGGGCTGACATTTACAAAATTTATTGGTATTATTCTACTTTTTGTTCGGTATTGTTTAGCAACAAGGCGCGTTTTTATTCGGGGCAATTCCAGGAGTCTCACGACGACGAAACGTGGGTTTTTCTGCTGCTTCCATCTGACAAACGACTATTAAGTGAAAGAGCCCCATTCCCCGAGAATATTAAAGTGTTACGACCTTTCAAATTGTTTCTAAAACGAACTTAACTTAGAATACATTTTTAACAAACCGATTAAATTTGTCGGGAAATAATAAGATCAAAATGATATGAGTCACGACCGAATATCGTTCATACCTTTGCGAGACACATTTAGAATATATTTTACCGAATATGCACATTTTAGAGAATGTGCACATTTTGGAGAATATGCACATTCTCTAAATTCTCTAAAATTTGTACATTTTAAGGAGTGTGTACATTTAAGAGAACACACATAAAATGAGAGAAAGTGCACCTTCTGGAAAACTTACACATTTTAAACAATGTGCACATTTTGAAATGGGCACAATTTGGAGAATGTGTACATTTTAGAGAATGCTCACATTTTAGGGAAAATGCACATTTTAGAGAATGTGCACATTTTGGAAAATGTGTATATTTTGGAGAATGTGTACATTTTTAAGAATATGCATATTTTGGAGAATATGCAGATTTTATGGAAAATGCACATTCTCTTAAATTTGTACACTGTGTGAATGTACACATTTAAGAGAACACACATAAAATGAGAGAATGTGCATGTTCTGGAGAATCTACAGACTTTAGAGCATGTGCACATTTTGGAGAATGCACATTGCACATATTTTAGAGCATGTGCATATTTTAGAAAATGTGCACGTTTTATGGAATAAGCACATTTTACCGACACACATTTTTTAAATTTTGAACTTTCTCCAAAATGTGCACATTCCTTAAAATTTGTCCATTTGAGAAAATACACATAAAATGAGAGAATGTGTACATTGTGGAGATATTAGTGGAGTATATTTTAGAGGATATGCATATTTTATAGAATATGCACAATTTATGACGGTATGTGAACATTCTCTTAAATTTGTACACTGTATGAATATGTACATTTAAGAGAATACACATAACATGAGACAGTGCGCATATTCTGGGTAAATTACAGACTTTAGAGAATGCGCACATCAAGATGAGCACCAAGGAAGGAGAATTCACATATTTTAGAGAATGTGCATATTTTAGAAAATGTGCGCGTTTTATGGAATAAACACATTTTACAGAATGTACTCATTTTTTTTAAATTTTGGACTTTCTTCAAAATGTGCACATTCTCTTAAATTTGTACATTTTAAAAAATCTGCACATTTGAGAAAATACACATAAAATGAGAGAATGTGTACATTGTGGAGATATTAGTGGAGTATATTTTAGAGGACATGCAGATTTTATGGAATATGCACATTCTCTTTAATTTGTACACTGTATGAATATGTACATTTTAGAGAACACACATAACATAAGATAATGCGCATATTCTGGATAATCTACAGACTTTAGAGAATGTGCCCATATTTTAGAGAATGTGCATAAATGGGCAAGTTTTATGGAATAAGCACATTTTACAGAATGTACACATTTTATGGTATATGCAGTTTTTACAGAATGTTCTTAAATGCGTGTGCACTTTCTCTAAAACATTTCATTGTCTAAATGTCTCGTGTTACTAAAAATAAAATGACGATGTAAGTTTTTCTTAAGACCTATGTACAAATCCGCGCAGTATATTTAAATATACTGCCTAAAAAATACACAACAACGGTAAAATCCTTTTATTATGTAAAATGTTTACGTCTATTTGGGATGTCATCCCCATTTTCCGTATTTTCCTCCAACTGGCGGTTCTGTTATTAAATTGTCGTGGTATCAATCTAATCCCGAACGGGAAATTTCATTTTGCCGGGCTGCATAAGTGAAACCGATCCCGGCAGACCTCAGTAATGATTTTTTTAATATATGATAGACTCAAGTGCCCTTAGGAGACGAATAAACCAGGAAGGGAATCCCTCCCTGTCGGAAGTATCGATACAACTTAAGTAGGTTGTAAATCCGTGGTGTAGTGCGGGAGCATGGGTCCCAGAGCCATATAACTTTCCTGAATATTCTGCAGTCGAGGGTGTTATAATTTAGTTCGTCCTTTATCTAAAAATAATCAGCATATCTCCATACTGTACAGAGTGTCAGGATATCTCAAAATTTTCAAGATATACAGGGACAAAATTTAAAGGACATTGTTTTTAAGATATTCTTCTTAGAAAGTTCAGTGACGCCTTTCATAGTAAAGTTGGTTGAAGCAACTTGTATCAGATACAAACTTGTTTTAGTGATATGTAGCAAGTAATTTTCTGTCTCATTCTAGATAATTAAATAACTGTTCTGAAATATCTAGGTCAGCGATAACATTTTATTATTTGTTAGTACTTTCTTGAAATATGAGTATTATTAAAGTTGCTCCTGGAATGATATTGAAAATTTAATGTCAGTTTGAACTCAAGTCCAAGTTGTTGGGTTGAAGTACTATTTGAATGTTGTATTCACGAGTAATCATGAATACTTTTTTGACAAAGTACTCTACTTTTGGATTGAATACTTTTCCTGTATTCATACCCAGTTCTGTATACAGAACATTTTATCATGTATGCGTTCTTGAAATATAAGTATTATTAACGTCGTTCTTCGAATGAATTTACTGTCACTTGAGACTAGATATTATTGCTATAAAGGTTCTAATCTACATTCAATCACCGGTTAATACGAATCTTAACCTAAATAGTACCATTATTTCTGCAATACCCAAAGTGACCCTCAATCGACTGTCGGCCTTATTAAAGTCCTCTTTGGGTATTCTGCGGGCGACCTGAATAATACTGCCTGCCAGGCTATTTAATAATCAAGCAGGCGTTACCGCTTCAGGAATTATTATTTAGAATTATTTGCCGCAGAACGGAGTGCAGTGCAGTGTTTTTTACGCACAATCACCTCGGTTGAAAGCGGCTCGATTTATTATTTCCATATAAATTTCCATCGATCACTCGCGGAATATATAGAATATATTATATATATAACGGTGCAGGGGTGGCGCAAAAGGGATGTTTTCTATAAAAGTGAAGAGAACAATTTGGTAAGCCTCAAATACCCATAGATCTCAATCCTATAAAGTAAAATTGGAAAAGGATAATGTTGGTAGACCATACATAGACCTCAACGAATTCATTATTAGAGAAATAATTAGGGCCATTGTCAAATACTAAGCAATAGTAAAAATACAGGGTGGCGCATCCAAAACGAAACAGAGGCATTTTCTGGCAGCTCAGTTCTCTTTCTGAAAAACGCTCAGACCCGTCGATTTTGATTTCGAGGGGGACACAAAATTGGCATAAAATCACGTTTACACGTGCAGCCCCCTAGGCAGGGATGGCACCACCCCTAAAATCTTAAATGGGAAGGGGGGTCGAATGATACATCGCTTTAAAGGCCTTTCAATTCCCTTTATAATGATGTAAAATACCATGTACTTCAGTTCAGTAGCTTTGGAGATTTGTTGATTAAAAGCTTAAAGTACCCATTTTATTGATGTGACAAAACCCTAATACGATATTTTAAAAGAGTCGTTTTTCAGAAAGCGATATTAGACATTTTTTTTATCTAAAACATATTATTACCAGGCTAGCACCTATCAAAATACCCATATATCAAATTTCATCAAAAAATATCTAATATGTACTGTATGTTTTTTTATGTAGTGCCAAACTGCGAAAGATCAGACATATATGTTATATGTTATATATAAGGTCAAATATTTCCATGACAGTGGAAACTAATACCAATACGTTAATTGTTTTTACTGTAGCCACATAAAATTTTAAATTTAAGAAGGAGATTGAACACTGTTTATTTTTTGTTCAAATTTCACACATACGGGTTTTGAGGGGTCCTGATTAACACTACCTTATCAGATTTTAAATAAAAACATCGCTAAACGTTTTTATTGAATTTCGGAAGTATAAAAAAAATCATAGCAGGTCTGGGATCGCCATCTTAAATGCCGTGGTAGGGTCATAAGAAGCGGTTTTCGATGTCATTTAAAAAGAAAAATAATAATTATCTTGAAGAATAAAGTTTTACGGATTTGTACACAAATAAAAGTAGACACCCTGTATATTGTTCTTACCCTAAGGTAGTTTAAATTCCGAAGGAAAGGTCTCTGACGTGTACATTTTGAGGGTCACTGATAGGTAGATTGTCAATTCAGGGACTGCCTTGATATTCAGCGGAGAGTTATCTGGCCTCCAATGCGAATTATGTTGGCTGTGACACTTTACCACAGCTACTGGCAAGTTACTGCGACCTGACCTAATGGCGACACCTGTCTCGATTAGCTGAACGACTCGACTGTTATTAAACCAGTGTTATCTCTTGCAACGTACCCTGTAAGGTTCTTTTTGTTTTCAGTGAAGTTAACCCAACAGGATGTTCATGATTCAAAGTTTCAATATTTTAATTCACATTAATCAACACACTTATTTAATCTGAGTATAAAATAGTAGACTAGAAAATGCTCTTTTGGAGTTTATTCTCTAAATAATACAGGTGTTAAAAAGAGTGTAAAATATTTCAGGAGGTAATAGTATGAACTAAAATAAGCAGAAAAGTCTTAATAAACATGGGTCCGCAAAGTAACGGTTGCGGAGATATGGACCACTATTCGTTTTTCAAACATTTTATTTTATTATGAATAAACCGACAAAGGAAGCTTTTAACAAACAAAAAATAAAGTTACAGAAGATGTTCAAAGTGCCCTCCGTCCATTTCCAAACAGGCACGACATCTTCGTCTCAACGATATTCGAACTCTTTCGAAAACACCCTCCTTGGTTTGGATTTCTTGACACGTTTGATTAATCCGTAGCTGCAGCTCTTCCAGGCTGTTTACAGGAGTACCATACACTAATGTCTTCAAATATCCCCAAACAAAGAAATCTAGAGGGTTCAGATCAGGCGATCTTGGAGGCCATAAAACAGGTCCGGCCCTTCCTACCCATCTATGTGGAAAAGTTTGGTGTAAATGCTCTCTAACGGCCATGGAAATATGAGCTGTGAAATATGTCCATCATGCTGGAACCACATTCGTTGCTTCTGATTCAAAGGAATGTCTTCCAAAAACTCATACAGTGTGTTCTGCAGAAAGTTGAGGTAAGCAGTGCCTGTTAATCGGTTTGGTAAAACAACAGGACCTAGAAACCTGTCACCTACAATACCCATCCAAATGTTTAATGAAAAACGTGCCTGATGTCCAGATTCTATTAGAGCATGACGATTTTCGTCGGCCCAAATATGCAGATTGTGAAAATTAAACACTCTATTTCTTGTGAACCCGGCCTCATCAGTAAAAAGAATGTTTGCAAGAAAACGAGGGTCTTCAGCATCATGACGTAGAAACCAGCAGCAAAAAACCAAACGTGCTTGATGATCATTTATTGGATTTAAAGCCTGTACTCGTTACACATGGTATGGATAAAGCAGTTGCTCGTGAAGGATTCTCCAAACAAGAGGACCACTAATTCCTACCTCGGCTGATAATCTCCGCACACTCGTACCTGGATTCTGCTCTACCAGTGCTAGAATTTCTTCTTCTGCTCTAAGAGTGGATACCGACCTTGGTCTTCCGGATAAATGGCACTGTTTGCTCAAGGAACAGGTATCACGCAATCTTTGGTTCTTCCAAACATGCGTTATCAAGGAATTTGGATAAGCGTCAACATAATCACGTCGCGCTTCGGTGGCGTTCCCATTAGCACGACCATACATGAAATGTATGTCTGTTAATTCTGCGTTAGAGTAACCAGCCATAGCGAAAGAAAACTTGTGCACTGAGAACAACTATCAAATACTTATTTATTTCACTAAACATCAACCAACTATTATAAGAAAATACACAACGTTTTTGCGAAATAAAAAACGGGCTAAAAACATAAAACATTCCATATCTCCGCAACCGTTACTTTGCGGACCCATGTTTATTGAGACTTTTCTGCTTATTTTGGTTCATACTATTACCTCCTTAAATAATTTACACTCTTTTTTTAACACCTTGTATTAATGTAACGTATGTTATAGTGAATATTTTGGTTCTTCAGCAAGTCCTGTAGTGTGTATGGCGCTGCGGTCATTAGGATTAAATCTACAAATAACATCTTTTATGCTATCGTAATGTTTATCATAATGCACTATGGTTTGCGACCAAGTATCCCATCTAGTTATGACAAAGGGCAAATCATTTCTGAATAATAATTAGTTAATGGAGAACCTTTCGACCTTCGCAATCAAATCTTCTGGTCTAAGACCATGCACAATTTTACACCGATGAGTCTTGATAATTTTATTTCTCCATTTCTCCAACCAGGCGACGCCCAAACAAAGCGGTGCGGCTCCCCAATTTCCCACACGCGCCTAACGCGGAACACTTCCCGGAAACTTTCCCCACTCGAGAGAATGAGAGTTAGAAATGCCCATTTAGCAAATGTTAGGTGGAGAGGCGCCCTAACAGTATACGCTCTGCAGCAACACTCCACAGCATAAAAAGTTCCCTGAAAAATGACGGGATATCTCTTAGAATACTGTAAATAAAGTTTCGCGACGTCCTGACTCCGCTGAAAGGAAGTCGTCCGTCCCTGGAACCGTGAAAGTTCAGCCCATAGTAGCAATTTATACCCCCGAGTTAGGGTTTTTGTATTATTATTAAGACACTTTGTTCCTTCGAGCTTTAATTGGGATACTTTTTCAACGAGGTGCGTGGGACTCAAATAGAGAATATAATACGTAATAGAAACGTTACCAGAAATTTAGAAAGATTGTGAATTTGATTCAAAGGTAATATAAACTTCTTTTTCTACAGCTGTGGACAATAAAAAGTATCCTTCATAATGCTATATTCATTTCGTACTTTCATACGTTATAATAGTATATTATTTAACGAGCGGTAATGCAGGTCGTAACTCACGCAGATGAAGTCAAGTGAGGTATGACCATTAGCGCAAGTTGAATACTATACTTTATAAATTGATTTGAAAACGTCAAAATTATTTTGTTAAAATACCAAATGACATTAGTCCCACCAATGATAATAATTGACAGTTCCGCCTACTTACAGGCGTTGGCAATTTAATAATTTTAAAATCCTTCAATTATTCATTCCTTTCCACTTGTTAAAAATTCTTTCCATTTTACACCAATGGAATTTATCGGCTTAAAAATTTCCAAGAATTTACTGCGTACACTATTTATATACCGAATTATCTTTGTAGAAGCCCAGCGTAAGATATAATAACTCACTATAAAAACTCACGCTATTTGTTTATTGATACTATTAACTGCTCAAAAGCAGTTGAATAATTAATATATAAATTAATAGAGTTAGTGCCAGCGCAGTCGAAGGCAAATGACCGTTTTCCCAATTTCTGATTTTTTAAATTCCCGTCTTTTTATATAACTTTTATGTTCCTCAACTCTAACATTCATAGGCCGAGGCGTTTCTTCAACATAATGTTTATTGCATTCACAAGGTATGCTATAGATGCAATTTTTTGCATTTTGTATATTAATTTTTGGACGTGTTTTAGATTCAATTCAATGTGGTTCGGCAAAAATTTTAGAGAAGAAAGATAATGCAACAAAAAAAAAATTAAAAGAGACCGCTATTATTTTGTTGAACGGAGATAAGTGTGTGTCAAACTGCTCAATAAACATTGGCCATTGTTGGCTACAGTTGTATCAAGAAGATGTGATTTTTGTTATTTTTTACTTATCTGCTTTATTCAGTGTGAGATTTTTGGTTAGGCAAACTTAGTTTCAAAAATAGCCCTTGACTGATCCGTTTGGCGCAAGGGCTTATTTATTTAATCTTTATTTTTTCAGAAGTGTGGCAAAAACCCAATCAAACTAAAGAAAAACTAAAATTAGCCCACAAATAAATAGCTTGAGAGAATATTATGTTCATTTGTAAACTGAATACGATCCTGTTACACTCTGCGCATCACTATCTCTAGTTATGAGCAGCAAATTTTTTTGTCTACAGTTGTAAATACATTTAATTACAGTTCGAAATACATCATTCTGAAGGTTTACATGGCATGCCTCACGTACCAACTTATATTTAATTTAAGAAATTATTGGAAACTTAGAGAACATTTTTCTCAGTTATTCCTATATAATATTAAATGGGAGAAATGTGATAAATTGTTAAAAATATATATCTATGACTTGCCCGTGGCCGAATTTCCGCTTACAAGGAAAATAAAAGTCGAAACATTAAAAAAATATTTTTTAAACTTTTATTTGAAATTGCCATTAAAATTCTAACGCAAGGAAGTAATAGATAATTATTATATAGGCGTACTGTTAAGGAATGAAATCATTCTGTCAAAGAATAAAGGAGAAAAATGGTTTACAGCTTATCCAAATACTATGTAATCAGTCTTCATGTAACTTTCTCAATTTTTTTTGTTGTACTCTAAATACATTTGTTTAAGAAATCCACTACATTTTAAAAAATGCCTTATATAATTAAAATTTTTCGGAGAAATTTGAAACATCCTGTATGTCAAATCATCTCTTATTCATCTCACTGCCTCACTATCCGTAGCCTGTAAATAAATCTATTGACACGTATGGCACGTATAAGAATTGTATGAAGATTTCAGGTCTGCTTTTTTCCTAATCCTGTTTTACTTTTCCACCGCCAACTTTTGCTTAACATTCACAGCCGCCTCTTCAGAAGCTTAATTGTTGAGGCCTTTAAGAACGAGAATTATTAAGAATATATTTGTACACCTCAGACCAAGCTTCCTTATTTGGCCTTGCTCTTTGATGTTTCAGATTTATTATTTTTATTTTAGAATTTCATATAAGAATATTAACCTTTGGTTATTGAAAAAAATTATTGATTCATATTTTATTTCTGATGTTTTTAACAGTTGAAAGCTTTTTTTTTTCAAAAGGTGGGTTTTTCATTTAATTATTATAATGTATTTCATTGATTTTATTGAGAAACGTATGTACGAAAATTAAAAAACGGTTCCATCTACATACAAGGTGAAGCTTAAATAAGTACAACTAGCAGTGCAGAACACATAATTAATAGTTTAGTTTTACAAAATAAAATAGAAATAAAAAAGTCAAATTTTAAATAAATTTCGTGAATTATTAGTAGAAAACTTGTTGAGAACCGCTGACGTCACTCCAATATTAAGGCTTTCATAAGTAATGGTATTCTAAATTGGATGTGTATTCCACAGAGTTGCCAATGCTACACTAATGTCTTCAAATCTAACGTTTTCTAATTATTAGAATAATTAGAATTTTTAGACACGTCAAAGAATAATTGAAATATGTTTATAAAAATGTTTATGGCCACTTCCTTCCCCTTTGCCATTCCTATACCTCACCAATAAAGTCTATGTACGTAACTACACTGAAATTTAAATTCAAAACATAAAACAATTTCCCTACTCACAGTTATCCAGAATTTAGTCATTATCAGGATGTTAACTTTTTCACTATTTGAATAAGGCGCCATATTTTACTTAAATACACCATATTTCACCAAAAATATTAATTAAATACACAATACGCTTAAACAGAAAAACACTGTCCGTAGGAATAATGAAACATTAGGAAAGTTTATCGATCTCGCTTGCTGTCAATCCTAGGGTGTGGGTTTGCTCCCTGCAGGACATTGTGCCTACCGCCCGTGACACCTACGACACTACAGACATGATTCAAGCACCTCAACCTTAAGAACTTCGTTGATGGGAAACTCAGTACCCTGAATCCACTTCTCTTATACCCCTCGATTAGTCGTCCTACTGTTGCTGGGAAGTTACCTTGATAGTGTTTCTAACCAGCTTCTTTTTGCATGCGATTGACATTGCTATTTCAAACGTTAGCGTTTCATCTTCTTCATGAAGTCTGTCTCGAACTGCGCCTTTTGAAAAGCCTATAATATATAGTTTTTTTTTAGTAATTCGTCCAGCAGTCTTCAAAATGTGGGTATTTAAAAAAAATAATATTTGAAGTTTTTCAAAATGACTCATCTATATGACGAACTGCACCTGCAGTTAAAATTTTTGTATTTAATAAAATTGTGAAATTGATTGAAATAAACGGTATGCCTTGTGAGAGTCTCTTGTCTGCTTCTTGATCTATTGGAAAAGCGCGATGTATTATTTGAAAAACGAAAACCGTGAAATGCGTGAAAGTTCAAAACAATCTTGCCAACTGCTGTAAAATATGTGTTTTTAAAGATATTTCTATCGATACGCCACGTGGTTTGCGCTCTTCTGATAACATATGAAGCTAAAATATCGAGTGTTAGAAAAGATAAACCCTTATTATTAAAGAACGTATTATATACAGCTCCTAAAAAAAATAATCTAGGAATCATATTAGCAAATGCAATTACTATTACTATTTTGATTTATGTTTGATACAAGTTGCAAAAAGGTGTTTTAGGCATTTGTTCTTCATTTCACGTCGTGTGCCTAAAACACCATTATTTTGCAACCTGTATCGAAAATAGCTATTTTGTTTACAAAATGCTCTAAATTGTAAAATTTTAAGATACCTGTGCAAAATACATATGCATAAAACCCAAATTCCACTAATTATAGGTACGATCAGCTTTAAAAACATGATTTTATATTAATTTCTGTACTGAATAAGTTAACCAATATTCAACGCGTTTCGTAACGCGTATTATCTATTAACTATCCGTCAATTACATCCACAGTAATGCATATTTGCTATAATTTATTCGGATTAAATTGGAAACTGAAACAAACAATTATCTCAGTATAAGCATGCATTTCCACACGCACAGGAAGAATGTCGGTGCAAATGAAATGTCCATTTTAATTAATTAATTTGGCATCTATTACAGTTTTATAACAAAGTTAGATTTTAATGGCGAAAGTTTTAATTCGAGTAATGAAATCCCCGTTTGTGGCTTAGTTTAAATAAATATTGTTTTAGTTTGGGGATTTCGAGGTTATGAAAATAGAGAGAAACCAACTAAATCCCTAAAGGATCAGCCAGAAATTGGTTTTGCACATTTTTTCGTTTTATAATTCATAAATATACCTAGACATATATACAGGGTGATTTGAAAAAACCACAGATAAGTAAAAAATAACAAAAATCACATCACTATCGCGCACTTCCGTATTTTTGACGTTTCGAAAATCTCTCTGTTTTCGTTTTCAAAATAGTAGTAAAATTATTAACCGTATGTCTTGTTTGACAGTTTAAAATTTTAAACTGCCAAACTTGACACACGTTACAACATTAGAAAACTAGATTCCAACACGAAATAACAAATAATAAATTTATAAAAAGTCAGATATGTGTTTCATTTGTTGCAAATATACGTGAATATTTAAAATTCACCCTGTGTTAATACAGTTTCTTACTATTCGATGAAATGTTTTGTTTTAAATTAAAGCAAACAGTTGTTTCTCTTTCACTGAGAACGTCGAAACGTTTAATTTAAAAACAAGTTCTTGATAAGGATAATAAACGACTTCAAGCAGGAGAAAAATCGTACGCAGAGAATTATTAGAAGGAGAAAAGAAACAAAAAGCGTTCTGTAAATAGAGGATATTAATGATTTATTGTCTTTCCTAAATTAGAAAAATTTAATGTATCTCGTTGTCAGAGTACGGTAGCAGGATATTCATAAAGCGTTCCATACACAGAAGACTGTTGATAAAGGGTGCCACACATGTCCGATTTGTTGTTTAATGGTAGAACGTACGTTATACTAAACCTCGAAAATGGATATTTATTATTAAAACATATTTCTTTAATAAGAACATAACAATCAATTATAATATAACGAACTGAGAAATACTCCACGTGCTGTCGTTTTTACTATCCAATACAGTAGCTAAGACTGAAACACGCTGTCCCGCAAGTATTATTTCTGTGACTCAAATGAAAGCTTTTCAACAAGCTGTAACTTCTAAATGAATAGAGATATAGTCACGGTTAACAAATGTTCTGTAAGCTCATAATATCTAAATTTATTCTATTGTAAAATTTGTCCTGATGTACTTTCAGGTTTTTAAAAGAATAGCATGGGGTACGGTTAACCCAAGATCTTATCAATCCCTTTGCAGTGGACACGCTGTATATGGTATGGATATAACTGCCTCGTGTATGATACGCCACACTGCTATAATACGCCGTGGACGTCTTGGACCTCTATCTCTTACACGATTCTGTTTCAAATTTTCCGCGTCACACCCGCGTGGCACCACACTTGCACTCACACTGCACACCACAGTAAGAGCAGTTGCATTGGGCACATGTTTCACTTCACCATAAATATCCATCAACTCTGTTGGTGTTGCTATCCACGTAAGCTATTTTTGATAGATTGTATGGATTTGATTCAAACGGTACCAATTATATGAAATTATACCTTACAAATCCACAGCACTTTGTATTTTACAATAATGTAAAGTCAGATTTAAATATAATAAAATTTGGCGTTCCACAGGGATCAGTGTTGGGACCTACACTGTCTTTAATCCATATAAATGTTTTTATGTTTGTTTAGATGCTAATATCTTAAACGTGCTGTTTGCTGATGAGACCAGTATAACACTAAAAACAAAAACTGTATAGAATTGTTGGTGATTCTGCCTAATTGTATTTGCTTGTCAAAGAAAAGCTATTAGAATTATAACTGGCCTTGGATTTAGAGAAGACTGTAAGGCAAAGTTTGTGGAATTAAATATACTCACATTATGTATTTATATACTACAGTGTCTTCTCCACATAAAACAAAATCTAAATAATTTTATGAATAGACACCAAATACATTCATATAATACTAGAACAAAAAATAAATTACATACAAATTTCATTAGATTAAGTAAAACTAGAAACTTTAACGAGTGTAAACACGTTTGTGTAGTAACACGATTATATAAAATAAATGAATACATGCAAAACTAATGTAAACAGTCGCATCACAAGAACGTTAATACCTGCTATAAATAATCGGATATCAATATTCGGAATTGCCTGGCTAAAGACCACAGTAGCCCAGCGATGATGAGAATACTACAACTACAATCATTTTTTACTCGGATACCATAAGTATTTTACAATTCCTTTTTAAAGATATTGACTCATTTTCGTCATTTTTCATGACGGATCTATTCCAATTAGACTACAGACTACAACGTGTTCGGATCATTACAGAAATATCGATGCGAGTCTCATTCCTGCTATTTTGATTAGAGTTCCTGCGGCGATCCGGCAAAACAAATGTAGTAGCTGTGCCGCAAGTTCAACAATACCGGCGGAGTTCCAAAACAATAACGCGCCACTTTAGCATTTGATAAAACAATTTAGGGATTTAATGTAATTTAGTACGTTGACTCTTCTACTTTGCGGCGTACTAATAAATGAGCGGAGGTCCTGTGTCAACTACGCCTGACCGCAACAGGAGGATATTGAAACAAGGTCTCCGTATCAAAGGATGTAAATGCCGACGGAATATTGAAGCAGCTGGTGGGGGCCTTCCACTATCGGCACTGCCTCAGATATTATCGCTGAGGTTCGGACTTTGTCCCGAAGTAATCCTGATTTAATAATGGAAGAGCAGAAATGGACAGCCCCTCGTAGTGAACGGCATGAAAGCGGTTTTCGACGTGATGCGGTGTATTACCGAACAATGTTCTCAGAATATAACGTTTAGAGAAACACTTGCTTATAAGTTTTGATCTATTACCAATTCCTTTACTTTCCGTTAATAAAGTTGTATTAAACATCAACAGCTGTAGCAAAAATTACTAAAGAACTCTCCAATAAGATTACTAACAGTTAGAACATGTTCATAATACCATTTAACAACTTGTACGCGCCGTGATTGGTTCAATTACCTGTAAATAGGTGCCAATGTTGCTGTAAATGTGGTTAATTTTCACAGACGAACACAAGGTATATTCATCTTAAAATATCTGAAATAATCGATTATTTGTGGCCCACATCGGTTAATATGAACCTTTAACTGTCTTTTACATGTTTCATTATGTTTTTTTCTACTAGTGCTAAAATCAAACTAATTACAGCATACGATATTTTATTTTTACAGAATCTGATCATAGAGTTCTAAGGTCTATGAATCTGATGCCACAGTCAATAAACTGTGCGGATGCAGTTTGTAGTCGCCATCTATAGGTAACTAGTGGAAAATATATTTCGCGCCAATGAATTTTTAAATAGCAACAATAATCGACGATTTTTGTATAAAATAATTAGGACTATTTTAAACTATAATATCCTGAGATGTTGATAGTTTTCTGTAAAAATCCCTTAGAATATTCCTTCTAAGCTTTGATCAAAGCTCTGTGATGTTTAGAGAGAATGCACTCGAAACCTGGTTCAATACCAATTGACTAATTTTTAGAGTTTTAAATGTTTTATAGTAATTAAATAAATGAATTTATGTCGGATACAGATATTTTCCTGTAATATGGTTCGCCCTATGATATGTACTGAGTGTAGGGTGCATTGTATTAGTAGGTATTCATTGCATTAAATTTCAATTTTCTTAGAGTAAAGGGGTATTTTACTTAACATGGTTTGTGTTTTCTGTTGGTGGATAATTCTGACGGACCTATAATGAGTGAAAATACTGAAAATATAGTTTTGGTAGTGTGTAACGAAGGAACGAAAAACGATTGCAAAATACTGCAGCTAACCGGATTAACTGTTATCTATCAGGTACTTGTCTTAAGCCTCCCTGAGCACGTGGTTAACATTTTTGTACTTAGTCATTGTTAACCCTGCAGTACGT
Source organism: Monochamus saltuarius (assembly GCA_025584915.1). Classification (NCBI taxonomy): domain Eukaryota; kingdom Metazoa; phylum Arthropoda; class Insecta; order Coleoptera; family Cerambycidae; genus Monochamus; species Monochamus saltuarius. The sequence goes on along the minus strand of CM046728.1, from coordinate 3,478,759 downwards.
TGCGTATTTTATTTAAAATTTCGTGTAATAATGGGTGTACAGAGGTACTCTAGTTAAATATTTTTACCTATATATCAGAAACCCTTATAAAAGGCACAAATATTCAATAACTTGAATGACTTGAATCTGATACCAGTATTTTACAGCAGGTGGAAAATTGTCTCCAATTAGTTGGAATTTAAATATATCGATCGAATTATATACAAAATACCGGAAACTCTGTCAAAGCTTGTCCGTGCTACGCAATTTCAATACAATTTTTTTCTGTTAGGCATCAAATAATTTTAATGGCTGTTTATAAATATAAAATTTAATCTGAAATTGCGTTAAATTGTGTATTTGTAAACGAATGAAATGAATTTAATGAAAAATATTTTAAGATTTACATATACATTTAGTCATAGTTACCTCTCTATACAGAGCGTGATGTTAATAATGGAAAACATGTTTTACATATTATTGTTGTCTTAATTATCCATATTTATCGTTTTAAAAACTAGAGAAAACAGCAAGAAATAAAAAACATTACACTTAACCGTTTGGTATTAATTAACGATACTCAGTCTTATATTACAAGTATAAGGAAGAACATTTTATATTATTAAAATATATTATAAAAACTAGCCCCACGTTGGGCGCCAAAAAAAATTGAGTTCCATCCTTTCTTTCCGTTCCTTTTTTGTTAGATGAGGCTATGACCTAAGCAATGTATTACAAAAAACTATACGAATGAATATTTTATTTAAAAAATATGGCAAGAACATTTTATATTATTTAAATATTATATAAAAACTAGCCCCACGTTGGGCGCCAAAAAAAATTGATAGTGCCATCCTTTCTTTCCGTTTCTTTTATGTTAGATGAGGCTGTGACCTAAGCGATATATTACAAAAAACTATACAAATAAATATTTTATTTAAAAAATATGGCACTATTTCCGAAAGCAATCACTTAAGTGTCGCCAACAGTAAAAACATTCTACACCTCGGAGAAAAGTGAGCGACCACCTACGTAATTTTTAGTCGGCGAGATCCCCGGGAAGTGAACAATGTACGTGCACCATTTCGCGAATTGCTCTCTTATTTCATTATCGGAAAGTGCCAAGGAGGAAATATATTGCTCGGGCGAATGCAACAGCTGACATATTGTCGCACATTGCTCCGGATTTTCCTTCGGTTAACAAAAATAACCGCCGCTTATGAGGTTTACATTGGCTAAATGAAATACCAAGTCGCTGAAAGGTCGGCTTAGGGGAGAAAGGACGTCGTTAGATATAAAGGGGCAAAAAATGAAGCCCGGGCCATTGCGAATTAGGTGCCGCGATTGTCGAGTGCTTAATATACTCTCTCAAAATAAACAAACTGAGAGAAATCCTATTTTTTATAGTTCATATACTTCAAAGTGTGGTAATAATCATTTTATATGTATACAAGGTGAACCTTAAATAAGCAGAAATAGTTCACTGTGTAGAACACATAATTAATAGTTTTTTACAAAATAATTAGGAATAAAAAAGTCAAATTTTAAATAAATTTCGTGATTTTTCAACCGATAACTTGTCGAAGTCATGTTCACAAATTCACCAATCTTAACGTCTTATACACTGACGTCGGATCGATGAATAATATAATAATATCTCTAACCCTCATCCTAATCACAGGGATTAGCCCATAAGTCGGAAACTTGTGCGGGAGAGGGGGCGGTATACTATTATTAAGAAGGCCGCATTTGTGCACAGGAACGACGTTGGTAGGCCCTAAGCACTATTCAGTGCAGGAATGAGGGAATCCTGGAAAACCTCATTAATTAGGAGGGTAGTCAAATATCAACCGGTATCAGTCTCTCACATTGACCCAAGCTAACATTCTTCCACCCTACCATACCCGCAGAGAGGGTGCCAATCCTCTCTACGAATATAGCTTATATACGGTCTACCGGCAGCCGGGCGCTAACCCACACCGATCTAGTCGCTCCAATTCAAGTACTGACGCCTTAAACCGCCCGACCACTGACCGATATTCCTTAAATTATTTAAATATTAAAAATGTCTAATAAATCACCAATTATTCGTCGATAAACTTACTAACATTAACGTCAGATGACGTCAGATGGATATTAGTAAAGTAATTTTGTTAAATTTACATTATAATAATCTTTAGACTACAGACTACTATTGTTGATGTCATACAACCTCATTTTAATCACGAGGATTAGGCCAGAAGTCAGAAACTTATGTGGGAGAGGGGGCGGCATATTATTATTACGTAGGCCATATTTGTGCCCAGGAACGACTTACGTTGGTAGGCTCTAACCACCATTCAGTGAAAAAATGAGGAACTCCTGTAAAATATTAATTAAGGAGGTGGTCAAATGTCGACTGGTATCAATCCCTCACATCGACACAAGACAATATTCTTGCACTGTTCCATACCCACAGAGAGAATACCAATCCTCTGCGCAAATATAGCTGGTCTACGTTCTACCTGCCGCAGGATTCGAACCTGTCAGCAGAGTGGCTACCTCGATTCAAGTACTGACGTCTTAAACCGCTCGACCACTGACCGACCATATCCACATATACGTCTATTAAAGTAATTGATTTAAAATTATTGCATTCTATATGTGACATTAGCAACTTTTCCATTTTCTCCATGTTAACGTCGATAAAGTGACGTTAGGCGACGTGTTGTAGAATGACCTTACAAAATTCATATTATAGTGATTTACACGATACCCTGTACAGTAAATAATTATCTCTGGTGTAGAGATTAAGTGTCTCAACCGCCTCGTTTAGCGTATATGTATCTTAGTAACCACTCTAAGAAAACACAGTACAACATCTCGACGATGTAACGTAACTGCGACCGCTCAACAACTTTAAATTATTGTACAAAACAGTGTAACAGGCCGGGCTCGCGCTGCACAATAAGTTACACTCCCCTTCCAGTTAATTTATTTTAAGCAAACTGCCTTGTACCTATTATCCCGCTGTTTATAGTCATTATAAGGTAATGTGTCGCATCTGGACCGTTTTTTCGGCGAGGAGGAGGAATTAGAATTTTAAATCAGCCTCGCGGGGATCTGTTTACCAAATAAAATATTTCGGAGTGGCACGAGGCATTAAGGACGAGGATAAGGAAATTGCTGTCGAGGATAACGCTTGTTTTCAAGAAGCCTGTGCAAATAGAAGCGTTCATGCTATGGAATGCCATGTAGTTGTCCTGGATTTAAATTATTTTATAGACGATCGGGAATTCAACTACAGTTTAACGACTTGTTCAAGCACAAATCGCAACTTGTAACGTAAATTATATGTTCTATACAACGGTCTTAAATCTAATACTTTCTTAGCCACTTCGGGTGTACCCCAAGGATCCAACCTTGGACCTCTTCATTTTATTTTACTCATTAATGATTTGTCTCTGTCACTAAGATCTAATCATTTGTTTTTTTGCCGACGATTTAAAACTTTTTAAAATATACATTCTATAAGTGAGTTAAATTTATAGGAAAGTATTGATTCAGTTGAGGGGTGGTGTTCAAAAAATCAATTACCAATTAATGCTGACAAGTGCAAATTATAATAACAATAATAATACTCATTTATTGCTCAATAGATACAAGATCCAGTTATAGGACAAATATATAATATAACAAGAATTTTTAACAAAATACAAAAGAAAAAACAATTTCCAGTGCATTTACATTAAGAATCACAAAACTATTAAATGTAGCAAAAGAAATGAGATTCTACAAATCTACAAATCTATAAAATATAAGAAAAAAATAGAAACACTTCATTTAGACCAAATACTAAATACAAAAAGCATGTATATATTAAAACAGATGTTGGTATTCAATAATAGAAAAACGCAATTGTTTAACATCTACAGAATGAATGTCACAAAACATACCAATTTTATTTAAATTACTACACATGACATACAATGGAGAGCGCAGCATTATATTGGTTCTAGCTAATGGTAACACAAAATCAGCAACCCGTCTTGCAGAATATTGCGGAACACGAAAATTTAATGCGTGCAATAGATCACAACAGTCAAGTTCATTATGTAAAATTTTGTAAATCAATGTACAACTAGAAATGACACGTCTAACATCTAATAATGTAACATCAAAGGTGTTCAATAATACATCATGACTAAATCCTCTTTCCAGATACGAACCATACTCTTTGAAATAAACAAATTTCAAGAACTTTCTTTGTATACTCTCAATAGTTGCAATATGACACCTATAAAAGGAGAACCATACTATCGAAGCATATTCAATTTTAGATCTAACGTAGGAGTAATAGAGAACCTTAAAACTTTGTGCATTACGATAATTTCTACAATTTCTAATTAAGAACCCTAACATCTTTAACGCTGCTGATACGATTAAGGAAATATGTCCATTAAACGACCATTTGCTATCAAAAGTTATGCCCAAATCTCTATTACTATTACAACGAGATAACACTGACGAATTTAAATTGTATTTCGAATTCAATAAATTGTTTTTAATTGCTAGTAATTAAGTATAATTTATTAATGGTACACCAAGTCTCAATTTTATTAAGCTGACCTTGAATAAATTCACAATCATTCACAGATTCCACGCTATGATATATTTTCAAGTCATCTGCAAATAAAGCAAATTTGCAGTCTATTATACTACTAATATCATTTATAAATAATAAGAATAGTAAGGGCCACAAATTGGCTCCCTGGGGAACACCTGAAGTTAACGAGAATATTTGCGAGTTATAACCGCAGATATGTTCATTTACACTTAAAACTCAACCTATAACTATAACCTAAACGCTATAACTCTTAAACGTTTAACACTAGTTAAAGACCTTAAAGTTATCTTGGATGACATTTTTTTTCCAACCACATCAATCAAATTAAAACTGCATATGAAACATTGGGCTTTGTTATTAGAAATTCATCAAACTTTAATCATGCTACTGCTTTAAAATGGCTCTATTATTCTCTAGTACGCTCGAAACTTGAATATTGTAGTATTATTTCGTACCCGTTCTATAGAATTTATATTGATTTAGTGGAATCAGTTCACTTAGGGAATATGAGCACAGTTTGTTGTTACAAAGATTTAATTTTGATTCTTTACATACCAGAAGAGTTCCTAGACTTGAACCACGAGAATCAATTTAGGTATGAAATCTCCAATATATAACTGTTAGTATTACTTACACTTATCACACTGACATATTGTATGTGTACTTAGTTACTTTTGTTTTGTTACAAATACTCTCACACTTTTTTTATCCTGTGAATGAATTATTTCTGTTGGGCAATAAATGCATTATTAGTATTATAAAGTAAGTTTTTTCCCGATTGTATGTTTTTTATAAAGCGAAAAGACTGAGCAACTTTTAATTTTTATATTTAAGATCGAGGGACACGATTCATCATTCCCCTTCCGTTGGCCCCACATAAGGCGCCAAAAAAGTCTTCAGACGACAGGTAGGAGATTTGGAATATTTAAAACCCCAATCAATTAGGGGAAACTTCCAAAGCTGTCAGCAGCCAATCGATCGCGGGGTATTTGAAAGCTGCCGTCGCGGAACCGCGACTCTTACAGCAGCAGTGAGCGATAGCTTACGAAAGGACGCTAATGAGAAGGCATGTTATTTAAGCATAAAGGCGTTACTGAGGGTGGGAAGTTTTTGCTTTCTTGACGAGACTATTGAGTGTGTGTGTGTGTGGATGGGAGAACCCCTGGGACCTGGTCAGACCGTTCTGGCTGTGCCCCAGACGAATTTATTACCGTGAAGAAAAATCGCGGTGCGTCGAACAAAGGTTCAACTATCGGCTGCGATATATTTCTCCGTAACTGAAATAACTATGTACTCAGAGAGTAAAAAAAGTTACAGTTGACATTGATATGAAGTAAACTAAGGGAAATAAATTTGAAGATGTATACTGGCAACTAAAACATGTAGAATTTAATAAGAATTTTGTAAAGGTAATGTTCTTGCGATCTTGAGGTAAATGAATAAAGCAGATTGTAAAGTTTAATGGTTACATTGTGCTAGTATTTAAATTGGCCTTAAACTACTTTAGAATTAGAGTAGCCTGTAGAAAGTACAGATTGACCAAGCTAATTTTGCACAGTGCATGATAACCACGATGTCACCAGCTGAGGGGATTGCTAAGGAATTGCTAGAGAGGTTGTTTGAAGATGGATCTGAAAAAGAGCTGCTTGATTTTGTGCTTTAGCGATATTAGTTGTTAGAGTTGTTGGCAATAAACCTTAGCAATGACGATTATGATTTTATTCTTCGGAAATAACTACTAATAATAGTATGCCTTCTTTGTGTCTTCATAACAACCTATCTATATGGATATCAGTTTTCCTGGGAGATTATATGTTTTATTAAAGTTAAACCATTGATCCAAAGAGCTCTAGTTATGCGTAATACGATTCGGTTTTTGTTGAAACATCTTATATTCCACTTTTTCAATTTTTTTCCACTGGATTCGAAGCACAGTTTCACTATACTCAAAACATTACTTTTCAGCTATTTTTTTTTACAATAATTATTTATTTGCTTAAGCAATATTACACAAAAGAAATGCAGTATGAAAATAAGTATACTAATTATCAGAAACAAGTAAGAGCTACAATATGGTACAATGATCATTGTTTGAAAAATGCCTTCTGGGCCGGAAAATGCATTTTCCAATTGCATCATTACTTGCACCATTATAAGAACGACTGGAAACCCGAAAAAATCGCTCGAAAATCGTTACTCGGGGGTTTTCGGGGCTGCCGAACTCGATTCTGGCATTAAAATTACCCGCGGATGCCCGGGGCGGCTCTGTGGGGGCGCGAGGGGGGTGAATTGGGGGAAAAGTGGCAGCGTGCATGAAAATCGCTCCAAACTCGTTACTCGGGGGTTTTCGGGGATGCCGAATTCAATTCTGGCATTGCAATTACTCGTAGTCTTTTCTTTAGATATTTCAAGAATCTCTGAAGAACATCCTATATCTGAATTATTTTCGTTTTCTGATTCACTCATGCTCATACTCACCCGTTTGACAAATATAATTGTTTAAAAATAAATTTACAAGCATATCCATGGTAACGACAAAATCTACTTATTTTGTTAGTTGATACCTTTGTATTCGTATAATGGTCGTTTCAAAAATAGTATAAACATCTAGAACAGTAAAGGGTTTACCAATCCCTTCAACTTTGTTGAACGGTAAACTCTCCTTACTGTTACACTTAATATACTATTTTGGTTTATGCATTAGTAGTGGTATATTTATTTGTTTTTCTTTTTTCTATATATTACTGATTGGTGTAATTGTAAACGTTTTTGGGTATTTAGAAATGATTTTTAACATATTAGTATGTAAACGGTCGATATTTCCTCACTTCCTAGAACCTACGTTAGCAGTTGTGTAACAATTGCAAAAAAATATAAATTACATTATAATGATACTCGTGGACCTCATTTTCATTTTGATGTATGGCCGGAGCATACACAAAAAGGCCGGGAATATAAATCGAACAACAAATATGTTTGTTCCAAAGTGCCCGATGGGCCATTACTCATAAAGGGCCATTCCTCTTCGCCCGGAGAAGAATATTTTACAATAAGTCGATGAGCTACCCCCGCAGAGTGGGTGTAATGCTAAGATAAGAGTGTACTAGGACTTTCAAATTTGCGAGTGATTGATTAGGATGCCCTATATTGTGACTTCATAATGGATCTGTCAGTATAATAAAAATATCCATTATCTTCCAGTTCCCAAAAACCGCCGCCGCAATAAATCATTTCCTAGGACGTTTATGAAGATCCGACACCATTTTACAATCGCTTTATTTGGCGTCGCGGTGCACGGCGTCATTGTGTGGCGCGCCCCGCCGCCTAGTGAAAGCGGAAACGCGAAACAAAAAGTGGCCTCTTGATCAAAGACTCGCGGCCGTTGTCTGAGTTTATTAAAATTGGTCTCCCCCTGCATTGTCGGTGGATTTTTTGTCCAGGCCGATGACAGCGTTCAAAAGACAACAGAGCTTAAATCCAAACCCCTTGCATCTCTCTGAAAGGGTCGGGATCTTCTTAGTTAATTGCTGTTAACAAGTTTTTTTTAATGCAACTATTGTGCGTCTTAAAATAATACGTACGCAGTCAATTGACAGAATGTTTTTGACATACGACCCACATTTGTGACGCCATCGTTGTTCGAGATATGACGTCATCGACAATTTTTTTAAATAGCAACCCCCAATTTTGACCATGCCATTTGAAAGAGCGTGCCATTCTACATACATATATCATGAAAAATTATGGTGTTACATAACAAAAATTTCAAGAAAATAATGTTTAAAGATTTTAAAATTTAATTTTCACAATACTGAAAATGATAATGATTATGTAAAAAATCGACTAAATTAAATGTTTAAATTGTGTCAGTAGCCAAGATGATTAATAAATTCTTTTTGGACATTATCAATAACTTCAGGAGGTATACAATGTATCTCGTGACGAATTCTTGCTTTTTAAATTTACTTTGTATCCCCACAAGAAATAATCTAGGGGTGTCAAATCAGGCGATCTGGCTGGCCACTCAATCGGTCCCCTTCTCCCTATCCAACGATTCGGGAACAGCTCATCTAAATAATCACGAACAGGTGTTGCATAATGGGGAGGTGCACAGTATTGTGAAAATTAAATTTTAAAATCTTTACAACCTATACTGGTTGCAGACTGAAAAAACTGTTCGTGCATAACACGCCAGATGTTAGAGTGGGAAGCACCCATTCTGGTAGAAATTGCACAGGACTTCGTCGAAGGCTCTTATTCGACAATACTGTCCATTTGTAGCGGGAGGATCTCAAATTCTTACTCCATAAAATTAAATTTTCCGCACACAAGGCGAGACACTTAAACTGACGCCGATAAGTTGGCCATCGATATTAGTTGGTAGATAGGAAGAACAGCGTTCTCAGAACAGACATTTTTAGATGGGAAATGGAATGATTAGAACATAATAATTATCCTTCGCCACCTGACTTTGGAAGGATTGTACCCTAAAATATTAAGTTTGATTGTATAAGTTTGCACTATAAAAAGAATACATCTCCTTAACTCTTCCGCACCAATCGGCAATATTTGAAAACGAGATATAAACGAACACACAAAGTTCTCAACTTTCCGCGCGAAAATGAAACGACAGAGACGATTTTTAAACTTACAAACGTCCCAAGAACTAACTTCCGCGCAAGTTGGAACTATTCAAAATGAAGACCGGCTACGCCGTTTAACAATGCATTGTGCGAAGGAAAGCTCTCTGCGGAAGTCGTGAGGTTAAAAAGCAATTACAGCCGCCATTTGCATAGACGTCGGTTTTTGCTTTTAGGATTTAATTAGAGGACGTTGTTCCGTTGCTCGCTGGAATTCGTTTCACAGGATCCATTTAGTGCGCTTGATATTGCGACTTTTAACAAATTTCCGTAAAATTATACCATTTGGCAACACTGCCTTTCGTGTTGTTCTTCTCCATCATTTGTTTCATTTCAATCTTTGCATTGTCGCATCATTGTTCTTCTAAAGTTGTATTCGCATTAAAAAAAAATACAAACAAACTTCTCACATAAACGAATTCTCTCTTCTAAAAATTAGCAGTATTCGAATAACCAAATTCAGGTATTTGCATTTCTGTCGTTCGCCCGTCGGCGTCACAAGTGAGGTGTCCGACCTAAACAAGAGCCTTGGGGGATTGGGTTGGACGTGCTATGAATGGGCTCAAACCCAACCGGGACCCACCGCCGCCGTCGACCTGGAGGCGGCGCGTACCACAACGAAGCCCGATCTGTGCGCTGACGTGCAACAAATACCCTTGATTACGGTCGCTTGATACCGCCCGACGAACGGGCACTGCGATGGGAATATTGAAACACAATCAGGGATACGGTGGAGAGTAAAAATTTCAGCGAGCGATGACCGGTGTCTGTTATATTTCTGCTGGAGACGGAGGTGTCACTCAAAAGTGATGATTTTATCGAGAGAGTTCTTGATTTTCCGAAATTGAATACAAGTAAAAGGCCATTTAACTAACATGTGTTTTGAAATGATACATGAATGCACACACCATCAAAAGTCTTGGACCCTCTGTATATAAATTGATTCGATTAAACCTAGTGGTTTTCTTAATGTGGTAAAACAGTACATGCACTTAGGGAACAAAAAAGACAATAAACAATGGCAGACGCAAATTTACGTGCTAGAAGACCATTACGGGTCCCCACTCTACTTCCAAGGCATAGTGCTGCCCGTCTCTAGTGGGCGCGAAAGCATAGAGGTTGGCTTTTACGCCAGTGGCGGTGGGTTTTATTGACAGACGAAACCAGAATTGAGATGGTTACTGATGATATAAATATAGATCATTTGATTAAACTTAATTGAAGGTATATTAGCATTTAGTATAACTTTAGCACCTAACAAATTTTTATTTAAATCAAGAGAGAAAACTAATAATTTAATTTCAACATAAAAACGCTTGATTTATTTCAATATAACCAGTTAAATATTTTTTATTAATAGCTACTAATTAGCTTAATACCAATAACTTTTAACATAACATTTAATTGTAATAAATAAACTTTTCGCTTTTATAAGTAATCAAAGTGAAGCGACGAAAATTTCCATTTGCATAATATATTTATAATTCTCCTTCATTCAGATGCCTATCTGATGTTTTGGTACGCCCTAAAGCTCAGTTTCCAATTTAGATAAGGCGCAGAAGATTTGTGTTCTATTTACCTTAATCAGAATGCCGTAAAAATGTATCTAAACGCAGAAACACTGTTTTTTACCACAAAGATAAAGAATTTTGTACCACTGAAAGAAAAATATTTTAGCTCTTAGTAGATACTGATTATCTCCAGAAAATAGCATTGAATTGAGTTCAGAAAGGTTATACGTTGCTGTCATAATTTTACTAAAGGAACCAGAGAAATTGAGGTTTACAAAGTAAGTAGCAAATAAATATTTTTTAATTTTAAATAAATCATTTTATAGCCACTACTACATGATTTTCTTGCTATTACTATGTGCACTTTTATTGATCCAGTTATCAACTTTGTCTTTAAATTTTCTTTTTACAATCAAGATATTACAATTAAAGTGCAAGATATTTACAATTTGTTACTTGACGCTGTTTCAAGCTTTCTAGCCATAAGTAAACTATTTGTAAGTGTTAATATGTGCCTACTGCAGTACATTACCTAGTTACTTTTAGGGGAAGTAATAGAAAATACTTAATACCTATTTAGTGTAAGGAGCTGGTTTATTGTTTTAGCAAAACGTTGACTTAAGGCAATAAAACAGTTTAATTACGCTTGGTAAATGATTTTGTAACAATAATAAGAAATTTTCTATTGACGTTACAGATTGTCTTGGCCGATTTTCTTTAATATGGTGAGTAAAAATATATTAAATTTTATTTCGTAAACACAATACTGAAATATATATAATATTTCTTGTTACAACAAACCAAGTTCGACGAAACCGAATGTATTTCGACAAACACACTGGAGTTACTTTACTCACAATTGTACCTCGCAATAATAAATCGGAAACTACAGCAATAATACTCCATCTTCGATTGTCTGCTGACAGTGGACATACGAAAGCATTACAGAAATTGATCGCTGATTTCACGATCCTTACAAATTTGTTATTGATGAGCGCGCAAACTTTTCCCGAACGCCGAACTATTTCCAACTCAGGCCGTTGGTTTTTCAACGCTCGCCTGAAATACGGCCTGCAACTGTGGAACAGTAATATTAATAACAATATCGATACGTTATCTTTATGTCCGTGCATGTTCGCATCGCGCCGAATAATAAAAATTGAAAATATGAATCGTCCGGATGCGAACGTTTATACACTTCGCCAACAAATCAAACGTTATTTGCTATTCGCGTAAAAATACGGAAGTATTGTCGATTTTATCGCATGTAGGGATCAGCCCCGCTTTTTTTACGTTCAGAACAAGCAGGATAACGAAAACAAATAATTCGCAGTTGGTTAATAGCAATAATGAAATTTACTATTCATGAAAGAGGATACAACAAATTTAAATAAAATTTGGAACACGTGGCGTAAAACTGGATGAAGTAAGCTCCAGTTTCAATTGAAAGTTTTATCTTTGGGATTTGACAGCAACGAGTAATGATGTCATCAATTATATTTTTTCCAGAAACATACCCAAACTTTTTTCCTCTTAAAAAGCTCTTGTTTTTCTGATAAACTTTTATTACAGACATTGTTCTGTTATTTCTCGTGTAAAAGTGCAATATCGTCTTAAAGAGTCTCAAAGGAAATACCACCAAAAATCGCATTAGCGGTGCAAATATCAAGTGGTCGTTGGAATATAATTGAATTGTCTTTGTTAAAAGTGCATAAATGTCAGAAAATACTTGTCATCACTCAATACAAACGTCAAACGTATAACTTTTGTGCTTAAAAAATATTTTTTCATTCAGAAAAAGTTGATATATTGCTAATTTACGGCGAGCCACAAAAAAAATTCAAGAAGAGCTGTAGAGTTATATCGAGAAAGGTATCCAGAAGGCCTCATTCCTGATCATAGAACCTTTACAAGGTCGCCTCCAACCTTGACCAAAGGGTAAGGAACAATGTTAACACAGCTACTGTTACAGTATTTTAAAAAAAATTCTATACGACAGGCCAGATGGGAATTGAATTTGGATAAATCAACCGTTCAACGAATTTGAAAGTTCAATGGGTATCATGACTACAAAATTCTCAATTTGGAGCATTTGCCTGAGCGTCACATTGAAAACAGACTTAATTTTATAGCTCAAACTGTAGTAAATGTAGAAACTGTTGATCAGAACCTTTTTCGGCATGTTTTTTTGGATGGACGAAAGTCGGTTTGTCAGCAATGGTTTGTCAAACAGACGCAACGAATACTATTGGTCTATTGAAAATCTCCACACTGTAAATCCAGTCCAAAACCAAGGTCGTTTTGGAGTAAATGTATTGTGCAACGTCATCAGTAGGCATTTAATTGGGCCTTATTTTTATGAACATACATTGAACAGCGTGAGTTGGACAAATTTTCTACAAGAAAACTTCCTGCAGTTCTGGAGACTGTGCTTTTCCAGCTAAGGTTTCAGCAAGACGGTGCTCCACTCCACAAGACCAAGCTTGAGCAGCAATATTTAGATAACACTTTCCCAGAAAAATGAATTGGGATCAATGGACCTATTCAGTGACCCGGAAAGTTACTAGATCTAACACCTCTCGATTTTTTATGAGGGGTTTTAAAAATAAGGTTTTCAAAACACCTTCACGACATATTAATCATTTCAAAGAAAAAATCACAAACGCTTGTAATGAGTCCCACAGCATGAGCAGCCCACAAAGAAGTTAGGCGGAGATTGGGTATGTGTCTTGAAATGAGAGGTCATCTAGAAAATAGTTGTAATATGTATGTAGTATGAGGGAGTTTGCCTCATTTTTTAAGTTTAGTTATTGACATTATCACTTTTTGTTTTAACTGTATTAAAAAATTATCCATTTTAATCATTCTTAATGACATTTATGCACTTTCAACAATGAACATTCAATTATTTTCCAACGATTACTTGATCCTCCTATCGCTAATGTTATTTGTAGGTGGTATTTCTTTTAGGCTCTTTAGGACGATATTGCTTATAACTTTTAAAGGAAAAGTAATACAAAAACTTGTCTTTAGTAAAAGTTTATTAGGAAAAAGAGAGCTCTTTAACAGTGGCAGCATTTATACACACATACATATACATTTCTATACTGATAACTGCACTTGTACGACATTGGTAGTACCATCTAGTTATAAACCATGCTTAAAAATAAAAATACTACTGCCAATATTTTAAAACCAACCCTAGACTCTGAAACAAATTACTGTAAGCAACTGATACAATTATTTTTAAAGGCGATGGTGGCTATAATTATGTCAAACACGCAATTTAGCTTTAAGAACAGCCTTCCTTAACTCCTGTGCGATTAAACGGTAGAAACAACTTGTATCCGATTGTTACTGGTAGGTGGGAATAAAATAATCCTAATTAAATTCACCTAACTCTTTAATCCGCCTTTAATTAAAATAAAATTATCTCCTGCTGCCGCGGCACATAACCTAATGCTGTTAATTTCAATTTAATTTAATACAGATGGAGAAACTCGAAATTCATTACACAAGAGGCAGCTCCGCCGGCGCGGAATATATTTATGTGAAAAAATTAGGTCTCGAGGTATAGGAAAGTCGCTACACGCGCCTAGAAAATAAAGCAATTAGATTGAAATCTGGAACAATCGGTGGCCAATGGAAAGATTATTCATTTGAAATTCTATACCTGTGTGGTGGCAGGTATGGCTATTATTCCAGCGAGTCTTATTGTGAACGCTGGTATATTTTGATTTTTTATTTAGAAATTAATTTGGAGTTCATTTGCAGTTTTATTTTCTTGACTGCTTTATATTTAGTTCAAAAATAGATACCGACCGTAAATAGGGGATTGAGTGGTGCAATATAATTTCAAGCAGTAGATATAAAAATCGTTAGAATATGTGGATATATGCATAGTATATGAACATAATTCTATATATCATGCCTATTTAAGTCATCTAACTCGATATTATTCAAAGTGGGGTGGTTACTAAGGGAATATATTACGTTTCGTCTTCAATCAGTGCTTATTTTACCCCAATCGAACCCACTACTCGAATATAAAAACTTATATAGGCACGGCGCTATTTGGAATGCGACGTTGCAACATTTCACATAAACAAGGTAACCGCTTTCTGTTTATCATGGCCTTCGTCTTTATAAAATTTAATCATTTAAGAGGTATTAAATATGTATATATGATATATCGAATTATTAGCTCTTCATAAATTTGCAATAACGTTTTTCAGTATTTGTGCGCTCTTGATATACTAGGTGTTTTTTAATTACTGTTATCGTTGACATATTATAAATTAGTGTGTAAATACATAATTGTTTAAACAGTATTGAGAATACTACATTAGTGCCGTGAGTACTCAGTGTTGTATTGTGACTGAGTGAAACTACTAACACCAGTTCTCGCCACGTAACATCGAACATCAAAGTATTGTAAGTTATGTTCATCTATGTCCTATCAAACTTTACATTATTCTTTCCTGTAGCTCCATACCTAGGACAACAGAAGTCGCCAAATTATTATTTAGTTAATGTATATTGTATTATTAGCATTACTTTGTGAATATCCTGAATAAATCCATTTTGAGTTTTACTTCTTGTCGTTTGCCGAGTTAGATACCGAGCCACTAAAAGTAACATTTTAAGTTTTAGAATTTACGGCCCCAGAGTGGCTTGCATCAAACATATAATTCCTTCTGTGCGAATTTAAAGTTGCGCAGTCACATCCTTCGTATAGAACTGAGTTTTTCAGTGTTTTTCCAATTTTTTGGCTCCTTAGAAGGCGTGCTAGTCAATGTGCTCCTGGCTGAGCGCCGTCATTTCCTTCGTATCGAATTGAATTTTTCACTGTTTTTCCGATTTTTTGCCCAAATCCACCCCTTATAGTATTATATAACATTCCATACCATTCAGTACTTTCAGAAACGATTTCGATACTGGCACAAAGAAAATAATATTTAAGGATTTCTCAAAATCCATAAAATTGTATACGATGCTGGTTTGAAGAAATATTAGTTCCTGCATATAACCAAGAGCAATAATATTGCAAAGAAATACGTTTTTGATGAGACGGCTACGGCGCAGGGACATAGCGTTCTATGATTGAATCCATACTGCTGTGTTTTTAATCCCATTAAATCAATATGTAGTCCTCAAAGAGAAATAATACCTTTCCAAAATTTAACAAAACAGTTAAAAATGTTATAAAAATTACATCAGCTAATTGGAAAAAATATGTCAAATATGTCATAAAAATTGAGGAAGACTATATTTACATCAATTGATTGGGCTAAATAAAAGTGATTTTATCATAACTGTTGATAAATAATCGGATACCTGACGTTAGTAGTGAGTGACCAATGTTAGTGCTAGGGTGTTTTTTATTACGATGTATAAGTCAATTTTGCTGTGTTTTTATGGTGTCGTTGTTATGTACTATATTGGAAATATATTATTTTTGTTGTTCTTTTTTATTTTGTTTTTATTTTAAATAGATATAATTTAACATATTAGTTATTTTTGTCTCTCTGTTTTTTTTTGTTCCCCTTATATATTATTACCCTACCCAATCCTGATCCCACCCTCCTGGCAGAGAACACTCCTACCTCCTTATGTGGTTCTTGCTGGAAATAATAATTTAAAATTAAATAATTTTGTAAACAAACTTTCTGAATTTTCACCATTCTTTTCTTGAAAATATACAGGGTGACATTGAAAAAACTATGCACAGTATCACGCGATAGAGGACCAAGAAATAATAAATAAAGTTATATACACTAATGTCTGATCGCCTTTTGTTTTCAAGATTTAGTAGCATTTAAAATTTTTTTGTAAAATTTAAATGTTTTCAATTTCTTCCGATTGTATGAAAATATTTGAACCAAAATTGATGCGCACTGTGACTTTGCATGTAGCTATTATGTGTCACAATATTCAGTTCATTCAGTATCCAATGGCGGAAGAAAAGGGTCTCGCTGATGCGACTTCTCCCACGTCTAGATTAGTCCACGCTACGCCACTGGATATTTGTAGTGCGTCTTAGAGTGTTCTTACGACCAAAAAGCTTAATTGAAAACTGAAAACTAAGCAGCGCCGTTTTTGTTCCTAATTCTGCTTATTGTAATCCGGATTTCCTTTAATAAAACGTCCAGTATGAGTTTGCCCCACATAACCTCCAAAACATGCGACACTTGCCAAATCCTTCCTAGCTGGTATCGCGACCATATCTTACAACTTTAATAGAATGGCATGACGCTTACCAATAACCCCTCCGAACTCGGCTCAAACTTAATCAAATCCCAGAAGTTTTTACTCCGATGATTGCAATTCCTGCTAGTTCGGATTGAAATGCAGGATAGACTTTTCTCATTGTATTATCGCAGGATACACGGAATTGCAATTATTTCGAACCGCGCGCCATCTTCGAACAATAAGGCCATTGTGTCGAGGCTCACTTCCGGTAATGCACCACGAGAAAGATTTACGATTTTAAAATAACGTGTATCCTTTGAAACATCATAGAAGGCAAGACTAATGACTCTGTGTTGCCAACAATGACATGATTCCATTATGGCTGGTAATTACTCGTCTTCTATCGAACAGAATCTTCATTAAATACGATACTATAAATACGTTCCCTTTAGAATTAAATCTGGTGTCGTAGTATCTGAATAATCTGTAAATCATTTTCTCTCCTACTGTCATAATGAATTACTTGATCTCACATTTTTAGATGTTGATGAAATAACTTTGGATACTGAGGATTATTTTCGGCTTCCAAGAGAATATTCTCGATTTCGCGTAGAATTTTCACAGTCGTCCATTTTTTGTGTTCAGCAGAAGTTTCTATGTAGTCTTCAGCGACAGAATTATACTTCCAGCCACTATGTCTTTTCATACTCAAAAGATTTACCCCCCAATCTACTAAAAGAGAGATTGAATATGAATATCTTCAAAAACAGTGCCTAGTATACGCATTTGTGTCAGGCAGTTTAAGATATCGTGCAATTATTACTTTTGGCACATTGCGAATATTATTTATACCAATAAGTTGTTAAGTACATTTACCAGCTTTATATCGAATATAGAGTGAGTATTTCTTCCGTAATTTCTCTGGCATGAGATTGCAAACAGATTGCATTAATTATATATAATAATACTAATATACACATTTGGAAAGTGAGGATCTTGATGGTGAATTGTGTTTTCCCGCTTGCGTGTATTTGTGTCATGCTACACGCATCCTTCGCCCACAGCGTGCTTCCACTGTTCGCATAAGGCAGTGTTGCCAAGCCGGAAAAATTCAGTGCATGAGAATAATTTCAAAATAGCATGAGGTTTGGAGAAAAAAGCATGGCTTAATTTATCAAAAAACACCTCTTGACACAGCTAAATTTTTAATTACTTTTGTAATGCCATTTTTATTTCATTAAAAAGCATTATGTTATGCTATTTTATCATCATATTACATTGTAAGTAGGTACTTACAGGTACTTACTTAAAAGTTATTAACCACGTAACCTTTCTAATTTATTTTATTGTTAGGCCGGGCGAACGTTGAGGCGCAGTTGACGTAACGCAGGGTGACTCACGGGTCGTAAAATCTGTTGTTTCCAGAAAATGTAGGTACCCTTACGGAATAGAGTTAAGAATCACTGCAATACAGCGTGAATACAGCACACACACCGCAACTGTCATACCCGTTTATGTATTCATTGCTAATTATTAAGAGATCAGTCTACAATAAAGGACATTTCAAGTACCCAAATATTGTAGATACCTACCTCTATCTATTCAATTTTGCCCTCGATTTTGCCTTTATTTCTCGTTAGGTCTTTGTTTTGGTAGATTTCAAAGAGAAATTTTAATAATTTTATTATTTCTTTTTGTGTATATTAAAAAGCATGAGATTTCCTCGGAATGCATGTGATCACACGCAAAAGCATGAGACCTGGCAACACTGGCAACAGGTGACCGGATTGAGGTCTGTAATCTGTGAAGATACCGTTTTTGTTGTGCGGCTCTCGTTAGCTCTCGCCTACCATCGGCCGTTATCGGAGATTGTAGACGCGCTAAATGGACATTCAAAATTTAAAGATCTTATTCACGCCGTGTTTTATTCGTTACTCTCTCCAAATAAATTAATACACGTCAGCATTTTAAATGCAATAAAATGACTTTGAGAAGAATAGAGCAGATATACAAATAAAATTTAGTTTTCTATTATACTACCGCGCCGCTTATACTTCGTACCTTCCCTGGGATGAAGCGGCAATTTCTACTTTCTCTGTAAAGATCCGCTATTTCCGATTCTGTATTATATATTATTAGTAATAAACTCGACAGTTGTAGATAAAACATTTGTTGAGCATAGGTTCATAAATCTATGTGTAAATAGCAACTTTAAATTTAATCATTCAAATATCACTGAAGAGATTCGACTTTCTGGACCTTATCTGAATTAATATACAAATTTAAAAAGTAGCACCTAATTTTTATTACTTACAATTACAAAGAATAATAAATGATATAATTAAATTTTAAATTCAGTTTTTATCAGTTAAATAAACATTTTCATTTGTTTTCCATTAAGCGATCAAATAAAAACGTAGCTTTGAAAAACGCATCCAACAAATGTAATTTCAGAGTTGTTATTTCAAATAGAATTAATTCATACACAATTTAGATACTCCGCATTCAACATTCCACCGTACACTAACTACCTAATAATCATGTTAAAATCTACACTTATGAGCAACTAACTCAAACGTTGGGAAAGTTAGAAACTTCTACTATCTCTCTAACTACCCTCCCTTCACGACTGATTTTACAGTCTGCTGCATATTGCTCATTTAGGACGGTAAACAAAAAGGGATAGCGGTAGGTGTGGCCACTAAGACCCTAGGATGGCATGATAAAGTTAATGAAACCCTATGTAATTAAAACGGATGCGTCCTAAAACAACCAAAAATTAGCTTTGCCTAAACGGTTATTACCAGAAATAAATAAATAAATGACTAGGAAATCAGAAACAGTTTTTCATGAAAACTGTATGTAACGATTTTTTTATTTTTACAAGACATCTCATGTTTTTACGAAAATGTTTTAATGTTCCATTAGCGTTTGACAAAATGTTTATTAGCTGCTAATATATCTTTAGTACTAATAGCTTTTCGCTTAGTAGTGACAAATAACTGTCATACAACATATCATGTTTGTATCACCCTTTATTTTATACTGACAACCTTTTATTTGTAATAAATATACTGGAAAATTATTTCAACATAACTACCTAAGTATAAAAAAGTCTTAATTTTACAAAATGTAGTATAAATATATTTAACTGTTATTTGAGTAAGCCTTATTGAAACAAGATATATTAATAGTTAATATATGCTTAGTACCTACAGTATTTTATTTAGTTCTAACAAATAAATCAATAATTAGTTGCCTATGGGAGGTTAATATAAATACAGACTTAATTATAGTCGCCCGTTTAGATAAATTATTTATTAAAACAAGATTTGTTAACGACTAAGATACATTTAATACCAGCAACCTTTTGTTTAGTTATAACAGATAACTGTTAATTTAGTTCAACACAATTGTACAAATAAAAATGTTTAGTTTAACGAAGAACAATACAATTTTTTGGCAAAAGAGCTATAAAATATTTACTCAAACAAAATATATTAAAAGTCAATATATGTTTACCAGGCTTTGTAAATCTTTTATTTGTAATAGATAAATGCATTGTTAATTTTATAAAACTATACACAAATTTTCAAATTTTAATTTTTAATTAGCGTTTGACGAAAATGTTTATTAGCTGTTATATAATATATGTTTAGGACTAACAACCTTTCGCTTAGTAGTGACCGTCATCATATACAACATATCATGTTTGTAACCTTTATGTTGTATCACCCTTCATTTTATACTAACAACCTTTTATTTGCAATAAATATACTGCAAATTAGTTTCAACAATTACATAAGTATAACAATTTGTCACACAAATAAGAATGGCATGGAAAAAAAAACTTGATTTGAGAAAATTTAGTATAAATATATTTCATTTGACTAAGCTTTATTGAAACAAGATATATTAATAGGTAATATACCTACAGTATTTTATTTAATTCTATTAAATAAATCAATAATTACTTACCTACAAGAGTTCAATAGAAATATACACTTAATGCTAAAAAAATTTCAAATAGTCGTCCGTTTGGATAAATTATTATAAAAACAACACTTGTTAATGCCTAGTATACCTTTAGTACCAGCAACCTTTTGTTTACTTGTAACAAATAACTCTAATTTTGTTCAACACAATTGCACAAATAAAAATGCTTAGTTCTACGAAGAACTATACAATTTTTAGGCAAAACAACTATAAAATATTTACTCAAACAAAATATATTAGAACTTAATATATGTTTACTAGGCTTGATAAATCTTTAATTTGTAATAAATAAATGATTTGTTAATTTTAGAAAACTATATATGCAAACTTTTTGACTTGAACTATTATTGACACAAGATATAATAGTCGGTACATATATATTTATTAACTACAACTTATCAGATAGTTCTCATAAATAAACTAATAATATTGTATCAATATAATTTTTTTTATTTAAATGATTTTACTAGAAAGAAGCCTTGCTTCCGTTGGTTAATGAACATTAATGCATAATTTTAATATATTTTGCTTAAGGCTTATAATACTAACCTTAAAAATGAGATTAAATGTGTGCCACGACTTTTGGGAGACAGCGTATGTCGGCACAACTTTACGTGAGTGGCGTGCCACATTTGCATCGACTGGGGATGCGAAATTAATTAAAAATTTCAGGATTAAAATATTTAAATTTCGGGTGCTCTCCCAGGTTAACAAGGTAGAGAAGGGGGCTCTATAAACTTTCTAATCAAATTATGCATGTTTAAATTTACGTCAGGAAATTGAGGAGGCCTAAGGCTCACTGTCGAAATTCGGGGTGACGTGGAAATCATGAAAATGGGGTGATCTTTGGTAGCTCATGGATAGAGTTTTCAAACAAAGCAAATGGAAGAGGTTACATATAGAGAGAATTGAGAACAAGATATAGTGTCCTAATGAAAGCCTTTATGATACAGGCACAGCATAACGAAACCAGCAAAATGACTCGACTGTCGGTACTTTGATCTATTTCAGACAGGCGCGTTTAGCGCCACGGGTGCTTGCCGGTTTCTATCTCTCTCTCACATTTAGCAGGGCCGTATTTAACAGATATTTAATACAAATAAGACCATGAATGTGGTTGTTTGCAAAGGTTTAATTAAACCTATTTTAATTACGTTCCTTTACATAAAATGCATTAGAATGCAAATACAAATAATTTATAATAATAATAATAAAATAAGTTACCTACTATTAATTATTTTATTTTCAGTTATGTCTCCAAATTATTGTTTTCTGGTTGTATTAACAACTTTGAAATTTCTACTTACACATTTTATTGTATAAACCTAGCATATAAATGATATATGAAATTTTTCACAACACTGTTTTGAGCAGAAAGTATTTCAAAATTCTCTTGGAAAAGGATCTCCAGGGTTGTTATGAATTTAACGAAATTATTATGAGACATATACAGATTTCCAAAAAATCCAAAATTAATGTGCAAATGTCTGAACATAGTAGAAAGGCAAAGGGCGCAGATATTCCAAATATTTCAAAATATTTGTTTGTCACTATATATTCTCAGTCCCAAATTGTATAAAAGGAAACTTGTTAAATTATTTTGTTTACTTAGTGCGTCAACTTTACAGTCATTTATAAAGCATATCAAAATTGCCCCTGAAGTTAATGACGTTCTCAAAATTTTAGAATAGAAATTTGAAAATTTTAATCATATAAATAAATTGTATGTGGTCTGTGCAGACGAAATTAGTCCGATAGCAAGTTTATTTTATACAAGAGACATTGATAAAATTTGTGGATTGGAAGATTCAAATTTTCTATTTAATGGCAGCATCGTGTATGAATCTTTATATTAGATTTAAAGTGCTTCATTTAGAAGTAAAAGAAACGGAGAAATTTGTCAGCAACATTAGCAACCTATTTGATCCTTTAAATTTCTCGAGTCAAAATGCGTACATATTCACAACTGACGAAAACGATCTCTTTAGAACCTATTTCGATATATTTCAGAAATCACAAATAATTGATTCAAAAGGAGAAGATATAACATCTACAATATAATGTATTACTGGGTGGAAAATAACAATATTAGGTTTCATTAAATTAGAAGAATTAGCTAAAAATGAAGGTATGAAATTTATGAACTACAAGCATTAAACAGGACTGTTTAAAAATTGTTTTGGGGCAATACGCCAGCGTCACAAAAGGCATTTTCTCGAACAGCAAAACAATACTGAATACGTCTCTGATATCTTACTCCCTCTCCCAACGAACCTTCGCTTATACATGCTGAGAAGGCTGCGCGCCATATCTTGCGCGTCTGAAACTATTTGCCCGAGTCCGTTTGCTGGTTTCATTATGTTGTGATACAGGTTTGTCTGAAGGAGAAAAAAAGCGAAAGCAAATTCATTATTTGGTTACTTAAGAGTAGCTTTGCACTTCACCAGAATAATGAAGCTCAACAAAAGGGTAAAGAAGCTTTCAATTTAACTCTTTAGCTCCAAAGCACCTTTATCCAATAATAATATAAAATTTTATAATACTCTTATCTACATCTACATTAAAACTTTTATAACTATCACTGGCGCATAAAATTTTTATTAGTTTTAGATGCTATTAAATTACTTTGTTTATAATTTTCATAGCATTTGAGGTTATATAAGTAAAACTAAGTATCTAGTTCTTATTTTCCTGGTATTTGTTCACTGCTATTACTAAAATAGTTATTTGAGACACAAGTATGAAATGTTCTTATAATTATACAATATTTACATATATTTGTCATTATAATCTTCGTCTTACTATATTCTGAAGGTGTTTAAGCTAATACAACCTACACTTTATTTCAACTAAGCAAATCACCTTGTGTTTGTTTCCATGCAGACTTAAACTATCAGTTTTGATACTATGGAAGATAAACAAGACCAACAAAACGCTTCTCTCAGTGTTTCGACGACAGTTATTATTTTTATTGCCGCTATTTGTCGAGAACGTCGTGATTTTAATGCGTTTCATTCACATTTTCGGTTCATTTGTTGAAAGCCATCATCTCTAAGTGAGAAGGATCGCGTCTGTCACTTCCAACGCATAAGTTTTCATTACGTTGGCGACGCAATTTTAAAGATAAACTGCCCCAACGTCTAAATCCTGAAGGTAGCCGGTGTCAAATGAGGCCGCCGTCGTAAATAACGGCTTGCATATTCCGAAATCCCACTCGCCCTGGCTAGACTATAAAATAACTGGGAAAGGATAGCAGTGCCCAAAGGGTAGAGCGTTGTTCTTCATTCTCGAATAATGCGCGTTTCTTTTCTGTAGAGGTGATCCACACTGAGAGTTGTGTTCGATTGTAAAATACTAATTGGCGAAAATCACGATGTGGCTGACATACAGAATCGGAAATTGCGAATCTTTACAGAGAAAGTAGATATTGCCGCTTCATCCCAGGGAAGGTACGAAGTATAAGCGGCGCGGTAGTATAATAGAAAACTAAATTTTATTTCTATATCTGCCCTATTCTTCTCAAAGTCCTTTTATTGCATTTAAAATGCTGACGTGTATTAATTTATTTGGAAAGAGTAACGAATAAAACACGGCGTGAATAAGATCTTTAAATTTTGAATGTCTATTTAGCGCGTCTACAATCTCCGATAACGGCCGATGGTAGGCGAGAGCTAACGAGAGCCGCACAACAAAAACGGTATCCTCACAGATTACTTACAGACCTCAATCCGGTCACCTGATGCCAGTGTTGCCAGGTCTCATGCTTTTGCATGAGATCTCATGCATTCCGAGGAAATCTCATGCTCTCATATTTTGATTACAAAATCTCTTGCTTTCTAATAGACACAAAAAGAAATTATAAAATTATTAAAATTTCTCTTTGAAATCTACCAAAACAAAGACCTAAAGAGAAATAAAGACAAAATCCAGGGCAAAATTGAATAGATAGAGGTAGGTATCTACAATATTTGGGTACTTGAAATGTCCTTTATTGTAGACTGCTCTCTTAATAATTAGCAATGAATACATAAATGGGTATGACAGTTGACGGATATGCGGCGTGTGTGCTGTATTCACCCTGTATTGCAGTGATTCTTAACTCTATTCCGTAAGGGTACCTACATTTTCTGGAAACAACAGATTTTACGACCCGTGAGTCACCCTGCGTCACGTCAACTGCGCCTCAACGTTCGCCCGGCCTAACAATAAAATAAATTAGAAAGGTTACGTGGTTAATAACTTTTAAGTAAGTACCTGTAAGTACCTACTTACAATGTAATATTATGATAAAATAGCATGACATAATGCTTTTTAATGAAATAAAAATGGCATTACAAAAGTAATTAAAAATTAAGCTGTGTCAAGAGGTGTTTTTTGATAAATTAAGCCATCTCATGCTTTTTCTCCAAACCTCATGCTATTTTGAAATTATTCTCATGCACTGAATTTTTCCCACCTGGCAACACTGCCTTATGCGAACAGTGGAAGCACGCTGTGGTGGAAGTATGCGTGTAGCATGACACAAATACACGCAAGCGGCAAAACACAATTCACCATCAAGATCCTCACTTTCCAAATGTGTATACCTAGTAGAATAGAAAAGAGTTTATTTATAAAAAACTATAAAACATAGTCATCAGTAAAAAAACATATTTGTAAATAAACTACACTTCATATAAGTGTACAGGCGCTGTTTATGAAGAACCCAAAAAAATACAATTAAAAATATAATAAAATATACAATTAAAAATTGCACTTATATATCATTAAAAACATAATAGTTATGACTACAATAAAAGAACGCAAAAATATACAACATTAAACAAAACAATTTTTTGCACATATAGGTACTTCCATTCTTCCATTAGGGAAAAGCTATCGCTACAGTAGATGCAAACTACGCAATACATGAAACTCCAGTGACAGAAGCTAAAACAATGTATTATATCTCTGCTCAGGATTTATAATGTCATACATTTGTTTTTTGGATTTACTGAAAATATATTGTTTAGCTTTGATTTTGAATTGCTTAAAGGTAGTCATATGTTTAAGGGTAACAAGAAGCGAGTTGTATGCTTTTGCACTGAGATGCATAAGGCATCGTTGTCCGTTGTTTTTGTAGGAACTCTTAGATTGCTATTTTTATTGCCTCTATCGAGTGTGAACAACATGTAGTGGACAGTTTCTGTATTTTTTTTAGGAATTTTGCAAATTTTATTGAGATTATACGATATTTAGTTATAAAAAGTGTACAAAAATCAAGCAGACTACATATATCGCACTTTCACTTCAGTTCAATTGTCTGAAATCTCGCCTATGGCATAATGATGAGGGCTAACAAGCCCGAAACCGGCTATGTCTGGTGGTGTGGCCGACAAGGGTTCTTGGATGTTCACACAGATACTGCAGGTGTAATTCAATGCCGGTCGGGGCATTAGTCCGCGGAGTAGTTGTTACCTGCAGTATCATTTATAGAATCATACTACTAGTTTCTTAAATTTGACCAGCTACTCAAATTTCAAATCAAGATCCAGGAGTAAAAGAAAATTGCAAAATTAATCAAGACGCACTGCCAATAGCACAACGAAAAAGTCGCTGTTAATATAAGAGTAAATTTGGACGGTCAAAAATCAAGAACGATAAAAAAAATGTACATGTATAAATTTTAATTCGATATTTCCCGTATAGAAGCGTTCGATATTCAGGATTTTTTCGATGTATCATTAATATTACAACAATTGTTATCGATACAAAATATCGAATATCGTAAATAATTGTGTCGGTATTCTGCATATCCTATTTTTTACCTCTATCCATTCCAATCTCTTTGATATCTTTAGAATACGTTAAAAAATTGGTATAATTTTAATAAAAGGTTATCTCCGTGTGGCAGAGCTGGGGGTAGAACTTCTATATCGCAGGCACAGCATCGGCTTATTGTCTAAACTTGAAGTCGGAGATTCGGACCGGCGATGTTTTATCTTAATTGTTTAATCCCAGAATGCTTTTAAATACTTTTTGGTCTATTCAGTATCATCTGTTTGTGTTGCCTCGCAGGCCTGCAACGAGAGGTCGGGAGATAAGTAAGTTTTACGGACGCGCGGGGAACTTTTGCTTTGTTTATTCACTTCCAGAAAACTTTCAGCAGCCGACTAATGGAATTCTATTAATGCGATATTCTTATTATTCCTTTATTGGGGTGGGCCAGTGCCAAGCCGAGGCCAGAAGCTGCAGTGGCGATATTAAATATTTCTGCATTAGTTGGCCACAGAACTAGGCTAATGAGCTGGGTTTATGTTATTGCTGCAAGAATTTGTAGGATCTAGAATTATATTATGTAGTTTGGGATCAGTTGGTAGTCGAGTCGAAGACGTCAGTACTTGAATCGTGTGTACCACACACTGCAGGTTCGAATCCTGCGACCGGTAGACCGTAGATCAGCTATAATTGTGGAGAGAATTGGCACACTCTCTACGGATATGGTAGGGTGGAAGAAAGCTGGCTTGGATGAATGTGAGCGGTTGATACTGGTTAGTGTTTGACCATCCCGTTAATTAATGAAGTGTCCCTCATTCCTGCACTGAATGGTGGTTAGGGCCTACCAACGTAAGTCGTTCCTGGATGCAAATGCGACCTGCTTAATAAAATATCTTTTTTATTATGCGGGTTGGGTTATAGGTATGTTAGGTTAATCTGTGGTCTCATTTTTGTTACTTCATTTTAAAACACCCTGTAGAAAGTACTAGTACTATCTGAGCATCTAAGAGGGGCATTCCACGCCAACTCAACAGTCGATCCCACATCACCCTCTCAGATCTGGCTCAAAATTGGTACATCGAATGGTACTATTGAAAAAGGGATATTTCCAAATTTTCGGCCCCTAAGACCGCTTCTTGTCACCAGGGGCCCATAGTGAAGTTTTCGACCATCATTTCACCCCCAGGGGTCTGAAATCGGTTTTTCGTGTACTGACGCGGCATTTTAGTCTAAAAAAATTATCAAAAATGCATAGAAGATGCCAAATTTCCCGTAGAACACGATGCCGCCATCCGTTTTCCGATATCTAGCAAGGGGAGTCCGAAAAACCGCGCTTTAGTAAAAAAATCTGATATCTCAAATACGGTCGTTACAAACTGGCTGAAAATTTACCAAAAGACTCTTTGATTATTGCTCTTTCAAATGTTCATACGCGCGTGGTGATCATTATATGTAAAAAAAAGTTATACGCGTTTTACAGGTTTTATATGGGATTTTCTATAATTTTTTCATTATAACCGCTCCACTGGCCCTATCCAGCTGGGTAATAATTGGATTTTTTTCTCTCACCAAACGTCTCTTTTGTCCCCCTGTCTTTACAAACACAGAAATTTCTCCAGCCAGTATTAGAGAAACCATTATTTAGATAGAATGCTGATTCATGTATAAAGACGTGTAAAATAGTGAAAATAATATCGAGATGTATAGTGTCAACAATGATTGTAATGTGGGTTTTCTTATTTCTTACTGCGATTTTCATTCGTTATATTATATTATATTCATATTTTTTACAAACAATAGAAGTAAGCTGCAGAAAATGTAAATTTGCTCAAAAATTATAAAATGACGAAAAGTTGTGAAATAAAATCATTGAATAAATAATGTTCTCTAATACTGGCTGGAGAGAGAAATTTCTGTGTTTGTAAAGACAGGGGGACAAAAGAGACGCTTGGTGAGGGAAAAAAATCCAATTATTACCCAACTGGATAGGGCTAGTGGAGCGGTTATAATGGAAAAATTACAGAAAATCCCATATAAAACCCGTAAAATGCGTGTAACTTTTTATTTACATATAATGATCACCACGCGCGTATGAACATTCCAAAGAGCAATAATCGAAGAGCTTTTGGTAAATTTTCAGCCAGTTTGAAGCGACCGTATTTGAGATATCAGATTTTTATAAAGCGCGTTTTCCGGGCTCCTTGCTAGATATCGGAAAATGGATGGTGGCATCGTGTTTACGGGAAATTTGGCATCTCCTATGTATTTTTGATCATTTTTAGACCAAAATGCCGCGTCAGTACACGAAAAACCGATTTCAGACCCTGGAGGTGAAATGGTGATCGAAAACTTCACTATGGGCCCCTGATGACAGGAAGCGGTCTTAGGGGCTGAAAATTTGGGAATATCATTTTTTCGATAGTACTAATCGATGTACCAATTTTGAACCAGATCTGACAGGGTGATGTGGGATCGACTGCTGAGTTGGCGTGGAATGCCCCAAGAGATACTTACTGAAATCACACTCAAACATACTCCGACGGTTGCCTCCAATATGATAACTCGGAAGTGCAGTAAATTTTTCAAAGCAGTCTGGAACATACTTCAGCTAGCTTAGATTCGAAAGTGCATGAAACCTCCACCGATTGCGGCATCAAAGTCAGATCTAATCCGCGACCCAATCGATACGAAAATCCACGTCCGTGGTTTCGAATAAAGTAAGTCTTCAAATACCTCCAGGAAAATTTCAATATGGATGCACTTAAGGAATTGAACTA
This sequence comes from Monochamus saltuarius, assembly GCA_025584915.1. NCBI lineage: Eukaryota > Metazoa > Arthropoda > Insecta > Coleoptera > Cerambycidae > Monochamus > Monochamus saltuarius. The sequence goes on along the minus strand of CM046728.1, from coordinate 3,449,301 downwards.
GGTAGTTCAAGTAAATCTACACGGTAAATATCTTAAATTTAGAGCGGCTTCTAGATGCACCGTTTATTGCTGGATTCGTGACTTCCCGCGTTCCCCTCAAATGCAAATATTCGGGAAAATAGGGAAACATCCCCAGGAAATGGAGATTCTATTTCAGGATGTCGGAATCTGAGGTGTGATTTTTGCTATACGTGTATACGATTCTCACACACATCTTGCAATTTAAACAATTAAGAAATTGTCCACAATCACCCTTCAGCTGACTTTTTATTGACCCTTGAGTCATAGAACCTTGCAGTCTATTCAATATTTAATATAGCCGTCCCAAAAGTCACGCACAAATTCATTATTAGGTAAACAAAAGACATTATTGAAAATTCTCGAAACAGGTCGATTTTTGATTTTAATTTACTTTTGTTTCAAAAAATAATTTAATATACAGATTCGGAAATTGCGGATCTTTACAGAGAAAGTAGAAATTGCCGCTTCATTCCAGGGAAGGTACGAACTTTAAGAGGGGAGGCGACGTGCATTGGTCTAGCATTCCCCACTACTACGGTAATCGGTTCCGTATCGCCATTGCAAATCTAACTGTCAGATCAACTGATGGCAGTGTTGTCAGATCTCATCCATTCCGAGGAAATCGCATGCTTTCATATTTTGATTACAAAATCTCATGCTTTTTAATAGACTCAAAAAGAAATAATAAACTTATTAAAATTACTCTTTGAAATCTACCAAAATAAAGACCTAACGAGAAATAAAGGAAAAATCGAGGGCAAAATTGAATAGATAGAGGTAGGTATCTACAATATTTGGGTACTTGAAATGTCCTTTATTGTAGACTGCTCTCTTAATAATTAGCAATGAATACATAAACGGGTATGACAGTCTACGGATATGAGGTGTGTGTGCTGTATTCTCGCTGTATTGCAGTGATTCTTAACTCTATTCCGTAAGGGTACCTACATTTTCTGGAAACCACAGATTTTACGACCCGTGAGTCACCCTGCGTCACGTCAACTGCGCCTCAACGTTCGCCCGGCCTAACAATAAAATAAATTAGAAAGGTTACGTGGTTAATAACTTTTAAGTAAGTACCTGTAACTACCTACTTCCAATGTAATATTATGATAAAATAGCAGAACATAATGATTTTTAATGAAATAAAAATGGCATTACAAAAGTAATTGAAAATTACTTGCTTCTTTGAAATTATTCTCATGCACTGAATTTTTCCCACCTGGCAACACTGCTTGATGCAAACACGCTGTGGTCGAATTATGCGTGTAGCATGACACAAATACACGCAAGCGGCAAAATACAATTCACCATCAAGATCCTCACTTTCCAAATATGTATATAGTGACCTACCTTCGAGTAATGACGTCTTAACATTTTTTTAAATGGAACACCACATATTTTTCCAATTTCCGGATTACCCTAGGTGAGCTATTTCCAAAAAATGTATCACAAGTTGCTCCTAATTGTTACAGAGTGGGCAACAATACCCAAATTATTTACAAATACTAAAGTTATTTACAAATGAAAAAACGTAATAAAAAATTGATTAAAATGCTATGCGTCATTTTAAAATGCCATCTGGAACGTACTCAATTTATAAAAATATTGATGTTACATAGAAAAACGTAGAGAAACGTGATCGATCGTAGGAAATTTTATTGTTCGCTAAAAAAACCTTTGGACAGAAAAACCTAAATTAAATTTTCGAATTGTTGACCACTTACTGTCAAACAATGGGCCAGACGAGCAACAAATTCTTGTTGTACATTTCTAATAACTGCAGGCGGGATGGCACGAGCTTCCTGTCGAATTCGTTCCTTGAGATCGTCAAGATTATTTGGCTTAGTGACGTATACTTTGCTTTGTACATATCCCCAAAGGAAAAATCTAGCGGTGTTAAATCTGGAGATCTGGCGGGCTATTCCCTAGGTCCTCTTCTGCCAATCCACCGATGACGAAACACGTCATCTAAGTAGCGGCGAACAGCGATGGCATAGGGGCGGTGCACCGTCTTGCTGTAACCAAATTGTGTCATTGGGCAAATCTAGTTTTTCTTCATTGGGGAACAGTACAACCAAGGAAGGAACTAAATCAAATTGAAGACAATCTAAACATCTTGCGCCATCTAAATCTCCTTCAAAGAAATACGACCCCTAAGTTCGAATATCAACAATTTGGGCCCAAACATTGACCTTCTGAGGACGCTGAGTGTGTGCTTCCATCGTCCAGTGTGGATTGTGATCTGACCAGTACCCAGAATTCTGTTTATTAACGGTGCCACTTAGATAAAAAGACTCCTCGTTCGAGAAAATTATGCTTTTGACGAAATCCCGATCTGCCTCTTGTGATTGTGGATAAAACATTGTATTGCTCATTCATGTTTTGTCCACTTGAGAAAATTTAATAATTTAATATATTAAACATTCTTGCGTGAATAAATCTCTGCCTAAATCACTCTTATAATAAATAGCTGTTATTAAAAATTTTTAGCGTTCACTATATTATTCACACCAATAATACTGTTGTTCTCCTTCTGTCCCTAAGCAGCTACCTTTTTAATCAATTCAGGGGGCGAAGGAATGAGTATCTATATAATTTATAGAATTTATACGTTCCCTAACCGTCCTGAATCTCTCCGTGATAGCTTTGAACATCAAAGAGCCGGGTAACAGCCCAGGCAAGACAAAGAACATTGTAGCGGAGCCTTTGTTTTCCCTCACGGTATTTTGGAAGGCAGATATATTGTCTTTTTAGCTGGATCCGATTGATAAGTCGCCTCTTGCCTAAAGGGCGTCGCTTGGTAGAGTTCACTTGCTAATACCAGCACAACGACTCAATAAAGGGCTTCTAGAGGGAAGTCAATCGCTGTATCCGTTGCCGGGAACTTTCCGTAGGCAATTACAGTTGTTGCTTAAATGTTGAGGTTGAGATAAAGGTAAAACTAAAAGGCGGGACGAGCGGAGCAAATGACAGCAATTTTTCGTTCGGTGGTTATAATAATAATAATATTGCATTTATTGCCCAACAGAATAGACATTACAATTACAGGACAAAATATATTACATCCAAGTAATGAAGTAACAGTGTACTTAATTTTAATTACTAATAATATTTAACATTTACTAAATTCAATCAGCCTGAAAGCTACAGAGTTGTATAATAGATGAGGTCAGTTAACCGTTTCTAAAAAATTGAGAACCAACTGAAACCGTTGCTCCATGCGACTTCAATAAGGTAACCTTTTTTAACTATAAAGGACTGGGGAAGAGATTTTTCTAGTCCCAAATAATATACAGGGTGGAACAAAAAAGTTGTAACGGTTTAAATGGTTCGAAATCGTCGCCGGTGGCGCCCTCTAGAAGATATACCAAAATGGACAATAAAATTGAATTTGCCATCCCAAGAAACCCTTGGATACAAAATTTCGTGAAATTAACGTGAAACAGTCGAAAGTTATTAAAGAAAACGCGATTTATTTTTTAACTTTGACACCCTGTAGCTCCGTGATTATCAACTTTAGGACTAAGGTAAGTTTAGTTAAATCGACAGATTTTCAGCTATAATTTATGTGGCGACACGCTGTCCTAACCTAATAGGGACACCCTGTATATGCGTATATCCTTCGTAAAACTTCATAGAGCTATTTTTTCCCAGCACATGGAAGTGAAGCCATAAGTCTGCGAGTTTCTTAATCAGTACAACGTCGCGTTAAGGTTTCCCGCATATATTGAAATAACCGCGGAGTAAATACAATTTAACCTCTCCCACAGAAGCCGCAAGAGGTTGCTTTAGTAAGGTTTTTCTTGACCCCGACTGCTAATTCATTTACCCTTCTGTGGTAATGTAAATAGATGATAAAGCGAAGCTTTATTGGCATTATATTTCTTCGCCTGCGTAAACTTTATGCTGAAATAATAATTTTGCGAAACGCTGAATATTTAACGAGTGTTTTATAAAACATTCATTTGAGTTGGTGGGTATCCGTACGACTCGGTTTACTTATTATTTTTTTCAGTACGGTGTGTTATTTATTAATTAAATTGAAGCTGAAGAACGACGTAATATACAGTTTTTTTTCCAAAAGGCTTTATAATGTTCATTACAGAAGTTATGAATACCTACTCATCATAATATTAAACAAAGAAATATTACATCGGCTTCATCGTCAAAATGTTCAAGCGTTACATTCTGGAGGTGCTCTTCAGAGATTATACTTTTGTAACTACACACAACGCCAAAAGTCTTGGACACCCTGTATATAAAATGATTCAATTAAACCTAGTGGTCTTAATGTGGTAAAAAAGTACATGTACTTAGTGAACAAAAAAGACAATAAAAAATTGCAGACCATGAACCTTTACTTTATTACTAATGTTTTTACAAATCTGGTCAGTTTGGCAGTGTATTCAGCCAAGTGTTCCTTTGAATTTTTGTACATTATAAAACCAGGAGGTGAAATTTCTGCGTTTACCCGAGCAAGATTGGCTGCTTTACATGATGCAGGACATTCTAATCATCAGATATCGAACATGTTGGGCATTCCTAGATCCTCTGTTACATTAATAGTACACAGGACAGCCAACTCTCCTGACATGAATCCTATTGAAAACATGTGAGACTTCATTGCTAGAGCCCTTCATAATCATATTTCCCCACTTCAGACTGCAGATGAATTAGTCGAGGCGGCAGAAGAGGAATGGAACAATATTCCTCAAGAGATCGTTAACCGCTTAATTATCTCAATGCGCAGATGTGTCAATATGCTATTGGAACGTGGTGGATGTCATACCGACTATTAGTCAAATAGAGAACTTGCTTTGTTACTTCTTTTTGATTTAATAAATTTTGTCAAACACACACATTTGCTGGTATTTAATTTTCTAAGTACTCGAACATATTCTTTTCAGATTCAGAAACGATACACTTTTATAAATGTATTTGGTTTTTCTGACAAAAAGATTTCTTTAACATGAATGAGGGGGACTTCAAGAGGATGGACATTTTGAACAATTTTACCATCTGCCAAAGTTTGTAGATTTAAAAAGAAGTATACAAGCTCTAAAACTTAATTTTTTCGTATCTCGAATAGAACAGTTTTTGCATGACCACCCTGTCCGTGGATGTTATCTATTGTATAAGTAAAAAATCAGAAATCTACGCCAAAGATCGCCGGCATCGGCCAGTATTAAATAAAGAATACCGGGCTGAGATAAATAAGTTTAGCGGCTATCCATCGGATCTCCCTCCAGCTTCAACCACAGACATGCAATAAACATGAGAATCGGGAGAATCCCGCTAATGCACGGGCTAAGTTTGAGTGGTTGCCAGTTTGATGCCCCTCGAAAAAAGTTATCGACTCATCTCAGAAATCAGGATAATCGTTAGTCCATTAGTGGAAGAGGGACGGGAGCGGAGTTGGCCTCGGGGGTGAGATCCAACTTTGGCGCGATTATTTCGCACCGTTGCGCTCAGGGATTCAGCGCATAAACGCTTTGCAGCCGGCGATCATCCATAAATTCGTTAAATTTGTGAATCAATACCAATTTACCATAATGGATGCGCTCCGTCGACTGCTGCCCACATAATTGAGAAATTTATTATCACCAGTGACACCCCGCAACTTGAAAAGTCTCGGTGCGTTGCCCGCACCCATGAAATATGAACGTTACTGTGGATTTATGATCGCGACAGCTGATAAAAATATCACACGTACGTAGCAGCATCCACAGAAGCTGCTGCTTTCACGTAAAAACAGTTGAGTAATGACTACAGTCAAGTCATATCAAAGGAAACACTTCCTGATAAGAATCAAACAGTATAGCGCTCATGAAACTCAATTCCTCAAGCAAAGCATGATGATAAAAAAGTAGTTAGTAAAAAATTGTTTACTTTTACACTTTCCAATGTAAGTTAAAAGTTAACTACAATCAAGTAATATCTATGGAAAGAGTTCCTGACATGAATCAAACAGTATAGTGCTCATGAAACTCAATTTGTCAAGCAAAATGTGACCTTCAAAAGTTAAATTCCCATTTTAAAGAAAAATGTGTTTTATTTTATATTATCAGGTTTACAGGTACACCTCAGCAAAAACAAACAACTCCAACATGATTTGATGACAAGCGCATGCCATTATTGTCTGTATATGAAAACTTTCAAACGTAATCCGCGTTTCCGAACTAGAGCAAGTGCCGTTTCGCAGACCTTACTCAAATTAATTACAGTACCATTAAGGAACTTGTCATGCTGAAGGCTTAATTATTTATTTCACTTTGTTTTAGACTGCGAAATTCCGAACAAAGTTTGGCCAGCGGGTATTAAAACAGAATTAATTAGAACGCGATATAAATTCAGGTGTACCAACTATTTTCCTAATTTGCATTCACTGTTTCCTAGCTGAACCATCCCGAGCTTAGTCGTCGAAATTCATTTATTTCGGCCGATCAAAAATGTTGGAAACAATGCAGGTGCATTCGACAGTCCGAAAGGCAAACTGATAGAAATTTTTTTGGGAACATTTCATTTTAAAAGAGTAGAGCATACGATTAATTTTGTAGGAAAGGGATCCTCACTATACAGAGTCTTTAAATAAAGTTACAAGCGTTGGGACATATCAGAGGACATGAAAATATAAGATTGGAACTCTTGTTTGAAGATGTGAGTTTTGCTTTACGACACAATGATTACTTGTGGAATTCTTGGAAGAGAACGTTGTGGGTCTATATAAGTTACCCAACGTAATTATAAGCCCAAACGATCTTGAATATTATTACATCTATGAAGGTGAAGAGACAAGTTCCTTTGCATTGTTTGAAATAGTGGAATAGAAAGGTCCATTGGTGCCAAATCAGAACTTCGGGCTGGCCATCTCACGGTCTCTCTATTCTAGTCATCTTTCAGGGTATTCTACTTTGAGCCACAGTAAGAATAAACATCTCGTATATGAAATGATGATATTCTCTGTGACAATAGCCACTCTGCCAGCAGATTCAAATCTTGCGGCAGGTAGACCTTAGACTAGCTATATTTGCGGAGAGGATTGGCACCCTGTCTGCGGGTATGGTGGGGTAGAAAAATGTTGTCTTGGGTCAATGTGGGAGATTGATAGCGATAGATATTTGACTACCCCCCTAATTAATGAGGTTTTCCAAGATTCCCTCATTCCTGCACTGAATGGTGGTTACGGCCTACCATCGTAAGTCGTTCCTAGGCGTAAGTGCGGCCTGCTTAATAATAATATTATTATTATCTTTGTCGAATTTCCTCTCAAATTTCTTATTCAAACTCGTTCAGTTTGAAAGAGGAATACAGAAGGACGAATTAATAGTACAATATCTGTTTATCTGGAAAGTTGTGCGGGTAAGGGCTGGCGCATTAGTATTCCGCGAAGCTGGAGGTTAAATTGCAAGCAACGCGGAGGCACCGCTGACGGTTTCCATAATATGCAGGTAGCATCGCCTCCCGATGGCCCCAGCTTTCAATCGGTCTCGGCGGAATAAGGATTTATATCCAGGTATCCATGTCATGACTTCTGCACTTGCAGGCTGCCGTGCCAGATAAAAACTGACGGCGCCAATTTAATAAGCGCGACTGCCTGGTTATAGGAAGGCACGTAGTTGCTGGATAAGCTCTATCGTGAACTGCGCCACTGGCCGTCGCGAAATATTGACCTGTTTTGCTGTTGCGACTGCTAATTTTCACTTTTACGGACCACTCGCTGCATTTTCCACTGATCGCAGGGTCTTTGAGGCTCGAAAAAATACAGGGTGTTTAAGTTGAAGAGGAACTTGGAACAGTATGGAAACCACTTATAGAATAAATCGGTAATTTGATAACTAACTAAATAAACTGCTCCACAAAAGTTAAGGAAGTTTACAAATATCGAGATTTCTTTTAAAGGTTGACGTTTTTTGTTTTCCAAATGGTTCTAGGTAATAAATAAAATGTTTACTGTCTTATCTGAGTGGTATTTTTGCTCATCATTAAGTGAGTGTTGAGACAATTGTTGTCAATGCTCTGGAATTTCATGGTATTCCGCACTTGGCACTGCCGCCTCTTTTGACAGACCTCAATCCAATTGAGCACGTATAGAACCAACTACAAAGAGCCATAGATTTGCATTAATTACCCTCACATACACTTTAGGATCTCATAGGGCTTTTACCACGCCTGTGGCGAGAAATTGATCAAGACTACTTCAACAACCTGATAGACAGTATGCAAAGGTGTTGCCAGGCAGTCATTGTTCGAGGAAGACAAAAATAAAACTTTGCCAAAATGCTTTCGAAGGAGGAACAAAAAAGCCAGTCGTATAAAAGAGTAAACATTCAAGATAGCATATCAAAAATATTTTTGAACAAAAGTTGTCAACCTTTAAAAGAAACTCAAAATTGTTTAACTTATATAATTTTTGTGGAGCAGTGTATTACAGAAAAATGCTAAAATAGGCAAACTATATATCTTGTCGTACTTACCAATAATACCTATATGGCTACCTTCCCATAAAATTCTAGGCACCTTTGTTCATAGTATAAATATGGGTGGCTAAAACTTAAAGAGAGTGTCGCCAACTACTGTAGATAAGCAAGGGCCATGACCATGCTTACGCTTATACAGGACAACATAATCCACTCTATTGTTTATCTCTACCAACAAATTTTGATGTTGTACGTATTTTTTTGTACAAAACAAACAAAATCATTTGAAAGGAAAAGCGAAACAACCTTATTATTGTAAATATCGACATACCACAGTGGTCAGCGATACCGACAATCAAGCCTACATCGAAATCAAGCATGCAGCGAATGATGTATCGCACGTTTCATTGTTTTATCAGGCAACATGACTGTGGATGGTTATTGTTTAACGAACGAAAATTCAGCCGGTCGGATGAAATTTTATATCCCGCATGACGTTAATAGGTAAGTCAACGGTTAAGTCATGAACCAGATGGGAACGGACGAAGCGGGTTGCATAACTAAACTGTTTGTCAAAAATATTACATATGGATCAGGCGTGGATATAATGAAGAGTTAGTTTGACTAGAACAAATATATTGTCTAAAGCTATTTATTTGTGGCATAGTTTTAGTTTTCTTTAGTTTTGGTTTTGCCACACTTCTGGTTAGGCAAACATAGTTTCAAAAATAACCCTTGACTGTACCGTTTGGCGCACGGGCTTATTTAATTAATCTCATTATATTTTCAGAAGTGTGGCAAAAACCCAAAAACTAAAGTAGAACAAATATTTCGTGACTCTGTAGGAAAATAAGTTCATCCTACATATTGCAGTTAAAAACAGCCATCTGAACAACAACCTTCCAGACAAAGTACTCTTTTACTATAAAAGTCTGTTCTAATAAATGATGGATACTGGTTGCCAAGTGGGGGAACGTTATAGTACCATAAATATATTTCGTTGTTATTAACCTTCATCAGTAGGAAATATCACAAGAGACATACAAAAATAGCCATGCCAATGAAATGTGTGGGGCTATGGAGCAAGATGTATATTGACGGTACCGAAGATTATATTTGAACTTCTAAGCTGATTTAAATAGAATTTAGCATTTTGTTGCAAATAGTCTTTCTAATGCTGGTCAGAGCACCTGAAAAATCTGTAGCAAACAGCCAAACTCATTCGTCAGCGGCAGCACTAGACATATACCGGTCTCGAGGTTATTTGCTCTCATCAGTATGCCATAAATAACGATTAACCTTAAACCTGAGATAAGGAAACCTGAGAAGGCGTGATGTAGCGCGTAGTTACATCTAATGGCCACTGGATACCAGGCTAGGCCTGAGCGGTCCCCCGCCAAGCGTTCTGCCATACTGCAGCTACCATTTAAGACCTCTATCGACACCATTTAATTCCGCATAAAAAACTGTCCGTTACCTTTTTTTGTTTAAAAACTTAAAGTTTGGGCTAATCTTCACCCTGTCTTTGAAATGTATTACATTGGAGATCATGTCAAGTAATATAAACACATATTTGATAGCATTTTCGATATCCCTTTCTACAGGTACGCCAATGGCCAAATTGCGTACAACCATTTCCGTGTCCAGGCAATCCTGCTGATGGAATTTCGCAATAAATTTGTGACATGCGAAATGTATCGTTTTTTACTGTCGACGATTATTGTACGTTTTGATTATAGTTTATCGCTTCCAGGTGTGAAATATTAGTAATAATTTGCGTTAATGTTGACTTTGGCCAATGGGGAGCTGACGACCCGGACACATGTGGCCATTTTGTATCACCGTAAAATTCTTACAGTTTATGAGGAGTCGGATAACCGTCCCTACCCCAATGTTATTTTATTACTGTGAATTACCGTTTTCAATTCATTATAAATAATATTTTAGGCGTTAGGGACGTCTGTACGTATACAGGGTGTGAATCATTGAACGTAACTGATTATATTTCATCATCAATAAAAAAACACTTACTGAGCTTAGGTTAGGATATATTTGCCGTCAGAATCGACTACTATCATGAAACTCTTGTAATAAGTTCAGAACCTTTCAACAAAGTAAATAAAAACACGTGAGTATCCAAGCGTACCGTCACATTACCTAAACATCAACATGTGCTACTTAGACAAACTTTTCCCTCGTCAGGTCTCGTCAGTAACACACTGTCATACATAATCTCAAAATAACTCATTAACAGCTATTAAATTAGCCAATAAACAAATAATAAGCATGCTAAGATACTCAGTGATAACTCCAGTCTTAATTTAATCCACAAGCACACATGCACCCTTCGATTTTCTTATAAAAATGCAGTCATTCACTGTAAATATTAGGGTCTGACCGAAAACTTAAGACTCTCTTTCATTTATTATATAAATGGTTGCCGATCTCTCTTCGATTTACCCCATATAAGACGCGTCTACAGACTTAATATAACATGTCTCTAGTAGTTTTAATAAGGCTGTATTCGACACACACTAAATGCCCAGTATATAGGAATAATATTTACAGACCTTTTTTACAGTGCCCTTTAAACTCTACTCCTACGCACCTGGTTCGTCTCCAGCGCCGCCTACGACGGAACAGCGCCTCTATTAAACACCTAATTTATTAGAAAACGGCGATAAATCTAAACTCCGAACTGACACGATATCAATATCGAAGCAAACCGACGCGGTTCCCGGCATCATCTGCAGACTTTGACTAATTATACTGAGATAATGAGTCTAGTTAAAGCGGCATTATCGCGATTCTAATTAATAAGATGTTATTACGGGGAAAAAATGTCGCGCTAACTCAATTTTGATGGCGGCTGAGAAGTTTCACATAGTCAAACTTGATCGAGCTGCATTGAGGGTGGCTGTGATATAACATTTGTTTCTCCAGGCTGTCACGCTATGCTCCAGATGTGACACGTGCGTATTGTAGCAGTCCTAACCTCAACTTAAGGTTGAATTTAATTTTTCAAATAATTTATATATTCATTTTTTTATTGTTAGAGATTCAGTGCATTGTCTTCACTTTTTGTATCTTAAATTTGTTTTATCCAAACCGATTACCAACAAAATTGATTTATTTGAGCAAGTGTATTTTTACGATAATCATTACATTATTTATTGGAATTACTTTACAATGACTTATTATAAAAAATGTTGGAAATGGCCATCTTCAGCCAAAATGCATGCTTCAGATCTTGTTGAAATTGCACTTCGAACACCTGCATCACAACCAGCTATAATTTGTTAACGCAAGTGCTCCTCAGTTCAATGTGAAGCTTGTAAACTCAGTGCATTGAGATGTCTCCAAACGAAAAAATCAATAGGGCTCATATCGGGTGATCTGGGTGGCCAAGGTTGATCTGGTTCTGGAGTGCCTCGTTCAATCAGGTTATTCCAAATCTTTCATTTAAAAACTCACGAGCAGTTAAACTAAAATGTGCAAGCAGGATAGTCTTGTAGTAAGGCTTGTACCATTTGTATGTGACAGGAGTATAACTGTTGATGCTTCAGAACTGACCAAACTAATTTATGATTTAGATTAAACTTTACAGCGATCTTCCTAGTACTAGTATATGGGTCTTCTTCAATTTCATGTAGAATAAGCTTCTTCCTACTAAAACGTTTCAACAATGACTCCCAAAGATGTTGAAAAACATTTCTGAACATACTTGGACATGGAGTTTGATGATTTGGAAATCTTTCCATACAAATTCGCTTAGCCTCAGTACTGTTTCCATCGGTAAAGCTTAAGCCATTATTGCATAAGATGAGGACTTCTTATTATTATTGTTTTGCATGGCCTTCCTAAGATATGTTTCAGTAATGTAAGTAACTGTAAAATTGTACTTGATATGATAATCTATTTATTTGGTTTTTTTTTTTTTCATATCTACTGTCGTACTAAATGTACATACACACCGAATTTGGTTAAATTATCTTAAGCAGCTTAGAAATTAAAAACTATTTTTTTTATTTTTGACTGACCAATGGCTGTGTTAGGACCCCATATTTGTATTAACGACCTTTATTTTTGGCCACAGAATACACCCTTGGATTTTTGGACCTCTATTGAGAAACACCTTGTATATGACACTAATAAAGATCTATGGCATAAATCTAATTTCTGGGAAATACCCAAATATAATTGAGCAATATCTTTAAATTAAAATATTACATTTGAATGTAATGAATGCTTCCGTATAATTAGTAAATTACATTTTAGAATATTAATGTCATGAAAACAAACTTAATGTTGAAAATGAAAACTGCTTTTATGAATGCGGAAAGCTCTCTGCTTCAACTCTAAATAAACTTTTTATTTGTTAAATATATTTCATATTATATTATTCTGCTGTATTTTTATTTGGTAGTATGCAAAACTATACGATTCTGTACTTTATTTTAGATATTTCACAAATATTGTATCTTCTCGAACAATACAACTTTCTTTATTTCGCTATAAGCATGACATGTTTCGTATTGAGTTGGCTTTGGATGACATTACATGAAATTTTATTGCATAAACAATAACATTAAGTGACTGCATTGATTGCATTGATTTTAATGCGTAAATGTTCCTTTTCATATTGTTATCGTGATTATTCCAAGTATTTAGATAAGATCTACGCCAAATCAGATACATTGCTCTCATAATCCTTGAATAAATATTTTTTACATCTCTGCTATTTTTATATACCTACTTTATTTATTTACTTTCGTGGCATATTGCGCTAGTTATTTATATTATTAGTTGCTTTGCAAACCTTTTTATTCTCTTTCTTTTATAATTTTTACGATGTTTTTACGACTTCTGAAACTAAGTAAGGTCAACTCAACTCGAAGTTTATGAAAGGGGAATACTATTTATGATTTTTGACTAGATCCGACCTCTGAGACAGTTCTCGCCCACAAACAATTCCCTTATCTTATCTGGCCTACATTATTTTGTCGTATACTGATGCGAATTTTACCCAGATAGAAGCCTAAAAGACAACGGATGCAGATTATGGAATATCCTTGAACAAAAAAAGAAGCAGTGTTGAATAATGAAAATAAAACTTTTGGGTGATGTTATGATCTGGCAGTTACGCCTGAAAATTATTTCTGTATTGGGTGTTTTATAATTCTACAAGGAAAATATTTTAATTTACTTTTATATTTGCCATTAAAACACAATGTTCTGAAATAGTACTGTATTTAAACGTTTCTATTTCGAAAATTTAAACGTTTCTTTAGGAAATCTGCAAATTCAGTTAGTGCAACTGTATATAATATACTGTCAGAGAGCGGCACTTTATTTTACCTAAATTTAAACGTTACTTTTAGAAAACGTTTCTTTTGGAATTGTTTAAAGTAGGATGAGAAATTATAAAACACATATTTAAATACGTTTAAATCCAACAGTAATAGTTGCACTAGAATGGCTATTTTATTAACTTCACACAATTAAAAATACAAAACATAATGTTCTTAGGTATAGCTTAGGCCGTTACATATCAAATTGAAACGTTTCTTTTAGGAAATGTGTAAATTCAGTTACCAACTGTATAAAATATATATTTGAAAAAGACAAAACGCTATTTAATGCAAACAAAAATGTAAAAGTACAGAGTTCTCAGATAGTGCTAAATTTAAACGTCTTGTTTATAAAAATTCCTTTAGAAACATTTTAATTTTGTATTATTCGAAAATATATTATTAGTGGCAAGTTAAACTAAAAATATATATTGGAAAAACTTATTTAATGATTTAATTTATGGTTGATAAAATGAAAACGTTTACATTCAAGAATAATTGGTGCATTTTAATCCGCAATTCCATTTATTTGTATTCAATCAAAAGGTATCGCTATTTAATTTAGTTTTATAAGTATATATTTAAATATATATATTTTAAGAAATATATATATATTTTAAGAAATATATATTTAGAAGAACCAGAATGATATTTCTTGCAATTAAAAATGTAGAAAAATAGTTCCGAACTTAAACGTTTTATTTATGAATATTTAAATGTTTTTCAGGAAACGTTATATTCGAGATTATCTGTATTATTAGTAGAAAGTTAAACAGAAAATTATATATTAAAAACATGTATTTAAAGATTGAACAATATTGTTAAAAATGTTTAATTTAACAATAACTGGTGGATTTACTGTTTGATTTATTTTCACACAATCAAAAATGTAAGTCTGAGATAATGTTGAATTTAAACGTTTTTACGGAAATTTAAACGTTTTTATGCAACGTTTTATATAAGAATTATTTGAGAATACACTTTTAGTAGGAAGTTTAACTACTCTACGTTTAAACCCAACTGCCAAATATATATTAATTTAACGTCTATTTTAGGAGTTTAAATTCGATATTATTTGAAACAATTTCTCATCATAAGTAAGATGAGAAATTGTGACATATATATTTAAACACGTTTAAATCCAACATTAACTGATAAACTAGAATTGCTATACTCGCGTCAAGAATTCAGACGTCTTACGTCATGGCTGACGTTACACATTTGTTTTTATTGTCAATTTTTTGCAAAATATAATGCAACCATTTAGTGTAATATATATTTTTATTACTATCAGTTGCAGTTTCTTAAATATTTTGATGAAAATATAATGAATTATTCATTTGTTCGTATGACGTAAGTCGTCTGAATTCTTGTTGCGAGTATAGAATATTTTTAAATACAGCTTAGTCCCTTATATATATTAAATTTAAACGTTTTTTAATGAAACGTTTAAATCCGGCATTGCTTGAGGATATGCTCTAAGTACGTAACGTTTAAATCCAACACACAAGCTTCTTAAATAACTCTGCCTTCAGTTGCTCTCATCAGTATAGCTTCTAGACCCTCAAATTCCATATTCCAGGAATACACCGCACCTAGCTTCACCCAACGAGTATAACAAAAGCATCGAGCCCCCCAAGGACCCTTCCGACCACCTCAAAACAAGGCGTGAAAGCGACGGTCATCCCTCTTTTTATGCTGGCAATTCGACGTTCATTCACATCAGGACGATTCTAGAAAAACCGGGTTCGGTGTATTCTATATAAATTATCATCTCCGTGTAATTGCGTTTTAGGCGACAGCCCTAGGGGCGCTTTTACCCTATAAAAAATGGTCGGCGACATGGATACGTTGACTAATTTTGTTTGTACGTACTAATATGGTAATACGACAAGGGATGGGCCACTACGAGGTACTATAATTGCTTTTTGTCATACGATGATTGTTTACATGATATATTTGCTATTTTGTTAACATTCTGTTGTAAATGTACCTGAATTTTAATTTAATAATTAAGTTAATACTATTTTAGTTGTTGTTTTTTTACTAAATACTCCTGAAATATATGTAGAATAATTATTTTTGTATCTAGAACGCGAAATGGTTCTGCGTTGGTAGGCTCACCATTCACTGCAGAAATTAGGAAAACCTTATTAATCAGGGGGATGGTCAAACGCTGACCGGCATCACTTACATTGACCCAAGCCAACGTTCTTCCACCCTACCATACCCTCAGAGAAGGTGCCAATGCTCTCTACAAGTATAGCTCCAATTTACATGTAGTGCAAAATAAAATCTACATTGCTTGATTAATAAAGTCATAAATAAGTTTCGAAAAACTGGCAAATTATTTAGGCATTTGTTTTATGTTTTACAACAAATAAACCTGGATTTTTAAATCATAACAGTATTTCTCAGCTAAGTGACAAAAAATACTCATTTTGTCAAGTGTTGACGTCAGTTTTCCAAAAAAATTGTTTTCGTGCTCAAATCCCACGACGCGAGTTGACAGTTTATTATTTTCCGAATCAACATCAATCATGTCGCGAGATGCGCCAGCCCCGCGCTGATGTTGATTCCGAAACGTCGACTTCTTCAACCCCAGATTAAGTAAACACTTTTGAGGACATATTAATTCGCCCTAATACGCAGCCATCCCACCCTTCTCAAAGTTTAAGTGGATAATTTGAAAGGATGTTTATATATGTCTTGGAAGTTTGGAGGCGGACCGTATTCCCAGCAACACGATAATTCAATTTGCACGCGACTAATCGGCGCATCACAGTGGACAAAATAATAGGCTAGAGACGGTTCTGAAGCCTGTAGTGCAACGAGAAGCCATGTAGAAACAGCTTACTGTATGCCATAAAGAATGGAAACTTAATTGGAATTTTGTTAATGAAATCATTAGTTCTTATGGTGAAAGCAATTGTGTATGTAGCGGTCACCGACACCGGTCACCGACCTACATCTGTGATCCCTACAATTACAATTTAATGACATTTGCACTAAAGCAATAAACAAATCAATGCCAATAAAACCATAAAAGTACCCTCTGACCTGAGCCCAATTATAATCAAATAAAGAGATGGTCAGAGATTAACCAGCCCCCGAGTGCTTCCTGGGGAGGTCCGGTGAGAACGACAGTAGTTACTTGCCGCTCGTCTTCCGCGTAACATCCGTCCAGACTTCTGTATTGGTGGAACATTCTTTCCCAGTTGTTATATCTTTATCAATATATTTAACGTGTTACAACCCGTGGACTTGTTATTTCTAATCTAACAACCCCACAGTGTAGCTGTTTATCAAAAGAATTGCTGCTATATTACTGGAAAATTCTGGTAAAAGAGGTTAGCATACGTATTTAATACTAGTGACAATACATCTGTAACAAGAAGTAACTATATATGACAAACAATTATGAGTTTATGACCAAATGCTTTGAACGTGTTCATAATGAATGAAATTGAAAAAAATCGTTAAAGGCATCAAAATCGAAGACAAGATTTAGAAAAATAAGGACGTGAGGTAGTAAGTAAAGAACGATTGCAGTCGATAATGCAATCAAGAAAAGCGTTTTGATAAAGAACGGTATCGAAAATTGAAAGGAACTTTTAGAAGTGGAAGAGAGCAAAATTGACATAGAGGGTACTATTCTCATAAAGAACAAATTCGTAAAGAAAATATAGATGGTTTATTGAGAAAAAAAAAGACAATAGACAAGAGCTTTCCAGTTTGGAGAAAAACTAATTGAAAGCTAGAAAAGTTTTGTTTAGGAAATAAGTCGACAACGTAAGGAACAACGTTCCAGAACTGGATGCAAGAGGAAAAAACATTTTTCTTGAAGGCTATCATTGTCACTAACAATCAAAACTGAGAAGGAACATTTTCATATAGGGACTAAATCATAAAAAATGGAAACGAAGCTAATATAAAGAGAAATATGTCGATAGAGTATAAAACCAACTAGATGGAAGAGAAGAACTTTTAAAAAAGGTCAAAATGGAAAACTAAAGAATGAAATCGAAAATAGCACAAAGCATTAACGCCTCAGATAGACTCAGATAAAATGTTCAAAACTATAAAATCGATAATGAACTTGTATGAACTTGTATGAATATGTGAACTTTTTAGAAAAGTTAAAATCGAAAAGGTATTACAAATAGTTTTCTAAACATAATCGAAAATGGCAACAGAAAAGCGCTTCAGATAGACTAAAATCGAAAATGAGATAGAGACTTGGGTCAATGTGACAGATTGATACCGGTCAGCGTTTGACCATCCCCATAATTAGTAAGGTTTTCCAAGCAATGAGGCTGCTGCTGTAACAGTTTAACTATACGTTGTACACGTTGTATTATTGGAAGGGTTCATAGGCTCTGCTGAAGATGGTAACAATTTATTTGCGACTGAAATTTTATTTTCTACTGAATCTTCTATATATGTCTCCACTGCCGTACTAGAACGCCACCCCCATGTCGTTTCGTTTCGGATCTGTGTCCTCTAACATAATAAATATTTGACTTGTAGTAAAGCACAGTATTTACATTTGTATATCTTCATTTGGCCTGGACTTGAAATCATAAAACGTCTCGGAATATGAGTTGTGGAATCGGAAATTCTTATAATAATAATTGAATTATTGTCTTCTATATCATCGACCATTATCTTTAGTAAACGCTGAAAACAGTGTTCTCATTTTTGTAGCACGTTAGCATAATGATTTCAGATTCGGAATAAACCAGTTACAACTTGACGCGATACCTGTCGAGTGCTGAAATCGGAAAACAAAGTTCATTCAGTCAATAACTACTTCCGGGTATTGTCACCGGTTACAGGACTTGTTCATTAACAAGTTTCACCCTACCTCAGATTACTAGCTGCATATATCGAGTTCCCCAACACAGAAAAGACCATTATGTCGCGGAAACCAACTTGTTAACGAATTTCCCCGACACACCTCGACGTTCGGCATGGAACAATACCCGCCGGCGGGTATTGCATTCAAAGTGACAGTTCGGGGATTTTTCCACCACGGTAATTAACGTGCCCCAACAAGACGGATCGCAAATTAATTTCATACATCGAAGTGCACTCCGAGTCGGTGGGTGCCCTTGGAGGTCCCATTCACGGTGACAAGTGTCAGGGCAACATGGCGAATATGACTTTGTGCCGGAGCGGCAGTTGAATTAAGCGCTGATTACGTCGCTGACTATTTAAACATAAATTTCGGTTTGCCCGCCGCGCTCGCAGATGAAAACATCTGTTCCGCGAGTTAGTTGGTGCCAAATGAGTAATGAGACGAAAATCACGATGGTCCCATTGTAGATTTTAACCAAGACGTGCGTTAGAGTTACGAGGAAGCTTAATTGCACCGCCGTACAGTGGCGTAGAGTCTTAAGGTTCAAACGCTGCGTAACTGCTTGCTTTAGCACACGTAAAAGAGAAGAAAGCCACATTACTGCATGCATTAGCACAAGTGAACGAGAAGAGGGAACAGCTACACTGTTGTTTAACCACTTGGTCATCACGTCTCCTTAGTAAGGGTTGAATCTTGAATAAAGTAGGACCAACAATGGAGAGCTTACATAAAGATATGTCTGATATGATTTATGAGGGTGAAAATTTTGTTTTATCGCTGTCGTGACAAAAAATCTACATTAACTAATTCTTAAAAGCATTAGTCAGTGCTGTAAACATGACAGGGCCTACATCGGATCCTTGCGGAACTCAAAAATGATAATACCAAAGCCATCCGCATTCACTTCACTCGGATACTGTTCTCAAATGATAAACACCAAAAAACAAGTTCTTAACATATACAGAGTGAACCTTAAATAAGTATATTTTACCAACAGCACAGTTCACTGTGCTCACAATATATGTCAAATAGTTTTTACAAAAAAATAGGAATAGAAGAAACATTTTTTAAATAAATTATTACTTACACTATTACACTTATAATAATATTAATACTGAACCAAAAACTACTTTCAACGCATATAGTGCACAGCAAGGTTCTGGACTTAGGTCTTTTATTTTTGTGATATTCATGAATGACATAATATTATTGTTTATTATTAAATATACTTTACACCTTGCCTAGGAATAGAAGTTGATGTTGCAGCTGTGACAAAAAAAATGTATGAAACATATTAATAAATTTAAAAAAAGTATGCAAACACTTTTATGGGCACAATGGAAATGATACTAAAGTTTTTTACGTGACAAACCCACCGTTTTAATTTTTTTGTCCTCCTCGGATGCAACTGACAACATCGACACAAGAATAGCACGCCACTGTTCCGTATGAATGAATAATGAATAGCGAATCATAGATGGGTTGTAGTCGTTAACTAAGACGTTCTCGCAACTTTAATTACATGGCAGTGTGCTTAACTAATTTACCTCACAAACCGTCTTGCAGGACTACGGCAAAGAGAGTGCTTGCACCACGATTAAATCATGAACCCTGCATTGTGGCTGATGACCGTCTCACTGCTCAAGCCTTGAAAGCGCTCGGGAAATTGTTTTAGTCGATACAAGGCAGCTCGAGAGTTTCGACAGTTACCCAGGTAGTATCTAATTCGCCACTTGCCAAAGTTTGACAAGGCTTTGTTGAAGTGCTTGAAGTACTACGGAATACTAACCATCTACTCGAGTGTTTGAATAAGAATTCAAGTATTCTTAAAGTGAAAAACGTAATGCTTTAATAAAAAAGTGTCCCCCTACTTGTATGCTATATGCCACCAGGCAAGAGTTTATTGCTAGAAGAATCTCATACTTTAATATAAAAATGTACTCAAAGCTTTAAGTAATAGCTATACAAGATTCAACATGGTTCTGTTAAGATGCTTGAAGTACCGCAGAACACAAAGTAAATACTTTAGTGCTTGGAAACTAGAAGAACTTCTTCAATTTAAAAATGCACTCAAATTTTTAAGCGGTAGCTATACAAAATTGTTTTGTTAAAGTGCTTAAAGCACCGCCCAACAAGCACTAAGTACACTATCTAGTGCTTGGATGCTTGAAAAAACTAACACTTCAGTGTAAAAATGTACTCCAACGTTAAAGCAACATTTATACAAGATAGTTATTTAGATAGGATTTAGTTCCACACTTCTTAAAGTGCTTAAAGTATCGCTAGTTCACACATTTTCAAAATTGAAGTTTGTCTGGCACTTGATGTACCAGAAACCCACAGAGCACATACCCTAGTGCTTGAATTCTAGAAGAGCCTATTGAATGTAAAAACTGTACTCAAACTTGTAACATCTATACACAATTAACTATGATTTTTTAAGGTGATTGAAGTATAGGAGAACACTAAGCACATATTTTAGTGCTTGGGTGCTGGAAGGCCTAATTCCTCAATATAAAAATATATTTCAATAATTTAGTACTAGCTGGACAATATAGTTGTGTAGATAGGTTTTAGTTCGGTACTTTGGCAAAATTGAGTGAGGATTTATTAAGGTGCCTGGAGTACTGTATACCAAGCACTTGCATTACAGTCTGAACTGAAGATTCTGATAGTGTTAAAGTGTTTGAAATACCTCGGTACACTAAGCACTTCTATACTTTTGATGTTTCAGTAAAGAAAATGTAATGAAATATTAAAGTAATAGGCTTTCTTGTGCTAGATTCTGTCATAGATGGATGTAATAGTAGTTCCAACTTTTTTGCATCCCTCGTATATAAAAGAGAGCTATAAAAACATTATTATTTCTCTTTGAACTGCTTTCAAAAGTAGTTTTTAGCCTGTCTACTATTATAAAATTTAAATATAATTATTTCACCTCACAAAAACAAATTTTCCAGGGCCAAATAAAATAAATTAGTGCTGAGGGGCTCTCATTTTCTGTCTTATATTAATATCTCTCCACTTGATATACTCGCCTATCGGCCTTGATATGTAATAATGTTTAATCTACGAAATAATTATACGACATCAAACAGAGTGATTAATTAAATAAGAGAACAAATTTTGTCACTCGAATTAATGACGAGAGTCCCTTTCGGAAGTAAAATAGCTTTAATTAGTTTCTCGAGTGATTTAACTTTGATTATAATAAAAGAAAAAGGCCGGAAACAGACTGGATGACGATAATAATTACGCTTTCCGACGGCGATGGCTCTCCTGAGCGTTCAGGCGAAGCAGGAACCGAAAAGGTAAGATATAAATGCGAAGGTAGTGGTGTGTGTCTCGATAAAATGAATAATGCTATTTTATCTTTGTCACGGCAAATAAGCGTATCTTGAAAACGTTACCGCGTATTGAAATTGAGGTAGGGTCAGTTGTAGATCCCTGAGGAACACATATGAAACTAAAGGGCATACGTGTAACTTCAAAGTGCTAGTAAACCATATTAAAAGATTTCGTTTCGTTAGAAACTGATTTTTAAAAGCATTTATCAGTGATGTATATGTAAAAGGGGCCAGGTATGGATCCTTGAGGTGCTACGGTTGTGACGCCGAAGCCATACATACCAGCACTAGAACTTTGCCAAACATTTTATTTATTTATGAAATGAAGCAAATATCGGCTGTTTTAAATTCTTCGCTCTGTGTAATCGATAAAACTAAACTGGTAACGATTTAGGAGGAGCACTGGAATGCTTTCTCATTCATTACTTCGACAATTTATTTAACATTTTCTCAGGGCCTTGAGGGACTAGCTGGATATCTGTTTTATTTTCCGAAACACTTTGCGAATGAATGCCAGCCCCACCAGACAATCCCGAATCGATAAAGCAACGTCAAATCCCCCAGGAAAAAATTAATAAGTTTCATAAAGGGGCGTTTGAGGTCCCGAGCCGTGTTTTCAGAAAACCTCGTTGTATGTTTTGCTCGTTACGTAGATAAATAAAAATAAATTCTTATCGATATTCAAATGGTGCAAAAGGCGTCTAAAGGCGGAAAGTTTATTTCAACTTAAAAGGCTTTTCATTTGATAAAAAATTGAAAGGTCTGTTTGTCAGCCGGCACATTTTTCATCTCAATTAAAATAATTCCTAGCGCATTTCGCGTAATATAAATTAAAAAATATATATTTTATTTGACAACTTCGTGCCTCGAAAGTAGTTCTGTTGATGAGTTGAGTCTCTTTGATGTGGTATATCAGACAAGTGATGTTTCTGTGAAAGCAGTGCTGTTGACAAAATATACATTTTAATATTAAATTTGAAATCTCTTGCAGTCATAATTATTTAAATTAATAAAATTATCTGTTAAAACCGCAAGAAAGAATCTATTTGTCTAATAATGTCCGATATTGTACATTTTTTTAAACTGAAAGAGCAAACTTTACGAGTACATTTATCAATATTTATAGAAACCATGTTTTCTTTACACCACACCTATGTTATATTCAAAAATTCATGCAATGGTTGACAATCATCATCTGCGAAGAAAGGTGATTATACTGCAAAGTTAACGATAAATCATGTATATAGAGAATAAACAGGAGTGGTCCCAAGTTAGACCCTTGTGGTACCCCTGAAGAAGCTATGGAAATATTAGAACGGTATCCATTATATTAATTTTTCATTCCTGATTTTTTAATAAAAAAAAAACTATTTATTCTGTGTTCTACACAGTAAACTGTACTGGTTAAATATTTGTACTTATTTAAGGTTCACCCTGTATAGTGAATTACCCTGAACATTCCACACTAAACTTTAAGGGCACAGTGTTGAAGAGACCCCTTTTTCGCAAACAAGATATTACCGAAAAAATTAATTTCCAGCTGTCAAGGCGGCAATCGGCAATAACTCACGGCAATATATCATATCGCTAAAAACAAAAGGTGTGTCGGAGGAAGGGGGAGGACTTCCGGAACCGGAGAACCGGAAGAGAAGAAAGACGGATCGACTTTAAATCATCTGAAACTAATTTCTGTACTTTGTTGCCGTTTCCTTTGCGAAACAGATAGCCTGGATATAGCCTTAATGAGTAGAGTCGGTACATAAATTCTCCGCCATATTTAAGCATTTGTTTCCTCTATCTCGCCGGGTTAGTTACTAGATTGATAGTTGGGATTCCGTATTACAAAAACAGACATAACTTAAGGACGGGATAAGATAAATATGAGCCATTTTTGTGGTAGGGAAATGAAATTGTACATGGAAATGCTACTTTCATACAGTGTGTGGTTGTGAATACATTTTAACACACATAGACTACAAAAAAAAGTGAGCAAATTGTTCAAGTAACTACAAACTTGAAATATGGGCGAAAGAAATTATTAATAAAAAAGTCAAATTACATTCCTGTATAAAACTTATTATTGCGGTATAATATTACGAATAAAATAGGCCACGTGCGTCAAAAATAGGTCACGTGCGTCATTGAAGAGATAGTAGACCAAGTAGACAAATAATTTATTTCTACATTTTACACTCAGGTGCTTTTAGTCATTATACAGGGTTAATTGAAAGGTTGTTTCATGACCTTAATTTTAAAACGCCCTGAGGAATAATTTCGTTACCAAATTTCTTTAAAAGGTTAATATTCATTAAGAATCATTCATTTCCTACAATTTGTTTTTTGGTTCATGTCTTTATGTGCATTGGTTCATTTTGAAGAGCAAAATAAACATGTCACTACTTTAAAAGAAAGTTGTTAATTATTTAACAAACCAATTCAACTTCAACTTAAGTAACCTAAGGAAACATTTTTTTTTAAACTTAACCTAATATTTTGTATTGCCACCTCTGGCTCTAATAAATGCCTGCATACGGCGGTTCATATTGTCTATTAAGTTACGAATAGCGTCTTGAGGAATATTTTGCCATTCCTCCTGAAGGGCTAGAAGGAGCTCATTTACCGCAGCGGGAGGTACTTCACGATCTGACTCGCCTACCTAGCATATCCCACACATACTCTATGGGGTTCAAATCAGGCGAACATGCTGGCCAGTTCATTTTGTTGATTTCAACTTCCGCCAGGTATTGTGTGACACATCTTGCTGTATGGGGCCGCGCATTATCTTGCATGAGGATAAAGTCATTACCGACAATTACAGGGTTTAAGTTTAAAAAAAATGTTTCTTTAGGTTACTTAAGTTGAAGTTGAATTGGTTTGTTAAATAATAAACAACTTTTTTAAAGTAGTGACATGTTTATTTTGCTCTTAAAATGAACCAATGCACATAAAGACATGAACCAAAAAAACAAATTGTAGGAAATGAATGGTTCTTAATGAATATTGACCTTTTAAAGAAATTTGGTAACGAAATTATTCCACAGGGCGTTTTAAAATGAAGGTCATGAAGCAACCTTTCAATTAACCCTGTATAATGTCTAAAAGACCAACATTTATCAAACGACTAAATACGTGGATTAAAGTTGATCATTTTATCTAAAGTTTTATAAAGAAATTATGAAAATCAGCCTAAAAACAAAAAAGTTGTGACTCTTCAAACTTTACCAAAAATTTGACTGTTGCGTTTTTTTGCACCTGAGTGTATGTTCGATTGTGCTTTTGAAGTTGTCACGCTGATTATGTTTCGTGTATAAGCTAAGTTGTATTTTATTTATTTGTTGTTACTGTCGTTGTTTCCATTGCTAGATAGATTAGAGTATTCATAATTTATATCTAGTTTATATTTTTCAGGAGTCGTACTATTGTTGTTATTGCTATTATATTTTATGAATTCTTCCTTTAATGATGGAATTATAGATTTCTTTGGGTACCTGCTATGTTAAAGAACATTTTTAATTTGTTGTCTTCAAGTGGGCGTGTAAACTTAAACGTAAACATCTTTTCTTAAATTTAATTAATATAATGACGTATCCGAGTACTTGTAAGAAAGAAATCTGTTCAGTCGTTGAAGCAGGGGGGTTGTATGTACCTTCAGAGAACCGGAAGTTCGAACAAACTGCACCCCAAGCGTCGGTGGAACCCCTGGGACATCGATATCTACAGTTGTTTGCGTACTCCTTAGAGTTCGTTAATCTTTCACAGATATTTAATTATGCAACGTGTGCCCCCCTTGCTTGACTTTGTATCAACAGCGGTGCTATGTACCTCTTCAAAGTTGAATTTGTTGTGTTAGAAAGCCACCCACAAAAAATCATCAGCACTGTAAAAATGCCAAAACATTTAATGTTTACAGTTTTTTTGTAGTTTGTCTTATTTTCAGTTCGGGACCTCTGAAGGTGCTACAAATATTTCAACCAACTCTTTATTGTGTAGAACACATAATTAATAGGAACAGAAAGAAAAAGTCAAATTTTTAATAAATTGAGTGACTTTTCAATGGAAAACTTGTGGAGGTCCGCTGTCTGATGTCTTGAAATCTGACTTTTTATATAAAATAGGCTTGAAAAAAGTTAAAAATTAGGACTTTCAGATATGTCAAAGAATCTTTGAAATATGTTTATTTTTAAACATGTTAATGGCCACCTCCACCCCTTTGTCATTCCCATATTCCACCAATAAAGTATATCTATGTACAATCGTTTGCAATAATAATGACACTCTTTAAAATGAATTTTACAACATTCTTTGAACTGCTGACGTTTTTATAATAAAATCTACTTCCAACTTTTAACATTAGTTCTTAGATGTTTCACTCATCAAAACAAATAGAATGAAATTTCTACTCAGAACTTCCAGAAGTTCAAAAACTGTTGTGAGGGAGTGTCATTACATTATTGCAAAAGCACGTACCTACGTAGACGTAATTGAAATTTGTTTATCTTCTTCATGAAGTCTGTCTCGAATTGTATCTTTCCTTTGAATTTGCACTGGCAATCCACAACACATTTCATATATATGTCAATAATTATTTTACGTTGTCTTCTCTTGATATTGAACGCGTACGTCAAGCTGGTTATGATGTTATTCCAGGTTTTGTGTACACGTTTATGTTTAAGATCTGTTTCACCCACTACAAAACTACGATGTAGGAATTGGTTAGCACTGAACGTTGTTTTGTTTGAGGTTATGTAGCTAAAATGAACTTTGATGTGTTGTGTGAAAATCATAATTTTTCGTTATTCTTCATAAAATAAGGGATTTATTTGTGTCTCTTTCTAACAGTGTATAATGGTATTAATAATAATGGTAATGATTTTATTTACAAAAAATATATTTATTTTAGATACGATATGGCAACTGCGCCTCTAACAAATCATATGGACGGCTTATTAGGTTAGGTAGTATATGGTCAGTGGTCCCCAAAATGTGACTATTTAAAAAAATAATACCTACATCTCCAGTTAAAATATTTGTATTTATTTAAGTTTTCTGTAATTAGAAAGGTTGTTTGCTTTTAAATCAATTTTGAGCAATCAATTTTTTCCTTCGGACCAACAGTTCCGAAGGTACAGGAGGTTTTAGAGTTTAGAAAAAAAAAAGAAAGAAACAGAAACTGAAGCGTCACAGTGATGTCTGTATAGAAATTTTAAGCCATTAATGGCCCCTAAAAGCTAATTTTTACAGATCATCATTACATTATTTTGTTCCCTTGTAATCTGTCTGGGGAGTTTTAAGTAAACCACCACCATATATGAACTATATTTTGTTATTTATTTATATATTATATTATTATTTTTATATACTATCACATTAAATCTTTATTAAATGGCTTATGGCTTAGATCTATAGTTTACATTACATCTGTCAACGACTACCATGCCATGGTCGTTTGCAGTGTTTCTAAATGCAGAAACGACAAAAATTAACATTCTTATTAGTAATAATACCTGATAGGTAGGTAACAGTTAGTCCAGTTAGCTCCAGTATTTTGCATTCGTTTTGCATTATTTGGTTACAAACTGGTAAAACTACATTTTCACTCACTATCGATAAACACACTTCCCGTAGGTACAGTTAAGTAGATACAATACACCCGCGGCAGTCTTGTCCTATAACCTAGAAAAACAAACCGGCAAACTATATTGTGGGAAAATATCTGTACCCGACACATATTCCTTTATTTATTAACTATAAAACGTTTAAAATTAAAATAAGGCACTAAAAACTGAAGAAGAACACAAAACTACAACGTAAACACAGGAATTAAATTATAACATGACAGCGAACCGACTCGACTGGACCGACTGCCGACTGTGGCCGACTGTTGCACGACGGTTGTTTGCTGCTTGCATACTCTGAGTCTCGCATTGGCGGCCTTAAATAAGGATTTAATATAATATCGAATATTTTCACTTCATAAATAAGTTTGGAAATTTTTTGAAAGGAAATTCTGTTAATTCTTATTTCTTTCTATCCCCTCTTAAAATATTTGTACTTAGTCATAGTTAACCCTGTATTAAGTACTTTAAAAATTATTCAAGAAAAACTAATTCCCAGCGGCGTCCTTCAGGGACACATATATCCTCAGGGAGCGCCTGTTGGAATTTTTTTTATAGGAACTTGTCATCTTATTTTTTCGTGTTCTATCTACATCCGAGATAATTCAAACATTTTTTCGGACACCCGTATTTATTTATTTAGTCATTGGTTTGTTTATTTCATTCATTCTTTCTTTCATGAATTCATTCGTTCATTCACTCATTCATTCATTTACTCGTTCATTCATTCATTCACTCGTTCATTCATTCATTCACTCGTTCAATCATTCATTCACTCGTTCATTCATTCATTCACTCGTTCAATCATTCATTCACTCGTTCATTCATTCATTCTTTCATGAATTCATTCGTTCATTCACTCATTCATTCATTTACTCGTTCATTTATTAATTCACTCGATCATTATTCATGAATTCATTTGTTCGTTCATTCATTCACTCGTTCAATCATTCATTCACTCGTTCATTCATTCATTTACTCGTTCATTCATTCATTCATTCATTCGTTCATTCATTCATTCTTTTGTTCATTCTTTCGTCCGTTCGTTCGTTCATTCACTCATTCATTCATTCATTCATGCATTCATTTATGTTATTGGGCTTCTACTCCCAATAATTTCAGATAAGCTATAAGCATTACACACAACTTAAAATCGAGACAAATTCTACCGTTATCTGTTAATATTAATTCTAATCCACCTGTAATTTATACCTGCCTCCCTACTTGAGAACCATTTTGAGAGCTTAATCCGGTCGCAGGTCGGAGCGCTGTCATAAGTTCCTTGAAATTTTAATATCGCCCAACTTCCTCGCCCTGCAACGATTCGCAAGGACTTACCATTAATTCACCGCGCCCCGATCTAGCCGGCGGTGCACCTGCGGTCCTGATACACTCCCCGCATTGCGAGCGCGCGCCGAATAAGCTTTCTTCAAATTGGATGTGCACCTCGCGGAAGGGAAGAGATAAATCGCTCGAAAAATAACGCACGAGGCTCGCACGGGGGAACGCTGGACCTGATAAATCTTCGTGACAAATTGACAATGTGCCGGAGACGTGGAGCTGCCGGACGACGTGATTTTTATGGCCGAAAAGTCCATATCGGGAAATTACTCCCAGAGCATTAAATATTACGGTTTCTATTCGATTGGGAGAGTGATCTTGTACTTAAAGTAATAATATACCGCTCCTCCTCCCGCACAAGTCATTAGCTTATTATATCCAAATGGTATAACACTTTTGATTTCATGGTATATCAGAAAGTAGATACCCAAAGGTAAGAAAGTCATAGAAATGCAGCATGAATTTTATATTGGTTTCTTGTCTTTTTGTGGCATTTCTGGGTCATAGATTGTGTAAACACTGTGTGGGTAATGCTATAATTATTAGTGGTGATGTACGGTATTGTTAAACTTTGTTATACTGCGACTAAAATGCTGTGATTACGTCCAGATATTTCACATTAAATTAGGTAGTTTTAATTAGAAAAATAATAAACTAAAGTAATCAATAATTATATTTAATATTTATATTTAAAAAAAAAATCATTTAATATATTTTTATTGCCATTTGCTACTAATTTCATTTATTCTTAAACATTTTTAAATTGGTCAGTGGTCGCGCGGTTTAAGGCGTCAGTACTTGAATCGAGGTGACTAGATCGCTGTGGGTTCGATCCCCGCAGCCGGTAGACCGTATATAAGCTATATTCGTGGAGAGATTGGCACCCTCTCTGCGGGTATGGTAGGGTGGAAGAATGTTGGCTTGGGTCAAAGTGACAGATTGATACCGGTTGACATTTGACTACCCCCCTAATTAATGAGGTTTTCCAGGTTTCCCTCATTCCTGCATTGAATGGTGGTTAGGGCGTACCAACGTGAGTTATTCCTGGACGCAAAGGCGGCCTGCTTAATAATAATATGCCGCCCCCTCTCCCGCACAAGTCTTCGATTTCGGTGCTAATCCTAGTGATTAGAATGAGGGGTAGACATTTTATTATTATAAAAAGTCTTTATTTATTACTTCTGTTTATAATGTTTTCAAAATAAAACAGGTAATTTAATGTAAATGTGGTCAGGTATACTCGCAACAAGAATTCAGACGACTTACGTTATACGAACAAATAATTAATAATTCATTATATTTTCATCAAAATATTTAAGAAACTGCAACTGATAGTAATAAAACTATATACTACACTAAAAGTTTGCATTGTATATTGAACTAAAACAAACCGTAACGCTCTAGCTCTTGCCCGAATCCTTTTCGGAAACGCTTCCGTGCCGGATCTAGCAATTAGATTGATAGAGTAATGCCGAAGTAAATTGAGGGCTGATCCCAGCCATTATCCGCCGTTTGTCGATGGGGACGTCTATAATAAAACAACTGAACGTCATATCCGCCAAAATTGGACACGGCTTGCTACGTGTGCAGAATCTGCCCCAGGCGCTCTTCATCCGAGACAAGGATGAGATCCAGAGCGACGGCACGTTACAATAAACCTTGATATGTGCCCAATATACTCGATAAATTAGACGGTTAAATGGGCATTCCTTCTCCATTCATGAGTCCCGCTCCCTCAGTCAGTCTGGATATCGCGGTAGATTTACCGTTAAAGATGTTTTACGATGACAAAAAATGCGTCCTTACTTAAATTCGCTTTTATTTCGAAGTAAATTGAAACAATAGAACTGAAAATGTGCTCTAAAGTGTAAATATTAATCCAACAAAAAAGTCCGTTAATTAGAAAACACTTTAGTTTTTTAGGAAATGTGATTGTTCTGATACACTTTAGCTCCTTGCAGCTAAAGCGACATTTGATTTGACAGTTTGTAAGTTTAAGGAAAAATAGATTTTACACGAAGCTAAACTAGCAATCTGTGACTTACAAAGCTTATATTTGTGCAAACAAACAGTTTTATTTTAAATATAAGGAGCTAAACTGATGTTTATTCTTGATATGGCGCATGAAACTAAAGCGGTGTTTGTATTCTCATCGATAACTCTCAGTGCTTATCGATCTATCGCATTGCTAAAGTGATTTCTTGTGATCCATCTGTGCTTGCTTACAGATTTACCACAGCTGTCAACTAAAGTGATGTTTATTTTAAACATAACCTATACGTTTGAAGAAAAAGGAATATATTTTATGAGGTGCCTAAAGTGTTTTGTTGTGACTCATGTTTAATTACTAAGATGCTACCAGATTTACCGCAGAAAAATGACACTTTAGTTGCAAAGGAACTAAAATGGCATAAATTATAGCGTATACATTTGAAGAAATTAACATGTTTTACATGAAGCTAAAGTATTGGTGTAACTTATCTGTGATTGACAGTGTTTACAGGTTTTCCACTAGAAATGTCCACTTGCTATGGACTATGGCTATATATACTTAGCTATGCGGAGCTAAAGTGATATTTATTTTAAATCTATCCTATACATTTGAAGAAAAAGTGATATATTTTATAAGGAGCTAAGTTGTTTTTTGTGGCAATGCATACAGATTTACCTCAGAAAATTTATGCTTTAAATATAAGGAACTAAAGTGTTATGTAGCTTAAATCTAGCCTACACATTTGAAGAAATATTCAACTTTACTTTATAAGCTAACGTGCCCATCAATGCCTACAGGTTTGCTACAGCTTATACTTTAGTTGTAAGGAGCTAAAGTGTTATTTATAATACGCTTTACATAGAGCTAAAGTGTTTTTATAGTTTATGTTTGACTATGAAGCAGTAAAGAGATACATATTTCACAAGACAATTGTTAAGGTTTAGCTTTGGAGAACTAAAGTGGCATTGAATTGAGCTTACGTATTTGAAGAAAAGGTAATATATGCTTTATGCATCAAGGATTGACAATGACAACATAAAATTTTAAAACCTAACTTCTATTATTTATTCTGCACAGTGCCAAACTACAGCTTTTCTGCAACTACCGATTCACCAAAGTAACACGTACTTTAAATCTTGCCCATACATTTGAAGAAAATATATGTTACAAGGACCTAAATAACCCTTACCTAACTACCAATACTTATAGATTAACTGCAGAGAAATATCACATTTGCTATAAGCAGCTAAAGTGACAATATAATATTTATTTGCTATGTTATTACTGTAGAAGTAGATATCTCTCCTCTGCATTTCTGCACTTCACAGTTTCTTTAAAAAGGGATTATTTCATTCAGTGGTCTTCTATGCTAATAATATCCCATATGATTTCGCAATAATTTAGTGTTATCGACTTGCCGCAACAGACATAATTGAATCTCCTTTTTCCAACACAGACGGTCCGTTCAGGCGTAGCCAAAAGGAATAAAAATAATTGAAAAAGGGACCAGTGAACAAGAAAATTATTGTTACCTAATAGTGGCTCTTTTCGAGAGGTGGGATCCTGAAAAGAGCTCCACAAACGAATATATTTCGAGTTAAGAAGAAGGCTTCATCTCGCCTCGATGCTCCTCCTTATATCGAGTTGAAAAAGTCAACTGCTTGGGATCAATCGTTTTCTAATAGAGGGGAAATTAAGAGGGTTGATGGTCTCGAGGGATTTACTACTTATTTGGAGTGCTTTTATACGCCTTCCAGATCGATAGAATTTAAATTGCAGTTAAAAGGTTATGAAAAACCTAAAGCGAATTAGAAGCTGTCAAATTATAGCTTATATAGACACATTTTTTTAGAACATCTTGTATATTACACCGTGTAATGCAGGAATACTTTCATATGAGCAAAATAATTTATGTTCATTTGGTTTTCGTAAAATGACGTTGAATTTAAACTAGTTTTAGCATGAAATAGGGAGCGCAATATTATTGGAGATGTAGTCGAGGGCTCTTCACATACCAAAATAAATAGTGTGCTTGGGTTTGGGAGTTGAGCACCAATTCATAGTGTTTATTTTCCGTAACTAAATTTAAAAGGCGTTGTCGTTGTACATTAAAATATATAACACAGTGTTGACTTAATATTTCGCTGTATTAAACGAATAGCACTATAATTGTAAAGTTTTCATCTGGCTTCAATTTGACGTGCCACGGGGTTCCATATTGGGCCCTATTCAGTTTTCTACAACTATTAATTTCATTTAATAATATATCAGAACATGTACTAATTAAATTTAATATACCGAGTGATTCATCAGCCTCTTTGCAAACTTTGGTAATAGAAAGTAGATTTCATGAAGAATGAAGACGTTGCATAAAACTTATATTGGTTTGAATACAGTGTTGGTGATGTAAACATGCGTTTGTTTCTTTTATGTTTTGCGTTTTGTGGTATTTGTGTAAATACTGTATAGGTAATGTCAGAATTATTAAGGGTGATGTGGGGTATTTATACAATTATGAAATCTTATTTCACATTAAGCTACTTGCTTAAATTTGAAAAATAGTAAGTAATTTTTTCATTAAATTAAATGGCCCTGAAATCAC
Source organism: Monochamus saltuarius (assembly GCA_025584915.1). NCBI lineage: Eukaryota > Metazoa > Arthropoda > Insecta > Coleoptera > Cerambycidae > Monochamus > Monochamus saltuarius. Next base: position 3,415,750 of record CM046728.1, on the reverse strand, counting down.
GATTTTTCCACCGAACTTTGTATTAAACCTTTTGTAGGCTGTAGTTACTGTTTCAGTGTGGTTTCTTGCTGCCTAAAACATGCGATTTTGATTTCCCTCTTGAAAAGAATATTGTATAGCGCAATAAATCAACATCGAATGCGGAATCCAACTGGCCCTACTATTTTTTAAGCGTAGAACATTTCCTGTCGAAGATCAATTGATATCTCAACTTTGCCTTTTCGAGGGAGAGCAATATTAATGATAAATAGTCAGTGGAACTAGAGGCTAGTGATAGACATCCAGCGAGATCGATCACGACGTGCTGGGCCGGATTTCCTGGCAGACATTTCTTGTAACACCCTTAACACGCTTTACGGCTTCATATAAAGTTCGCGCTTTGGAGAAATAAACAGTAAATTATTCAGTCAATATTGGGGCCTGAGCTAACAGTAAAAAGTAAAAGTAAATTGATATAGGTTTTATGGGACTGTAATGTAAATTGCGTATGTTAAAACGATAAAGTTGGTTTTGAAAGAAAACAGATTCCATACCAAAACTTTTTAATGAGCAACATCAACTATCATCCAACAAAGTATAATTTGCAGTACCATAACCTCAAACTAACTGTTTGGATAATATGCCATTGAGTAATTTTGTTTGTTTCACTTTTCTTTCTTCTTTTTTTTCTTCCTGCGCCATTCAATCAAAAAGACTTCACCTTTCGTAATCTTCATCTCTATTCTTTCTCTACAATTTATGGAGTTATATAATTCCTTCTTTTTTGAAATTATTATAAAACTTAAGTGTATTATAAACATTACTTTTAAACTTTTTACAATTAGAAATTTGTTTATCAGTTCGAATTTCCAATCGGTAAATCCGTGTTTGACCTCATGATCTTTTTTCCTATCTGTTTCTTATCCTCTAAAGAATTATCAACATAGCCTTCTGTCACGGAAAAAGATTTCCAGCCCTCATGCCGCTTTAACATCTGTATATCTGCACCGTCATCAATCAAAATGGTGGCTGAAGAACTGCTAAAACAATGTCCAGTGTATTATTCAGGATCCTTCAATCCAAGCTTTGTTGCAATCATTTTTGGAATGCTCTCAAAGTTATTAACTTCGATAGGCTGGGAGGTACATTTTCCTTGTCCGTAGAATACAAAAAACCGCCTGTGAGTTGCATTAGGAGGACGAAGTTCAGCATATTTCCGAAAAATACTTAATCAGTCGATACCTTCCACATTTCCTTTTGTTATAACAAATTCTCGGACAATTTTTTTTGTCTGCATGGAATACATGTTTTATATAGAGGTCACTGTATTGAATACTTAGAGACTTATATACTTCTTCCTCTGTCAAAACTCTGGACCTTTTGGCCTTGTAACCCTCTGAATTTCTTTTGAAAAATGTGCTTAGTTGAGAAAATATGCTTATACCTTGATTTTTCATAACTGAAAGCATCTCAACACAAGTGAGTCCATTACTGGAAATGATTTCTCAGAGCGTTCTGGAAAAATAAGCCAAAAGGATTTTCTCAGACACTTACTTTATCTTGTTAGCTTTGCACCATCTCCAACCTTTTGGTACTCCACCTCATATCTTGAATTTTGACGGAACTCCGTTTGCCGCTGCTTCTAGATCAGAGGCTAAACTTCCATCAGAATCACTGAGAACACCTTTTTATATTTATGGGTGTGTTTGACAGTGAGTTGAGTTGAGTTTTGACAGTAACCACGACGAAAGGTAACAAAAAAACTTGATCCGCAAACTTAATAGCAGGTACTTGTCTGTTCATAAAAAGCACATCAGCTTCTAGTCACCTCGTTTGACATTTTTTGCCAAATATATCTTTCTCGTGTTGTTAAATGAACGTAGGTACTATTTTGTATAATATTCTTGATGCAAATTCATGTAATGTAAATTTTGTATGTAATTTGGATCATAAACAATCATTACCGTCCACGTCGTGCTATCACAGCTAGTACATTCTGTTATGATTGTCTTTATGATCCTTATTTCATAAATTACTATTACAATACAGTAAAAAATCACAAAATATGTTTTCCTTAAAACAACAATTGATAGATCCGAACGTTTTTTAGTTTTTACATCAAAACGAAGGCGATGACGGCTCACAATGTATACTTCAGTACGACACACACCCTCTACATCTGCAGGGAATCATAGTTTGCTTTGTGTGTGGTCTAGTGCTTACGTTAACAGCTCTCTCATGAAGGCATGCACACCTGAAATTATGCTGAAATTTGAGGGCGCTCGGGAACTAGTCAATGTAGCTTGTTGCACTTCGGTTGCCTTTGATAACTCCACCACATCATCAATTATTAGCATATCCTCAAGGAAAGCGCAGTAGTTTACCAACTCCAAGACACAATATCAAACAGACACATGAAGCTATTACAGGATGTCTCAAACTAGATAGTATGGGTCTATTGTGAGGCTACAACAAACAATTTAAACAAAAATTTAGGATACGTGGTGTTAAATGAGATGAGGTAAAGTCCATTTTCGATCGAAAGTATTTGGGATTTGACAGAAACGCCTAATGACGTCATCAAATATATTTTTTCCAGAAACATACCTAAATATTTTTCCTGTTAAAAGCTCTCTTTTCAAAATCACAAATGCTGGTAATCAGCTGAAGATTGGATATGTGTCTTACGATTTTTTCTTTATTAGGTACATTACACATATTTTCATAAATAATAATTATTTTCAATCAATAAATAGTATTTTCGGACATGGCGGGACATCTATGAGCGTAAATTAAAAATATTCATGTTTAAAGACCGTGACCACAGGTATCAGTCGCGATAGATAAAACGAACGGTTTTTTTGAGTTCTTCCTTCTATTCAATTCGATTAAAATGGCCAGCTAACGTGGACGTGAGCAAATAAATGATTTTGGTGAAATTTTGTCGTTGTTTATACGGATTGAAACGCCACGAGTAGCAAGAAAGGACGTCGCTTTTATGGGGAAATTTGAAGATAGGCGTCGTCTTATAGTTGTATTAATTAAGGCCATAATCCTTCTGCAACGTCTCCTTTGTTAGGGAATTCGGCATTGGAGGTAAACGTACTTTAACTTAATAAATAAATTTTTATTCATTGAAGTGTTAAACTCGTTACGTAACCGCACTATGCAAGATACTTATGCGTAACTTGTATTTTTAGACGTTTTTTTTTCGTACGTGTACCTGGGAGGCAAGTTGGCAGTTCCTCCTCAATTTTTTTCTCTTTTTGGGAGGACGATTGTTGTGTAAGTCCTGTATGCCAGAGTTTTACCATCTACATGACAGCAGTAGGAATTTAGGGACAATTCACTCCTACAGCACGGTCATCCACAGTCCCGTACCACCCAATACGACTTCTACCGCTATACAGGGCGTAACAGATAAGTACCAAGTACCAATTAATTACATCACCATCGTTCATTGATTCACCTGATAAGTTTGGTCCGTATTAATGCGTATTGTGCGTAATATGCGCAAAAATCTAGTATAAACCTAAACCTAGTTTTTATTAGCATAAGTATATATATATTTTTGTATGTCAAGCTAGAGATACTGTACTAGTTTATAATTTTGCAGAAAAAGGCCCCTTTTGGCTTATTTTTTTTATATTTTATGTTAATTTTATTTATATATCTGTTTCACAAAATGTAGGAAAATTTCACACTGCAATAAACTTATATTGAATGTTAGTGATTTCTTCATTATAGTTTTTTTTTTTGGTTGAGGGCTCTTTCAGGAAATCACTTGGCGCCCAAAAGACACCATTTTGTTGTTTCGTTATTGTTTTCTTTTTATTATACGAACCCACGCCCCCGCTGAAATTCCAACTAGCCAAAATAAAAAGTAGTGTTTTTTTATACTATTTCATATTACCTGAGTTTGTAGTATAAAAAAAAGGGTAACAGTGTCTTGAAATGAGCGGAGGTCATATAGAGAATAGATTGTAATCTGTATCTAGTATAAGGGCGTTTGCCTCATTTTTAAGTCTAGTTATTGTTATCGTCATCTTTTCCTTTAACTGTATTAAAGAATTATCTAGTTTAATCCTTTTATTGATTCTTAATGCCATTTATGCGCTTTAACCAACGAACATTCAATGATTCAACGACTATTTGATCCTTCCTTGTATTTTAATGAGTTTCTTTGTTGATCTCTACAGAACGAAAGCCAGATAGAGGCGACTTTTATTTTATCGATTTCCCTTTTCTTGTTCTCTGAAAAGGGTCGGGAACTATAAAACAAGTTGTATCAACCGAATGTAAAGTCGCTTAGGTAAACTACTAAGGGAACAAGAGTGACCGGCGGCGTTGACAGTCTCCTCGGTCGGAGACTTACGCAAATAAAGTTGCGTGGTCCCCTCGCGACCTGACGACTTGGAAAAAAGCAGATTCCGGCCGATATATCAAGTCGGCCGTGACGGTTTGCAAACTTCTGCTACGTCGGCCGATTAAGGAAGGAAAATGTAATTTCTTAATTGAATGAGGGCGGTTTTGCACGGAAGGAGGGTTGCATACGCTGCCTCACACAGAAAATAAGTTAAATTTTGTCGCATTTGAATGGAGATAATGTATTTCTAAAGCATTTTCTTTGTCCTTTGTTAGCGTTGAGTTCCAAAATATGTTATAATTTTCCACATCATGCGTTGATCTTGATGATTTTTATTTAAAAGTATATCGTGAATTTATAGCAAAATAATTCCACTACCTTCACCACTTGTACATACTCCTGCAGCTGTAGTCTAGAACGAGCACATATCCTTGGAAATAAAGGCCGTTATAGCTGGATATTTCCTGATTTATGGCCCTATTCACTGTTGCATCATCGGTTTATTGGGATTTTATAGTGACCAGTGACCGCTCTAATGTCGGAATAAAAATGCAGTCATCGATTTGCTGGACTATATCAATTTCAGAAGCGATAAATTAATTCCCAGCTTTGCCTGGAAACGCTGACTGCAACAAGACCCGCCAATAAAAAAAGTTAAGCGTAATTGAGTGCTCATCCGATGCTCTTTGAGTGCACTTTTCAATTGCCGGTTTAAAGGCGCCGGACATTTTTGGTACTGCTGCAATCAAAAATATGGGTTGAATATCAGAAATTATTGTATGAATTCAGAGCTGCTGTAATCAAAATTGCGGTTATATTAAGCATACAAAACATGTTTGTTTGTATAACTATTTTATATTATTATATCTAGAACTGCTTTATAAAAGTCTCATTACAGCAATTATTTGGCACCGTTTAAGTTGAATAATGAAGGTCATTTTACACCACCAGTAATGTGGCATATTACCCCACTAGGAAATATTAAAAAAAGAGGTCACTGCTTAATGGTTATTTTTATTAAAAACCAATGGGTTTATCAATGTTTTAGTATCTCACATAAACCACGAAAACAGTGTCTTCATCTTTAGCATCATCAACACATAAATTATAGAATTCCATACGTCGACAATCCCCAAATAATTAAAAAATAGCAACTACCTAAGTTTAAATTTTGTTAACTTCTAATAAAAAAAGGTAGTAAAAGTATAACAAGCCTTCATAAGCATATATTTGTCATCAGATCAGGAGGACGAAGTATAAAATTCATTAACTGTTCCTTTGAAAACACTGGACTTTATTCTGTAAATAACCAACCGAGTAATGTCAATTTCGAATCGTAAAATTCATTATAATTTCAAATACATGCACCATAACGACGATGACTTGTACTTCTATGACTAATAAAATACAGGTACAATTAATATCTTTATTGATATATCTTTATAGATCGGTCAGTGGTCGCGCGGTTTAAGGCGTCAGTATTTGAATCGAGGTGACTAGATCGCTGTGGGTTCGACCCCCGCAGCCGGTAGACCGTATATAAGCTATATTCGTGGAGAGATTGGCACCCTCTCTGCGGGTATGGTAGGGTGGAAGAATGTTGACTCGGGTCAATGTGAGAGTTTGATACCGGTTGACATCTGACTACCCCCCTAATTAATGAGGTTTTCCAGGTTTCCCTCATTCCTGCACTGAATGGTGGTTAGGGCCTACCAACGTAAGTCGTTCCTGGGCGCAAAAGCGGCCTGCTTAATAATATGCCGCCCCCTCTCCCACACAAGTCTTCGACTTCTGGGCTAATCCTCGTGATTAGAACGAGGGGTAGAGATATTATTATAATTACAGCTATAAACATCAGCGGCAATATTGCAATATTAGTTTTTTCTTATAAGCCGTAATGATAGCACTTCTGGGCTCTCTTGCATAATACAGAATCTTTTTATCACCTAACCTAACCTATAGTAACATTGTTTCATATTTTATTATTTAGGATCTGATAGTACTTGCATACAAACAATGCACTAAAGTTAATTTTTCTTGTATAATTCCCACTAACAATTAACTTCGCGAACGAAATAGTCTGTCTATAAGTCTCTATTCCACACTATTAACTATTATCGTCCTACTTGGCTTAACCTTCTTATATAGGCTTGCATGGTCTCCATTTTCCTAACTTAAGCCACTGTGTATAACGTCATAAAAACGGGAATTATTAGAAATCTTAGTTAATTCGTCATACTAATCATTATCCAGACTGACAAAGGCGCATTTAATGTAGAACACGCTGTACAAACAACACGAGGCTCTTCCCTGACATGTTTATATAACCCAGCAGCTATTACAGTTTTTTCATATCATCGGCCAACCAAATGGGAGGCCGGCTCATATTAATTGAGGGCAATTTGTCAGGAAGTTGGTATAAGAATTATATCTCCCAGATAAACCCAGCGTAAACCGGGTGTTAGTGTTGGCATCTTGTCTTGCTATTTCTTGGTCTTGTTCTGGTCTCGGAAGACAAAATTGACAGGACACCCCGAATTTCAAAACAAGAGCAAGAAATCTTGGAAAGAAGCAATATTTAAGTGAACATTCTATTTTAAATAGATACTTTATTTAAAGGACAAGCATGTAAAATTATGCAATTTTTGCACCTATATTTAACTGCACCTCTATCGTCGCAAATTACTATAAAGGCTATCTGAGAATACCATCAAATGTAATTTCAATAAGCTTTTAGAAGATATTTGCAAAATGGTGACAAATCAGAAGAAATTTGACCTAAAATCTCTTATTTTATTTAAATACAACGCCATATTTTGCTACACCATTTTATATCTTCCAAAAACTAATCATGGCCTGGACCGATTTTCAATATCTTTAATGATATTCGCATTTTTCCTGATAATTTAATTTTCTCACATTGTCATATAAAAAATCGTATTAGGTTATATGATCCGCGTCAACCTTTCACACTTATTGAAAGTACGAGTAGTACGTTGCCTTCCGGATCCGCCATATCTCACTTTTCTCCATCCTCTAACTCGAATAGCCTGCCCCTAAATTTGCTTAACATCATTCTGTAACACCCTGTATAGCCAATGATCATAATGGTGTGTTTTCAAATAAAAAAATATATAACATCATTTATATGTATAGTATAAGAACCAGTGGTCGGCAACCTATAAGTAAATGATTATACCTGAAATTTTGCACAGTGAGTGTCTTATACCTATCACTCATGAGGTGATGACTCGCTAAGCCCGGCGTGGCCGACCCAACTGTTACTCAGGTGCGATAGGTATGAAAATTTAACAAACAAGAGCTGGGCCTACTTAGCTCTCGAAAAGAGCTATTAGTTCATCCAAACCGCATTCCTCTAGATCGATTAATAAAGAAGTTACGAGTTGTTCGCTAACAGGTTAATTCTGAGGTAAGAAGTAAAGACAGTAACATTTGTGCCTCCGTAATGCCGAAACCGTACGAGATATCAAAAAACTAAGATGTGGGCCTACTTAGCTTTCGAAACGAGCTATTAGTTCATCCAAACCGCATTCCTCTAGATCGATTAATAAAGAAGTTACGAGTTGTTCGCTAACAGGTTAATTCTGAGGTAAGAAGTAAAGACAGTAACATTTGTGCCTCCGTAATGCCGAAACCGTACGAGATATAAAAAAACTAAGATGTGGGCCTACTTAGCTTTCGAAAAGAGCTATTAGTTCATCCAAACCGCATTCCTCTAGATCGATTAATAAAGAAGTTACGAGTTGCTCGCTAACAGATCAATTTTGAGGTAAGAAGTAAAGACAGCAACATTTGTGCCTCCGTAATGCCGAAACCGTACGAGATATCAAAAAACTAAGATGTGGGCCTACTTAGCTTTCGAAAAGAGCTATTAGTTCATCCAAACCGCATTCCTCTAGATCGATTAATAAAGAAGTTACGAGTTGTTCGCTAACAGGTTAATTCCGAGGTAAGAAGTAAAGACAGTAACATTTGTGCCTCCGTAATGCCGAAACCGTACGAGATATCAAAAAGCTAAGATGTGGGCCTACTTAGCTTTCGAAAAGAGCTATTAGTTCATCCAAACCGCATTCCTCTAGATCGATTAATAAAGAAGTTACGAGCTGTTCGCTAACAGGTCAATTTTGAGGTAAGAAGTAAAGACAGTAATATTTGTGCCTCCGTAATGCCGAAACCGTACGAGATATGAAAAAACTAAGATGTTGGCCTACTTAGCTTTCGAAAAGAGCTATTAGTTCATCCAAACCGCATTCCTCTAGATCGATTAATAAAGAAGTTACGAGTTGTTCGCTAACAGGTCAATTTTGAGGTAAGAAATAAAGACAGTAACATTTGTGCCTCCGTAATGCCGAAACCGTACGAGATATCAAAAAACTAAGATGTGGGCCTACTTAGCTTTCGAAAAGAGCTATTAGTTCATCCAAACCGCATTCCTCTAGATCGATTAATAAAGAAGTTACGAGCTGTTCGCTAACAGGTCAATTTTGAGGTAAGAAGTAAAGACAGTAATATTTGTGCCTCCGTAATGCCGAAACCGTACGAGATATCAAAAAACTAAGATGTGGGCCTACTTAGCTTTCGAAAAGAGCTATTAGTTCATCCAAACCGCATTCCTCTAGATCGATTAATAAAGAAGTTACGAGTTGTTCGCTAACAGGTTAATTCTGAGGTAAGTAAAGACAGTAACATTTGTGCCTCCGTAATGCCGAAACCGTACGAGATATCAAAAAACTAAGATGTGGGCCTACTTAGCTTTCGAAAAGAGCTATTAGTTCATCCAAACCGCATTCCTCTAGATCGATTAATAAAGAAGTTACGAGTTGTTCGCTAACAGGTTAATTCTGGGGTAAGAAGTAAAGACAGTAACATTTGTGCCTCCGTATTGCCGAAACCGTACGAGATATCAAAAAACTAAGATGTGGGCCTACTTAGCTTTCGAAAAGAGCTATTAGTTCATCCAAACCGCATTCCTCTAGATCGATTAATAAAGAAGTTACGAGCTGTTCGCTAACAGGTCAATTTTGAGGTAAGAAGTAAAGACAGTAACATTTGTGCCTCCGTAATGCCGAAACCGTACGAGATATTAAAAAACTAAGATGTGGGCCTACTTAGCTTTCGAAAAGAGCTATTAGTTCATCCAAACCGCATTCCTCTAGATCGATTAATAAAGAAGTTACGAGTTGTTCTCTAACAGGTTAATTTTGAGGTAAGAAGTAAAGACAGTAACATTTGTGCCTCCGTAATGCCGAAACCGTACGAGATATCAAAAAACTAAGATGTGGGTCTACTTAGCTTTTGAAAAGAGCTATTAGCTCATCCAAACCGCATTCCTCTAGATCGATTAATAAAGAAGTTACGAGCTGTTCGCTAACAGGTCAATTTTGAGGTAAGAAGTAAAGACAGTAATATTTGTGCCTCCGTAATGCCGAAACCGTACGAGATATCAAAAAACTAAGATGTGGGCCTACTTAGCTTTCGAAAAGAGCTATTAGTTCATCCAAACCGCATTCCTCTAGATCGATTAATAAAGAAGTTACGAGTTGTTCGCTAACAGGTTAATTCCGAGGTAAGAAGTAAAGACAGTAACATTTGTGCCTCCGTAATGCCGAAACCGTATCAGATATCAAAAACTGAGATGTGGGCCTACTTAGCTTTCGAAAAGAGCTATTAGTTAATCCAAACTGCATTCCTCTAGATCGATTAATAAAGAAGTTACGAGCTGTTCGCTAGCAGGTTAATTCTGAGGTAAAAAGTAAAGACAGTAACATTTGTGCCTCCGTATTGCCGAAACCGTACGAGATATAAAAAAACTAAGATGTGGACCTACTTAGCTTTCGAAAAGAGCTATTAGTTCATCCAAACCGCATTCCTCTAGATCGATTAATAAAGAAGTTACGAGCTGTTCGCTAACAGGTCAATTTTGAGGTAAGAAGTAAAGACAGTAACATTTGTGCCTCCGTAATGCCGAAACCGTACGAGATATCAAAAAACTAATATGTGGGCCTACTTAGCTTTCGAAAAGAGCTATTAGTTCATCCAAACCGCATTCCTCTAGATCGATTAATAAAGAAGTTACGAGCTGTTCGCTAGCAGGTTAATTCTGAGGTAAAAAGTAAAGACAGTAACATTTGTGCCTCCGTAATGCCGAAACCGTACGAGATATAAAAAAACTAAGATGTGGGCCTACTTAGCTTTCGAAAAGAGCTATTAGTTCATCCAAACCGCATTCCTCTAGATCGATTAATAAAGAAGTTACGAGCTGTTCGCTATCAGGTCAATTTTGAGGTAAGAAGTAAAGACAGTAACATTTGTGCCTCCGTAATGCCGAAACCGTACGAGATATCAAAAAACTATGATGTGGGTCTACTTAGCTTTCGAAAAGAGCTATAAGTTCATCCAAACCGCATTCCTCTAGATCGATTAATAAAGAAGTTACGAGTTGTTCGCTAGCAGGTTAATTCTGAGGTAAGAAGTAAAGACAGTAACATTTGTGCCTCCGTAATGCCGAAACCGTACGAGATATCAAAAAACTAAGATGTGGGTCTACTTAGCTTTCGAAAAGAGCTATTAGTTCATCCAAACCGCATTCCTCTAGATCGATTAATAAAGAAGTTACGAGCTGTTCGCTAACAGGTCAATTTTGAGGTAAGTAAAGACAGTAACATTTGTGCCTCCGTAATGCCGAAACCGTACGAGATATCAAAAAACTAAGATGTGGGCCTACTTAGCTTTCGAAAAGAGCTATAAGTTCATCCAAACCGCATTCCTCTAGATCGATTAATAAAGAAGTTACGAGTTGTTCGCTAACAGGTCAATTTTGAGGTAAGAAGTAAAGACAGTAACATTTGTGCCTCCGTAATGCCGAAACCGTACGAGATATCAAAAAACTAAGATGTGGGCCTACTTAGCTTTCTGAAAGAGCTATTAGTTCATCCAAACCGCATTCCTCTAGATCGATTAATAAAGAAGTTACGAGCTGTTCGCTAACAGGTCAATTTTGAGGTAAGAAGTAAAGACAGTAATATTTGTGCCTCCGTAATGCCGAAACCGTACGAGATATCAAAAAACTAAGATCTGGATCTACTTAGCTTTCGAAAAGAGCTATTCGTTCATCCAAACCGCATTCCTCTAGATAGATTAATAAAGAAGTTACGAGTTGTTCGCTAACAGGTCAATTTTGAGGTAAGAAGTAAAGACAGTAACATTTGTGCCTCCGTAATGCCGAAACCGTACGAGATATCAAAAAACTAAGATATGGGCCTACTTAGCTTTCGAAAAGAGCTATTAGTTCATCCAAACCGCATTCCTCTAGATCGATTAATAAAGAAGTTACGAGTTGTTCGCTAACAGATTAATTTTGAGGTAAGAAGTTAAGACAGAAACATTTGTGCCTCCATAATGCCGAAAACGTACGAGACATCAAGAAACTAAGATCTGGGCCTACTTAGCTTTCGAAAAGAGCTATTCGTTCATCCAGACCGCATTCCTCTAGATCGATTAATAAAGAAGTTACGAGTTGTTCGCTAACAGGTTAATTCCGAGGTAAGAAGTAAAGACAGTAACATTTGTGCCTCCGTAATGCCGAAACCGTACGAGATATCAAAAAACTAATATGTGGGCCTACTTAGCTTTCGAAAAGAGCTATTAGTTCATCCAAACCGCATTCCTCTAGATCGATTAATAAAGAAGTTACGAGCTGTTCGCTAACAGGTCAATTTTGAGGTAAGAAGTAAAGACAGTAACATTTGTGCCTCCGTAATGCCGAAACCGTACGAGATATCAAAAAACTAAGATGTGGGTCTACTTAGCTTTCGAAAAGAGCTATTAGTTCATCCAAACCGCATTCCTCTAGATCGATTAATACAGAAGTTACGAGTTGTTCGCTAACAGGTGAATTCTGAGGTAAGAAGTAAAGACAGTAACATTTGTGCCTCCGTAATGCCGAAACCGTACGAGATATCAAAAAACTAAGATGTGGGTCTACTTAGCTTTCGAAAAGAGCTATTAGTTCATCCAAACCGCATTCCTCTAGATCGATTAATAAAGAAGTTACGAGCTGTTCGCTAACAGGTCAATTTTGAGGTAAGAAGTAAAGACAGTAACATTTGTGCCTCCGTAATGCCGAAACCGTACGAGATATCAAAAAACTAAGATGTGGGCCTACTTAGCTTTCGAAAAGAGCTATTAGTTCATCCAAACCGCATTCCTCTAGATCGATTAATAAAGAAGTTACGAGTTGTTCGCTAACGGGTTAATTCTGAGGTAAGAAGACAGTAACATTTGTGCCTCCGTAATGCCGAAACCGTACGAGATATCAAAAAACTAAGATGTGGGCCTACTTAGCTTTCGAAAAGAGCTATTCGTTCATCCAAACCGCATTCCTCTAGATCGATTAATAAAAAAGTTACGAGTTGTTCGCTAACAGGTCAATTTTGAGGTAAGAAATAAAGACAGTAACATTTGTGCCTCCGTAATGCCGAAACCGTACGAGATATCAAAAAACTAAGATGTGGGCCTACTTAGCTTTCGAAAAGAGCTATTAGTTCATCCAAACCGCATTCCTCTAGATCGATTAATAAAGAAGTTACGAGTTGTTCGCTAACATGTCAATTTTGAGGTAAGAAGTAAAGACAGTAACATTTGTGCCTCCGTAATGCCGAAACCTTACGAGATATCAAAAAACTAAGATGTGGGCCTACTTAGCTTTCGAAAAGAGCTATTAGTTCATCCAAACCGCATTCCTCTAGATCGATTAATAAAGAAGTTACGAGTTGTTCGCTAACGGGTTAATTCTGAGGTAAGAAGTAAAGACAGTAACATTTGTGCCTCCGTAATGCCAAAACCGTACGAGATATCAAAGAACTAAGATGTGGGCTTACTTAGCTTTCGAAAAGAGCTATTAGTTCATCCAAACCACATTCCTCTAGATCGATTAATAAAGAGGTTACGAGCTGTTCGCTATCAGGTCAATTTTGAGGTAAGTAACAACAGTAACATTTGTGCCTCCGTACTGCCGAAACCGTACGAGATATCAAAAACTAAGATGTGTGCCTACTTAGCTTTCGAAAAGAGCTATTAGTTCATCCAAACCGCATTCCTCTAGATCGATTAATAAAGAAGTTACGAGTTGTTCGCTAACGGTTAAATTTTGAGGTTAGAAGTAAAGACAGTAACATTTGTGCCTCCGTAATGCCGAAACCGTATCAGATATCAAAAACTGAGATGTGGGCCTACTTAGCTTTCGAAAAGAGCTATTAGTTAATCCAAACTGCATTCCTCTAGATCGATTAATAAAGAAGTTACGAGTTGTTCGCTAACAGGTTATTTCTGAGTTATGAAGTAAAGACAGTAACATTTGTGCCTCCGTATTGCCGAAACCGTACGAGATATCAAAAAACTAAGATGCGGGCCTACTTAGCTTTCTGAAAGAGCTATTAGTTCATCAAAAACGCATTCCTCTAGATCGATTAATAAAGAAGTTACGAGCTGTTCGCTAACAGGTTAATTATGAGGTAAGTAAAGACAGTAACATTTGTTCCTCCGTAATGCCGAAACCGTACGAGATATCAAAAAACTATGATGTGGGCCTACTTAGCTTTCGAAAAGAGCTATAAGTTCATCCAAACCGCATTCCTCTAGATCGATTAACAAAGAAGTTACGAGCTGTTCGCTAACAGGTTAATTCTGAGGTAAGAAGTAAAGACAGTAACATTTGTGCCTCCGTAATGCCGAAACCGTACGAGATATCAAAAAACTAAGCCATGGGCCTACTTAGCTTTCGAAAAGAGCTATTAGTTAATTCAAACCGCATTCCTCTAGATCGATTAATAAAGAAGTTACGAGTTGTTCGCTAACAGGTTAATTCCGAGGTAAGAAGTAAAGACAGTAACATTTGTGCCTCCGTAATGCCGAAACCGTACGAGATATCAAAAACTAAGATCTGGGCCTACTTAGCTTTCGAAAAGAGCTATTAGTTCATCCAAACCGCATTCCTCTAGATCGATTAATAAAGAAGTTACGAGTTGTTCGCTAGCAGGTTAATTCTGAGGTAAGAAGTAAAGACAGAAACATTTGTGCCTCCGTAATGCCGAAACCGTACGAGATATCAAAAAACTAAGATGTGGGCCTACTTAGCTTTCGAAAAGAGCTATTAGTTCATCCAAACCGCATTCCTCTAGATCGATTAATAAAGAAGTTACGAGCTGTTCGCTAACAGGTCAATTTTGAGGTAAGAAGTAAAGACAGTAACATTTGTGCCTCCGTAATGCCGAAACCGTACGAGATATCAAAAAACTAAGATCTGGGCCTACTTAGCTTTCGAAAAGAGCTATTAGTTCATACAAACCGCATTCCTCTAGATCGATTAATAAAGAAGTTACGAGTTGTTCGCTAACAGCTCAATTTTGAGGAAAGAAGTAAAGACAGTAACATTTGTGCCTCCGTAATGCCGAAACCGTACGAGATATCAAAAAACTAAGATCTGGGCCTACTTAGCTTTCGAAAAGAGCTATTAGTTCATCCAAACCGCATTCCTCTAGATCGATTAATATAGAAGTTACGAGTTGTTCGCTAACAGGTTAGTTTTGAGGTAAGAAGTAAAGACAGTAACATTTGTGCCTCCGTAATGCCGAAACCGTACGAGATATCAAAAAACTAAGATCTGGGCCTACTTAGCTTTCGAAAAGAGCTATTAGTTCATCCAAACCGCATTCCTCTAGATCGATTAATAAAGAAGTTACGAGCTGTTCGCTAACAGGTCAATTTTGAGGTAAGAAGTAAAGACAGTAACATTTGTGCCTCAATAATGCCGAAACCGTACGAGATATCAAAAAACTAAGATCTGGGCCTACTTAGCTTTCGAAAAGAGCTATTAGTTCATCCAAACCGCATTCCTCTAGATCGATTAATAAAGAAGTTACGAGTTGTTCGCTAACAGGTCAATTTTGAGGTAAAAGACAGTAACATTTGTGCCTCCGTAATGCCGAAACCGTACGAGATATCAAAAAACTAAGATGCGGTCCTACTTAGCTTTCGAAAAGAGCTATTAGTTAATCCAAACCGCATTCCTCTAGATCGATTAATAAAGAAGTTACGAGCTGTTCGCTATCAGGTCAATTTTGAGGTAAGAAGTAAAGACAGTAACATTTGTGCCTCCGTATTGCCGAATCCGTACGAGTTATCAAAAAACTAAGATGTGGGCCTACTTAGCTTTCGAAAAGAGCTATTAGTTCATCCAAACCGCATTCCTCTAGATCGATTAATAAAGAAGTTAGGAGCTGTTCGCTAACGGGTTAATTCCGAGGTAAGAAGTAAAGACAGTAACATTTGTGCCTCCGTAATGCCGAAACCGTACGAGATATCAAAAAACTAAGATGTGGGCCCACTTAGCTTTCGAAAAGAGCTATTAGTTCATCCAAACCGCATTCCTCTAGATCCATTAATAAAGAAGTTACGAGATATCAAAAAACTAAGATGTGGGCCTACTTAGCTTTCGAAAAGAGCTATTAGTTCATCCAAACCGCATTCCTCTAGATCGATTAATAAAGAAGTTACGAGTTGTTCGCTAACAGGTTAATTCTGAGGTAAGAAGTAAAGACAGTAACATTTGTGCCTCCGTAATGCCGAAACCGTACGAGATATCAAAAAACTGAGATGTGGGCCTACTTAGCTTTCGAAAAGAGCTATTAGTTCATCCAAACCGCATTCCTCTAGATCGATTAATAAAGAAGTTACGAGTTGTTCGCTAACAGGTTAATTTTGAGGTAAGAAGTAAAGACAGTAACATTTGTGCCTCCGTAATGCCGAAACCGTACGAGATATCAAAAAACTAAGATGTGGGCCTACTTAGCTTTCGAAAAGAGCTATTAGTTAATCCAAACCGCATTCCTCTAGATCGATTAATAAAGAAGTTACGAGTTGTTCGCTAACAGGTTAATTCTGAGGTAAGAAGTAAAGACAGAAACATTTGTGCCTCCGTAATGCCGAAACCGTACGAGATATCAAAAAACTAAGATGTGGGCCTACTTAGCTTTCGAAAAGAGCTATTAGTTCATCCAAACCGCATTCCTCTATATCGATTAATAAAGAAGTTACGAGTTGTTCGCTAACAGGTCAATTTTGAGGTAAGAAGTAAAGACAGTAACATTTGTGCCTCCGTAATGCCGAAACCGTACGAGATATCAAAAAACTAAGATCTGGGCCTACTTAGCTTTCGAAAAGAGCTATTAGTTCATCCAAACCGCATTCCTCTAGATCGATTAATAAAGAAGTTACGAGTTGTTCGCTAACAGGTTAATTCTGAGGAAAGAAGTAAAGACAGTAACATTTGTGCCTCCATAATGCCGAAACCGTACGAGACATCAAAAAACTAAGATCTGGGCCTACTTAGCTTTCGAAAAGAGCTATTCGTTCATCCAGACCGCATTCCTCTAGATCGATTAATATAGAAGTTACGAGTTGTTCGCTAACAGATTAATTTTGAGGTAAGTAAAGACAGTAACATTTGTGCCTCCGTAATGCCGAAACCGTACGAGATATCAAAAAACTAAGATGTGGGCCTACTTAGCTTTCGAAAAGAGCTATTAGTTCATCCAAACCGCATTCCTCTAGATCGATTAATAAAGAAGTTACGAGCTGTTCGCTAACAGGTCAATTTTGAGGTAAGAAGTAAAGACAGTAACATTTGTGCCTCCATAATGCCGAAACCGTACGAGACATCAAAAAACTAAGATCTGGGCCTACTTAGCTTTCGAAAAGAGCTATTCGTTCATCCAGACCGCATTCCTCTAGATCGATTAATAAAAAAGTTACGAGTTGTTCGCTAACAGGTCAATTTTGAGGTAAGTAGTAAAGACAGTAACATTTGTGCCTCCGTAATACCGAAACCGTACGAGATATCAAAAAACTAAGATGTGGGCCCACTTAGTTCTCGAAAAGAGCTATTAGTTCATCCAAACCGCATTCCTCTAGATCGATTAATAAAGAAGTTACGAGTTGTTCGCTAACAGGTCAATTTTGAGGTAAGAAGTAAAGACAGTAACATTTGTGCCTCCGTAATGCCGAAACCATACGAGATATCAAAAAACTAAGATGTGGGCCCACTTAGCTTTCGAAAAGAGCTATTAGTTCATCCAAACCGCATTCCTCTAGATCGATTAATAAAGAAGTTACGAGCTGTTCGCTAACAGGTTAATTCCGAGGTAAGAAGTAAAGACAGTAACATTTGTGCCTCCGTAATGCCGAAACCGTACGAGATATCAAAAAGCTAAGATGTGGGCTTACTTAGCTTTCTGAAAGAGCTATTAGTTCATCCAAACCACATTCCTCTAGATCCATTAATAAAGAGGTTACGAGCTGTTCGCTAACAGGTCAATTTTGAGGTAAGAAGTAAAGAAAGTAACATTTGTGCCTCCGTAATGCCGAAACCGTACGAGATATCAAAAAACTAAGATGTGTGCCTACTTAGCTTTCGAAAAGAGCTATTAGTTCATCCAAACCGCATTCCTCTAGATCGATTAATAAAGAAGTTACGAGTTGTTCGCTAACAGGTTAATTCCGAGGTAAGAAGTAAAGACAGTAACATTTGTGCCTCCGTAATGCCGAAACCGTACGAGATATCAAAAAACTAAGGCATGGGCCTACTTAGCTTTCGAAAAGAGCTATTAGTTAATACAAACCGCATTCCTCTAGATCGATTAATAAAGAAGTTACGAGTTGTTCGCTAACAGGTTAGGTAAGAAGTAAAGACAGTAACATTTGTGCCTCCGTAATGCCGAAACCGTACGAGATATCAAAAAACTAAGATGTGGACCTACTTAGCTTTCGAAAAGAGCTATTAGTTCATCCAAACCGCATTCCTCTAGATCGATTAATAAAGAAGTTACGAGCTGTTCGCTAACAGGTCAATTTTGAGGTAAGAAGTAAAGACAGTAACATTTGTGCCTCCGTAATGCCGAAACCGTACGAGATATCAAAAAACTAAGATGTGGGCCTACTTAGCTTTCTGAAAGAGCTATTAGTTCATCCAAACCGCATTCCTCTAGATCGATTAATAAAGAAGTTACGAGTTGTTCGCTAACAGGTTAATTCTGAGGTAAGAAGTAAAGACAGTAACATTTGTGCCTCCGTAATGCCGAAACCGTACCAGATATCAAAAAATTTTGAGGTAAGAAGTAAAGACAGTAACATTTGTGCCTCCGTAATGCCGAAACCGTACGAGATATCAAAAAACTAAGATGTGGGCCTACTTAGCTTTCGAAAAGAGCTATTAGTTCATCCAAACCGCATTCCTCTAGATCGATTAATAAAGAAGTTACGAGTTGTTCGCTAACAGGTTAATTCTGAGGTAAGAAGAAATACAGTAACATTTGTGCCTCCGTAATGCCGAAACCGTACGAGATATCAAAAAACTAAGATGTTGGCCTGCTTAGCTTTCGAAAAGAGCTATTAGTTCATCCAAACCGCATTCCTCTAGATCGATTAATAAAGAAGTTAGGAGTTGTTCGCTAACAGATCAATTTTGAGGTAAGAAGTAAAGACAGTAACATTTGTGCCTCCGTAATGCCGAAACCGTACGAGATATCAAAAAACTAAGATGTGGGCCTACTTAGCTTTCGAAAAGAGCTATTAGTTCATCCAAACCGCATTCCTCTAGATCGATTAATAAAGAAGTTACGAGTTGTTCGCTAACAGGTTAATTCTGAGGTAAGAAGAAAGACAGTAACATTTGTGCCTCTGTAATCCCGAAACCGTACGAGATATCAAAAAACTAAGATCTGGGCCTACTTAGCTTTCGAAAAGAGCTATTAGTTCATCCAAACCGCATTCCTCTAGATCGATTAATAAAGAAGTTAGGAGTTGTTCGCTAACAGATCAATTTTGAGGTAAGAAGTAAAGACAGTAACATTTGTGCCTCCGTAATGCCGAAACCGTACGAGATATCAAAAAACTAAGATGTGGGCCTACTTGGCTTTCGAAAAGAGCTATTAGTTCATCCAAACCGCATTCCTCTAGATCGATTAATAAAGAAGTTACGAGTTGTTCGCTAACAGGTTAATTTTGAGGTAAGAAGAAAGACAGTAATATTTGTGCCTCTGTAATCCCGAAACCGTACGAGATATCAAAAAACTAAGATCTGGGCCTACTTAGCTTTCGAAAAGAGCTATTAGTTCATCCAAACCGCATTCCTCTAGATCGATTAATAAAGAAGTTAGGAGTTGTTCGCTAACAGATCAATTTTGAGGTAAGAAGTAAAGACAGTAACATTTGTGCCTCCGTAATGCCGAAACCGTACGAGATATCAAAAACTAAGATGTGGGCCTACTTAGCTTTCGAAAGAGCTATTAGTTCATCAAACCGCATTCCTCTAGATCGATTAATAAAGAAGTTACGAGTTGTTCGCTAACAGGTTAATTCTGAGGTAAGAAGAAAGACAGTAACATTTGTGCCTCTGTAATCCCGAAACCGTACGAGATATCAAAAAACTAAGATCTGGGCCTACTTAGCTTTCGAAAAGAGCTATTAGTTCATCCAAACCGCATTCCTCTAGATCGATTAATAAAGAAGTTACGAGTTGTTCGCTAACAGGTTAATTCTGAGGTAAGAAGAAAGACAGTAACATTTGTGCCTCCGTAATGCCGAAACCGTACGAGATATCAAAAAACTAAGATGTGGGCCTACTTAGCTTTCGAAAAGAGCTATTAGTTCATACAAACCGCATTCCTCTAGATCGATTAATAAAGAAGTTAGGAGTTGTTCGCTAACAGATCAATTTTGAGGTAAGAAGTAAAGACAGTAACATTTGTGCCTCCGTAATGCCGAAACCGTACGAGATATCAAAAAACTAAGATGTGGGCCTACTTAGCTTTCGAAAAGAGCTATTAGTTCATCCAAACCGCATTCCTCTAGATCGATTAATAAAGAAGTTACGAGTTGTTCGCTAACAGTTTAATTCTGAGGTAAGAAGTAAAGACAGTAACATTTGTGCCTCCGTAATGCCGAAACCGTACGAGATATCAAAAAACTAAGATCTGGGCCTACTTAGCTTTCGAAAAGAGCTATTAGTTCATCCAAACCGCATTCCTCTAGATCGATTAATAAAGAAGTTAGGAGTTGTTCGCTAACAGATCAATTTTGAGGTAAGAAGTAAAGACAGTAACATTTGTGCCTCCGTAATGCCGAAACCGTACGAGATATCAAAAAACTAAGATGTGGGCCTACTTAGCTTTCGAAAAGAGCTATTAGTTCATCAAACCGCATTCCTCTAGATCGATTAATAAAGAAGTTACGAGTTGTTCGCTAACAGGTTAATTCTGAGGTAAGAAGAAAGACAGTAACATTTGTGCCTCTGTAATCCCGAAACCGTACGAGATATCAAAAAACTAAGATCTGGGCCTACTTAGCTTTCGAAAAGAGCTATTAGTTCATCCAAACCGCATTCCTCTAGATCGATTAATAAAGAAGTTACGAGTTGTTCGCTAACAGGTCAATTTTGAGGTAAGAAGTAAAGACAGTAACATTTGTGCCTCCGTAATGCCGAAACCGTACGAGATATCAAAAAACTAAGATGTGGGCCTACTTAGCTTTCGAAAAGAGCTATTAGTTCATCAAAACCGCATTCCTCTAGATCGATTAATAAAGAAGTTACGAGTTGTTCGCTAACAGGTGAATTTTGAGGTAATAAGTAACGACAGTAGCATTAGTGCCTCCGTAATCCCGAAACCGTACGAGATATCAAAAAACTAAGATGTGGGCCTACTTAGCTTTCGAAAAGAGCTATTAGTTCATCCAAACCGCATTCCTCTAGATCGATTAATAAAGAAGTTACGAGTTGTTCGCAAACAGGTTAATTTTGAGGTAAGAAGTAAAGACAGTAACATTTGTGCCTCCGTAATGCCGAAACCGTACGAGATATCAAAAAACTAAGATCTGGGCCTACTTAGCTTTCGAAAAGAGCTATTAGTTCATCCAGACCGCATTCCTCTAGATCGATTAATAAAGAAGTTACGAGTTGTTCGCTAACAGGTTAATTTTGAGGTAAGTAAAGACAGTAACATTTGTGCCTCCGTAATGCCGAAACCGTACGAGATATCAAAAAACTAAGATGTGGGCCTACTTAGCTTTCGAAAAGAGCTATTAGTTCATCATAACCGCATTCCTCTAGATCGATTAATAAAGAAGTTACGAGTTGTTCGCTAACAGGTTAATTCTGAGGTAAGAAGAAAGACAGTAACATTTGTGCCTCTGTAATCCCGAAACCGTACGAGATATCAAAAAACTAAGATCTGGGCCTACTTAGCTTTCGAAAAGAGCTATTAGTTCATCAAAACCGCATTCCTCTAGATCGATTAATAAAGAAGTTAGGAGTTGTTCGCTAACAGATCAATTTTGAGGTAAGAAGACAGTAACATTTGTGCCTCCGTAATGCCGAAACCGTACGAGATATCAAAAAACTAAGATGTGGGCCTACTTAGCTTTCGAAAAGAGCTATTAGTTCATCCAAACCGCATTCCTCTAGATCGATTAATAAAGAAGTTACGAGTTGTTCGCTAACAGGTTAATTCTGAGGTAAGAAGAAAGACAGTAACATTTGTGCCTCTGTAATCCCGAAACCGTACGAGATATCAAAAAACTAAGATCTGGGCCTACTTAGCTTTCGAAAAGAGCTATTAGTTCATCCAAACCGCATTCCTCTAGATCGATTAATAAAGAAGTTAGGAGTTGTTCGCTAACAGATCAATTTTGAGGTAAGAAGTAAAGACAGTAACATTTGTGCCTCCGTAATGCCGAAACCGTACGAGATATCAAAAAACTAAGATGTGGGCCTACTTAGCTTTCGAAAAGAGCTATTAGTTCATCCAAACCGCATTCCTCTAGATCGATTAATAAAGAAGTTACGAGTTGTTCGCTAACAGGTAAATTCTGAGGTAAGAAGAAAGACAGTAACATTTGTGCCTCTGTAATCCCGAAACCGTACGAGATATCAAAAACTAAGATCTGGGCCTACTTAGCTTTCGAAAAGAGCTATTAGTTCATCAAACCGCATTCCTCTAGATCGATTAATAAAGAAGTTAGGAGTTGTTCGCTAACAGATCAATTTTGAGGTAAGAAGTAAAGACAGTAACATTTGTGCCTCCGTAATGCCGAAACCGTACGAGATATCAAAAAACTAAGATGTGGGCCTACTTAGCTTTCGAAAAGAGCTATTAGTTCATCCAAACCGCATTCCTCTAGATCGATTAATAAAGAAGTTACGAGTTGTTCGCTAACAGGTTAATTCTGAGGTAAGAAGAAAGACAGTAACATTTGTGCCTCTGTAATCCCGAAACCGTACGAGATATCAAAAACTAAGATCTGGGCCTACTTCGCTTTCGAAAAGAGCTATTAGTTCATCAAACCGCATTCCTCTAGATCGATTAATAAAGAAGTTAGGAGTTGTTCGCTAACAGATCAATTTTGAGGTAAGAAGTAAAGACAGTAACATTTGTGCCTCCGTAATGCCGAAACCGTACGAGATATCAAAAAACTAAGATGTGGGCCTACTTAGCTTTCGAAAAGAGCTATTAGTTCATCCAAACCGCATTCCTCTAGATCGATTAATAAAGAAGTTACGAGTTGTTCGCTAACAGGTTAATTCTGAGGTAAGAAGAAAGACAGTAACATTTGTGCTTCTGTAATCCCGAAACCGTACGAGATATCAAAAAACTAAGATCTGGGCCTACTTAGCTTTCGAAAGAGCTATTAGTTCATCAAACCGCATTCCTCTAGATCGATTAATAAAGAAGTTAGGAGTTGTTCGCTAACAGATCAATTTTGAGGTAAGTAAAGACAGTAACATTTGTGCCTCCGTAATGCCGAAACCGTACGAGATATCAAAAAACTAAGATGTGGGCCTACTTAGCTTTCGGAAAGAGCTATTAGTTCATCCAAACCGCATTCCTCTAGATCGATTAATAAAGAAGTTACGAGTTGTTCGCTAACAGGTTAATTCTGAGGTAAGAAGAAAGACAGTAACATTTGTGCCTCTGTAATCCCGAAACCGTACGAGATATCAAAAAACTAAGATCTGGGCCTACTTAGCTTTCGAAAAGAGCTATTAGTTCATCCAATCCGCATTCCTCTAGATCGATTAATAAAGAAGTTAGGAGTTGTTCGCTAACAGATCAATTTTGAGGTAAGAAGTAAAGACAGTAACATTTGTGCCTCCGTAATGCCGAAACCGTACGAGATATCAAAAAACTAAGATGTGGGCCTACTTAGCTTTCGAAAAGAGCTATTAGTTCATGCAAACCGCATTCCTCTAGATCGATTAATAAAGAAGTTACGAGTTGTTCGCTAACAGGTTAATTCTGAGGTAAGAAGAAAGACAGTAACATTTGTGCCTCTGTAATCCCGAAACCGTACGAGATATCAAAAACTAAGATCTAGGCCTACTTAGCTTTCGAAAAGAGCTATTAGTTCATCCAAACCGCATTCCTCTAGATCGATTAATAAAGAAGTTACGAGTTGTTCGCTAACAGATTAATTCTGAGGTAAGAAGAAAGACAGTAACATTTGTGCCTCCGTAATGCCGAAACCGTACGAGATATCAAAAAACTAAGATCTGGGCCTACTTAGCTTTCGAAAAGAGCTATTAGTTCATCCAAACCGCATTCCTCTAGATCGATTAATAAAGAAGTTAGGAGTTGTTCGCTAACAGATTAATTCTGAGATAAGTAAAGACAGTAACATTTGTGCCTCGTAATGCCGAAACCGTACGAGATATCAAAAAACTAAGATGTGGGCCTACTTAGCTTTCGAAAAGAGCTATTAGTTCATCCAAACCGCATTCCTCTAGATCGATTAATAAAGAAGTTACGAGTTGTTCGCTAAGAGGTTAATTCTGAGGTAAGAAGAAAGACAGTAACATTTGTGCCTCTGTAATCCCGAAACCGTACGAGATATCAAAAAACTAAGATCTGGGCCTACTTAGCTTTCGAAAAGAGCTATTAGTTCATCAAACCGCATTCCTCTAGATCGATTAATAAAGAAGTTAGGAGTTGTTCGCTAACAGATCAATTTTGAGGTAAGAAGTAAAGACAGTAACATTTGTGCCTCCGTAATGCCGAAACCGTACGAGATATCAAAAAACTAAGATGTGGGCCTACTTAGCTTTCGAAAAGAGCTATTAGTTCATCCAAACCGCATTCCTCTAGATCGATTAATAAAGAAGTTACGAGTTGTTCGCTAAGAGGTTAATTCTGAGGTAAGAAGAAAGACAGTAACATTTGTGCCTCTGTAATCCCGAAACCGTACGAGATATCAAAAAACTAAGATCTGGGCCTACTTAGCTTTCGAAAAGAGCTATTAGTTCATCCAAACCGCATTCCTCTAGATCGATTAATAAAGAAGTTAGGAGTTGTTCGCTAACAGATCAATTTTGAGGTAAGAAGTAAAGACAGTAACATTTGTGCCTCCGTAATGCCGAAACCGTACGAGATATCAAAAAACTAAGATGTGGGCCTACTTAGCTTTCGAAAAGAGCTATTAGTTCATCCAAACCGCATTCCTCTAGATCGATTAATAAAGAAGTTACGAGTTGTTCGCTAACAGGTTAATTCTGAGGTAAGAAGAAAGACAGTAACATTTGTGCCTCTGTAATCCCGAAACCGTACGAGATATCAAAAAACTAAGATCTGGGCCTACTTAGCTTTCGAAAAGAGCTATTAGTTCATCCAAACCGCATTCCTCTAGATCGATTAATAAAGAAGTTAGGAGTTGTTCGCTAACAGATCAATTTTGAGGTTCTTACCTCAAGTAAAGACAGTAACATTTGTGCCTCCGTAATGCCGAAACCGTACGAGATATCAAAAAACTAAGATGTGGGCCTACTTAGCTTTCGAAAAGAGCTATTAGTTCATCCAAACCGCATTCCTCTAGATCGATTAATAAAGAAGTTACGAGTTGTTCGCTAACAGGTTAATTCTGAGGTAAGAAGTAAAGACAGTAACATTTCTGCCTCCGTAATGCCGAAACCGTACGAGATATCAAAAAACTAAGATGTGGGCCTACTTAGCTTTCGAAAAGAGCTATTAGTTCATCCAAACCGCATTCCTCTAGATCGATTAATAAAGAAGTTAGGAGTTGTTCGCTAACAGATCAATTTTGAGGTAAGTAAAGACAGTAACATTTGTGCCTCCGTAATGCCGAAACCGTACGAGATATCAAAAAACTAAGATGTGGGCCTACTTAGCTTTCGAAAAGAGCTATTAGTTCATCCAAACCGCATTCCTCTAGATCGATTAATAAAGAAGTTAGGAGTTGTTCGCTAACAGATCAATTTTGAGGTAAGAAGTAAAGACAGTAACATTTGTGCCTCCGTAATGCCGAAACCGTACGAGATATCAAAAAACTAAGATGTGGGCCTACTTAGCTTTCGAAAAGAGCTATTAGTTCATCCAAACCGCATTCTTCTAGATCGATTAATAAAGAAGTTACGAGTTGTTCGCTAACAGGTCAATTTTGAGGTAAGAAGTAAAGACAGTAACATTTGTGCCTCCGTAATGCCGAAACCGTACGAGATATCAAAAAACTAAGATGTGGGCCTACTTAGCTTTCGAAAAGAGCTATTAGTTCATCCAAACCGCATTCCTCTAGATCGATTAATAAAGAAGTTACGAGTTGTTCGCTAACAGGTTAATTCTGAGGTAAGAAGAAAGACAGTAACATTTGTGCCTTCTGTAATCCCGAAACCGTACGAGATATCAAAAACTAAGATCTGGGCCTACTTAGCTTTCGAAAGAGCTATTAGTTCATCAAACCGCATTCCTCTAGATCGATTAATAAAGAAGTTACGAGTTGTTCGCTAACAGGTTAATTCTGAGGTAAGAAGAAAGACAGTAACATTTGTGTGTCCATAATGCCGAAACCGTACGAGATATCAAAAAACTAAGATCTGGGCCTACTTAGCTTTCGAAACGGGCTATTCGTTCATCCAAACCGCATTCCTCTAGATCGATTAATAAAGAAGTTACGAGTTGTTCGCTAACAGATTAATTTTGAGGTAAGAAGTTAAGACAGAAACATTTGTGCCTCCATAATGCCGAAACCGTACGAGATATCAAAAAACTAAGATCTGGGCCTACTTAGCTTTCGAAAAGAGCTATTCGTTCATCCAGACCGCATTCCTCTAGATCGATTAATAAAGAAGTTACGAGTTGTTCGCTAACAGATCAATTTTGAGGTAAGAAGTAAAGACAGTAACATTTGTGCCTCCGTAATGCCGAAACCGTACGAGATATCAAAAAACTAACATGTGGGCCTACTTAGCTTTCGAAAAGAGCTATTAGTTCATCCAAACCGCATTCCTCTAGATCGATTAATAAAGAAGTTACGAGTTGTTCGCTAACAGGTTAATTCTGAGGTAAGAAGAAAGACAGTAACATTTGTGCCTCTGTAATCCCGAAACCGTACGAGATATCAAAAAACTAAGATCTGGGCCTACTTAGCTTTCGAAAAGAGCTATTAGTTCATCCAAACCGCATTCCTCTAGATCGATTAATAAAGAAGTTAGGAGTTGTTCGCTAACAGATCAATTTTGAGGTAAGAAGTAAAGACAGTAACATTTGTGCCTCCGTAATGCCGAAACCGTACGAGATATCAAAAACTAAGATGTGGGCCTACTTAGCTTTCGAAAAGAGCTATTAGTTCATCCAAACCGCATTCCTCTAGATCGATTAATAAAGAAGTTACGAGTTGTTCGCTAACAGGTTAATTCTGAGGTAAGAAGAAAGACAGTAACATTTGTGCCTTCTGTAATGTCGAAACCGTACGAGATATCAAAAAACTAAGATCTGGGCCTACTTAGCTTTCGAAACGGGCTATTAGTTCATCCAAACCGCATTCCTCTAGATCGATTAATAAAGAAGTTACGAGTTGTTCGCTAACAGATCAATTTTGAGGTAAGAAGTAAAGACAGTAACATTTGTGCCTCCGTAATGCCGAAACCGTACGAGATATCAAAAAACTAAGAAGTGGGCCTACTTAGCTTTCGAAAAGAGCTATTAGTTCATCCAAACCGCATTCCTCTAGATCGATTAATAAAGAAGTTACGAGTTGTTCGCTAACAGGTTAATTCTGAGGTAAGAAGAAAGACAGTAACATTTGTGCCTCCGTAATGCCGAAACCGTACCAGATATCAAAAAACTAAGATCTGGGCCTACTTAGCTTTCGAAAAGAGCTATTAGTTCATCCAAACCGCATTC
The DNA here is from genome assembly GCA_025584915.1 of Monochamus saltuarius. Classification (NCBI taxonomy): domain Eukaryota; kingdom Metazoa; phylum Arthropoda; class Insecta; order Coleoptera; family Cerambycidae; genus Monochamus; species Monochamus saltuarius. The sequence continues at coordinate 3,388,144 of CM046728.1, read as the reverse complement.
CTCTAGATCGATTAATAAAGAAGTTAGGAGTTGTTCGCTAACAGATCAATTTTGAGGTAAGAAGTAAAGACAGTAACATTTGTGCATCCGTAATGCCGAAACCGTACGAGATATCAAAAAACTAAGATGTGGGCCTACTTAGCTTTCGAAAAGAGCTATTAGTTAATCCAAACCGCATTCCTCTAGATCGATAAATAAAGAAGTTACGAGTTGCTCGCTAACAGATCAATTTTGAGGTAAGAAGTAAAGACAGTAACATTTGTGCCTCCGTAATGCCGAAACCGTACGAGATATCAAAAAACTAAGATGTGGGCCTACTTAGCTTTCGAAAAGAGCTATTAGTTCATCCAAACCGCATTCCTCTAGATCGATTAATAAAGAAGTTACGAGTTGTTCGCTAACAGGTTAATTCTGAGGTAAGAAGTAAAGACAGTAACATTTGTGCCTCTGTAATCCCGAAACCGTACGAGATATCAAAAAACTAAGATCTGGGCCTACTTAGCTTTCGAAAAGAGCTATTAGTTCATCCAAACCGCATTCCTCTAGATCGATTAATAAAGAAGTTAGGAGTTGTTCGCTAACAGATCAATTTTGAGGTAAGAAGTAAAGACAGTAACATTTGTGCCTCCGTAATGCCGAAACCGTACGAGATATCAAAAAACTAAGATGTGGGCCTACTTAGCTTTCGAAAAGAGCTATTAGTTCATCCAAACCGCATTCCTCTAGATCGATTAATAAAGAAGTTACGAGTTGTTCGCTAACAGGTTAATTCTGAGGTAAGAAGAAAGACAGTAACATTTGTGCTTCTGTAATCCCGAAACCGTACGAGATATCAAAAAACTAAGATCTGGGCCTACTTAGCTTTCGAAAAGAGCTATTAGTTCATCCAAACCGCATTCCTCTAGATCGATTAATAAAGAAGTTAGGAGTTGTTCGCTAACAGATCAATTTTGAGGTAAGAAGTAAAGACAGTAACATTTGTGCCTCCGTAATGCCGAAACCGTACGAGATATCAAAAAACTAAGATCTGGGCCTACTTAGCTTTCGAAAAGAGCTATTAGTTCATCCAAACCGCATTCCTCTAGATCGATTAATAAAGAAGTTACGAGTTGTTCGCTAACAGGTTAATTCTGAGGTAAGAAGAAAGACAGTAACATTTGTGCCTCCGTAATGCCGAAACCGTACGAGATATCAAAAAACTAAGATGTGGGCCTACTTAGCTTTCGAAAAGAGCTATTAGTTCATCAAAACCGCATTCCTCTAGATCGATTAATAAAGAAGTTAGGAGTTGTTCGCTAACAGATCAATTTTGAGGTAAGAAGTAAAGACAGTAACATTTGTGCCTCCGTAATGCCGAAACCGTACGAGATATCAAAAAACTAAGATGTGGGCCTACTTAGCTTTCGAAAAGAGCTATTAGTTCATCCAAACCGCATTCCTCTAGATCGATTAATAAAGAAGTTACGAGTTGTTCGCTAACAGGTTAATTCTGAGGTAAGAAGAAAGACAGTAACATTTGTGCCTCTGTAATCCCGAAACCGTACGAGATATCTAAAATCTAAGATCTGGGCCTACTTAGCTTTCGAAAAGAGCTATTAGTTCATCCAAACCGCATTCCTCTAGATCGATTAATAAAGAAGTTAGGAGTTGTTCGCTAACAGATCAATTTTGAGGTAAGTAAAGACAGTAACATTTGTGCCTCCGTAATGCCGAAACCGTACGAGATATCAAAAAACTAACATGTGGGCCTACTTAGCTTTCGAAAAGAGCTATTAGTTCATCCAAACCGCATTCCTCTAGATCGATTAATAAAGAAGTTACGAGTTGTTCGCTAACAGGTTAATTCTGAGGTAAGAAGTAAAGACAGTAACATTTGTGCCTCCGTAATGCCGAAACCGTACGAGATATCAAAAAACTAAGATGTGGGCCTACTTAGCTTTCGAAAAGAGCTATTAGTTCATCCAAACCGCATTCCTCTAGATCGATTAATAAAGAAGTTAGGAGTTGTTCGCTAACAGATCAATTTTGAGGTAAGAAGTAAAGACAGTAACATTTGTGCCTCCGTAATGCCGAAACCGTACGAGATATCAAAAAACTAACATGTGGGCCTACTTAGCTTTCGAAAAGAGCTATTAGTTCATCCAAACCGCATTCTTCTAGATCGATTAATAAAGAAGTTACGAGTTGTTCGCTAACAGGTCAATTTTGAGGTAAGTAAAGACAGTAACATTTGTGCCTCCGTAATGCCGAAACCGTACGAGATATCAAAAAACTAAGATGTGGGCCTACTTAGCTTTCGAAAAGAGCTATTAGTTCATCCAAACCGCATTCCTCTAGATCGATTAATAAAGAAGTTACGAGTTGTTCGCTACCAGGTTAATTCTGAGGTAAGAAGAAAGACAGTAACATTTGTGCTTCTGTAATCCCGAAACCGTACGAGATATCAAAAAACTAAGATCTGGGCCTACTTAGCTTTCGAAAAGAGCTATTAGTTCATCCAAACCGCATTCCTCTAGATCGATTAATAAAGAAGTTACGAGTTGTTCGCTAACAGGTTAATTCTGAGGTAAGAAGAAAGACAGTAACATTTGTGCCTCTGTAATCCCGAAACCGTACGAGATATCAAAAACTAAGATCTGGGCCTACTTAGCTTTCGAAAAGAGCTATTAGTTCATCCAAACCGCATTCCTCTAGATCGATTAATAAAGAAGTTAGGAGTTGTTCGCTAACAGATCAATTTTGAGGTAAGAAGTAAAGACAGTAACATTTGTGCCTCCGTAATGCCGAAACCGTACGAGATATCAAAAAACTAAGATGTGGGCCTACTTAGCTTTCGAAAAGAGCTATTAGTTCATCCAAACCGCATTCATCTAGATCGATTAATAAAGAAGTTACGAGTTGTTCGCTAACAGATCAATTTTGAGGTAAGAAGTAAAGACAGTAACATTTGTGCCTCCGTAATGCCGAAACCGTACGAGATATCAAAAAACTAAGATGTGGGCCTACTTAGCTTTCGAAAAGAGCTATTAGTTCATCCAAACCGCATTCCTCTAGATCGATTAATAAAGAAGTTACGAGTTGTTCGCTAACAGGTTAATTCTGAGGTAAGAAGAAAGACAGTAACATTTGTGCCTCTGTAATCCCGAAACCGTACGAGATATCAAAAAACTAAGATCTGGGCCTACTTAGCTTTCGAAAAGAGCTATTAGTTCATCAAACCGCATTCCTCTAGATCGATTAATAAAGAAGTTAGGAGTTGTTCGCTAACAGATCAATTTTGAGGTAAGTAAAGACAGTAACATTTGTGCCTTCATGCCGAAACCGTACGAGATATCAAAAAACTAAGATGTGGGCCTACTTAGCTTTCGAAAAGAGCTATTAGTTCATCCAAACCGCATTCCTCTAGATCGATTAATAAAGAAGTTACGAGTTGTTCGCTAACAGGTTAATTCTGAGGTAAGAAGAAAGACAGTAACATTTGTGCCTCCTTAATCCCGAAACCGTACGAGATATCAAAAAACTAAGATCTGGGCCTACTTAGCTTTCGAAAAGAGCTATTAGTTCATCCAAACCGCATTCCTCTAGATCGATTAATAAAGAAGTTAGGAGTTGTTCGCTAACAGATCAATTTTGAGGTAAGTAAAGACAGTAACATTTGTGCCTCCGTAATGCCGAAACCGTACGAGATATCAAAAAACTAAGATGTGGGCCTACTTAGCTTTCGAAAAGAGCTATTAGTTCATCCAAACCGCATTCCTCTAGATCGATTAATAAAGAAGTTACGAGTTGTTCGCTAACAGGTTAATTCTGAGGTAAGAAGAAAGACAGTAACATTTGTGCTTCTGTAATCCCGAAACCGTACGAGATATCAAAAACTAAGATCTGGGCCTACTTAGCTTTCGAAAGAGCTATTAGTTCATCCAAACCGCATTCCTCTAGATCGATTAATAAAGAAGTTACGAGTTGTTCGCTAACAAATTAATTCTGAGGTAAAAAGTAAAGACAGTAACATTTGTGCCTCCGTAATGCCGAAACCGTACGAGATATCAAAAAACTAAGATGTGGGCCTACTTAGCTTTCGAAAAGAGCTATTAGTTCATCCAAACCGCATTCCTCTAGATCGATTAATAAAGAAGTTACGAGTTGTTCGCTAACAGGTTAATTCTGAGGTAAGAAGTTAAGACAGTAACATTTGTGCCTCCGTAATGCCGAAACCGTACGAGATATCAAAAAACTAAGATGTGGGCCTACTTAGCTTTCGAAAAGAGCTATTAGTTCATCCAAACCGCATTCCTCTAGATCGATTAATAAAGAAGTTACGAGTTGTTCGCTAACAGGTTAATTCTGAGGTAAGAAGTAAAGACAGTAACATTTCTGCCTCCGTAATGCCGAAACCGTACGAGATATCAAAAAACTAAGATCTGGGCCTACTTAGCTTTCGAAAAGAGCTATTAGTTCATCCAAACCGCATTCCTCTAGATCGATTAATAAAGAAGTTAGGAGTTGTTCGCTAACAGATCAATTTTGAGGTAAGAAGTAAAGACAGTAACATTTGTGCCTCCGTAATGCCGAAACCGTACGAGATATCAAAAAACTAAGATGTGGGCCTACTTAGCTTTCGAAAAGAGCTATTAGTTCATCCAAACCGCATTCCTCTAGATCGATTAATAAAGAAGTTACGAGTTGTTCGCTAACAGGTTAATTCTGAGGTAAGAAGAAAGACAGTAACATTTGTGCCTCTGTAATCCCGAAACAGTAAGAGATATCAAAAAACTAAGATCTGGGCCTACTTAGCTTTCGAAAAGAGCTATTAGTTGATCCAAACCGCATTCCTCTAGATCGATTAATAAGAAGTTAGAGTTGTTCGCTAACAGATCAATTTTGAGGTAAGAAGTAAAGACAGTAACATTTGTGCCTCCGTAATGCCGAAACCGTACGAGATATCAAAAAACTAAGATGTGGGCCTACTTAGCTTTCGAAAAGAGCTATTAGTTCATCAAACCGCATTCCTCTAGATCGATTAATAAAGAAGTTACGAGTTGTTCGCTAACAGGTTAATTCTGAGGTAAGAAGAAAGACAGTAACATTTGTGCCTCTGTAATCCCGAAACCGTACGAGATATCAAAAAACTAAGATCTGGGCCTACTTAGCTTTCGAAAAGAGCTATTAGTTCATCCAAACCGCATTCCTCTAGATCGATTAATAAAGAAGTTAGGAGTTGTTCGCTAACAGGTTAATTCTGAGGTAAGAATAAAGACAGTAACATTTGTGCCTCTGTAATCCCGAAACCGTACGAGATATCAAAAAACTAAGATCTGGGCCTACTTAGCTTTCGAAAAGAGCTATTAGTTCATCCAAACCGCATTCCTCTAGATCGATTAATAAAGAAGTTAGGAGTTGTTCGCTAACAGATCAATTTTGAGGTAAGTAAAGACAGTAACATTTGTGCCTCCGTAATGCCGAAACCGTACGAGATATCAAAAAACTAAGATGTGGGCCTACTTAGCTTTCGAAAAGAGCTATTAGTTCATCCAAACCGCATTCCTCTAGATCGATTAATAAAGAAGTTACGAGTTGTTCGCTAACAGGTTAATTCTGAGGTAAGAAAAGACAGTAACATTTGTTCCTCCGAAATGCCGAAACCGTACGAGATATCAAAAACTAAGATCTGGGCCTACTTAGCTTTCGAAAAGAGCTATTAGTTCATCCAAACCGCATTCCTCTAGATCGATTAATAAAGAAGTTAGGAGTTGTTCGCTAACAGGTTAATTCAATTTTGAGGTAAGAAGTAAAGACAGTAACATTTGTGCCTCCGTAATGCCGAAACCGTACGAGATATCAAAAAACTAAGATGTGGGCCTACTTAGCTTTCGAAAAGAGCTATTAGTTCATCCAAACCGCATTCCTCTAGATCGATTAATAAAGAAGTTACGAGTTGTTCGCTAACAGGTTAATTCTGAGGTAAGAAGAAAGACAGTAACATTTGTGCTTCTGTAATCCCGAAACCGTACGAGATATCAAAAAACTAAGATCTGGGCCTACTTAGCTTTCGAAAAGAGCTATTAGTTCATCCAAACCGCATTCCTCTAGATCGATTAATAAAGAAGTTAGGAGTTGTTCGCTAACAGATCAATTTTTAAGTTAAGACAGTAACATTTGTGCCTCCGTAATGCCGAAACCGTACGAGATATCAAAAAACTAAGATGTGGGCCTACTTAGCTTTCGAAAAGAGCTATTAGTTCATCCAAACCGCATTCCTCTAGATCGATTAATAAAGAAGTTACGAGTTGTTCGCTAACAGGTTAATTTTGAGGTAAGAAGAAAGACAGTAATATTTGTGCCTCTGTAATCCCGAAACCGTACGAGATATCGAAAAACTAAGATCTGGGCCTACTTAGCTTTCGAAAAGAGCTATTAGTTCAGCCAAACCGCATTCCTCTAGATCTATTAATAAAGAAGTTACGAGTTGTTCGCTAACAGGTTAATTTTGAGGTAAGAAATAAAGACAGTAACATTTGTGCCTCTGTAATCCCGAAACCGTACGAGATATCAAAAAACTAAGATCTGGGCCTACTTAGCTTTCGAAAAGAGCTATTAGTTCATCCAAACCGCATTCCTCTAGATCGATTAATAAAGAAGTTAGGAGTTGTTCGCTAACAGATCAATTTTGAGGTAAGTAAAGACAGTAACATTTGTGCCTCCGTAATGCCGAAACCGTACGAGATATCAAAAACTAAGATGTGGGCCTACTTAGCTTTCGAAAAGAGCTATTAGTTCATCCAAACCGCATTCCTCTAGATCGATTAATAAAGAAGTTACGAGTTGTTCGCTAACAGGTTAATTCTGAGGTAAGAAGAAAGACAGTAACATTTGTGCCTCCGTAATCCCGAAACCGTACGAGATATCAAAAAACTAAGATCTGGGCCTACTTAGCTTTCGAAAAGAGCTATTAGTTCATCCAAACCGCATTCCTCTAGATCGATTAATAAAGAAGTTAGGAGTTGTTCGCTAACAGATCAATTTTGAGGTAAGAAGTAAAGACAGTAACATTTGTGCCTCCGTAATGCCGAAACCGTACGAGATATCAAAAAACTAAGATGTGGGCCTACTTAGCTTTCGAAAAGAGCTATTAGTTCATCCAAACCGCATTCCTCTAGATCGATTAATAAAGAAGTTACGAGTTGTTCGCTAACAGGTTAATTCTGAGGTAAGAAGAAAGACAGTAACATTTGTGCCTCTGTAATCCCGAAACCGTACGAGATATCAAAAAACTAAGATCTGGGCCTACTTAGCTTTCGAAAAGAGCTATTAGTTCATCCAAACCGCATTCCTCTAGATCGATTAATAAAGAAGTTAGGAGTTGTTCGCTAACAGATCAATTTTGAGGTAAGAAGTAAAGACAGTAACATTTGTGCCTCCGTAATGCCGAAACCGTACGAGATATCAAAAAACTAAGATGTGGGCCTACTTAGCTTTCGAAAAGAGCTATTAGTTCATCCAAACCGCATTCCTCTAGATCGATTAATAAAGAAGTTACGAGTTGTTCGCTAACAGGTTAATTCTGAGGTAAGAAGAAAGACAGTAACATTTGTGCCTCTGTAATCCCGAAACCGTACGAGATATCAAAATACTAAGATCTGGGCCTACTTAGCTTTCGAAAAGAGCTATTAGTTCATCCAAACCGCATTCCTCTAGATCGATTAATAAAGAAGTTACGAGTTGTTCGCTAACAGGTTAATTCTGAGGTAAGAAGAAAGACAGTAACATTTGTGCCTCTGTAATCCCGAAACCGTACGAGATATCAAAAACTAAGATCTGGGCCTACTTAGCTTTCGAAAAGAGCTATTAGTTCATCCAAACCGCATTCCTCTAGATCGATTAATAAAGAAGTTAGGAGTTGTTCGCTAACAGATCAATTTTGAGGTAAGAAGTAAAGACAGTAACATTTGTGCCTCCGTAATGCCGAAACCGTACGAGATATCAAAAAACTAACATGTGGGCCTACTTAGCTTTCGAAAAGAGCTATTAGTTCATCCAAACCGCATTCCTCTAGATCGATTAATAGAGAAGTTACGAGTTGCTCGCTAACAGATCAATTTTGAGGTAAGAAGTAAAGACAGTAACATTTCTGCCTCCGTAATGCCGAAACCGTACGAGATATCAAAAAACTAAGATGTGGGCCTACTTAGCTTTCGAAAAGAGCTATTAGTTAATCCAAACCGCATTCCTCTAGATCGATTAATAAAGAAGTTAGGAGTTGTTCGCTAACAGGTCAATTTTGAGGTAAGAAGTAAAGACAGTAACATTTGTGCCTCCGTAATGCCGAAACCGTACGAGATATCAAAACACTAAGATGTGGGCCTACTTAGCTTTCGAAAAGAGCTATTAGTTCATCCAAACCGCATTCCTCTAGATCGATTAATAAAGAAGTTAGGAGTTGTTCGCTAACAGATCAATTTTGTTGTTATTACTAAAGACAGTAACATTTGTGCCTCCGTAATGCCGAAACCGTACGAGATATCAAAAAACTAACATGTGGGCCTACTTAGCTTTCGAAAAGAGCTATTAGTTCATCCAAACCGCATTCCTCTAGATCGATTAATAAAGAAGTTACGAGTTGTTCGCTAACAGGTCAATTTTGAGGTAAGAAGTAAAGACAGTAACATTTGTGCCTCCGTAATGCCGAAACCGTACGAGATATCAAAAAACTAAGATGTGGGCCTACTTAGCTTTCGAAAAGAGCTATTAGTTCATCCAAACCGCATTCCTCTAGATCGATTAATAAAGAAGTTACGAGTTGTTCGCTAACAGATTAATTATGAGGTAAGAAGAAAGACAGTAACATTTGTGCCTCTGTAATCCCGAAACCGTACGAGATATCAAAAAACTAAGATCTGGGCCTACTTAGCTTTCGAAAAGAGCTATTAGTTCATCCAAACCGCATTCCTCTAGATCGATTAATAAAGAAGTTACGAGTTGTTCGCTAACAGGTTAATTCTGAGGTAAGAAGAAAGACAGTAACATTTGTGCCTCTGTAATCCCGAAACCGTACGAGATATCAAAAAACTAAGATCTGGGCCTACTTAGCTTTCGAAAAGAGCTATTAGTTCATCCAAACCGCATTCCTCTAGATCGATTAATAAAGAAGTTAGGAGTTGTTCGCTAACAGATCAATTTTGAGGTAAGTAAAGACAGTAACATTTGTGCCTCCGTAATGCCGAAACCGTACGAGATATCAAAAACTAAGATCTGGGCCTACTTAGCTTTCGAAAAGAGCTATTAGTTCATCCAAACCGCATTCCTCTAGATCGATAAATAAAGAAGTTACGAGTTGCTCGCTAACAGATCAATTTTGAGGTAAGAAGTAAAGACAGTAACATTTGTGCCTCCGTAATGCCGAAACCGTACGAGATATCAAAAACTAACATGTGGGCCTACTTAGCTTTCGAAAAGAGCTATTAGTTCATCCAAACCGCATTCCTCTAGATCGATTAATAAAGAAGTTACGAGTTGTTCGCTAACAGGTTAATTCTGAGGTAAGAAGAAAGACAGTAACATTTGTGCCTCTGTAATCCCGAAACCGTACGAGATATCAAAAAACTAAGATCTGGGCCTACTTAGCTTTCGAAAAGAGCTATTAGTTCATACAAACCGCATTCCTCTAGATCGATTAATAAAGAAGTTAGGAGTTGTTCGCTAACAGATCAATTTTGAGGTAAGAAGTAAAGACAGTAACATTTGTGCCTCCGTAATGCCGAAACCGTACGAGATATCAAAAAACTAAGATGTGGGCCTACTTAGCTTTCGAAAAGAGCTATTAGTTCATCCAAACCGCATTCCTCTAGATCGATTAATAAAGAAGTTACGAGTTGTTCGCTAACAGGTTAATTCTGAGGTAAGAAGAAAGACAGTAACATTTGTGCCTTCTGTAATCCCGAAACCGTACGAGATATATCAAAAAACTAAGATCTGGGCCTACTTAGCTTTCGAAAGAGCTATTAGTTCATCAAACCGCATTCCTCTAGATCGATTAATAAAGAAGTTAGGAGTTGTTCGCTAACAGATCAATTTTGAGGTAAGAAGTAAAGACAGTAACATTTGTGCCTCCGTAATGCCGAAACCGTACGAGATATCAAAAAACTAAGATCTGGGCCTACTTAGCTTTCGAAAAGAGCTATTAGTTCATCCAAACCGCATTCCTCTAGATCGATTAATAAAGAAGTTACGAGTTGTTCGCTAACAGGTTAATTCTGAGGTAAGAAGAAAGACAGTAACATTTGTGCTTCTGTAATCCCGAAACCGTACGAGATATCAAAAAACTAAGATCTGGGCCTACTTAGCTTTCGAAAGAGCTATTAGTTCATCCAAACCGCATTCCTCTAGATCGATTAATAAAGAAGTTAGGAGTTGTTCGCTAACAGATCAATTTTGAGGTAAGAAGTAAAGACAGTAACATTTGTGCCTCCGTAATGCCGAAACCGTACGAGATATCAAAAAACTAAGATGTGGGCCTACTTAGCTTTCGAAAAGAGCTATTAGTTCATCCAAACCGCATTCCTCTAGATCGATTAATAAAGAAGTTACGAGTTGCTCGCTAACAGATCAATTTTGAGGTAAGAAGTAAAGACAGTAACATTTGTGCCTCCGTAATGCCGAAACCGTACGAGATATCAAAAAACTAACATGTGGGCCTACTTAGCTTTCGAAAAGAGCTATTAGTTCATCCAAACCGCATTCCTCTAGATCGATTAATAAAGAAGTTACGAGTTGTTCGCTAACAGGTTAATTCTGAGGTAAGAAGAAAGACAGTAACATTTGTGCCTCTGTAATCCCGAAACCGTACGAGATATCAAAAAACTAAGATCTGGGCCTACTTAGCTTTCGAAAAAGAGCTATTAGTTCATCCAAACCGCATTCCTCTAGATCGATTAATAAAGAAGTTAGGAGTTGTTCGCTAACAGATCAATTTTGAGGTAAGAAGTAAAGACAGTAACATTTGTGCCTCCGTAATGCCGAAACCGTACGAGATATCAAAAAACTAAGATGTGGGCCTACTTAGCTTTCGAAAAGAGCTATTAGTTCATCCAAACCGCATTCCTCTAGATCGATTAATAAAGAAGTTACGAGTTGTTCGCTAACAGGTTAATTCTGAGGTAAGAAGAAAGACAGTAACATTTGTGCCTCCGTAATGCCGAAACCGTATGAGATATCAAAAAACTAAGATCTGGGCCTACTTAGCTTTCGAAAAGAGCTATTAGTTCATCCAAACCGCATTCCTCTAGATCGATTAATAAAGAAGTTAGGAGTTGTTCGCTAACAGATCAATTTTGAGGTAAGAAGTAAAGACAGTAACATTTGTGCCTCCGTAATGCCGAAACCGTACGAGATATCAAAAAACTAAGATCTGGGCCTACTTAGCTTTCGAAAAGAGCTATTAGTTCATCCAAACCGCATTCCTCTAGATCGATTAATAAAGAAGTTACGAGTTGTTCGCTAACAGGTTAATTCTGAGGTAAGAAGAAAGACAGTAACATTTGTGCTTCTGTAATCCCGAAACCGTACGAGATATCAAAAAACTAAGATCTGGGCCTACTTAGCTTTCGAAAAGAGCTATTAGTTCATCCAAACCGCATTCCTCTAGATCGATTAATAAAGAAGTTAGGAGTTGTTCGCTAACAGATCAATTTTGAGGTAAGTAAAGACAGTAACATTTGTGCCTCCGTAATGCCGAAACCGTACGAGATATCAAAAAACTAAGATGTGGGCCTACTTAGCTTTCGAAAAAAGCTATTAGTTCATCCAAACCGCATTCCTCTAGATCGATTAATAAAGAAGTTACGAGTTGTTCGCTAACAGGTTAATTCTGAGGTAAGAAGAAAGACAGTAACATTTGTGCCTCTGTAATCCCGAAACCGTACGAGATATCAAAAAACTAAGATCTGGGCCTACTTAGCTTTCGAAAAGAGCTATTCGTTCATCCAAACCGCATTCCTCTAGATCGATTAATAAAGAAGTTACGAGTTGTTCGCTAACAGATTAATTTTGAGGTAAGAAGTAAAGACAGTAACATTTGTGCCTCCGTAATGCCGAAACCGTACGAGATATCAAAAAACTAACATGTGGGCCTACTTAGCTTTCGAAAATAGCTATTAGTTCATCCAAACCGCATTCCTCTAGATCGATTAATAAAGAAGTTACGAGTTGTTCGCTAACAGGTTAATTCTGAGGTAAGAAGTAAAGACAGTAACATTTCTGCCTCCGTAATGCCGAAACCGTACGAGATATCAAAAAACTAAGATGTGGGCCTACTTAGCTTTCGAAAAGAGCTATTAGTTAATCCAAACCGCATTCCTCTAGATCGATTAATAAAGAAGTTAGGAGTTGTTCGCTAACAGATCAATTTTGAGGTAAGAAGTAAAGACAGTAACATTTGTGCCTCCGTAATGCCGAAACCGTACGAGATATCAAAAAACTAACATGTGGGCCTACTTAGCTTTCGAAAAGAGCTATTAGTTCATCCAAACCGCATTCCTCTAGATCGATTAATAAAGAAGTTAGGAGTTGTTCGCTAACAGATCAATTTTGAGGTAAGAAGTAAAGACAGTAACATTTGTGCCTCCGTAATGCCGAAACCGTACGAGATATCAAAAAACTAACATGTGGGCCTACTTAGCTTTCGAAAGAGCTATTAGTTCATCCAAACCGCATTCCTCTAGATCGATTAATAAAGAAGTTACGAGTTGTTCGCTAACAGGTCAATTTTGAGGTAAGAAGTAAAGACAGTAACATTTGTGCCTCCGTAATGCCGAAACCGTACGAGATATCAAAAAACTAAGATGTGGGCCTACTTAGCTTTCGAAAAGAGCTATTAGTTCATCCAAACCGCATTCCTCTAGATCGATTAATAAAGAAGTTACGAGTTGTTCGCTAACAGATTAATTTTGAGGTAAGAAGTAAAGACAGTAACATTTGTGCCTCTGTAATCACGAAACCGTACGAGATATCAAAAAACTAAGATCTGGGCCTACTTAGCTTTCGAAAAGAGCTATTAGTTCATCCAAACCGCATTCCTCTAGATCGATTAATAAAGAAGTTACGAGTTGTTCGCTAACAGGTTAATTCTGAGGTAAGAAGAAAGACAGTAACATTTGTGCCTCTGTAATCCCGAAACCGTACGAGATATCAAAAAACTAAGATCTGGGCCTACTTAGCTTTCGAAAAGAGCTATTAGTTCATCAAATCCTCATTCCTCTAGATCGATTAATAAAGAAGTTAGGAGTTGTTCGCTAACAGATCAATTTTGAGGTAAGAAGTAAAGACAGTAACATTTGTGCCTCCGTAATGCCGAAACCGTACGAGATATCAAAAAACTAAGATGTGGGCCTACTTAGCTTTCGAAAAGAGCTATTAGTTCATCCAAACCGCATTCCTCTAGATCGATTAATAAAGAAGTTACGAGTTGCTCGCTAACAGATCAATTTTGAGGTAAGAAGTAAAGACAGTAACATTTGTGCCTCCGTAATGCCGAAACCGTACGAGATATCAAAACACTAAGATGTGGGCCTACTTAGCTTTCGAAAAGAGCTATTAGTTCATCCAAACCGCATTCCTCTAGATCGATTAATAAAGAAGTTACGAGTTGTTCGCTAACAGGTTAATTCTGAGGTAAGAAGAAAGACAGTAACATTTGTGCCTCTGTAATGCCGAAACCGTAGGAGATATCAAAAAACTAAGATGTGGGCCTACTTAGCTTTCGAAAAGAGCTATTAGTTCATCCAAACCGCATTCCTCTAGATCGATTAATAAAGAAGTTAGGAGTTGTTCGCTAACAGATCAATTTTGAGGTAAGAAGTAAAGACAGTAACATTTGTGCCTCCGTAATGCCGAAACCGTACGAGATATCAAAAAACTAAGATGTGGGCCTACTTAGCTTTCGAAAAGAGCTATTAGTTCATCATAACCGCATTCCTCTAGATCGATTAATAAAGAAGTTACGAGTTGTTCGCTAACAGGTTCATTCTGAGGTAAGAAGAAAGACAGTATCATTTGTGCCTCTGTAATCCCGAAACCGTATGAGATATCAAAAACTAAGATCTGGGCCTACTTAGCTTTCGAAAAGAGCTATTAGTTCATCAAACCGCATTCCTCTAGATCGATTAATAAAGAAGTTAGGAGTTGTTCGCTAACAGATCAATTTTGAGGTAAGAAGTAAAGACAGTAACATTTGTGCCTCCGTAATGCCGAAACCGTACGAGATATCAAAAAACTAAGATGTGGGCCTACTTAGCTTTCGAAAAGAGCTATTAGTTCATCAAACCGCATTCCTCTAGATCGATTAATAAAGAAGTTACGAGTTGTTCGCTAACAGGTTAATTCTGAGGTAATAGCTTTCGAAAAGAGCTATTAGTTCATCCAAACCGCATTCCTCTAGATCGATTAATAAAGAAGTTACGAGTTGTTCGCTAACAGGTTAATTCTGAGGTAAGAAGAAAGACAGTAACATTTGTGCCTCTGTAATCCCGAAACCGTACGAGATATCAAAAAACTAAGATCTGGGCCTACTTAGCTTTCGAAAAGAGCTATTAGTTCATCCAAACCGCATTCCTCTAGATCGATTAATAAAGAAGTTAGGAGTTGTTCGCTAACAGATCAATTTTGAGGTAAGAAGTAAAGACAGTAACATTTGTGCCTCCGTAATGCCGAAACCGTACGAGATATCAAAAAACTAAGATGTGGGCCTACTTAGCTTTCGAAGAGAGCTATTAGTTCATCCAAACCGCATTCCTCTAGATCGATTAATAAAGAAGTTACGAGTTGTTCGCTAACAGGTTAATTCTGAGGTAAGAAGAAAGACAGTAACATTTGTGCTTCTGTAATCCCGAAACCGTATGAGATATCAAAAAACCAAGATGTGGGCCTACTTAGCTTTCGAAAAGAGCTATTAGTTCATCCAAACCGCATTCCTCTAGATCGATTAAAAAAAAGTTACGAGTTGTTCGCTAAACAATCCTTAAGTTAAGACAGTAACATTTGTGCCTCCGTAATGCCGAAACCGTACGAGATATCAAAAAACTAAGATGTGGGCCTACTTAGCTTTCGAAAAGAGCTATTAGTTCATCCAAACCGCATTCCTCTAGATCGATTAATAAAGAAGTTACGAGTTGTTCGCTAACAGGTTAATTCTGAGGTAAGAAGAAAGACAGTAACATTTGTGCCTCCGTAATGCCGAAACCGTATGAGATATCAAAAAACTAAGATCTGGGCCTACTTAGCTTTCGAAAAGAGCTATTAGTTCATCCAAACCGCATTCCTCTAGATCGATTAATAAAGAAGTTAGGAGTTGTTCGCTAACAGATCAATTTTGAGGTAAGAAGTAAAGACAGTAACATTTGTGCCTCCGTAATGCCGAAACCGTACGAGATATCAAAAAACTAAGATGTGGGCCTACTTAGCTTTCGAAAAGAGCTATTAGTTCATCCAAACCGCATTCCTCTAGATCGATTAATAAAGAAGTTACGAGTTGTTCGCTAACAGGTTAATTCTGAGGTAAGAAGAAAGACAGTAACATTTGTGCCTCTGTAATCCCGAAACCGTACGAGATATCAAAAAACTAAGATCTGGGCCTACTTAGCTTTCGAAAAGAGCTATTAGTTCATCCAAACCGCATTCCTCTAGATCGATTAATAAAGAAGTTAGGAGTTGTTCGCTAACAGATCAATTTTGAGGTAAGAAGTAAAGACAGTAACATTTGTGCCTCCGTAATGCCGAAACCGTACGAGATATCAAAAAACTAACATGTGGGCCTACTTAGCTTTCGAAAATAGCTATTAGTTCATCCAAACCGCATTCCTCTAGATCGATTAATAAAGAAGTTACGAGTTGTTCGCTAACAGGTTAATTCTGAGGTAAGTAAAGACAGTAACATTTGTGCCTCCGTAATGCCGAAACCGTACGAGATATCAAATAACTAAGATGTGGGCCTACTTTGCCTTCGTAAAGAGCTATTAGTTCATCCAAACCGCATTCCTCTAGATCGATTAATAAAGAAGTTAGGAGTTGTTCGCTAACAGATCAATTTTGAGGTAAGAAGTAAAGACAGTAACATTTGTGCCTCCGTAATGCCGAAACCGTACGAGATATCAAAAACTAAGATGTGGGCCTACTTAGCTTTCGAAAAGAGCTATTAGTTCATCAAACCGCAATTTTGAGGTAAGAAGTAAAGACAGTAACATTTGTGCCTCCGTAATGCCGAAACCGTACGAGATATCAAAAGACTAACATGTGGGCCTACTTAGCTTTCGAAAAGAGCTATTAGTTCATCCAAACCGCATTCTTCTAGATCGATTAATAAAGAAGTTACGAGTTGTTCGCTAACAGGTCAATTTTGAGGTAAGAAGTAAAGACAGTAACATTTGTGCCTCCGTAATGCCGAAACCGTACGAGATATCAAAAAACTAAGATGTGGGCCTACTTAGCTTTCGAAAAGAGCTATTAGTTCATCCAAACCGCATTCCTCTAGATCGATTAATAAAGAAGTTACGAGTTGTTCGCTAACAGATAAATAGTGAGGTAAGAAGAAAGACAGTAACATTTGTGCCTTCTGTAATCCCGAAACCGTACGAGATATCAAAAAACTAAGATCTGGGCCTACTTAGCTTTCGAAAAGAGCTATTAGTTCATCCAAACCGCATTCCTCTAGATCGATTAATAAAGAAGTTACGAGTTGTTCGCTAACAGGTTAATTCTGAGGTAAGAAGAAAGACAGTAACATTTGTGCCTCTGTAATCCAGAAACCGTACGAGATATCAAAAAACTAAGATCTGGGCCTACTTAGCTTTCGAAAAGAGCTATTAGTTCATCCAAACCGCATTCCTCTAGATCGATTAATAAAGAAGTTAGGAGTTGTTCGCTAACAGATCAATTTTGAGGTAAGAAGTAAAGACAGTAACATTTGTGCCTCCGTAATGCCGAAACCGTACGAGATATCAAAAAACTAAGATGTGGGCCTACTTAGCTTTCGAAAAGAGCTATTAGTTCATCCAAACCGCATTCATCTAGATCGATTAATAAAGAAGTTACGAGTTGTTCGCTAACAGGTCAATTTTGAGGTAAGAAGTAAAGACAGTAACATTTGTGCCTCCGTAATGCCGAAACCGTACGAGATATCAAAAAACTAAGATGTGGGCCTACTTAGCTTTCGAAAAGAGCTATTAATTCATCCAAACCGCATTCCTCTAGATCGATTAATAAAGAAGTTACGAGTTGTTCGCTAACAGGTTAATTCTGAGGTAAGAAGAAAGACAGTAACATTTGTGCCTCTGTAATCCCGAAACCGTACGAGATATCAAAAAACTAAGATCTGGGCCTACTTAGCTTTCGAAAAGAGCTATTAGTTCATCCAAACCGCATTCCTCTAGATCGATTAATAAAGAAGTTAGGAGTTGTTCGCTAACAGATCAATTTTGAGGTAAGAAGTAAAGACAGTAACATTTGTGCCTCCGTAATGCCGAAACCGTACGAGATATCAAAAAACTAAGATGTGGGCCTACTTAGCTTTCGAAAAGAGCTATTAGTTCATCCAAACCGCATTCCTCTAGATCGATTAATAAAGAAGTTACGAGTTGTTCGCTAACAGGTTAATTCTGAGGTAAGAAGAAAGACAGTAACATTTGTGCTTCTGTAATCCCGAAACCGTACGAGATATCAAAAAACTAAGATCTGGGCCTACTTAGCTTTCGGAAAGAGCTATTAGTTCATCCAAACCGCATTCCTCTAGATCGATTAATAAAGAAGTTAGGAGTTGTTCGCTAACAGATCAATTTTGAGGTAAGAAGTAAAGACAGTAACATTTGTGCCTCCGTAATGCCGAAACCGTACGAGATATCAAAAAACTAAGATGTGGGCCTACTTAGCTTTCGAAAAGAGCTATTAGTTCATCCAAACCGCATTCCTCTAGATCGATTAATAAAGAAGTTACGAGTTGTTCGCTAACAGGTTAATTCTGAGGTAAGAAGAAAGACAGTAACATTTGTGCCTCTGTAATCCCGAAACCGTACGAGATATCAAAAAACTAAGATCTGGGCCTACTTAGCTTTCGGAAAGAGCTATTAGTTCATCCAAACCGCATTCCTCTAGATCGATTAATAAAGAAGTTAGGAGTTGTTCGCTAACAGATCAATTTTGAGGTAAGAAGTAAAGACAGTAACATTTGTGCCTCCGTAATGCCGAAACCGTACGAGATATCAAAAACTAAGATGTGGGCCTACTTAGCTTTCGAAAAGAGCTATTAGTTCATCCAAACCGCATTCCTCTAGATCGATTAATAAAGAAGTTACGAGTTGTTCGCTAACAGGTTAATTCTGAGGTAAGAAGTTAAGACAGTAACATTTGTGCCTCCGTAATGCCGAAACCGTACGAGATATCAAAAAACTAACATGTGGGCCTACTTAGCTTTCGAAAATAGCTATTAGTTCATCCAAACCGCATTCCTCTAGATCGAATAATAAAGAAGTTACGAGTTGTTCGCTAACAGGTTAATTCTGAGGTAAGAAGTAAAGACAGTAACATTTCTGCCTCCGTAATGCCGAAACCGTACGAGATATCAAAAAACTAAGATCTGGGCCTACTTAGCTTTCGAAAAGAGCTATTAGTTCATCCAAACCGCATTCCTCTAGATCGATTAATAAAGAAGTTAGGAGTTGTTCGCTAACAGATCAATTTTGAGGTAAGAAGTAAAGACAGTAACATTTGTGCCTCCGTAATGCCGAAACCGTACGAGATATCAAAAAACTAAGATGTGGGCCTACTTAGCTTTCGAAAAGAGCTATTAGTTCATCCAAACCGCATTCCTCTAGATCGATTAATAAAGAAGTTACGAGTTGTTCGCTCAGTGGTTAATTCTGAGGTAAGAAGAAAGACAGTAACATTTGTGCCTCTGTAATCCCGAAACCGTACGAGATATCAAAAAACTAAGATCTGGGCCTACTTAGCTTTCGAAAAGAGCTATTAGTTCATCCAAACCGCATTCCTCTAGATCGATTAATAAAGAAGTTAGGAGTTGTTCGCTAACAGGTTAATTCTGAGGTAAGAAGTAAAGACAGTAACATTTGTGCCTCCGTAATGCCGAAACCGTACGAGATATCAAAAAACTAAGATCAGGGCCTACTTAGCTTTCGAAAAGAGCTATTAGTTCATCCAAACCGCATTCCTCTAGATCGATTAATAAAGAAGTTACGAGTTGTTCGCTAACAGGTTAATTTTGAGGTAAGAATTTAAGACATTAACATTTGTGCCTCTGTAATCCCGAAACCGTGAGATATCAAAAACTAAGATCTGGGCCTACTTAGCTTTCGAAAAGAGCTATTAGTTCATCCAAACCGCATTCCTCTAGATCGATTAATAAAGAAGTTAGGAGTTGTTCGCTAACAGATCAATTTTGAGGTAAGAAGTAAAGACAGTAACATTTGTGCCTCCGTAATGCCGAAACCGTACAAGATATCAAAAAACTAAGATGTGGGCCTACTTAGCTTTCGAAAAGAGCTATTAGTTCATCCAAACCGCATTCCTCTAGATCGATTAATAAAGAAGTTACGAGTTGTTCGCTAACAGGTTAATTCTGAGGTAAGAAGAAAGACAGTATCATTTGTGCCTCTGTAATCCCGAAACCGTACGAGATATCAAAACTAAGATGTGGGCCTACTTAGCTTTCGAAAAGAGCTATTAGTTAATCCAAACCGCATTCCTTTAGATCGATTAATAAAGAAGTTAGGAGTTGTTCGCTAACAGATCAATTTTGAGGTAAGAAGAAAGACAGTAACATTTGTGCCTCTGTAATCCCGAAACCGTACGAGATATCAAAAAACTAAGATCTGGGCCTACTTAGCTTTCGAAAAGAGCTATTAGTTCATCCAAACCGCATTCCTCTAGATCGATTAATAAAGAAGTTAGGAGTTGTTCGCTAACAGGTTAATTCTGAGGTAAGAAGAAAGACAGTAACATTTGTGCCTCTGTAATCCCGAAACCGTACGAGATATCAAAAAACTAAGATCTGGGCCTACTTAGCTTTCGAAAAGAGCTATTAGTTCATCCAAACCGCATTCCTCTAGATCGATTAATAAAGAAGTTAGGAGTTGTTCGCTAACAGATCAATTTTGAGGTAAGAAGTAAAGACAGTAACATTTGTGCCTCCGTAATGCCGAAACCGTACAAGATATCAAAAAACTAAGATGTGGGCCTACTTAGCTTTCGAAAAGAGCTATTAGTTCATCCAAACCGCATTCCTCTAGATCGATTAATAAAGAAGTTACGAGTTGTTCGCTAACAGGTTAATTCTGAGGTAAGAAGAAAGACAGTATCATTTGTGCCTCTGTAATCCCGAAACCGTACGAGATATCAAAAAACTAAGATGTGGGCCTACTTAGCTTTCGAAAAGAGCTATTAGTTCATCCAAACCGCATTCCTCTAGATCGATTAATAAAGAAGTTACGAGTTGTTCGCTAACAGGTTAATTTTGAGGTAAGAAGAAAGACAGTAATATTTGTGCCTCTGTAATCCCGAAACCGTACGAGATATCGAAAAACTAAGATCTGGGCCTACTTAGCTTTCGAAAAGAGCTATTAGTTCATCCAAACCGCATTCCTCTAGATCGATTAATAAAGAAGTTAGGAGTTGTTCGCTAACAGGTTAATTTTGAGGTAAGAAGAAAGAAAGTAACATTTGTGCCTCTGTAATCCCGAAACCGTACGAGATATCAAAAACTAAGATCTGGGCCTACTTAGCTTTCGAAAAGAGCTATTAGTTCATCCAAACCGCATTCCTCTAGATCGATTAATAAAGAAGTTAGGAGTTGTTCGCTAACAGATCAATTTTGAGGTAAGAAGTAAAGACAGTAACATTTGTGCCTCCGTAATGCCGAAACCGTACGGTATATCAAAAAACTAAGATGTGGGCCTACTTAGCTTTCGAAAAGAGCTATTAGTTCATCCAAACCGCATTCCTCTAGATCGATTAATAAAGAAGTTACGAGTTGTTCGCTAACAGGTTAATTCTGAGGTAAGAAGAAAGACAGTATCATTTGTGCCTCTGTAATCCCGAAACCGTAGATATCAAAAACTAACATGTGGGCCTACTTAGCTTTCGAAAAGAGCTATTAGTTCATCCAAACCGCATTCCTCTAGATCGATTAATAAAGAAGTTACGAGTTGTTCGCTAACAGGTTAATTCTGAGGTAAGAAGTAAAGACAGTAACATTTGTGCCTCCGTAATGCCGAAACCGTACGAGATATCAAAAAACTAAGATGTGGGCCTACTTAGCTTCGAAAAGAGCTATTAGTTCATCCAAACCGCAATTCCTCTAGATCGATTAATAAAGAAGTTAGGAGTTGTTCGCTAACAGATCAATTTTGAGGTAAGAAGTAAAGACAGTAACATTTGTGCCTCCGTAATGCCGAAACCGTACGAGATATCAAAAACTAACATGTGGGCCTACTTAGCTTTCGAAAAGAGCTTATTAGTTCATCCAAACCGCATTCCTCTAGATCGATTAATAAAGAAGTTATGAGTTGTTCGCTAACAGATCAATTTTGAGGTAAGAAGTAAAGACAGTAACATTTGTGCCTCCGTAATGCCGAAACCGTACGAGATATCAAAAAACTAACATGTGGGCCTACTTAGCTTTCGAAAAGAGCTATTAGTTCATCCAAACCGCATTCTTCTAGATCGATTAATAAAGAAGTTACGAGTTGTTCGCTAACAGGTCAATTTTGAGGTAAGAAGTAAAGACAGTAACATTTGTGCCTCCGTAATGCCGAAACCGTACGAGATATCAAAAAACTAAGATGTGGGCCTACTTAGCTTTCGAAAAGAGCTATTAGTTAATCCAAACCGCATTCCTCTAGATCGATTAATAAAGAAGAGTTGTTCGCTAACAGATTAATTCTGAGGTAAGAAGAAAGACAGTAACATTTGTGCTTCTGTAATCCGAAACCGTACGAGATATCAAAAACTAAGATCTGGGCCTACTTAGCTTTCGGAAAAGAGCTATTAGTTCATCCAAACCGCATTCCTCTAGATCGATTAATAAAGAAGTTACGAGTTGTTCGCTAACAGGTTAATTCTGAGGTAAGAAGAAAGACAGTAACATTTGTGCCTCTGTAATCCCGAAACCGTACGAGATATCAAAAACTAAGATCTGGGCCTACTTAGCTTTCGAAAAGAGCTATTAGTTCATCCAAACCGCATTCCTCTAGATCGATTAATAAAGAAGTTAGGAGTTGTTCGCTAACAGATCAATTTTGAGGTAAGAAGTAAAGACAGTAACATTTGTGCCTCCGTAATGCCGAAACCGTACGAGATATCAAAAAACTAACATGTGGGCCTACTTAGCTTTCGAAAAGAGCTATTAGTTCATCCAAACCGCATTCCTCTAGATCGATTAATAAAGAAGTTAGGAGTTGTTCGCTAACAGATCAATTTTGAGGTAAGAAGTAAAGACAGTAACATTTGTGCCTCCGTAATGCCGAAACCGTACGAGATATCAAAAAACTAACATGTGGGCCTACTTAGCTTTCGAAAAGAGCTATTAGTTCATCCAAACC
The DNA here is from genome assembly GCA_025584915.1 of Monochamus saltuarius. NCBI lineage: Eukaryota > Metazoa > Arthropoda > Insecta > Coleoptera > Cerambycidae > Monochamus > Monochamus saltuarius. The sequence goes on along the minus strand of CM046728.1, from coordinate 3,365,549 downwards.
GCATTCTTCTAGATCGATTAATAAAGAAGTTACGAGTTGTTCGCTAACAGGTCAATTTTGAGGTAAGAAGTAAAGACAGTAACATTTGTGCCTCCGTAATGCCGAAACCGTACGAGATATCAAAAAACTAAGATGTGGGCCTACTTAGCTTTCGAAAAGAGCTATTAGTTCATCCAAACCGCATTCCTCTAGATCGATTAATAAAGAAGTTACGAGTTGTTCGCTAAAAGGTTAATTATGAGGTAAGAAGAAAGACAGTAACATTTGTGCCTCTGTAATACAGAAACCGTACGAGATATCAAAAAACTAAGATCTGGGCCTACTTAGCTTTCGAAAAGAGCTATTAGTTCATCCAAACCGCATTCCTCTAGATCGATTAATAAAGAAGTTAGGAGTTGTTCGCTAACAGATCAATTTTGAGGTAAGAAGTAAAGACAGTAACATTTGTGCCTCCGTAATGCCGAAACCGTACGAGATATCAAAAAACTAAGATGTGGGCCTACTTAGCTTTCGAAAAGAGCTATTAGTTTATCCAAACCGCATTCCTCTAGATCGATTAATAAAGAAGTTACGAGTTGTTCGCTAACAGGTTAATTTTGAGGTAAGAAGAAAGACAGTAATATTTGTGCCTCTGTAATCCCGAAACCGTACGAGATATCGAAAAACTAAGATCTGGGCCTACTTAGCTTTCGAAAAGAGCTATTAGTTCATCCAAACCGCATTCCTCTAGATCGATTAATAAAGAAGTTAGGAGTTGTTCGCTAACAGATCAATTTTGAGGTAAGAAGTAAAGACAGTAACATTTGTGCCTCCGTAATGCCGAAACCGTACGAGATATCAAAATACTAAGATGTGGGCCTACTTAGCTTTCGAAAAGAGCTATTAGTTCATCCAAACCGCATTCCTCTAGATCGATTAATAAAGAAGTTACGAGTTGTTCGCTAACAGGTTAATTCTGAGGTAAGAAGAAAGACAGTAACATTTGTGCTTCTGTAATCCCGAAACCGTACGAGATATCAAAAACTAAGATCTGGGCCTACTTAGCTTTCGGAAAGAGCTATTAGTTCATCCAAACCGCATTCCTCTAGATCGATTAATAAAGAAGTTAGAGTTGTTCGCTAACAGATCAATTTTGAGGTAAGAAGTAAAGACAGTAACATTTGTGCCTCCGTAATGCCGAAACCGTACGAGATATCAAAAACTAAGATGTGGGCCTACTTAGCTTTCGAAAAGAGCTATTAGTTCATCCAAACCGCATTCCTCTAGATCGATTAATAAAGAAGTTACGAGTTGTTCGCTAACAGGTTAATTCTGAGGTAAGAAGTTAAGACAGTAACATTTGTGCCTCCGTAATGCCGAAACCGTACGAGATATCAAAAAACTAAGATGTGGGCCTACGTAGCTTTCGAAAAGAGCTATTAGTTCATCCAAACCGCATTCCTCTAGATCGATTAATAAAGAAGTTACGAGTTGTTCGCTAACAGGTTAATTCTGAGGTAAGAAGTAAAGACAGTAACATTTGTGCCTCCGTAATGCCGAAACCGTACGAGATATCAAAAAACTAAGATCTGGGCCTACTTAGCTTTCGAAAAGAGCTATTAGTTCATCCAAACCGCATTCCTCTAGATCGATTAATAAAGAAGTTAGGAGTTGTTCGCTAACAGATCAATTTTGAGGTAAGAAGTAAAGACAGTAACATTTGTGCCTCCGTAATGCCGAAACCTTTCGAGATATCAAAAAACTAAGATGTGGGCCTACTTAGCTTTCGAAAAGAGCTATTAGTTCATCCAAACCGCATTCCTCTAGATCGATTAATAAAGAAGTTACGAGTTGTTCGCTAAGAGGTCAATTTTTAGGTAAGAAGTAAAGACAGTAACATTAGTGCCTCTGTAATCCCGAAACCGTACGAGATATCAAAAACTAAGATCTGGGCCTACTTAGCTTTCGAAAAGAGCTATTAGTTCATCCAAACCGCATTCCTCTAGATCGATTAATAAAGAAGTTAGAGTTGTTCGCTAACAGGTCAATTTTGAGGTAAGAAGTAAAGACAGTAACATTTGTGCCTCCGTAATGCCGAAACCGTACGAGATATAAAAAAACTAAGATGTGGGCCTACTTAGCTTTCGAAAAGAGCTATTAGTTCATCCAAACCGCATTCCTCTAGATCGATTAATAAAGAAGTTACGAGTTGTTCGCTAACAGGTTAATTTTGAGGTAAGAAGAAAGACAGTAATATTTGTGCCTCTGTAATCCCGAAACCGTACGAGATATCGAAAAACTAAGATCTGGGCCTACTTAGCTTTCGAAAAGAGCTATTAGTTCATCCAAACCGCATTCCTCTAGATCGATTAATAAAGAAGTTAGGAGTTGTTCGCTAACAGGTTAATTCGGAGGTAAGAACTAAAGACAGTACCATTTGTGCCTCCGTAATGCCGAAACCGTACGAGATATCAAAAAACTAAGATCTGGGCCTACTTAGCTTTCGAAAAGAGCTATTAGTTCATCCAAACCGCATTCCTCTAGATCGATTAATAAAGAAGTTAGGAGTTGTTCGCTAACAGATCAATTTTGAGGTAAGAAGTAAAGACAGTAACATTTGTGCCTCCGTAATGCCGAAACCGTACAAGATATCAAAAAACTAAGATGTGGGCCTACTTAGCTTTCGAAAAGAGCTATTAGTTCATCCAAACCGCATTCCTCTAGATCGATTAATAAAGAAGTTACGAGTTGTTCGCTAACAGGTTAATTCTGAGGTAAGAAGAAAGACAGTATCATTTGTGCCTCTGTAATCCCGAAACCGTACGAGATATCAACAAACTAAGATCTGGGCCTACTTAGCTTTCGAAAAGAGCTATTAGTTCATCCAAACCGCATTCCTCTAGATCGATTAATAAAGAAGTTAGGAGTTGTTCGCTAACAGATCAATTTTGAGGTAAGAAGTAAAGACAGTAACATTTGTGCCTCCGTAATGCCGAAACCGTACGAGATATCAAAAAACTAACATGTGGGCCTACTTAGCTTTCGAAAATAGCTATTAGTTCATCCAAACCGCATTCCTCTAGATCGAATAATAAAGAAGTTACGAGTTGTTCGCTAACAGGTTAATTCTGAGGTTAGAAGTAAAGACAGTAACATTTCTGCCTCCGTAATGCCGAAACCGTACGAGATATCAAAAAACTAAGATGTGGGCCTACTTAGCCTTCGAAAAGAGCTATTAGTTAATCCAAACCGCATTCCTCTAGATCGATTAATAAAGAAGTTAGGAGTTGTTCGCTAACAGATCAATTTTGAGGTAAGAAGTAAAGACAGTAACATTTGTGCCTCCGTAATGCCGACACCGTACGAGATATCAAAAAACTAAGATGTGGGCCTACTTAGCTTTCGAAAAGAGCTATTAGTTCATCCAAACCGCATTCCTCTAGATCGATTAATAAAGAAGTTAGGAGTTGTTCGCTAACAGATCAATTTTGAGGTAAGAAGTAAAGACAGTAACATTTGTGCCTCCGTAATGCCGAAACCGTACGAGATATCAAAAAACTAACATGTGGGCCTACTTAGCTTTCGAAAAGAGCTATTAGTTCATCCAAACCGCATTCTTCTAGATCGATTAATAAAGAAGTTACGAGTTGTTCGCTAACAGGTCAATTTTGAGGTAAGAAGTAAAGACAGTAACATTTGTGCCTCCGTAATGCCGAAACCGTACGAGATATCAAAAAACTAAGATGTGGGCCTACTTAGCTTTCGAAAAGAGCTATTAGTTAATCCAAACCGCATTCCTCTAGATCGATAAATAAAGAAGTTACGAGTTGCTCGCTAACAGATCAATTTTGAGGTAAGAAGAAAGACAGTAACATTTGTGCTTCTGTAATCCCGAAACCGTACGAGATATCAAAAAACTAAGATCTGGGCCTACTTAGCTTTCGGAAAGAGCTATTAGTTCATCCAAACCGCATTCCTCTAGATCGATTAATAAAGAAGTTACGAGTTGTTCGCTAACAGGTTAATTCTGAGGTAAGAAGAAAGACAGTAACATTTGTGCCTCTGTAATCCCGAAACCGTACGAGATATCAAAAACTAAGATCTGGGCCTACTTAGCTTTCGAAAAGAGCTATTAGTTCATCCAAACCGCATTCCTCTAGATCGATTAATAAAGAAGTTAGGAGTTGTTCGCTAACAGATCAATTTTGAGGTAAGAAGTAAAGACAGTAACATTTGTGCCTCCGTAATGCCGAAACCGTACGAGATATCAAAAACTAACATGTGGGCCTACTTAGCTTTCGAAAAGAGCTATTAGTTCATCCAAACCGCATTCCTCTAGATCGATTAATAAAGAAGTTAGGAGTTGTTCGCTAACAGATCAATTTTGAGGTAAGAAGTAAAGACAGTAACATTTGTGCCTCCGTAATGCCGAAACCGTACGAGATATCAAAAAACTAACATGTGGGCCTACTTAGCTTTCGAAAAGAGCTATTAGTTCATCCAAACCGCATTCTTCTAGATCGATTAATAAAGAAGTTACGAGTTGTTCGCTAACAGGTCAATTTTGAGGTAAGAAGTAATGACAGTAACATTTGTGCCTCCGTAATGCCGAAACCGTAAGAGATATCAAAAAACTAAGATGTGGGCCTACTTAGCTTTCGAAAAGAGCTATCAGTTCATCCAAACCGCATTCCTCTAGATCGATTAATAAAGAAGTTACGAGTTGTTCGCTAACAGGTTAATTCTGAGGTAAGAAGAAAGACAGTAACATTTGTGCCTCTGTAATCCCGAAACCGTACGAGATATCAAAAACTAAGATCTGGGCCTACTTAGCTTTCGAAAAGAGCTATTAGTTCATCCAAACCGCATTCCTCTAGATCGATTAATAAAGAAGTTAGAGTTGTTCGCTAACAGGTTAATTCTGAGGTAAGAAGAAAGACAGTAACATTTGTGCTTCTGTAATCCCGAAACCGTACGAGATATCAAAAACTAAGATCTGGGCCTACTTAGGGAAAGAGCTATTAGTTCATCCAAACCGCATTCCTCTAGATCGATTAATAAAGAAGTTAGGAGTTGTTCGCTAACAGATCAATTTTGAGGTAAGAAGTAAAGACAGTAACATTTGTGCCTCCGTAATGCCGAAACCGTACGAGATATCAAAAAACTAAGATGTGGGCCTACTTAGCTTTCGAAAAGAGCTATTAGTTCATCCAAACCGCATTCCTCTAGATCGATTAATAAAGAAGTTACGAGTTGTTCGCTAACAGGTTAATTCTGAGGTAAGAAGAAAGACAGTAACATTTGTGCTTCTGTAATCCCGAAACCGTACGAGATATCAAAAAACTAAGATGTGGGCCTACTTAGCTTTCGGAAAGAGCTATTAGTTCATCCAAACCGCATTCCTCTAGATCGATTAATAAAGAAGTTACGAGTTGTTCGCTAACAGGTTAATTCTGAGGTAAGAAGAAAGACAGTAATATTTGTGCCTCTGTAATCCCGAAACCGTACGAGATATCGAAAAACTAAGATCTGGGCCTACTTAGCTTTCGAAAAGAGCTATCAGTTCATCCAAACCGCATTCCTCTAGATCGATTAATAAAGAAGTTACGAGTTGTTCGCTAACAGGTTAATTCTGAGGTAAGAAGAAAGACAGTAACATTTGTGCCTCTGTAATCCCGAAACCGTACGAGATATCAAAAACTAAGATCTGGGCCTACTTAGCTTTCGAAAAGAGCTATTAGTTCATCCAAACCGCATTCCTCTAGATCGATTAATAAAGAAGTTAGGAGTTGTTCGCTAACAGGTAAATTCTGAGGTAAGAAGAAAGACAGTAACATTTGTGCCTCCGTAATGCCGAAACCATACGAGATATCAAAAAACTAAGATGTGGTCCAACTTAGCTTTCGGAAAGAGCTATTAGTTCATCCAAACCGCATTCCTCTAGATCGATTAATAAAGAAGTTACGAGTTGTTCGCTAACAGATCAATTTTGAGGTAAGAAATAAAGACAGTAACATTTGTGCCTCCGTAATGCCGAAACCGTACGAGATATCAAAAAACTAAGATGTGGGCCCACTTAGCTTTCGAAAAGAGCTATTAGTTCATCCAAACCGCATTCCTCTAGATCGATTAATAAAGAAGTTACGTGTTGTTCGCTAACGGGTTAATTCTGAGGTAAGAAGACAGTAAAATTTGTGCCTCCGTAATGCCGAAACCGTACGAGATATCAAATAACTAAGATGTGGTCCTACTTAGCTTTCGAAAAGAGCTATTAGTTCATCCAAACCGCATTCCTCTAGATCGATTAATAAAGAAGTTACGAGTTGTTCGCTAACAGGTCAATTTTGAGGTAAGAAGTAAAGACAGTAACATTTGTGCCTCCATAATGCCGAAACCGTACGAGATATCAAATAACTAAGATCTGGGCCTACTTAGCTTTCGAAAAGAGCTATTAGTTCATCCAAACCGCATTCCTCTAGATCGATTAATAAAGAAGTTACGAGTTGTTCGCTAACAGGTTAATTCTGAGGTAAGAAGACAGTAACATTTGTGCCTCCGTAATGCCGAAACCGTACGAGATATCTAAAAACTAAGATGTGGGCCTACTTAGCTTTCGAAAAGAGCTATTAGTTCATCCAAACCGCATTCCTCTAGATCGATTAATAAAGAAGTTACGTGTTGTTCGCTAACGGGTTAATTCTGAGGTAAGAAGACAGTAAAATTTGTGCCTCCGTAATGCCGAAACCGTACGAGATATCAAAAAACTAAGATCTGGGCCTACTTAGCTTTCGAAAAGAGCTATTAGTTCATCCAAACCGCATTCCTCTAGATCGATTAATAAAGAAGTTACGAGTTGTTCGCTAACAGGTCAATTTTGAGGTAAGAAGTAAAGACAGTAACATTTGTGCCTCCGTAATGCCGAAACCGTACTAGATATCAAAAAACTAAGATGTGGGCCTACTTAGCTTTCGAAAAGAGCTATTAGTTCATCCAAACCGCATTCCTCTAGATCGATTAATAAAGAAGTTACGTGTTGTTCGCTAACGGGTTAATTCTGAGGTAAGAAGACAGTAAAATTTGTGCCTCCGTAATGCCGAAACCGTACGAGATATCAAAAAACTAAGATGTGGGCCTACTTAGCTTTTGAAAAGAGCTATTAGCTCATCCAAACCGCATTCCTCTAGATCGATTAATAAAGAAGTTACGAGCTGTTCGCTAACAGGTCAATTTTGAGGTAAGAAGTAAAGACAGTAACATTTGTGCCTCCGTAATGCCGAAACCGTACTAGATATCAAAAAACTAATATGTGGATCTACTTAGCTTTCGAAATGGGCTATTCGTTCATCCAAACCGCATTCCTCTAGATCGATTAATAAAGAAGTTACGAGTTGTTCGCTAACGGGTCAATTTTGAGGTAAGAAGTAAAGACAGTAACATTTGTGCCTCCGTAATGCCGAAACCGTACGAGATATCAAAAACTAAGATGTGGGCCTACTTAGCTTTCGAAAAGAGCTATTAGTTCATCCAAACCGCATTCCTCTAGATCGATTAATAAAGAAGTTACGAGTTGTTCGCTAACAGGTCAATTTTGAGGTAAGAAGTAAAGACAGTAACATTTGTGCCTCCGTAATGCCGAAACCGTTCGAGATATCAAAAAACTAAGATGTGGGCCTACTTAGCTTTCGAAAAGAGCTATTAGTTCATCCAAACCGCATTCCTCTAGATCGATTAATAAAGAAGTTACGAGTTGTTCGCTAACAGGTTAATTCCGAGGTAAGAAGTAAAGACAGTAACATTTGTGCCTGCGTATTGCCGAAACCGTACGAGATATCAAAAAACTAAGATGTGGGCCTACTTAGCTTTCTGAAAGAGCTATTAGTTCATCCAAACCGCATTCCTCTAGATCGATTAATAAAGAAGTTACGAGTTGTTCGCTAACAGGTCAATTTTGAGGTAAGAAGTAAAGACAGTAACATTTGTGCCTCCGTAATGCCGAAACCGTACGAGATATCAAAAAACTAAGCCATGGGCCTACTTAGCTTTCGAAAAGAGCTATTAGTTAATCCAAACCGCATTCCTCTAGATCGATTAATAAAGAAGTTACGAGTTGTTCGCTAACAGGTTAATTCCGAGGTAAGAAGTAAAGACAGTAACATTTGTGCCTCCGTAATGCCGAAACCGTACGAGATATAAAAAAACTAAGATGTGGGCCTACTTAGCTTTCGAAAAGAGCTATTAGTTCATCCAAACCGCATTCCTCTAGATCGATTAATAAAGAAGTTACGAGTTGTTCGCTAACAGGTTAATTCTGAGGTAAGTAAAGACAGTAACATTTGTGCCTCCGTAATGCCGAAACCGTACGAGATATCAAAAAACTAAGATCTGGGCCTACTTAGCTTTCGAAAAGAGCTATTAGTTCATCCAAACCGCATTCCTCTAGATCGATTAATAAAGAAGTTACGAGTTGTTCGCTAACGGGTTAATTTTGAGGTAAGAAGACAGTAACATTTGTGCCTCCGTAATGCCGAAACCGTACGAGATATCAAAAAACTAAGATCTGGGCCTACTTAGCTTTCGAAAAGAGCTATTAGTTCATCCAAACCGCATTCCTCTAGATCGATTAATAAAGAAGTTACGAGTTGTTCGCTAACAGGTCAATTTTGAGGTAAGTAAAGACAGTAACATTTGTGCCTCCGTAATGCCGAAACCGTACGAGATATCAAAAAACTAAGATGTGGGCCTACTTAGCTTTCGAATAGAGCTATTAGTTCATCCAAACCGCATTCCTCTAGATCCATTAATAAAGAAGTTACGAGTTGTTCGCTAACAGGTAAATTTTGAGGTAAGTAAAGACAGTAACATTTGTGCCTCCGTAATGCCGAAACCGTACGAGATATCAAAAAACTAAGATGTGGGCCTACTTAGCTTTCGAAAAGAGCTATTAGTTCATCCAAACCGCATTCCTCTAGATCGATTAATAAAGAAGTTACGAGTTGTTCGCTAACAGGTCAATTTTGAGGTAAGAAGTAAAGACAGTAACATTTGTGCCTCCGTAATGCCGAAACCGTACGAGATATCAAAAAACTAAGATGTGGGCCTACTTAGCTTTCGAAAAGAGCTATTAGTTCATCCAAACCGCATTCCTCTAGATCGATTAATAAAGAAGTTACGAGTTGTTCGCTAACAGGTTAATTTTGAGGTAAGAAGTAAAGACAGTAACATTTGTGCCTCCGTAATGCCGAAACCGTACGAGATATCAAAAACTAAGATGTGGGCCTACTTAGCTTTCTGAAAGAGCTATTAGTTCATCCAAACCGCATTCCTCTAGATCGATTAATAAAGAAGTTACGAGTTGTTCGCTAACAGGTCAATTTTGAGGTAAGAAGTAAAGACAGTAACATTTGTGCCTCCGTAATGCCGAAACCGTACGAGATATCAAAAAACTAAGATCTGGGCCTACTTAGCTTTCGAAAAGAGCTATTAGTTCATCCAAACCGCATTCCTCTAGATCGATTAATAAAGAAGTTACGAGTTGTTCGCTAACAGGTAAGAAGTAAAGACAGTAACATTTGTGCCTCCGTAATGCCGAAACCGTACAAGATATCAAAAAACTAAGATCTGGGCCTACTTAGCTTTCGAAAAGAGCTATTAGTTCATCTAAACCGCATTCCTCTAGATCGATTAATAAAGAAGTTACGAGTTGTTCGCTAACAGGTTAATTCTGAGGTAAGAAGTAAAGACAGTTACATTTGTGCCTCCGTAATGCCGAAACCGTACGAGATATCAAAAAACTAAGATCTGGGCCTACTTAGCTTTCGAAAAGAGCTATTAGTTCATCCAAACCGCATTCCTCTAGATCGATTAATAAAGAAGTTACGAGTTGTTCGCTAACAGGTCAATTTTGAGGTAAGTAAAGACAGTAACATTTGTGCCTCAATAATGCCGAAACCGTACGAGATATCAAAAACTAAGATCTGGGCCTACTTAGCTTTCGAAAAGAGCTATTAGTTCATCCAAACCGCATTCCTCTAGATCGATTAATAAAGAAGTTACGAGTTGTTCGCTAACAGGTTAATTCTGAGGTAAGAAGACAGTAACATTTGTGCCTCCGTAATGCCGAAACCGTACGAGATATCTAAAAACTAAGATCTGGGCCTACTTAGCTTTCGAAAAGAGCTATTAGTTCATCCAAACCGCATTCCTCTAGATCGATTAATAAAGAAGTTACGAGTTGTTCGCTAACAGGTTAATTCTGAGGTAAGAAGACAGTAACATTTGTGCCTCCGTAATGCCGAAACCGTACGAGATATCTAAAAACTAAGATCTGGGCCTACTTAGCTTTCGAAAAGAGCTATTAGTTCATCCAAACCGCATTCCTCTAGATCGATTAATAAAGAAGTTACGAGTTGTTCGCTAACAGGTCAATTTTGAGGTAAGAAGTAAAGACAGTAACATTTGTGCCTCCGTAATGCCGAAACCGTACGAGATATCAAAAACTAAGATCTGGGCCTACTTAGCTTTCGAAAAGAGCTATTAGTTCATCCAAACCGCATTCCTCTAGATCGATTAATAAAGAAGTTACGAGTTGTTCGCTAACAGGTTAATTCTGAGGTAAGAAGTAAAGACAGTAACATTTGTGCCTCCGTAATGCCGAAACCGTACGAGATATCAAAAACTAAGATGTGGGCCTACTTAGCTTTCGAAAAGAGCTATTAGTTCATCCAAACCGCATTCCTCTAGATCGATTAATAAAGAAGTTACGAGTTGTTCGCTAACAGGTCAATTGTGAGGTAAGTAAAGACAGTAACATTTGTGCCTCCGTAATGCCGAAACCGTACGAGATATCAAAAAACTAAGATGTGGGCCTACTTAGCTTTCGAAAAGAGCTATTAGTTCATCCAAACCGCATTCCTCTAGATCGATTAATAAAGAAGTTACGAGTTGTTCGCTAACAGGTTAATTTTGAGGTAAGAAGTAAAGACAGTAACATTTGTGCCTCCGTAATGCCGAAACCGTACGAGATATCAAAAAACTAAGATGTGGACCTACTTAGCTTTCGAAAAGAGCTATTAGTTCATCCAAACCGCATTCCTCTAGATCGATTAATAAAGAAGTTACGAGTTGTTCGCTAACAGGTCAATTTTGAGGTAAGAAGTAAAGACAGTAACATTTGTGCCTCCGTAATGCCGAAACCGTACGAGATATCAAAAAACTAAGATGTGGGCCTACTTAGCTTTCGAAAGAGCTATTAGTTCATCCAAACCGCATTCCTCTAGATCGATTAATAAAGAAGTTACGAGTTGTTCGCTAACATAATTTGAGGTAAGAGTAAAGACAGTAACATTTGTGCCTCCATAATGCCGAAACCGTACGAGATATCAAAAAACTAAGATGTGGGTCTACTTAAATTTCGAAAAGAGCTATTCGTTCATCCAAACCGCATTCCTCTAGATGGATTAATAAAGAAGTTACGACTTGTTCGCTAACAGATTAATTTTGAGGTAAGAAGTTAAGACAGTAACATTTGTGCCTCCATAATGCCGAAACCGTAAAATAATTAAAAAATAGCAACTACCTAAGTTTAAATTTTGTTAACTTCTAATAAGAAAAGGTAGTAAAAGTATAACAGGCCTTCATAAGCATATATTTGTCATCAGATCAGGAGGATGGAGTATAAAATTCATTAACTGTTCCTTTGAAAATACTGGACTTTATTCTGTAAATAACCAACCGAGTAATGTCAATTTCAAATAGTAAAATTCATTTTAATTTCAAAGACATGCACCATAACGACGATGACTTGTACTTCTATGACTAATAAAATAAGGTACAATTAATATCTTTATTGATAAATCTTTATAGATCGGTCAGTGGTCGCGCGGTTTAAGGCGTCAGTACTTGAATCGAGGTGACTAGATCGCTGTGGGTTCGACTCCCGCAGCCGGTAGACCGTATATAAGCTATATTCGTGGAGAGATTGGCACCCTCTCTGCGGGTATGGTAGGGTGGACGAATGTTGACTTGGGTCAATGTGAGAGATTGATACCGGTTGACATTTGACTACCCCTTTAATTAATGAGGTTTTCGAGGTTTCCCTCATTCCTGCATTGAATGGTGGTTAGGGCCTACCAACGTAAGTCGTTCCTGGGCGCTAATGCGGCCTGCTTAATAATAATATGCCGCCCCCTCTCCCACACAAGTGGAACCTCTGGGCTAATCCTCATGATTAGAACGAGGGGTAGAGATATTATTATAATTACAGCTATAAACATCAGCGGCAATATTGCAATATTAGTTTTTTCTTATAAGCCGTAATGATAGCACTTCTGGGCTCTCTTGTATACTACAGAATCTTTTTTTCACCTAACCTAACCTAACATAGTGTAACATCGTTTCATATTATATTCTTTAGGAACTGATAGTACTTGCATACAAACAATGCACTAAAGTTAATTTTTCTTGTATAATTCCCACTAACAATTAACTTCGCGAACGAAATACTCTGTCTATAACTCTCTATTCCACACTATTAATTATTATCGTCCTACTTGGCTTAACCTTCTTATATACGCTTGCATGGTCTCCATTTTCCTAACTTAAGCCACTGTGTATCTCTATACCGTCATAAAAACGGGAATTATTAGAAATATTAGTTAATTCGTCATAACTAATCATTGTCCAGACTGACAAAGGCGCATTTAATGTAGAACACCCTGTACAAACAACACGAAGCTCTTCCCTGACATGTTTATATAACCCAGCAGCTATTACAGTTTTTTCATATCATCGGCCAACCAAATGGGAGGCCGGCTCATATTAATTGAGCGCAATTTGTCAGGAAGTTGGTATAAGAATTATATCTCCCAGATAATAAACTTTGCTTCAAAACAAAATTAATCAAATGTAGTGTTTTTCCCTCAATATAAATTACACCAAATTTGCTGCTATTTATTAAAGCCCGTGAATTATGACACAATCATCTATTATAAAATATAGATACTACCACTGCAGACAGTTGGTTTTTACCCAGGAGTATGCCGTGTTTGGAAGAACACTCGTATGGATTATTAAGTTTACGCTCGTAAGGGGGGAAAACCCTGACTCTGTTCAGAGATCCGGGAATGTAAATCGGTAAGAGGGGAATAATATTATTCAGTTACTGTCGTGGGAAGTAAATTGGAGTACCTTTAACGACGATTTTTGGTGAATATATCAACGAATCTTTAACATAAATTATAAACGATCTTTTGTAAAAATATAGACGTATATTTAACGCAGATTTAATTACGATTATTCCTGAGTATATCAACGTATGTGTAACGTCGACTTACGTAGTACATTTAACGTGATTTTTCGTGACAAAGCGCGAATACATAAACGCCATTTAACGTCGACATTTAGTTATTATATGTATATCGACGTATATTTAACGTCGATTTTTGATGATTATTTGGAAATAGGTTCACATATAAACCGAGTGCAGGTGAGATATAAGTGCTCAGCAGGAGTAGTTGTTTCCTGCAGTATCATTTATAGATTTATAATGGCGCCTCGCCCAGGGCGGGAACTCTGCATGTAATGTCAATATTTAGTTACTATTCGCGATATACATTGAGCGTCATTTTTAGTAATAAACCGTGAATCCGCGTATATTTAACGTCGATTTTTGATGATTATTCTAAAATATGTAGACTTAACGTTGATTTTTGATAGTTTGTGAACGTTTTACCGTTTTAATATATACGTTCTATTAACATTCATTTTTTTGGGATTGTTTGGGAATATATCAATGTATTTTTAACGTTGATTTTTGACGAATACATCAATGCTTAAATTTAACCTTGCAACATTGATTTTGATTGATGGATATTGTTGCCATGTATGTTGACGTACATTTGACTGCAAGTTTCGATTATATGCAAATACATTATTGTATCTTTAACATAGATTTTTCGATATGCATTTGATACATATATCTGTAGTTATTACTTTAAGTATTACAAAGCATTCTTAATAAGAATGCTTTGGCATATGTCATCAAGATCAGTTTATGGCAATTATTCATGACCTTGTCGACATATATTTAACACCCATTTTGGGATATATTCTTATCTATTTTTGCGATTATTTATGAATACATTAACTTACAGTCTATGCCAGTTTTATTATAAATACTTTGACCTTCACTTGACGTCAATTTTTAGTAAATATGCGTGAATTTATCGACGTATAATATAATGTCAATTTATTAAATACATCTTTCGAGAGTAACAAGGTTTTCTTTAATACTGCATTTGTTATTCATGAATATAATGACGTGCACTAAACGTCGATTTTTAGTGATTATTCATAAAAACATCATCCTATGTAAGGACGGCTTTTGCTTATATTTCGCTTTTGGTGACCATTTGTCAATACATCTACGTATATTTTACGTCGGTTTTTGGTTATCATTCAGGAATATATCGACTTATATTTAACGTCGCTTTTTGGTGTTTATTTGTTAATATTTCAACGCACCTATAACACCGATTTGCTGGATACATCGGTATGCGTTTCAATTTTTGGTGATAATTTATGGATGGGCAAACGCATCTTTAACGTAGATACTTGGTGATTTGTTATAAACATGCCCACGTTCATAGAAAGTTTGAGCAATATAAGAAACACATGCATTCGTCTTGATATTGAAATATTAAGAGCTTCATAGTTCTTCAGAGTACTAATTTGGCTTCTCCAATAGACAAAGTAATCAAAATATGCCGCCGCGGCTGCAAATCCCATATTTCCAATTAAGTGTAACTGCTATGGACTGCGCCAGCCAACTTTGAAATACTGTCTGATTACAACTTTAATATTTGAAAGCCATCAAGTGCAGGTGGCCTTATTACTAGCAGAAAACATAAAAGGAGAATTTTAAATTAGAGAATCGATGGACGTGTAAATTATGGGTGTAAGTAAAACTCGCTTCGATCCCAGAGTTCTTTCTAATATCACCCGCTCCGTTCGCTTGCAACCTGATAAATTTCTCGCCTATTATATCATAACTGCTACACCAACTGGTCTGGATCACGCCAGACGCTATTTTTCTGCAACTGCTGGGAGTTCAGACGACTCTAGTCTGGCGGCAAAGTGACAAATTGAGTGCCAGTCGTATCTTTACTGTAATTGTTTGGAGATCTTACCACAGAAGTTAAAATATCGACTTTTGTATTAACCATAGTAATTGTCGAATAATGAGGGATAAACTGGTTGAGATTTTCTTTCATCTACAGAAATTATTCTGAAAATTTCACACCTCTACTTTAAAACCAATTAGATGCCTCTATTTTGATTAGTTACCATAGCAACCAGAAAAATTTCCGGAAACTTTTCGTGGCGACGCGATAATTATCAGTCAGTGGTCGCGCGGTTTAAGGCGTTAGTACTTGAATCGAGGTGACTAGACGGAGTTGGTTCGAGCCCAGCTGCCGGTAGACCGTATATAAGCTATATTCGTGGAGAGATTGGCACCCTCTCTGCGGGTATGGTAGGGTGGAAGAATGTTGGCTTGGGTCAATGTGAGAGATTGATACCGGTTGACATTTGACTACCCCCCTAATTAATGAGGTTTTCCAGGTTTCCCTCATTCCTGCACTGAATGGTGGTTAGGGCCTACCAACGTAAGTCGTTCCTGGGCGCAAATGCGGCCTGCTTAATAATAATATGCTCTCTCCCGCACAAGTCTCCGACTTCTGGGCTAATCCCTGTGATTAGAATGAGGGGTAGAGATATTATTATTATTATAATTAAGTGGGGTTGTTTTGACAATTGAGAAGGTAAACATATATGATCTACACATTGGCTTCTTATCTATATACGAAATATGGTGAATATACTTTTGAATTTCTCGTCTAATAACTTGTTGATTTTCTTTATCAAATCGCGACATTTCACTATACACTTATTAAACCCAACGTACATATGCTTTGAAATAGTAATTGACATCTACCGTGACAGAACCGTTTAAATGAAAATGACAAATCACCCTAACTAGTTTAGCTATTACTAGATAGCAGTCAAGAGTTTAAAATCTTACAGCCCTATAGATTACTCTGCTAATACACGGTGACGGCGCCCTTAAGAGGGATAGCTTCAAGAAGGATAGGTAGATTTTCCTGTAAAAAAATCAGACATGTTCGTACATCTAATTTTCTCGGCAAAATAAAAAGTACAACCATATAATTTTCAATAATTCCTGCCCACACGTTGACTGAAGACTGTTGCTGATGTCACGATTCATGAATAATAATAATAATAATAATAATAATATCTCCCCTCATTCTAATCACGAGGATTAGCCCAGAAGTCGAAGACTTGCGCGGGAGAGGGGGCGGCATATTATTATTAAGCAGGCTGCATTTGCGGCCAGGACCGACTTACGTTGGTAGGCCCTAACCACCATTGAGTGAAGGAATGAGGGAAACCTGGAAAACCTCATTAATTAGGGGGGTAGTCAAATGTCAACCGGTATCAATCTCTCACATTGACCCAAGCCAACATTCTTCCACCCTACCATACCCGCAGAGAGGGCGTCCATCGATCCACGAATATAGCTTATATACGGTCTACCGGCTGCAGGGGTCGAACCCACAGCGATCCAGTCACTTCGATTCAAGTACTAACGCCTTAAACCGCGCGACCACTGACCGATCCATAATGTATGGATTTTCATCTGCTCAAAAAATTTGATTGTGATAATTAAAAACATCGTTTATGGTAAATGAAGCTACATCCGTGAAAAAAATTAAATAAATAAATTACTGATCTTCTGCATTATTTTGGCTTGCCATTGACAATACTGCAATCTGACTGGAAGAACAGCTTCAGAGAGGTCTTGAACTCTCTGCTTGACAAAGATATAGCTGCCGCTCTTGGAGGATTCGCCATACAATAACTTGGTTCATATTTCCTAAATCACTGTCAGACGCCTTGTACTTATTGAACAATTTTGTTCAACAGCTTGTAAAACTCATAGACCTTATAAATCATGGACGCGCCCAAAACCGTTTTCTGCATATATAAATCGTTGATGCTCAGATATGTGCGACAGAGATAGAGCTACTCCGGGCAAAAACCCACAGATCATTGGCCGAAAAAAACAAAAACCGTAAATGACAGACGTATGACATTTACGATGACAGACCGTCTCCACCATGGTTTATGAGTTTTTAAAAACTATTGCTAATAAACACAACTAAATCACAAAAGGCACACAAATCATTAATAATATTAACAGGAAAGGGTTTGTCAGGTTATGTTTATATATTTTTCTGTCATAGAACATCTGTTTTTTCCCGGACTAGCTTCATCCCTCTTGTACATATCAGGACAGCGGACCTCTCTTTCTAGGGCCGGTCCATGATTTATAAGGTCTATGGTAAAACTCCACTGTTCGTGTAATTCTTTGCGCCCCACAATCTACAAAATTCACTGTCACATAACGGTAACGGTTTGCTGAATAAAGACGATTTTCAAAGTGAAGAATCCTAAGTCCTTCAATTCTAAGTGGTGGCTTTGCTTGAAACTTGTAGGTACGTATACCTTCTGACTTCGGTTTCAGCTACGTCCGTTCCTTGTTTCTGTTCATTATCCCTCCAATATTTACTCTCCCAGCGCAATAAAAAAATACCCGTTGATTCTTGGGCTTCCCTCTGAATGGGCGAGCTGCAGAAGCAATCTGGAGCGCGGTTTTATGTAATTTACACGCACCAAAGGGAATTTTTCGCATCATAATGGAATCTAATTCTGCCCCGCTGTTTACACTGCCCGAATCGACAGATCGTACTCACGGCTCGCATTTGCACTCGTCCTGTACGTTTACACACGCGGGTTATTTGCTTATCTAAACGTATTTTCACTTTGGGACGGGATCTCAATAATTGAAATTTTATATTTGCCCAGCGCTTATCTGGCGTGTCATTGTGACGGGACACATGGCGCGCTGATTTGCAATTTCATTAGTCATTATACGGTTGCAACGCAGTATGCAAATGCCTCTGTGATAATTTGCAACGCGGTGAAAGCACAAATCAGTGTCGATAGGCTGATGCACCGGTTTGATGTCTCCCTGCGAAATATCGCGCTGGTAATTTTTTTCCTGCGCTATAAAAACAGCGAAACAGCGCGCTGTTTCCGACAATCTATGCTGATTTTTGATGAATTTTATTTAAACTTTTCTGTACTAGTTCCCGTTTAAAAAAATAAAAACTCGCATTTTGTATCATCAAGATCAAGTTGATGCGATATATACCGACTTCTCAAAGGCCTTCGATAAGGTTAATCATAATTTACTTCTCCAAAAACTTAGGTACTATGGTTTTAGTAGTAATTTGCTTTGTCTTATGAAGTCGGTCATAACGGATTTAAATCAAATACATTTTTAGCAACTTCCGGGGTCCCACAAGGGTCAAATTTAGGACCACTTCTGTTTGTTTTATTTGTGAATGATTTATCTTTGAGTCTGAAATCGTGTCATCTTTTTTTTGCTGACGACTTGAAGTTGTTTCATAGCATTTCATGTATTGAAGATTGTACTAAACTTCAGGGTCTTCTGAATGTTGTGGAGGAGTGGTGTGTGGACAATAACCTTCTTTTAAATATAAGTAAATGTAAAGTATGTTCCTTTACTCTTAAATTACAGCCGTTCATATTTGATTATACAGTTAATTCAGAACCGTTAGCGCGTTGTAGTAATGTCAAAGATCTGGGTGTACTTTTTGACAATAAACTATCTTTTTCTGAGCATATTATTCAGGTAGCTAATAGTGCATATAAAGCGCTAGGTTTTCTCATTAGAAACACAAAATCGTTTGATAATATAAACGCCCTTAAGTGTCTTTACTTTTCGTTGGTGCGCTCTAAGCTTGAATATTGTAGTCTTATTTGGTATCCTCACTATAATTTACGTATCCAAGAGGTAGAAAATTCAACGTCGATTTTTAAAATTCTTGTCTTTCCGAATTGACCATTTTTATCCGATTAGGGGACACGATTATAATTTACTTTTGCAAAGATTTAACATTCAATCACTTAGCACTAGAAGAGCACTAGCAAGTTTATCGTTTTTACATAAATTATTTCATGGCAATGTTGACTCTGCTGTGTTAAGTTTGTTCACTATTCGAGTTCCGCGTTCTGGTTCTCGAAGTAATGATTTATTTTATTGTCATAATGTTAGAACAAATGTTGCTTTGAAGTCTCCTGTATATGTCATGTCCAATAATTTCAACTACATTAGTGAACACATTGATATTAACGTTTGCAGCTTGAATGACTTGTTAACTTTAGGAACTCTGTCTTTTTAATACTTGTCATGCTTGTAAGCAGTTAGTTTATTATGTATTATTATTGTTTCCTACTCTTTGTTATTTCTTTATTATTTTTATATTTTTCTTAGATATATTATTATTATTATTATTTTAGTTCTACTAAACATTATCTTGTATTGTCCTATTATTGGATGTGATTCTGTTGGGCAATAAATGCATTATTATTATTATTATTATTTATTATTATTATTATTATTATTATTAAAAGTTATAAGTATATAAATACTTGTCATTACTTAATACCAACGTCAAACGTATAACTTTCGTGCTTACAAAATATATTCTCATTCAGAAAAAGTTGATATTTTGCTAATTTCCGGCAAGTCGCAAAAGAAATCAAGAAGAGGTGTAGAATTATATCGAGAAAGGTATCCAGAGCGCTTCATTCCTGATAGAACCTTTACAAGATTGGAGGCAACTTTGCGACGAATTGAAGATGATTTGATGATGACCTAAGGGCAAGAAACAATGTTAAGCTAGACGGCAGGCTAGCTAGGAATTGGATAAATCAACCGTTCAACGAATTTTGAAGAGCAAGGGGTATCGTGACTACAAAATTCACAATTTGGCGTATTTGCCTAAGCGTCACATTGAAAATAGACTTAAGAGTCCGTGGCGTGCTTGAAATAAACCGATATTTTACGCTCGGCTCATAACACTTATTTAGACAACGAATAAACATAGCGGTCCAAATAAAAAACAATCGAAAGACAAAGTTGTTTCCTAAGGCTACTGTGTAATATTTTTTTCAAAATTAGTTTTTAATTATTTAAATTTAAAGAGAAAACTGTGCAAGAAATCATCATATTTACAATTTATTTACTTAAAAATAAAGGCTTAAATTGAAAATTGGTTACACGAGGGAAGTAAATCTGTCTTTTAGCTTTGCAACGATACCAAAATTATATCGAATTGATAAAAAATACTCAAAATTCTATGCTAAATGCCGAACGTCTACAACTTCAGAAACGAATATATTTTAAATGCTGCAACCACGTGTGTTTCACTCAGTGGGATGGGCTTAGAGATTGGTAAATGCGGACAGGACCGGATTTCATAGTTGAGACAGTATTGAATTAATCGATCTTATGGAGTTCGATGCTTTTATTTTCATTGATAGAAAGTTTTTGCACCCCATGGGGCCATATTATAAGAAATTGATATAAGTTAAGTTAATATCGAGAAAAACAGTGCGCTACAGCCAGGCAATGTTATTTCTTGTAGCGTAAACTTATGGAAATAAATGTTGTAGTAATTGTTTTTAATGCACTGTTTGTAATAATTATTAGTTTTCGATATCGGTGAAGACAATGAAATTTAATAATACAATTTTAATTATTTAACTATGGTACAACATTTTAGCATTTCTATGTCCGCTCATGTTCAATAAAGGAAATGCCGACGCTAAACCCAGTTTTTGTTTTTATAATGTTTTTATTTATTGGTGTATACCGTGAGAAGTACTGTAGTTTTTTATATAAGCTGTAAAAAAAACTACGAACATAAGTAAAATCGTTGATTTACAAGCGCGATGTAACGAAAAACGTAATAATTGTCAAATAATGTCCCAAGCATCGATAGTTTGATTTTATTTTTATAAAATGCGGCCCTACTAAAAAAGGCAATTTTGGATACTAAAAATGTCCTTCTACAAGATGGATATATTTTCTTAAAAACAAAACGGCTTAATTGCTAGCCGATTTTACTCCACTAAATCTAAATATTCTAAATACGTCCACCGTAAAGTCATTGTAGTGGGAGAGCGGTAATCTCCGCCTCCAGCCGTAACGCCCGTGCACCCGACCCCGGAGCGCTACCCGAGGAGTGTACAGGGAACGAACTCTTAATGTTATAGCTCAAATTATATATATTAGCGGTAGATCAAGTAGTCGCTGGAAAAAATTGAATGTTCGTTGTTTAATACATGCCGCAAAATGCTTGTGCTTACTCAATACAAACGTCAAACGTATAAGTTTTATGCTTACAAAATGTTTTCTCATTCAGGACTACAAAATTCACGTGTAAATGTATGGTGCGCCATCATCGGTAGGCATCTAATTGGGTCTTATTTTTATGGACATACATTGAACAGCGTGAGTTGCCTACATTTTTAACAAGAAGAACTTTCAGCTAAAGAGAAACCTATGGTTTATAAACGTTTGTTTATTAGAATGCAATGTATTTTTCAATGAACCACATAAATAAATATGTTTCTGAGACAAAAAAATTATGGAGGCGCCACGCTTAGCGTCGTCCGTTGTGAACCTCGCAAATTAGACACAAACAGAGCTTAGGTTTATGCCTAAAAGCTATTGTCACTTGTATTCGCCAACTAAATATTTCTTTGGAAATAATGCCTGGGGAGGGAACAGTGGGACACCCTGTCACGCAAAAATTGGTGGAAGAAAATTGTTAGGTCGTGGTTCTGAGATGTAGGCCTAACTTTTTTTTAAACCCAACACCCTGTATATTTTTAAGCCATTGACAAGACCGTCAGCAATATTTTCCTGTTAAAACTTCATCATCAACCTCAACTTTTTAGTAATTTAGATTGCTTTTTTCTAAAATTGAATCAATTAAACTATAATTTATTCCATTTATTCGTTAATACTCAATTCAGGTATTGTTCAACTGTGCGTTTGTGTAATCAGGTCAAAGTCATTATTTATACATTTTGCAGCTCGCATTTTTGTTTCATTGTTTTTGCACATTCCAATATAGTGGGACAATGCTTTGGCCACACTGAATGCAAAGTTAATTTTATTGACAATAGTGGAAATAATTGAAAAAGTAATTTCAATCAAAATATTGAAATAGATTTATTTCCTGTACCATACAAAGAGATTTAAAAATGGGGAAAATGAGAGTAAGCATAATCTAGATGGTAATACTATGCAGCAAACACTGTATAAGACTGTAAATTTAAGTAAGAGACAGTTTTAAGGAGTAATAGGTAAACATACACGTTCCCCAGAACATTAAACTGATTTTTCCACTACTAGCCCATAAGCCCACCATTATCGACATATCTTTGACGCGTAAACTTCTATATTTTTTACCTGGGTGTATAATGACGACCTTGATTTATTAACCAAGGTAAAATAATGAAAATGACATTTAATAATTTTGACACTTAACAGTTATAGAAGTACAGAATCACAGCACGCAGAACGTGGAGGTTATGAAACACGTTTTAATAGAAAATACCCACAACATATGAACAGATCAGTACCACGAACTTATCGGAAATAATAGTTAACTGCAATTGTGGCATGTCATATTGATGCCTGCTCCTCCAATGTTGAGCGACGTAGTAGTGGCACCAGCAGCATTATCAGCTTGATTTCCAGGCACGGAGTGTCTTGGAGAAAACGAAGTGCTTGGAATTGTACTCGGAGTGGGCGAATTGGGTGAAACATCACACTCAATAGTGACACTAGTAATAGTCGCAGAGGCAGAAGGAGCGACAAGTAATAACGACGACGTTTGAACACCTTACACCATTCCGGCAATGCGTCTCTTATCGGCTGAAGATCGCCACCCACCGTGACGCTTTAAGGGCAATATATCGCCTCCATGTCAGCCAATATGGTAGCTGAAGTTCTGCGAAGAGCATGACTGGTGTAATTCCCATAATTTTGGAGTTTCAAGAGCTTTGCGATCACTTTAGACATTGCTAATTGTGTTGTGCCCATATTTTGCCGTGTTGGCACCCCATTTCGGGTGCCAATTAATAATCTTTGTAAATCTGGTGTAGGCTTTTTCCACAAGTACTTTTTTAGCACCTCAATCCACAGGGGTTTCATCACGACAAATTTTCTAGCTGAACCATTCTTACTGCTAAGTATTTTTATTATAATTATATCGCTTCGAACATCCACATCACTCGTCAATACTTTGCAGAGTTCATCAGTTCTACAGACGCCTGCAATCCCAATGACAAGAATTACCTGTAGAGTATGGAATTAGTGAGTTGTTAGAAGTTTACTAAAAAAATTACCTTTGCCGCCGGAAAGGCGTCATCAGGTGCTTCTGGGAGAAATCTAGTAATATCCTCTTCTGAAAACACAGGCGATTTCTTGGGTCTGTAAGAGGCGTTCTTTCGCTTTAGGTATGCAATTAATTTATAGTATCTTCCAACGTCAATATTTTCTTTTAATTTTAGGGTTGCCTTTAACATTGAAAAAGTACACCATAAACTGGATGCCTTTTTTATCCTCGTGCTCTTTAAAATTCGCTAGTAGGACATTTTCTGTGGTATTGACGATGTTTTTTGTAAGACATCAATCTTTAAAAACTGTGTGTGCTTTTACGTAAAGTTATTTGGACTTTTCTGGCAGGAGTTGGTTATCCTCCGTTATTCTCCGCCATTATTGAAACTCGATTTAAGGTGTAGCAGCTAGTAGTGGAAAAATACTATATAAACCACGGTAGAGAAGCTTCGGCACACAGTGTCAGGGACCAGTTTGAAGCTGTCAGGAATGATCGTGCATCTACTTCTTGTGCTACATACACCAAAAACACATTCACAACCAACTGGTCGAATATTTCTAACAGTTTGGAACCAATCCCTGACTTATTTATTGGTATAATTTGAGAAAGCAAGCTTATGCGTTTTAAAGGTCAAATATCGCCTCAAATATGACCCTATTCAAAGCTACACACTGTACAGTTATCTAAGAGCAGCGTTTTTTTAACATACTAAATGAATTAGGTTTTTTTCATGCTACTGTTTTTGCTCCCCCAGGGCAATAAAAAGACTACTTTAAAATCTGGTAAACAAAACCAATCCATCTCACCAAATCCGTCGGTATTATTTATTGACGCGTTGTTGGCCATCCAGGGCGACCCCGGACCTCTGTTTCTGGGAAAAAATTTAAAAATGAAGTAGCGGTGGTAAACCGTGCGGCTTTCCCAAAAGTCTATAAATTAAGGCGGAAACAAACCTATTCACCTCACTGCGTCTGGAGCTTGACTCAATTTGCTGCATCCAAGTGCCTTTGTACGGTAGTAAGGCGAGAGTTGAAGATAATTTCGGGGGTTTTGGGGTCGATTTCTAACGGGGCGCTCAAACGCGTTTGATAAATAATGGATCGGAATTTGAAGCAATACGAAATAATAAGCTACCGGGCGATTCAAACGGATTTTGACAAGCTTCAGCAGGCGATTGCTGGCATTATTTTGAGAATTAAAGTCATAAACAATATCTTTTATCTACAACTGTCACTTAATGACTATGATTTGACACTGTTACAACAAAATATGTAAGATCATATGCAAACTCGTTTATTGAATACATTGACAGTAAAATTGGATAAAATTGGTTACAATTGGATACATTAATACCAGATGTTGACATGTACAACGATTTGAATAGCTGGAAATATTTTGATTGTGGAACATAGTTCCCAGATGTTGATGAAATAGCTTTTCACGGAATATTTTCGGCTTCCAAGATAATACTCTGGCTTTCGCCTAAAATTTTAAAAGCCGTGCGTTTCTTGTTTTCAACATCTACTTCAGAATTGGCTAAAAGAGAGGTTGAAGGTCGCGGAAAACAGTGCACAGTATACGCATTTGGATTAGGCAGTCTAATCTAATTAATATCAATAGGTTGTTAGGTACCAACTTTATATCGAATAAAGAAGCGGCAGTTCTACTAAATTCAAGCCATTAATATTTGCAGATGTCACAAAAAACTCTCTAGACACTGTTGTTTTGGTATTGAGTATCATGACTTGGAAGCATATTCTTTCATCTTTCACATGTTCTATTAGCAGATTAGTGCCTAAAAATGCATGACCAACTATGCATCACACACCAACAGTTTCATCAATTTAACGTTTTTTGATAATTTTAAAAATATAAAGTAGCAATTATTATATATCATTATGAAGAAAAAAAAATTATGCATCTGAATGGCATAAGAATATGCAGTCATATTATAAAAGAGACACCTTGTAGAGAAATTACAAGTACGCCACTGGACTCTACATGGAAAACTCTATCCGAAACAATTTTCATCATTCCGATATCTCAGCTATTCTCTGAGATACAAAAAATGTGTTAAAAGTATTTTTTTTTAAACTTCACCCTGTATCTCAAAAACGAAGTGGTCTATGAAAGTTTCCGAAATATCCTGCAATTACAACGAAACTAGGAGACCCTGTATTCTGGCCATCTGGTCGCGATGTTCTCAATATGTTTCCTTGGGAAACTGAACCAGTAGCAAGTGCCAAAAACGTGCTTTGGCGACAATCATACAGTTTTAAATTCAACTACTTTCTTTTACGTTTTCTAGCCGGTTTGCTTCAGGTTTCAACTACATTAATTCCGACTGCGATTAAAGTGGATACGTTCTCGAGCTATTTCACACTTTCCGAAAGTTCTGTTCCAATACTCTAGTGAATAATATCAATAGCAATAAATATTCTAGTAGCTATTCTGTAATAAATAGTAAAATTCGTTTATTTACTCTCTATTCATAAAGCTTCCATACCCTAAATAGGCAGGTTTGGCAATTTTTGTATTTTGTTGAAATAAAACGTACCTGTTGTTAGAAAATTAAAAGAGACCACGATTATTTTGTTGAACGGAGATAAGTGTGTGTCACTGTTCAGTAAACATTGATCATTAATGGCTACAGTAGCTGTATCAAGAAGAAGTAAGTAACAATAAAATAAGAATCATTAAACATCTCTATGGAAGCAGATAAACCAATTTTAAACTCTGTCTGTCAAACTTGACATATTTTTAACACATTTACTATTTTGAGAACGAAAACAGAGTTTTTTGTGATGTGATTTTTGTTATTTTTTATCTGCCTGTTTAAAAAATATACCCTTGACTGATCCGTTCGGCGCAAGGGCTTGTTTAATTAATCCTTATTTCTTCAGCAGTGTGGCAAAAACCCAATCAAACTAAAGAAAAACTAAAATTATGCCACAAATAAATAGCCTCAGAGAATATCTTTATTAACACATCTTAAGACTAACATTACTTATTGTTATAGCAATCATTATTTTTATATATTAGCCTACTTTGATTGAAATTTAAAATTATATTTTTTAAACAGCTTGTAATTTCTAAACAAAAACGAATCTATCATCTGCCAAAGTATGGCATAAAGGTTGTAGAACACCCTGTACAAGAAGAAAAAAAAATCCTTGAAATGTTCACGATAAGAACTGACTTTTTTTATTTGACATCAGCAATAAAGACTTTTTTCATTACATAATATCTATACCATTTCCGTCGACTGGTTCTAGTTACATACAAAAAGCCATTTCTCAAGTAAAAACAAAAGCAAATATAACGTCATATTCCCCAAGAAGTCTTTATACATTTTATAAGATATTGCATCGGGTCTTGTATTTGATCAAGATTATATTAAATACTGGAGTCTGCATTGAAAGTTTTAAACTTGTTACAGCACTTAATATTTGTCAGCATCTTCCTGAAATAACTAATTACGTTTATGATTTGCAGGAAATTGGATAACTGCAACTCGAAAATATAGATCTAGTTCCAATTAGTTGATCCTTTCTCTATTATTTTGTACCTCCATTCCGCTAATTAGTTTGAAATGTTATAAAAAAAAATTAATATATAAAAAAGGACTTTATTTTCTACAAACTATTAATAACAATAAATATCAGTCTTTTATTAGTGTGGCTACCACAAAATCAGTTAACAGCGAAACAATTCGGTTCCATCAGCAGTTCTCAACTTCTAAAAGGCAACAACATTTAGTATAATATGTTGGTACGCATGAACAAGATTAGCCGCAAAGACTTATTTCAAAACTAGGTTAAAATGTGTCTGGTGATTTTAGCAGTGGTTGAAAAAGTTTGGGAACTTCTGTGTCACAATTTAGTTATACATGGTGGTCTGCTTTTCATGACTCACCTCACATCTCGGAAGCCGTAAAATATACAGAGTGGTTCAACTAAGAAAAAAGTCGGCTATTAAGATAAATCAAACAGATACAGGATATCTGCTGCCATTGCTGAAATATTGAGAATAAAACTGAAAAATAGCGATTTTAGAAATGCATATTTAGCGTTATTATTAAAATTAATAAAATATGCCAAATTTGTCAAAATGTTTGTTGATTTTTGTTTTACGTCAAGAACAACCAGATTTTTTATTTAAATTATTGTATTTTTAAAATTTTATTGTTTATTCTTCAAATAAAATAGTAGTTTTACAGATTGAAGTAATTTTATTCTTCATCTGTTACTGCCTAATCTAATATGGCGCCAAAAAACAACAATTGAATGTTGCATAACCTGGTTTCTGTAGAAATTTTCTCTCTTTTTTTCTAATTTGAGTCACCATATATACTTTACGGTTTGAAAAATGCCAATGATGAACCATGAAAAATAGACCATCCTGTATAAAAGCAATTAAGCTAACTCTTCGGTAATATTTTGGCTAAGAATTAATAGAGAGCGAGAGATTGTCTAATACTTTGTATTCTGGCAGTTTCTTCTACTTTTCTGCTTACTTCTTTCTCCATCTGTTTGAAGAGATGGATGGATTTGATCCAGAAGAACATGTAAATTCCTGAAATAAAATAATTGATATTAATACGATGAACCTTTTCGAAGGAGTAAACCTTATTGATACAGTTTTGCCAGGATTAAAATGTGGAGCATGCTTTTTTGAAATATGTGGAGATTCTCAAGGCAGGCATGGCAGATTCTGCTTGTGGAATCTCTGACAACTGAAATGAATGATAAATTTGGGTGTCATCGGCATATAAATTTAACTACTTGTGGAAATTCACTTGTATATAATGAAAAAAGAAGCGGTCCGAGTGTTGAACCTTGTGGACGCTAGAGAACCGGAAACCTGGGATACTATTTTTACTTTCTGACTTCTATTTGTTAAGTAACTTTTAAAACAATTTAAGAAAAGAACATCTAAATTTGTCGATTTAAGAATAACTAGTAGTAAATTATGATTCAAAGTGTCAAACACTTTAGAGAAGTCAATTAGTACTAATACTGTTGCATTGTTTTTGTCCAGTTCTCTAAATATGCCATCCATTATGTTCAATAAAGCATTTTCACAACTATGATGGGGCCTAAAGCCAGACCGTATATCAGGTAATAAAGAAAAATTAGAAATGTGAACTCTTAACTGATCATCTACCACTCGTTCCAATATTTTAGAAATTGTCGGCAAGATACTGATGGGACGAAGGTCCTTATATTCAAGAGGATAACTAACCTTACGTAACGGTTTTACAAGTACCTCCTTCCAACAGTCTGGACTGCGCTAAACATTCGTTAAATTATATGTGTTAAATAAGTCAATATAACTGGACAACACATTAATAACATTTTTAGATTTATACCATCGTGTCCTTGTGCATTAGTTTTAATATTATAGAGAATAATTTGAACAAGATTAACATCAACTGTTTCAAATTTAAATGTTGTTACATTTGATGTACAAATGTTATCCAAATTCATTTCGCGGCTAGCCTGCCGTATAGAATTTCGTGGATTTTGTTCGAAATTCTGAAACAGTCTAGCCTCATGTCGTGGTTTTTAGGCTTTCACGGCCAGTGCTGTAATTTGATACATGGTGATTTTCCGGGTTGTTATGCCGTGACCTCGGTAACTGATAGCTGCCAGAAACAGAGTTAAAATGCACATCCCTAGCATTAGCTGGGATACTTTTACCTGCCCTGGTTGTTCTCGGGCTAGGCTCTGTGGGGACAGACCCGCTGTCGGTGTCTCTGGGCCTGTCCATATATTGATTTCGGTTCCTACTGTTGGTATTACGACTGCTACGGTCGGAACCGCTTCTCGGATACTGGTGGTCCTCCGAGGCGTTCCGTAGCCGCCGCTGTAACTGGTCGCATCCCATGCTTCCAAACGTTTCGCCGCTCTTCACTGTCGGCATCTTCAGTGGTGACTCTGCAAAAGCTTCGCCGCGGCGCCATGTATCAAATTAGCCTCATGTCATTTCTTGTATTCTCGCGGTAGGCTCATAATATCGAGTACATCTAATACAAGTCACAATGTCCACAAACGCAAATATTTCACTCATTTAGACGATTTTAAGCTATAACAACTCCGTACTGATAGTGGTGGCGTCTTGGGAGAGTTATTTTATAAGGTTCAAATTTTTTCGTTTTATAGTTGGCCACTATTCATACCGGGATGATGAACGAGGGCTTGCCAGCTGACAGCCATATATTATTTTTATATCCATTCGCGTTGCTAGTGCATGATTATGATATATCCTTCTTTAATGCCAGAAACTGTCTTTGTTGAGAGTCGTTTCAGGGAAATTACTTGGTACTAAAGCTTTTCTGTTTAGTGTAACAATAGCAATTTGGCCAAATTTAATACCATGATAAGATTTTATTGGCATGTATAACTCTAATAATATTTATTTGTAAATATATTTAAAAAAAAGCGTTAAAGCAAATAACCATAAAGATAAAAACAGCCGCTAAATTGACGTTTATTTGTACATTCTGCGAAAATAAGTTACTGTCGTTTTCAATAATTTACAAGCTTTATTACTTACGAGTAGTACTAATCGTAGATATTCATCGTACTATCAGAATAAACAAACGTAGTAATCTTTGACAGTTTAATGAAGATACATACATCATGATCATTCAGACCCGTCTAAATATAATTTTAATCGAAACCTTATCTGAGTTTCGAATTTTCTTACTGGATAAAAAATCAATCTCGAACCTTACAGATCATCTACTTCATTTATTAATATCACAAATATTTATTCTATAAATCCGTTTGTTTCTTGTCTAGATTTTAAAGCCTAGATTTACTTAATCCATAATTTGTTTTAAAATTTCGACAAATTTCTACTTACCTAACACTAACAAACTCGTTGGAATGAAACCAGCCAACAGATATTTCCATGCAGTTTCGTTTATAATTATAGTAAGAAATACGAACAATAAAAGTCCGAAAAATAATTCCATGCCACCTATGACCGTGTAGGGAAGCAGAAAGTATGGCTTTTCCTGTAACAAAAGAGAATATAATGCTATTGTTCATACTAAAGTGTTTTCTTAGTGTGGAATCAATAAAATTGGCATATAAAATGCTTTGAAAAGTATGTTTTAGTTCGAGGACTGATAATATACATTTAATTAACATTTTTAAATTATTATAATTTAAATTATCACTTTTTCCTTAGTTTGATTGGGTTTTTGCTATACTTCTAAAAAAATAAAGATTAATTAAATAAGCTCTTGCATCAAACGGATCAGTCAAGGGTTATTTTTGAAAAAAAGGTTGCCTTACCAAAAAGTCTCACACTGAAAAAAAGCAGATTACAAGTAAAAAATAACAAAAATCACATCACTATCGCGCACTTCCGTATTTTTGACGTTTCGAAAAACTCTCGTTTTCAAAATAGTAAATGTATTAAAAGTATGTCAAGTTTGACAGTTTAAAATTTATTTATCTGCTTCCATAGAGATGTTAAATGATTTTTATTTTATTGTTACTTACTTCTTCTTGATACAACTGTAGCCAACAATGATCAATGTTTACTGAACAGTTTAGCACACACTTATCTCCGTTCGACAAAATAATCGCGGTCTCTTTTAATTTTCCTTTTGTTGCGTTCTCTTCCTTCTCTAAATTTTTTGCCAAACTTCATTGAATCAAACGACCGTCTTCCCAAGCGTGTTTGCAAATTTTGGATATTTCAAATTCCCGTCTTTTATATAATTTTTATGTTCCTCAACTCTAACATTCATAGGCTGAGACGTTTCTCCAACAAAATGTTTATTGCATTCACAAGGTATATTGTTGGATAGTGTTTCATAGGCAAAGTATTGAAAAAATCATGTATAAACTTGCTTTATATTACGCTTTTTTCTAATATGTCACTAGTCTACTTTGTGGCGATTTAAAGAAACTGTTTTAGCAGTGTATGGTAGAACATACATTTAAATAAAAAATAGGTAAATGTTGATGGAAGGGGCACGGCTTGACATGAAGACATTGTATTTTAGAGTCCTGCATATTTTTACGGTCAAATAAATCTTAATAACTTACGGAAAATATAAAAAAGCGCATCAGATAGAGGGCGATGCGTCATGATTCGATTTTATGCCCCCTGTTAATATCCGCCCTACCTAGGATGCAAATGCCCTAATGAAAACTCCGCACGAGAAAAATAAAAAGTTATAGCGCATAAAAATACAGGCAGGAATCAATAGCGAATGTGAATAACTGTTTTTATCACTCGGTTTTATGCTACCTCTTCCGTTATTAAAACTTCTTTGTTTTTGCTTAACGGATAGCGGGCCGCGAGGCTGAAAATATTAAAATTACCCTGGAATTTTTATTAGGGTCTATCTCCCGGAAAGTTTTATCATTTTAAACAATTCTTCCCCGAAAGGAGGACGAAATTTACTCAGCACGTGAGAAAATGGTTCTTTTAATGAATATACTAAGTTCTTTACTTAAGGCTGGCTTCGAGTTGAGTGAAACTGCTATTTGGAAGGGGCGTGACGTTTACTTTAGAGAGTATTCAATTGCATATACGTAAATGAAAATGTAATATAAATACAAAAAGGGTACGCCAAAAATTAGTCTTGAATTTCCCGTTTAATTTGAAAAATAAGAACCCTCTTGAGTTTTTGCACTGCAATGCGCTGTTCTAAAAAACCGCTGTTGTAAAATCAGGCATGTCAAACTGTTTTAGTAATTAAAACTACAAATTATTTCTATTAATAATTAATAACAATAGCTGCAAAAGCAGCTGAATTTGTTGCATTAAAAGAGGTGTTGCAAAATGTAATTTATTCCTTCCTTGAGAATTTCTTTAATTTTTTGTCAGGTCGCCGATTAGGTATGTTTTACGGTGGATCAGTTTAGTTTCCAGTGCTACGCGGAAGTGTATTTTTAATCATTCTTGAACTGCTCTTTTGATTTTATTTTTACAAAATTATATTTGTAAGCGTCATTCATTTTTTTCCCGTAATATTGTCATTGTTAACTGCAAATTACTTACTTTTTGAATCCCTATTATGAAAAACATACAGGTCGCCAGTGACAGTTGTACGTAGGTCAAAGCTGTGATTAGGCCTATTCCAAAGATATTGTGGTCGTAACTTGTTATTCTGGAAAGAGTTACTGCCAAGAACATAGTTGCCACAACTCTCCAAATCTATAAAAAAATATAACTTAGTTTGAATCTAATTGTAAATGCTCGACAATCATTTTTCAATACAAATTAAAGAGGTGTGTGTTATACATGGAATAAAATAACAACCTGTATATTTTTCAATTTGTTTTTTAAGTGGAATCTTTAAATTAGTTTATAACTACCTCAAATATGACAAGTTTAAGATTAGATTAATCTGGGAATGTTGGAGGTAGTTCACATTATAGAAACGTTGTCTTACTTTATGATTACCAAGAACTTATATTAAATATAATGATAAAAATATATTGCAATGGCAATAAATCAATTCACACAGGTATCAGAATTATATGTTTATAACCCGTTGGACATTTTATTCTAAATAAATAAATAAATAAACATGTACAGGGTGTCCAGGGGTAACGCGTTACGCTGGACACCCTGTACATGTATGTTGCATTTTGCTTCGTCAAAAATTTCAACTAACTTCCAAATACCGTTTGAACATTAATTATGTTGTTATTAGCTACAGCAGCGGATTCAGCATTTTGGTTTGGGGGGAGGGGGTAATAGAGAAGTCTATTAAATTGAACCTTTTTGAGTAAAAAAAAGATATGGTATCTTACATATTCCTCCCTAATCCCCCTAATTAATGAGGTTTTCCAGGTTTTCCTCATTCCTGCACTGAATGGTGGTTAGGGCCTACCAACGTAAGTCGTTCCTGAGCGCAAATGCGGCCTGCTTAATAATAATATGCCGCCCCCTCTCCCGCACAAGTCTTCGACTTCTGGGCTAATCCTCGTGATTAGAATGAGGGGTAGAGATATTATTATTATTTGGTTTATTTAATAAATGTCTAGTTTAAGTATAATATTTAATTTACAATGTCATTATCGCACTGAGTACGTTAATAAATTTGAAAAAGCACATGTGGGGTAATAATGGATATTTACCCCCATTACCTCTTGGATGCGCCCATGATAAGTTAAATGTATGTGTCTGCTATTTGTTCCTCTATATAAAACCTTCAAGTTGCAATAAAATTTACAGACTACGTACTAACAATAGAAATTACAAAACTTACCACTCCCATCCATCCATATAAAAATCCAAAAGTCTTAGGGCTACAATCACAACATTTGTATCTGACCCAGTCAAGGCACGTACTCATTATTGAAAAAAATATATACTGCACATCATTACCGACGGAATTGCTATTGCGAATTTAAGATAAAGCGATGAATAGATAATGGCCTGTTCATTGATAAGTGATAACGGAACGGGAGTTACCTACTGGGTGGCCCCAAAAAGCAATAGGTAAAGTATAGGTTATTAGTGATGTAAAATGTAATGGGAAAGTTGCGTGAATTACATAATAATTAAAATATTAATGTTAAGAAATTGCCATAGAATGTAAACAAAACCACGCGATTGAAAACTTAAACCTACCTAATGCTTCCATTCGTCGCGCTTCATTGCCCTATACCACATTTTTCTTTTCAAGTCTTGGCACGGTGGAATATTTCGTATTTTTTAAACGCCATTTCAATTAAAATAATACATTATTTCTTCTGTAGGTATTTGGAAAATATCATGTGCTAAAATCATAGTAGCTTTTCTGTAATACCCTTGTATTTTGTTTCTACAAATATCTTATCTCGAATAATATATTACCGTTTATACAGTATCTTATTCACTTTTACAGTTAATTTGGCGTCCGCATATAATACTGATGCTCCACTGCATTTCTTGCGGGAATTTAGGCTTGTTGTTGAAAAAGAAACGCTTCTTTTAAACTTTTCCAAACTTTCACAATTAATTTTTATTGATTCTAGTTTAGAAGAGACAATAAACTGCCCAATTACAGGGTATGGTAAAACACATACGGTACAAAATGATACAAATAAATATGTACAAGACACAAATAAAAAAAGAGAGAAAATCAAACAACCAAACAAAAATTATAAACAGAGAAATATACAAGAATACCTAAGTTGCAAAGCTGTATATACAATCTATTTTAACTTAAATAGTGCATTTTTTATGGCTCGTATAGAACAACAAAACACATCTACATAAGATTATACTTCATTGTACCTTGAGATAACTTGATGCAAAGGCGACGCTACAAGAATATTGGTGCGTGCAGTAGAAAGGTTGAAAACATTATTCCTCCTAGCTGAAAATCGTGGTATTTTAAATTGGATATTGTTTAGCACATCTGGACATTCCAAAATATCATGAACGATTTTATACAAAAACTTGGGAGACTGATCCTCATTTAGATAAAGTACGAAACTGGAAACCACCAATTCATCAGTCATGCGGAAAACACCGTTCAGAAAGTACAAGGCTGATTTCATAAACCTACGCTGAACTCTTTCTAAATTCGCAATATGATTGGGATAAATTGAGCTCCAGACTATTGATGCATATTGTAATTTAGAACGAATAAGCATAGCGTAGAGCAAACGTAGAGATGCTGACAAACTCATTGGAATTTGTTATAATATAACTCAAAGTCTTAAATGCAGACGATGTCATAATGTCAACATGTTTCGAGAAGGATACAGTTGGCTCGAATATTACTCCAAGATCTGTAACGCAATTTGGTTTATGAAGTATTATATTATTTAGTTTATAATTAAATTTAATTGAATTCTTCTTTCTAGTGAACAAAGCGGTATTATTACATTTAGATGCGTTCAAAGATAAACCATTATGTAGAGATCAATTGCAAACAATGTCAAGTGCACTCTGGAACCTGTCACAGTGAGCAATATGTCAATTTCACATAAAAGTTTGAGGTCATCTGAATACATCAGATGGTGCACCTGCAAGTCTCCAACAATGTCATTTATAAATAACACAAGAATCAAAGGCCCGAGTATGAAACCCTGTGGGACGCCAGATATTTGATGAAACATGTGAGACTTCAAACCACGATACTGATATTTGATACTTAAGTATGATTGAACAAGTTTCAAAATAGAGTCAGATAGCCCAAATATAACTAGTTTAGTTAATAAAATATAGTGGTCAAGTCTGTCAAAAGCTTTAGTGAAATCAGTGTAGATAACATCCACTCGGGTGTATTAAACATCCTGTATCTCAGAAATGATTCATTGTATGATTTCATACAACAATTCCTTTCTAAAGCCACATCCTAAAATGTCGGCTTGTAATAAAGAAACTTATTTATGACCTCACTTTAAATTATTTCAATACAGTCATCTTATCCGGAAAATGACTGACACTTTTTTAAAAGATTTTTAACCAGAATTTTGAGCATCACTTAGGAAACTGTGTATAGAAGTATCTACGTCAGTTTTGTTTCACTGGAATTAGTTATCAATAAGTGTTATTAGGGATTCCAACTATCGTAATCATGTAATCACTGATAAGGCGAGATATTTTTTATATTTGCATTCTCAACCAAAAAATTTCTTACGCGTAGAGTTTAGAAAAATTGTACAAGTCGATATCGATTCAAAAGGTTCCATTATATCTGTATAAATGTACATATACATACTTGTATTAATCTATTTGGTTTATTATTGTTTATACAAGGAAATATCAGATCAGCCTTGAAAAAAAATTAGTTTATCTCTTAGGATACATTTGAATATACCTACTTAAGATTTCTTTTGTTTTCCTGATATACATGTGAAACTTTATGGCGATGTGATTAGATATCCGAAAAATTTGCTCTGATATAAATTTATTTAAATCTTACATAATGTTTTGAAAAGCTAAAAATACCGAGAATTTATTTTCTGTGTATATTAATAAAATAATTTATGAAGTAATAACTGAGGTTGGTTTCTGGAGACTCTTACAAATAAAATTTTGCAAAAAGTAAATCACAAAGGGCAATTCGAAATTGATTTAAAATACACGGCACGTCAACTCTAAAACCTGACCTTGGGTAAGGCATAGCATGCGTCGGCGACCGGCAAGTATAATAAAGAAGTAACGGACAAAAGAAATTGAAATAATTTTCTAAGAAAAGAAATAAATAAAATTTAATAACCCCATACATGAGTATTATGAATGTTATGCATTCCATTCCGTGGAAAATAAGTTCATCTGTAACTAACACGTCGGTTGTAAGTTGATTTCGAAGATTTTGTTGTCACAAAAGCTAATTCATAAGGGACAATGCCTTGGTATTAATGTTTGGACACGCTGTAGATGGTACGGATATATTGAGCCTTGCGTAACACGTCACATTGTTGATTGGGACATTCCTTGTACTTATTGAGTTATTTACTTCGTACTTATTCTTAGATTCTCTTCAACAATCTCTAAAATACGTTCCTCAGCTGCTGCAATACGTCCGGACCTCCATCTCTTCCACGATTTGGTTGCAAATTTCAATTTGTTACTGAAGGGATACTGTACATTTGAACACTTTCTGAAATACTGAAGTAGAACAATACAGGGTGTTAAAATAAGAGTGTAAAATATTTCATGAGGTAATAGTATGAACCAAAATAAGCAGAAAAGTCTTAATAAACATGGGTCCGCAAAGTAACGGTTGCGGAAATATGGACCACTATTTGTTTTTCAAACATTTTATTTTATTAGGATAAAACCGACAAAGGAAGCTTTTAACAAACAAAAAACAAAGTTACAGAAGATGTTCAAAGTGCCCTCCGTCCATTTCCAAGCAGGCACGACATCTTCGTCTCAACGATATTCGAAAACACCCTCCTTGGTTTGGATTTCTTGACACTTTTGATTAATCCGTAGCTGCAGCTCTTCCAGGCTATTTACAAGAGTATCATACACTAATGTCTTCAAATATTCCCAAAAAAAGAAATCTAGAGGGTTTAGATCAGGCGATCATAGAGGCCATAAAACAGGTCCGGCCCTTCCTACGCATCTATGTGGAAAAGTTTGGTGTAAATGCTCTCTAACGGCCATAGAAAAATGGGCTGGAGCACCATCATGATGGAACCACATTTGTTGCCTCTGATTCAAAGGAATGTCTTTCAAAAACTGATACAGTGTGTTCTGCAGAAAAGTTGAGGTAAGCAGCGCTGTTAATCCGTTTTGGTAAAACAACAGGACCAAAAAACCTGTCACATACAATACCCATCCAAATGTTTAATGAAAAACGTGCCTGATGTCCAGATTCTATTAGAGCATGAGGATTTTCGTCGGCCCAAATATGCGTATTGTGAAAATTAAACACTCCATTTCTTGTGAACCCGGCCTCATCAGTAAAAAGAATGTTTGCAAGAAAACGAGGGTCTTCAGCATCATGACGTAGAAACCAGCGGAAAAAACCAAACGTGCTTGATGATCATCTATTGGGTTTAAGGCCTGTACTCGTTACACATGGTATGGATAAAGCAGTTGCTCGTGAAGGATTCTCCAAACAAGAGGACCACTAATTCCTACCTCGACTGGTATTCTCCTCACTCTCGTACCTGGATTCTGCTCTACCAGTGCCTAGAATTTCTTCTTCTGCTCTAGGAGTGGATACCGACCTTGGTCTTCCGGATAAATGGCACTGTTTGCTCAAGGAACCGGTATCACGCAATCTTTGGTGAATTCTTCCAAACATGCATTGTGAAGTAATCTGGCGATTTGGATAAGCGTCAACATAAAGACGGCGCGCTTCGGTGGCGTTCCCATTAGCACGACCATACATAAAATGCATGTCTGTTAATTCTGCGTTAAAGTAACCAGCCATAGCGAAAGAAAACTTGTGCACTGAGCACAACTGTCAAATACGTACTGTTTTCACTAAACATCAACCAACTATTATAAGAATATACACAACGTTTTTGCAAAATAAAAAAGGGGCTAAAAAACATAAAACATTCCATATCTCCGCAACCGTTACTTTGCGAACCCATGTTTATTGAGACTTTTCTGCTTATATTGGCTCATACTATTACCTCCTTAAATATTTTACACTTTTTTTTAACACCCTGTATTGCTGGGATGTCACGTGATGTCACAGGCTTATGTTACATAAGTAGAGGGGGCTTACATCATCATCTGTTTTCGCGTTCAGAAATTAATACCGGTTAAGAAAAAACCAGAGGCTTTTATTTTTTATGCACCATGCAGACGAATCTGTTAGAATGCAGCGTAATTTCTCAACTTCTCGATATTAATACAAACATCAAGTCTGGTTTACTGAAGAGGTAAGAAAATGGAGAGTCAGTTTTTACCTCTTTCTGACAGCGGAATAAATTGTTCTAGGACAGTGACGAATTACGCTGCGAATTTAATATTTATTTTGAAAATAAAAGAGCAGGGCACGGGAATGTTCACTGGTTGGGCCTGCCTTGTTTTATTTTGTTAAAATTTTGAATGCGGAAGGGAATACAAAGCTGGCTACACCCGATGGAATCGGCCGACGAGGTATTATTAGGGGTTGCGGCCTGGTTCGAATTAATACCCGTAAAACTGCACGTTTGCCTTTGTAATGGGGGTCCGCCTGCTAGAGATTTTCCCGGTAAAAGTGGTTAGGTGGGACGTTTAAATATGCACGGATTTTTTCACAATGGAATAACCTCCAAATTCTTCTCTAATCTTTCTAATAATAACGGGAAACAACCATTGGGAGATTTAATCAAAATACAGCAGTATATCTACATGTGCTCGTAGGATCATTCACGATAACATTGGACTAAAGGTATACAGTATGTCCATGGCTAAAATGCAAATGAGGGATATACCATATTGTGTATCTAGTAGCAAAAGCAATAGTATTCATTATTAATTAATTAATATTGCTTATGTAATTGTTCCTTGACAGATCCTCTTTATTAATTGTTGTGATAAAAGATAAAAATTCATTTTAATTCTTATAAGAGTTAAAAGATATTAAAAATATATTTAAAATGTGACTCCAAATTTAGTACTAAATAAATCTAGGGAAAAGAACGAAAATGATGTAAAACAAACTTATTCAGAGCATCTTTGAGTAAAATGTGTGTATTTTTCAATTTTTCACCTCTATCAACATCGTCATGTCCTTTTGAGACATCCTGTATATAAAAATCTATAATTTTAGTTATTCCCTGATTGCCCTAACAGCATTTAGGATATACCCATCGCAAATTTATCTAGCCATTTAGTCCTAGTTGATAGTAGAATTACACAGTAAAAAAAGTTGATGTGTAAATGTGTTTCCAGTGTGTTAATAGTTTTACACACTCTGGCCTTTTTATAAGTTTAGACACAAATTGTGTTAAAATTACTGGTATTATAATAAATTTGTATAACATTTACTAAAACTGTGTTAAAAGTACATCATTTTGTGTTAACTTAACACATCTCTGTGTGCCTACTCCTGATATGTTGTGTACAACTGCGCAGGTGCAATACATACTGCATTTTGGTCGTATTGCGTTGTTGTGTTAAGTTGCATCTCGTTTGCACTGCTCAAATAGATATGGATGAATATTTAAATTTAAATTGAGGTGAGAAAATTGTAAGTACGTACTTATTAAATGTTATTAAAATTGTGATAAAGCTAAAGTTAATCGGAATTATAACTGTTATAAATAGAGATTTACGAAAATTCATTTTGAGATTTTAGATTACTGATATAACTGTATTTTGAGTTCCTTGTAACTTTGGAGAGAGATGTCCAGTTTACTACTAGTTCATTTTCGTAAACTTCTATTATATAGTACTTAAATACATGTTTAATGTTTAGTCTTTAGCTATTTATGATTTACTAGAATGTTATTTGTTTTTAAGTTCTTTATTAATATATGTACAACTTTAACACCTTTAATGATATAAAATAATACTGTAATTTATAAAAGTTACATATAACATGTGTTATATTAACACAGTGGATTGTGTTAAACATTTAACACACTGCTACATACAGAGAAATGTGTAAATATATACATAATTCCGTGTAGGCCTCGATTAACACAGAACTGTGCTTATTTTGTGTTGAAAGGTGTATTTATTTTTTTATAGTGTATTTAAAATCCATCTCTAGCTTTATATCCACAGGAACACCAAGCGACGCGGTACTTCCATCACTGGGCACTAATTGAATCCAAATACAATCGAATTTATAATATTAATTATTTACAAAATGAATTTATTGCTGGTTATGAATATTCACATAGCTATTTAAATTAATTTTATTAATTGAAATCTACTGCGTATAACCCACATCCGATATTTATATATTAAATTATTTGATATATATAATTCACGTAGCGTAACGTTGATTTTTAAAACTAATTCTACATGAAACAGGATATCAGTAAATTATATAATGTATCTCATGGTATTAGCCTAGTACTAATTGAAGTTAAAGTTACTCTGAACGAAATATAATACCACAGCTCAAGAAAATAAATCAACAGTCAATCAGTCGATAAAATTATATCTTGAACATGTAGCTATACTCGCGTCAAGAATTCAGACGACTTACGTCATACGAGCAAATGAAGAATTCATTATATTTGTATCAAAATATTTAAGAAACTGCAACTGAGAATAATTAAACTATATACTACACGAAATGTTTGCATTATACATTGTACTAAATTTCAAAACATTGTTGTTTTTAACGCGACCAAATATCGAAAATTACGTTGACAATAAAAACAATTGCCTAATGTCAACCATGACGTAAGACGTCTGAATTCTTGACGCAAAGGTTGAGTGAAAAATTATCTCACTCAACGACGCGAGCATATACAACAAGCACTGAGTCCGGGGATGTGCTTTTGCTATGATACATATTATTTTTTCTGAAATCACAAACAATATTAATTAAGCAATTTCTATTAATGCATACCTAACATTTCTTCATTACAATTCATTTGCTATGAAACCCTTCCCTCGACAATCATTGCTTATTTATTGTTCTGATCAAAGACAATACAAAACAAACTTGAAATGGACAGTGATGATGATTTTACAACCACGGAATTCCAGGAGACAACTACTCTGCGGGCCCGACCAGCATTGAATTACACCTGAAAAACCTACAGCAACAGCTAGAGTCACTCGTATGTCATGCGGTCCAAAGACATCACATTACATTTAACTGGATTTAACGGCAGCTTGTTGTTCACACACCAATTGTTAAATGTCCATAGACTTCCCATAAACCGTCAATTCTGGAATATAGCTTTACATCATCAGCATAGAAAAGATAGCGAACATTTAGGTCGTTAAAAATGTAATTAATAGATGTTATGGATAGAAAAGGTCCTAGTATTGAACCTTGGGGGATGCCAGAAGTCTGAGAGAAGGTGTGCGATTTAAAACTTCAATACTGAACAGATTATAGCTAGATAAGATTGAAATAGTCTGAGCAAGTGAGCCACAGCTTTTAAGTTTTTGTAGTATAGTAACAAAGTATCAATCTTATCAAATGCTTTAGAAAAATCAGTATAGATAACACCTTCCTGATCAAGAACTTCAGATATAAATTGCGTCTTACAAGATTTGTAGTGGTGAATCGCCCCTGTATAAAATCGTGTGGTTCGGGTATGACCATATTAGAGTCGTGAAGCATAATATAAGAATGTAAGAGTATTTCAAGAATTTTACAAACGTTATTCAATATAGGTTTTGATATTACTATCGTTATGAGCAGTTTTAAATCTATTAACTGTTTTCTTGCTTTGTCTCTACAAGTCCGATACATTTGTAGAACTGCCACAGTGGCAATGCCTCCGAAAGCAATCTGATACATCCTGATTTTCTATTCCTATGCACATTTTTGCTCCCTTTTTAGATAAAATCCAACGGGCACTATCCAACCGTACTCCTCAAAATAGTTTCCTATAAAGCTAGGACTCTATTAGCAGCACTCATAAATGTTTATAGTTATGCCATCGACGCGATGGCCCCCTGGCGTAGAATCGGAAAAACATGAATGCTTCATGGAGCAATCATAGCCTTCTTCGATCCTGCTTTATTTCTGGATGTGGATTGTGCTTTATTCATCAATGCCGGTTTGAAAGCGTTCAGGCGTACGCTTTAAAGTGAATATTTGATGTTGTTTATGGCTTCACTCATTTTTTATTGAGGCTGTAAAAGCGTAACATTGTTTACCAGTAGCTTGCCATGGATGTGCCCTTAAAGATGCCTTAAGTGTCGAGAAGTGAAAATGAAATTAGCAGAGCAGATTGCATGTTGATCAAAAATTGTGACAATCTGATAATACATACAACAAACTTAGCCAACGAAGTGCAATATACAGGACGTTTCATAAGTACAGGTTAAAAATCTATTCGTGTGGCCAAAAATAAGGGTTTTTTGTTATACAAATGTGGAGTCTTAGGTCAAAATTAAAAAAAAAATCAGGTTTTAATCTCTAAACTGCTTGAGATAATTGAACCAAATTCGGTGTCCATGTTTAGTAAGACAGTACGTACGAAACAAGAAATTACAAGCTTTAGACACTTACCAGTGACGGAGGTGTGGGTGTCATCGATCATTATTTGGCAAAAAAATATACACCCTGTATAATATTACAAATAAAATAGGTCATCATATACGCCATAATTTTTTGTCCCAAATTAAACGGAGAATCCAAAAAATATTGCTTTTAAAATTTAAACCCAGTGGCGTACTACTATTTTCTTACTAAAGCAATAGGGACCACTATTTTCTCCGCCACTGGTGAAGTAAAAAAACTTAACGTGCTGTATCTCAAAAAATAAACATTTGTCGGCTATAGTTTATTGGAAAACCTCATTAATTAGGGGTGGTCAAATATCAACCGGCATCAATCTCTCACATTGACCCAAGCTAACATTATTCCACCCTACCATACCCACAGAGAGGGTGCCAATCCTCTCCACGAATATAGCTTATATACGGTCTACCGGCAGCTGGGCTCGAACCAACTCCGTCTAGTCACCTCGATTCAAGTACTAACGCCTTAAACCGCGCGACCACTGACCGATCCGATCCATTAATTAACAACAATAACATTTAAATAATTTATCATATATTATTAATTAAAATTAATGGTAATATTTGACTTATTATAGGATTTAACCGAAATATTTAAGAGACCTCTCTGATG
Organism: Monochamus saltuarius; assembly: GCA_025584915.1. Classification (NCBI taxonomy): domain Eukaryota; kingdom Metazoa; phylum Arthropoda; class Insecta; order Coleoptera; family Cerambycidae; genus Monochamus; species Monochamus saltuarius. The sequence goes on along the minus strand of CM046728.1, from coordinate 3,322,001 downwards.
ATTTGAAATTGCATTACTTGAAAATGTTATTTCATGTCCATTGTCGGATCCCGTGAAGTTAACAGCAGGAGGTAGAGCGTTTGAACTGGTACAGGAGGACGATGGCAAAGTTGTTGAGGATATCATATTTGCGGTTTTAGTTTGGTTAGCTACAGATTCATCCACATAACTTTCTGCAACTGTACTAGACCGCCAGCCCCTAAGCGCCTCAACTGAAGAATATCTGCTCCGGTATTAACCAGCAACGTAGCTGCCGTTCTTGTAAAAGCATGACCTGTGTACGTTTCTGCCTTAGGAAGTTTTAAAAAGCAGGCTATTTTATAAGAAAATTTAGAGATAGAATTGTATCCAAAAGGCTGATTTCGAGCTCTTCCCGATCGATGTTGAACAAAAAATCTCTCATTTTTTATACCTTTCCGTACCTGGATAAATTCTAACACAATTTTTTTCCAGTTTATTTCAGTGATCATGAATGATCTACTTTTATAAGTTTTTGTATCCGGAATTTCAATAGAAATTTTCTTTTCTAATATATCAATATGAGTAGTTTTCATTTTTAATAATTCATCAGTGCGGCATGCTCCAGATACACCTATTATAAGCGCAACCTAAAATAATTATAAAAAATAATTAAAACCAAATAGAAAACATTAAAAAGAAAATTTTACCTTGATAGGAAGGACTTCTTGGGGTGCTTTGCTTAGAAAATCCTCTATATTTTGTCTGGTAAAGGTAGTAGATTTCTTGGACCTAAAGCCTATATTCTGACGTTTCAAAAAAGCAAGGAGCTTGTTATATTTAGATGTATCAATCTTCTCTCGTAATTCTAGCATGGCCCGTAACATGCTGTAGATAGCCCAAAGAGTAGAGGGCTTTTTTTGCTTTGCCATGTCACTAAAATATGCCATCAAGACTGTTTCTGAAGCAATATTCTTAGTATTTTTTTCTAAACACCAATTTTCGTAAACCTTGAAGGCTTTTTCGTAACGCCCCCTGCTTTTTTCAGGAAGTAAACTTTGTTCTGCTTTTTCAGCAGCTCGTTTTAGTTCTGGTGGAGTTCCGTCTGGCAAATAATCTTCACTCTCGCTATCTGACAACGATCGAACGAGAATTCAAAATTGTTTGTATCTGTCATGCGTCGTTGCTAGGCATGGCCCTACCACCTGTACATGTTTGTTCAACGCAACCTGCACAATTTTGAATGGTGTCAAAACAATAAAATGACGCATATTTTGGCATTTTTACTACATTTAAAAATATGAAATAGAATTTTCAACTAACGATGTGGTTGTAAATAAAATACTATACATACCTCGGAGGAAAGTTTTCATTAATATCTCGAGATTATAGTTAATCTCTCGACAGTAATGAAACACTTCCCTCATCGGTATGTAATATACTATTTCTTGTCTTGCAATATATTTTCGTATTCGATCAATTTGCTGGTTTCCGACAAGAGTAAGGAAGTTGCATTTTCTCGCAAACTCAAATTTATCCGCCCTGATGTACTCCCGCCGTCTGAAAAATCAGACTTTGTCAGCCAAATTGAGGAAATCGAAGCCCCAATATACGTGCATCGCGCGCTATATCCTATTACTCCTTCCTTTATACACAGTGTCAAACCTCGCGGCCTCGAAAACCCAGAATATCGGGGATTAGGGGAGGGAACGAGGGGTATAAATAACCTTAAGCACCCCACCGCCGCTAAATCGATCTTATTGGAAGCTCCAGCCATTGTGGCAAGTGGAAAAAACTAAAAACACTATTTACTCTACGGATCCCGGGAGATATATAGATACCTATCGTTTTTTGTGGGATGGGGATGAGGGCTCGCCAGCATTCATCTGAATAGACGTCTTCCGGAATGAGGAGACGCAGCGTCGGGAAACTTTATTTACAGCGTCGGTCTGCGGAGATGTCTGTTCATTTCTCAGTCGATTTTTACTGTTTCGGTTGCGGCGCTCATTAGATTGGTTGATGGGGTCGGTTTCGTGAGCCCGAGGAAACAAATAACGCTCTACGGGGCTCCCAACCAACAAGGAATTTCATTCAAATTAAAAAATATAAATGGAACCTAGTGTACACTGTACACGGTGTCTCAAATTGGATAGTACCAGCCTACTGTGAGAATACAACAAATTCAAATAACATTTAGGACACGCGGTGTTAAATGGGACGAGGTGAGCTCCATTTTCAATCGAAAGTATTATCTTTGGGATTTGACAGAAATGACTAATGACGTCATCAATTATATTTTTTCCAGAGACATATCCAATTTTTTTCTCTGTTAAAAATATCTCTTTTTTTCTAATAAACTTTTATTAGAGATATTTTTTAGTATTGCTTAATATGCCACATTTAAACATGTCTATTAACAACTGTAATATACAAAATAATGATAATGTAAAAATGCTTGGAGTCACTTTTGACTCTGATTTGTCAATTAAGAGTCACTGTTTCAGTATTTGTAAATTATTACAAGATCTTTTACTTACAACTCGAACTAGACTTCGCCCAGATGTTGTGTGTTCTTTGTAAACACTAATAAAGACCTTTTATTATTATTATTATTATTATTATTATTATTATTATTATTATTATTAAATTCAAAGTGTCATCAGATAAGAAATTTGAAAGAAACTCTTAAGGTACAACAGCTTCGCTTGTTTTACTTTAGCGAAATACAGTCTAAAATTACCTACGGAATAATTGTTTGGGGCAGTTTTCCTTAGTTAAAAAAATGTATTTATTTCTCAAGAAAGGATTATTAGATGTATTATGAGTGCTTCTCAGCGTTCTCCATGTCGTGAATTGTTTAGTAAATTAAAACTATTGACGCTTACGGATTTACTCACATTAGTTTTTAAAGACAAACATAAATATGCTTGTAATGAGTTAAATAGCAAAATGTTAATAAACACAGCCCAAAAAGAAGTCAGACAAAGATTGGATATCTGTCTTGAAATGAGAGGAGGTCATAGAGAATAGATTGTAATATATATGTAGTATGAGGACGTTTGCCTCATCTCTTCGTTAGTTATTGTTATCATTATCATCTTTCGTTTTAACTGTACTTAATAAATTAATTTTTATCTCGGTGGTGTTAAGAGAACGATGCCAATTTCTCCAAAAATCAGTGACGTGCAATTTTTTTTTGCTATAAATGAAATATTTAACTGCACGAACGCCACTGATATTAGCATATTTCAAGAGAAATTTATAAACTTAAAAGTAGCCCTTCACTATACATTTGTGTACTAAATCTCATCTCAATAACTCGATCGGTTTTCGAGAAATGAAGATTATTGTGTTTAAGACAGAGAATATTGAACAGTCTGTATCTCGAAAACGAGAAATTTATTATTATACATAGAAGCTGTTAAATTTTAAATAAGAAAGATCGTCGTGAATGACGTTAGACAATCAAAGTGTACTTGGCCATTATAAATTCTTCTAAACGTAAATCCTCCAAACATAACTTTCTGACCCAGTTTATAATTCTGTTCGCCAACGATATCTTCAAGTTAGGGAATTTTGATGCTTCAACTAAACTATGCTTAACAGCAGTCATTTGTGATATTCAAAAGCTTTATAAAACCACTATTAGGTCGCCGAGAAAACTCCTGGTCCCAAATCGAAAAGGCAAACATCTCACTCATTTTCCAGCAGACATCCGTGAACTGCGCTAAATGGAAAAAGTTTCCTTGGGTCGTATACGAATTTTACAACGTGGGGTGATCGGAACGTGTATAAATAATATAAAAATTAATGATTCGTTCACTGAAAACTCCCCTCGAATCGTCTCGTTGGCCTTTGTTCCTTCGCTGATAAATTCGAGATGAATCTTCCAATCGTTTGTAACGAAATATTCCGTCATACGAGAAGAGTTTGTCGTGCAGAATAAATATAAGCAAGCTCTATCGTCGTTCGACACACGATGCAACTTGTTTGTCCTCTTAGCAATATCTTTGCAGAGTAGGATCTATTTTACAACTACCTAGTAATAAGAATGTTTATTTTATTTACCCGTAAAACTCGACCAATATTATTTAATAGATCATATAGAAGATTAAATTAAAGTTTGTCTAGCCTGGAAGTTTATTAGATAAAACTAATTTGAATTCAATTTCCCGTTAACTTTTCTTGCTTTAAACACATAACATTGGCGAAAGATTTATACTAGAATACTAAAGACAATACAAAATCAATATAAACTGAATAAACAAGTTTTCTGACAGATAAACCAAATGAAAAGTTGCACAATTGACCTTAATTCTATTTTGCTGTTGATGGAGTAAGAAAACATTTAAATAAGTTGAAAGCATTTAAGGACAAACATATCTAGCTGCAGTAAGACATCCATCTAGCACTCAGCCAAGTAATTGAGTATTAATCATACCATACGTTAATGCTGAACCGATGCGGAAAGTTACTTTCCACCTTGGCGTGCGGACTTTCATCTGATCAGTGATGTTCTTTGCTCCATCACGAGTAAATTGAGCCTCATGTGTGAACAAAATATTTTTGTAAAGTGTATGGTTTATACAATTGTAAAAATGCAACCGCAAATCATTATCACCGTCCTAAAGAATCTAGATGCGCTGAAGGTGAAAAGGTTTTCAACCATTTTTGTGAATGACTTCTCATGCCGTAGTCTGATGAAATTGGCCACGAGTTGCAATACACCTTGTACTTACACTTGGGCTACGTTTTACCATAATTAGAATTTCTTCTTCCACTGCTAAATCAAGGCCAGCTTGCTCTCAGATGTAATTCTCACACTGGGAAGCATTCCAGTTTCACGTGCATTGTTGAAAATTGTCTGGAATTCATTTCTATCTGGCAGTCTTCTGTTTTGGAAGCGACGTCGATATTCAGTAACTGCAGTAACTTTAAAGACAAGTTTCATAAGGGTTCCTTTAACAAAACCTATTAGAATGTAACTTCTTATGACAAAGTATTGCGGGTTACATAATTTGTAAAGTCAAACTAATGCGGTTCATTGTACCTGACAGTTAAACTACCTTCAGAGAACGACGTAATGCTACCAGCAACACAAAGTCACGTGACTTTCAGCCAATGAAATTAATTGTATTCACTTGAAGTCGGGTGAAGTTCAAAATTTCCAACTTGAACTCTCCAGAGGAGTAACAGTTCTACATTACATAACTAACAAAACAAAACCGACATAATAAAATCATTATTTCATTGAAACTAAACTGGTGGTGGGGACACTACATTGTTCTCTGAAGGAGGCTTTACAGGGCAAACAATCACTTGTTTAGCAGGAAATTTAAAATTTATTTATTTATATAGTGTGCCAATATTTTAAATTTAGTCTGTTCAGTTTGCTTTTGCCTTATGTTTGATTTGTTTGTTGCACACTCAAGCCGTGACATTTCCCATTACAGGCTATTAATCAGTGACGTGCTTAAATCTTGTGAAAGGGGTACACTATTCCAAAAAACGAAAGCTTGTATCTGTTACTTTACAAACAGTTCAATCACACATGAGATTGCATTTTAGTTTGTTTGTAAGTGAATTTGAACTAACACACGATACTGTCATATTTTATTTTAACTTTAAAATCTACACAAAATATGTAAGTATTCCGATTTAAGTTTCATAGACGCTAGTATGAATGAAATTATATGTATGCCTTTTGGTATCAAAAATGCCATATAGACAAGGTTATATCCCAGATATATCTAAATTAAAAATAATCTTCGCTAGTGTGCACGCCACTGCGTTAATATATTTCTTGAAAGTACACACGAATCGGGAGAAAGTCGACGATTATTTATAAAGTGGAATGAAATTCCCTTTGACGTTCAGAAATTGAATAACATTTAATAATCGATGAATCCCTGAGAATATAAGAAACTCGGCTCCCTCCCACCGCCTGGATGTTCGCAAATTTTGCCAGAAAGTGGCTTAGAAAAGCAAATATTAAAGCCGGCGTATAAATTATGGATGTAACCCCATTTAATTATTTGATTAAATTGTGTTAACTGAGTTTTCTACTTTAGTGAAATGGTTCATTTTATCACTGTGCTTCGCGGAGTCGGGGGCCATTAACTCGATCAAAATTTAATTCGTTTAGCGTTCGGTCGATTTCGTTTCCATTAACAAATAAGTTGATTGTATGAATAAGTGAGCCGAATTATCATATTTATGGGTATTGCTTTGTGTGGGGTAATTGGGGCTTTTGCGATAACTATAATGGGTTGTTTTTGTGTGCTGGCATCGCCTAAACGTATTACAGGTGTTTGGAGTTAATATCAATTAAAATAGTAGTGAGGGACAACGCACGAGTACGCAGTTGAATCGATAAATTAATCTCTGGTGGCTGCTATATTAAACTTTCAAAATACGGTACATCACTATCTACTTTTATGTTGACAAAAACCTCGATGTATTTAATGTGTTTATTGCAGTTCTACTTGCTTTCCACAAATTTAATTTTTCGCGTATTTTTGTGTATTTACAAACATGTATTCAAATGCCTAGATAACGGATAAGGTGCTGATTTATGGAAAGTATGATAAGTACGTACTAATGTGTGGTAGCGTAACACCAAAGACGTTTTCCGAGTAGATACATTTTTTTTTAAATTTTATTTGGTTTTTGCCACACTTCTGAAAAAGGATAAATATTAATCAAATAAGCCCTTGCGCCAAACGGAACAGTCAAGGGTTATTTTTGAAACTAAGTTTGCCTAACCTAAAAATCTCACACTGAAAGAAGCAGATAAGTAAAAAATAACAAAAATCACGTCACTATCGCGAACTTCCGTATTATTGACGTTTCGAAAAACTCTCTGTTTTCGTTCACAAAATCATAGTAAAAATATTAAACGTATGTCAAGTTTGACAGTTTAAAATTTGTTTATTTACAACCATACCTGTAATTTTGACATTACTAATGTCATTGAAGGTTTGAAAGTGCCAGATTACCTACGTCTACTTCCCTCTTCCATTTCCCTCACCCATTTCCCTCACTCACCAATTTTCGTAAACCTTGAAGGCTTTTTCGTAACGCCCCCTGCTTTTTTCAGGAAATAAACTTTGTTCTGCTTTTCAGTAGCTTGTTTTAGTTCTGGTGGTGTTCCGTCTGGCAAATAATCTTTACTCTCGCTATCTGACAACATTTTTTCAGCCGCAAATTTGAAGGATCGAACGAGAATTCAAAATTGTTTGTATCTGTCATGCGTCGTTGCTAGGCATGGCCCTGCCACCTGTACATGTTTGTTCAACGCAAACACTTATCTCCGTTCAAGAAAATAATCGCGGTCTCTTTTAATTTTCTTTTTGTTGCGTTATCTTCCTTCTCTAAAATTTTGTGCCGAACCCCATTGAATCAAATGACCGTTTTCCCAAGCGTGTTCGCAAATTTTGGATTTTTCAAATTCCCGTCTTTTTATGTAATTTTTATGTTCCTCAACTCTAACATTCATAGGCCGAGACGTTTCTCCAACATAATGTTTATTGCAATCACAAGGTATACTGTAGATGCAATTTTTTGAATTTTGTATACCTATCATTTTTTGGACGCGTTTTAGACAGAAATGATCGTAAAGTATTAGTTGTCTGAAAAACTGTTCGAATATTAAATTTATTACCGATTCTTCTTAACTTTTCTGATAATATAGGGATGTATGGAATTTTTATTGTATGATTAATTTCTTTTATTTATCTTACAGTGTTCGTTTTATCTGTAATATTCTTGAATGTTCTATCAATTTTTGGAGGGTATTCATTATTTATTAAAACATTTTTAATAAATTTTAGTTCGTTATTAAAAACATCATTGTTTGATGAAATTAATTTTGCTCTATCATATAAACATTTAACAACACCTTTCTTAATATCGATGTGATGGTTAGATCTAAAACTTAAATATCTATTGGTGTGAGTTTGTTTTCTATAAACACTTGTTTCTACAGAATTATCGTGTTTTTCAATTAAAACATCTAAAAATGATAGCATATTATTATTTTCTAGTTACAAAGTGAATTTTATTGTTGCTTCTTTATTGTTAATATCATTTAAAAATTCATGTAATTCTGTAACAGTAAAAGGCCAAATTATAATTTTCTTCAAAAAGATCCATAAAAATATTACTTAAAATTGGTGATAATGATGAGCCCATTGCCAATAAACCTAAAGCAAAACTAAAATTTTGCCACAAATAAATAGCTTCAGACAATATAGATAAAATATTATGTTGACTCTTCTTTGAACCACATTAAACTATTGTAATGCCATGGCGGTGAACGTGTGGCAGTGTTTTTATGTAATTGTGTACATTTCCATGATTTGCGTGTATTTTATATCATCTTTTGTGGTTTTTCACAATTTCTCACAGTAAACTATTCATCCATCATAGAAAATAATGGCTGGGCTCCACTTATCACTAGTTGCAGGCCACAGGGATCCTACATAAATCTAATAGTGCCAATCTGATTCTTCCAGAGTCATTATTTAATCCCTTTTTTACTCCGGTCGAGATTTCATTATCCGCAGGAACCGAAACCTTCATCCGTTAGCAATTTATCTGCATCCAAATGCAAGCCGACTACCCCATTATTTCCCAATCGAAAAATTGTATTGAAACCCGGAATTCTCGGGACATCAAAGGATTTTTTATCCCGGAGTGAATTAGAAAAATAGGGAGTAGTGATCCGAGGTCAAAGTCCGATGTCTGAAAGAAGTCTTGCCAGACACTAGTCCGCAAAATTCTTATTCGGGAAACCTTAAACCAATTTTATACAATCATTCGATATAAATCAGCAAATTGTACTTTTGTTTTAATGGCAAAAATATACAGGGTTTACTATTAGTGCTTTGCAACAGTTCTTTTTCTCGATAAATTGTTTAAGCGCTCTTGTGTCATCGTATTTCTTAAGTAAGTCTTAATGCGTTTAAGGCACAAAAGTTTCGTTCTTCTGAAACACTTGTTGCAGGAATTGTTAAAACTAAGCAGAATAATTTGTATGTTTCCGAAAATATCATTTTAAATTTCTTGTATAAAGAATTTCTGAACTTCTAAATTATAAAATTGTACATCTCTGTACAAAATATAAAGTTCGTTTTTCAACTTATCTGTCAAATATGTTTGGATACATTTGTAGTAAACAATCAATTTTCCGGAAATTTGTTTGCATATTCGGGATATTTTAAAGCGTTGGCCGACTATTCAAAATTTGTTGTTTCTCTACTTCATTACGTATCGAAAAAGGCGGTTCCTATAGAGATAAAACAATATCGTGAGAGGGATTCATTATTATAAATAATTATCGACGAGCCTATCGATAATATATATTTAAATTAAGTTCCTATTCTGTTAGTTGTTGTTTATTTCTTTAAATTAATCCTACCTTCCTTATAGTGGTTTTTAGGCTTTCACGGCCAGTGTTGTAATTTGATACATGGTGATTTTCCGGGTTGTTATGCCGTGACCTCGGTAACTGGTAGCTGCCAGAAACAGAGCTAACTGGCAGCTACCAGTTACCGAGGTCACGGCATAACAACCCGGAAAATCACCATGTATCAAACCTACCTTCCTTGTCCCTAAAACTTTACGATTGCGCCTACCATCTAATCTTCAGAATATCTAAGAAGTTAAATTCAACTAATCAACCACTAAGACTAACCATTGGAAATTCAAAACACATAAATAAAAGTATTAACACTTGAACAATCGATTAATCGCGAGACACACGTAAATAATCTACAGTTCACAAGTTCCCTACGGTCACTAGCCACTATCACATCAACATTTGATATTGAACTAAAAACTTGAGGCGCCAGAAATCTGGCCTCAGTCTCGAGCGGACATGGAGCGAAAAACATCGAATTTAACCGTCTCGCTTGGTGGGTGAAACCATAACGTATAGGCATGTGCGACGCAATTTGAAGCTCGGAAAATTGGGTCTCACTGTGGTGGGATTGGTGGGTGACCCGGACTCTCCACGCGGGTAGAAACAGAAACGGCGGGATATTGAAATGTAAACCATAGGTACGTTATAACATACGAGGGCTAACATTGAAGCAATTATTTTAGATCGTTACATTGATTTCTGATAAATGGAGTAGGCAATCGTATTGGAACTTATGGGGTATTATAATATACAGTGTAAGCCAAATTTTACAGTGAGGCCCGGCCTCAGATTGCGATAGTTTATTTCCCAGTTATAAGGTTCTAGAGCTGACCGTATGAAGAACAAAATTGATACTGTTTTGCAACACAATCCGGGATTTCTTGACGTTATGCCGTATAGTAGATCTTCTTGATGACAAACAAGTAGGTTTTTCTGAGCCCACCCTAAATATGCCCCCACTAACCCCCACACAATTTTAAAACAGAAATGGATTATTAGCGACAAACCCTACAGCCTAACACCTGAACATTTACAGCAGTTGCTGGTTATCCAATTTTATTCCAGTACTACAAATGAATAGTTATGTAGAGTGTTTTGTAAACTAATAAACTTAATATGAATAATGTTGGATACTATAAGTTACCAGTACAAGGTAATATATTGATTTTAACTTTGTAGGTATATGTTTGTACTTCGGTTTCTACAAACATTAACTTAGCGTCCTAAGTGCGCCCCTGATAATGACGTCATGTGCAAACGAAATGCGGGTTCTACTAATTATTATTAATAATAACCTCGACAGTTGTAGATAAAACGTTGTACACAATACGAGGGACATTACATTATCACAGCACTCAAATTGCGTAAAAAACTATTTTATGTTCATAATATGTTGTATACCGTTTACTCCAAAGCAGCAAAATGCTCGCAGCCCCGACTAGGTAAATCAATTCAGAAGTCCGAAGTCGTAAATAACATAGCACGAGCGGATAGCTGTTGGGTCCGCAGCGCTCTTATTTTTTAGATATACTACATATGAGAACATAAAAATGCGAAAGCCAGAACTACAATAAATCCAGGCACAGTTTTTACCAACTTTTACGTATGTATCCCGAATTCTGCGAGGAATGCTAGTGGTATTGATCACATGAAATGTAAATTGTTGCTAGTAACTAATTAAACTAGAGCCTAGGAAGAATTCAATTAATAATTTTTGTTACGTGTAAAATGGGCCCCACTATGGGCGCCAGAGCGGCAAGTTTTAAATTTGCATTCTCTTAAGTTGTTGAAGAATTTTGATTAAATTCCCCTGAAGCCCACTTTGTACAGTTTAACTAACAAACTCGCAATGTTATACGTAATATTTCGCAATAAGAAGGTAAAAAAGTGAAATGCATTTGCTACACTCAGAAAAATCGTTTATTTCATACTAATACAATATAAACAAATAAACTCTTAGTTGCCCTAACTATAAACATGTTCATAAGTCCCTAGGGAGTTATATTATGTGGTTATAAATCCTTAACTCCTACTAATGGACTTAACAAAAATAAACCGACAGTTGTCGAATTCTCTACTGAAATTATTTCCCGAATTGCAAGAACTTTCCATTGAATTGTTTTCACTGCCTATGACTTGTAGTCACACATAAAGTTGATGTTCTACTTCTTTCATGTGACATGCCAGTCAACATTCTTGCAGTTTTATTTTTCAATATCATGATGTCGGCCAAATACCCTTCTGCTACCGTTGAAGTTAACCATCGACCATGTCTCTTTAATGTAGTCATTTGCTCCTGCACTGACCAAGGCAGCGCGCAAGTCCTCCGCAGATAATGTCCCGCGCAAACTTCTGGATCAGGCAAACCCAAAAAACTAGCAATTTTGCTAGGTATTTTTCCAAATGTATTTTTTCCAACGGGCTGAACTGTGCAACGCTTTTCGCGAACCCGACGAACGCAAAGACATACTTCCTCACCAGACCCAATGTAGAGAACTCATTTTCTTCCACAATAGTAAATTTCTTACGGATATCTGTTTTACTAAGTACCGGAATGTCAACCACCATAACAGAGTTCTTCATATTCAAAAGTTCTTGACCTCTACAGCCCCCGAAATAATCCATAATCAGAACCACCTGTATAATAGAACAATAAATGAGTGATCTTTATAGTTTAATGCATTACCATATGTAGTAAATGTTCTTCATCGGAAGCATCCTTCAAAAATTTGACATCCGAACTAAACACTTTTTTGACTCATAGTCTTTACTTTTTCGTTTGATAAACGCTTCCAGTTCATGAAATTTTCTCCCATCTGTATTATTATACATTGTCATCATTGATTTTAACATTGGCCACTTAGTTCACAGAGAATTAGGACTGTACGATTCAGACTGTAATAAAAATAAATCAATATCACTTATACTAGAACGTGGAAGCATAAATACATACCATGCCTTGAATGTAATCCAACATTGTAGTTTCACTTAAGTATATTTTTGTTTGCAATACAGTTAAGTTTCAGCCACTGTTGGAATTTGTCATATTATTTTTTATACTTTGATTCCGATTCTGTTGGTAGTAGTGCGGCACGAGCTTTATCAATCTTTTGCAACAAATCGCCTGATGTCTCACTTCTCTCCAGGTTTTCTTTCAATTCCACAAGTCAATAATTTTGATTAACTTTTATTTACAACTTGTCTTTTGATATATCCATAGTAATCATGCCTACTTAATTATTAAATAAAAAAATTGGTTTTTATACTTTCATTAGTATGAAATAAAACGAAATTTCGTATTCATATTTCATTAACATGAAATGCTTCAGCAAGATTGTAATATTTGTTTATGTCCTGATTCTTTATGTTCGTCTTCAAGATGGAGTAGTTTGACCAAAGCGTCGACGATTTACATATATTGGACTTTTCTTCAAATTATGCCAAAATCACTTTTCACCGACCTTGCCACTAACATTTTGCAGATGACCATCTCAAGAAATGAGTGTTCGAAAACACCTAGCAATTATCCTAGCAATAATAAATTTCGTGGACAATTATTGGATTATATTGTGTTTACTATATCTTTGTACTTTTGCTTCTGATTGTTATCCTTCTTCTAGTATTTGAATGGATTATTATACAGGATAAAAAACAATATATCTTAACAACATGTCTAGTTATTTTTAATTAGTAAATAAACTAACTGAATAATAACAATTAACAGTAAAATACCAACAATCGCTTAAAAACAGGTCCAATATTGGAATTATTGTTGCTAACATTGCCAGTTATTTTAATTTGTAGGATACCTATTGATATTAATGATGTAATAATGTTTTATTATCAAAATACACACAACGAGAATTAATATTTAATTTGATATTTAACTAGAATATTTAATTAGAACATGATTTATAATGAAAAGTATATCAAATAATTTAATTAAAAAATTCTATATTCAAATACATAGGATGACTTAATTTTTGTGTAGAAAACAAGTATGTATGTGAATTCAAATTTGTAACATTACAAATTCTAAAGACTAATGCTTTTGAGACCCCCTTGACAATATATTCAATATGTTGCGAGAAGTACTATCAAATATAATACCCAAATCCTTTGTAGAACTGTGACGACTAAGTAATTGCGAATTAATATGGTAACCATATACAACAGGATTGGATTTACTGGTGGTAACTTTGCATTTATTAACATTAATTTTGTTACTGGCAGACCAAGCTACAAGTTTATTTAACTCTACCTGAAGATTATGGGTCTTTTTTGCTGAAGTAATTCAAGTAAACATTTTAACTTCATCAGCATACAAAAGCTTCCTGTAATTCAACACGCCGTCAAGGTCATTAATGAATAGAAGAAACAGTAGCGGACCCAAATTCGAACCCTGAGGAACATGTAGCAACATATGTATTAGATTTAAAACCGTTGAAAGTACCATTTGTAAGACATTGTTAAAAAGCTTAAGGATTCAACTATTAATGATGTGAAAATTGTTTATTTAACTTCCATAGCATTCGATATAGCTAATTTGAAACAAAGAGATGAAAAATGATTTTGATGAAATGTTGTAAATATCTCGAAAATAGCAAGGAATACATGTATAGGAAAGTGTTATGAAAATTTTATTGAAATAACGTGAGAGATCCAAACACTAATAAGAATCATATAATTCCATTTAAAATCCTATACCGAGTTAATGCTATGGAACGCCAGGATGTACTGTGCGAGATACATATACATTTGTAAAACAAGGATAAGAATGTACTAGGTCTTTCAACTGTTTATACTTTTTAGATGGTTCGTTTGGTATTACATCCCCCCTTGACGGTGGGATTATTAGCTCAAGTGAAGAATGCTGCTGAGGGTATTTAATATATATCTTTAAGGACGAAGAAAGGCTATAAAGAATTAGAAATGGCACTCAATTAAACTCGCCTCTCATCTCTCAAACCGTAGCAAAGTATCTCTTCACTTAATTACTAGATACATATATATAACTAAACTCATAAATCTTAGGCGACCACGGGCGTATTTCTCCCTGATATAAAGGCCTTTTTTGGCATTTTATTTTTCGGAGATCTGTGTCAAAAGCATATAATAAAGCTACAGACGCCAGGCTAGCGGAGTCTGCGGCCCATCACGAAAGATGAATGTTATGTGGGTTTCTATTGTGGGGTGTCGACTGACGAGTCCTGCTGCAGCAGGAATAAAACGCCTCTTTCTGCTGTGAAGCAGGAATGTCGAGCTTATGTGTAAATAAGTGGAACGACGGGCGGTGCACGTTGTACGTCGAGTTAAGTGGTTAAGATAGCGCTTATTTGCTTCTACACGGAAAGAAATGTATGCAAAATTATGATTGTGTATAACTATACACATAGGGTGTCTCTAAATGAAGTAGCAAAAATGGCACCAGTGATGTAGAGCCAAATATAAGAGGATGGAAGTAAAAATACCTTATATGAAAGTTCACAGATATTCACAATTTATTTGTTATGACATCCGTCTACTTTATTTTTACAAATTTTCGTAATTACCCTTTTAGTGAACGATGACGCCTCTAATTTTTTTACTAGAAAACTATCGGTTTTATCGAAAAATTACAAGAGGTAAAAAAGTTGCGCAATAAATCAGTCTTCCTATAAAATATTTTTAAATAAATAATTAGCTTTATATAAAAAATTTCTAATAAAATATTGCAATGGGGTTGACTGTTTCACTCCTTTGTAAAATACGTCAATGATCGAAAAAATATTGAAAAATTGTCTCTTTATAAGTAGGATGCTGATACCAAGTTTCGTGTCTCTAGCATTTCCCACGTTAAAGAAAAAAAAAATAAAATGTGAATTTCGATCTCCTCCTTTAAGAAGGTATATCGCCTCAGGGATGCAACTTCCATATAAGATATTTTTACTTTAATCCTCTTATTTCTAGTTCTATATTCACTGGTACAATTTTTGTTACTTCATTTAAAAACACCCTGTACATATAATTGGGGCAAGAAATTTCAAAATAGGTTCGGATGAGAGGACAAGAAATAGACGTTTGAAACATATTGAAGGCCATAGAATATAAACAAAACCACCGCCGAAAACGCGATATCATCGGTGTAACGTTACACGTCGCTCAGCGCGGTTTGTTTCCGTGGATTACAGGTGGATACAGGCGCCTGTTTCTTTTATTTTTGAATTTTTTTGGGTCATACTGTAGTGTAAATATTCTGTAGGTAATGCCATTACTGGTGATGTGGTGACTTTAACGGTATCTATTGTTAAACGTAACTTATTATTATTTACAATATAGATCTGCTCGTGTAATTTTGACAACAATGCTGAAAAATTGCTCCTGTCACGATTTCATGACCAATTTGGAGTACTGGCATCCACAATCGGAGGAAACTTTTATATAAATTTTTCTCTCTGTTTCTCGTTTTCTTCTCGTACTAATTCGACACACCATACCAATTCCGTAGATCCCCAGCTCGGATAATAATAAACTCGATTACAATTTTAATATCCAAAACCGCAATATTTATCCATGTTAAGAGCTGGACCCGACGCTATCAAGCCCGCTTCGAAGGACGCCCTTCCACTCTAATGAAAAGGCAACACCCGCCAGGAGGGAAAATATTTACTTTGATTCTTAGATTCGTGCGTGTATTGGTTTTCACAATTGCATTAGCGGAGTAATACGCCAGATAATTGGAGATCATCGCCGGTTGGGCCAGATCGGATATCCCACTTCTGATGTTCGGCGAAACGGGATACAATTAATTTATTTGATAACGCTCCAGTATCTCTAATAAATCGGGAAATCGACCGAGAAAGGTGAAATAATATTACTGAATGGTTATTTCGACGCCTTACAGAGACGCTACTCGAATAACTCAATGATTTTTATTCGTGATCGACATAGGATCTCATGATTTTGCAATGTCAGTAATCTTGTGGCGTATTAAGATACTACTATAATACCTAATCTTCAAAAATCTAGAGTGACTCATAGGCAGTATAAAAGTACTAGTGCCTAAAAGTAAACATGAAACATTAAAAACAATGAAAATATTTATTTATTATAAATTTGAAATGTACAATTATGTACAGTGAATAATAGAGGCATCCAGCTTCTCTTTTATAACAGCTATACTTGTAGTCGGAATGAATAAATTGCTAGTAGTGGCAATGCTGCTAGCTTCTGCTTCTGCGTGAACTTCTTTTATTTCTTATTTGACACATAATTCTTTTCGCTGTTTAATTTATTTTATGTCGCTTTAAAAATATCATGTCAGCCCCAGAATCTCCCAACGTTGTTGCTGAGTTGCGCTGGAAGTAATGGCCACTGTATTCATTGGCGTTGGTTAGTTCAACTTGTAACTTGTAACTTCTAAACGAGGCACTTTTAAACTAAGCTAAGTTTGACTAAATCGGTTCTATTTGAACACAGGAAACTATGGTTAAGCTGGGTCCCATTACTTTCCGGACACCCTGTATATAGGGATCATTATATTTTGCTGCCAAAAATACGCAGTTAACGGGATGACCTGCATTTTTGTTACACCCTGTATAAATAAAACAAACGGTTGTAGCATTCTAGATACTTGACAGGTACAGTGCTTGTAAATCTCTTTGACAAATCGACAACGTACCTAAGACAATAACATACTAGAACAGCACTTGACCTGTCACAACGCATGTCTTTGTTTTGACTTTACAGTCTGCAGATGCAACTTGGGGGTGTTGGGAGAGTTAAGAGTTATGGCGACGTTGCTTGGAGTAATTTGATATTTTTAAGCTAGAGTTCCAGCAGAACCACGGCGATGAAGCTAATTTATCTTCAGGAAAAGGAAATCAGAGTTATTCTTACACCGTAAGGAAATATGCTGTTTTTTTCTTCTTAAAATACACGATGTACCGAAAATACGTGTAGGTACAATACCTACTTCACAATAGATCGATTAAAACTTAGTTGTGTCCGAAAGTGCTTCGTTTAGTCTCTAGAGAACTTTAAACACTTTACACATTTACAAAATAAAAGTTTTTCCTTAATTTGTTAAAAATGTTATTATATGAGTAAATCCTAGTATACAGGGTGTTCAGTAAAGAGTGGGCCATACCAAAGTAGCAGTTATTCTCCTACATGTTTTATTTACCTTGCTGAAGTCAGTAGGAGTAACCATTTTTGAAATCCTATTTGAAATGCTCAGTGTGAAATGTGTTGTTCCATACCAGTGGAAAAATGACGGAACATTGTTCTGGCCAGACCATTTAAACTTAGAACTAGGACATTTTACAGATGCTCTTCAACTCGAAAAACAGTAATGTTTCTGTTTGTTGTTTTAGTTTTCTGTAAAACGTAGTCGAATGCTGAAAAGTGCTTTCTGCGAGGTTTTTTATTACTACCCATCTTACGTACAGACACATTATAAAGTTAGTAATAAACTAATGTGTTTTCTCTAACGGTAGAAGGTCTTATAAGAAGCTGGTAAAGGTTACTCTATAGTGGATTTTGAAGGTAGCAGCAATTTTGTAGTAATTTTGATCACATGTAAAATGTGGATATCACTTATGGATGAAGCAATAACATGGCGACAACTGCCACAATTGTATAATCAAGTGCCGTCACATTAAAGGTTTGTTAAATGTTAAAACTACTGTCACTTGTAAGTAATATGTAACTGAGATGGCTTGGTTGCCGTTATCTTTAATATCCACTTTAAAGTTTGGCAGCTTTAAGGTGCTTCTGCTTAGTGTTCATAACGTTCCAGACCCCAAACTGCTACACCAAAAAACTACAAAACCATGAATTGATTTTCAATTGTGAGGATATCGTACATACAACTATGCTAATATAAACTGGAGTTATTTTTTCTATATGGTGGTAGATTTAGTGATTACTATGTAATAGCCACTTAACTGAAGTTGCTGTTCTTTCAGATCAACTTCCTTGAACAAAAACAATGAATAATTTTCGATTTCTTCAAAAGTTATACGTCTAAGAAATTACTTTTTCTATTTAAGTTTTTTGCGATAATTTTATTTGTTGGGTAATTATTGTACTTAAATTTTGGACGAGAAGGTTTTTTTGTGAGATAAATTCAAATATCTAAGTGATTTTTGAGTTAAATGTACAGGGCATTCTGAACTCCTGTACCACTATATTATTCTTTTCAGATTTTTTTCAAAGGTAGAAATTTTTGTTATTTTGAAACAGTCTTCAATTAGTTTTAAAAATCACAATAAAATTGGTATAATTTATAGATAAATATAAAATAGGTAGCATACATGTTTATTTTGGTATATAATTTGTAAACGTATGTATAATAAAGGAAATATTATTACGTCCTAAAATGTATCAAATTTATAACATTTGAGAAAATATCATAACACAAACAATTTTGAAGAAGAATGTACGTCACTAATACTTAAATCATGTCTATACTTAGTATCATAAATCATTTCAAAAGTACCTACTCATCTGTCACTGTCAAACTCACGGATTTATAAACCCTGTCTAATTCCCATTCAATTTTCTTTTGATCACGTAGTATTCTCCCGTTCCGTTACGCATGGTGTAGGTAAATTCCGAAGCACTAGCTTCTGCCGTGCGCTGAACCAAATTGACGATGAAGAAGACGAAGAGAAACGCCACCAAAAGCCCCATGAGGATGAACAGCCACTTCTCCTTCGTTTTCCCGAAAATAGTCTTCTCCGCAGCATTATACATCCAGTCACCAAAGTAAGAAAAACATCCTTTCTGCATAGAAGTTTCCGGGATGAGTTGGGAATCGTTCGGAATGAAAACTTGTTGATGCTCAGCAGCAAAATGTACCGCGTGGTGTGACGGTCTCGTTCCCTTGTTCATCTTTCTCGAAACACAACAATTTCAGCAACAAAAAGGTGTTGGTTTGACGTATATGTCCTTACGACCAAATGAAAACTAAATAGTAACAACGAATCATCAAATTGGTAATAAAAGTATATTAGTTTTTACACACTACGTTTTATCAGTCCTTTTATAAATAATGTGTGTACATGTGATACGTATGTTGTTTTAAATGATGTAAACAAAAGTGATTTACATTCCTGCATGCCTCCAGCTTTTAAAAGTTCAGCAATTTACAGGAGATATGCGAACTATGTCAATAGGAATGAGCGATAGAAGTCATGCTACAAATCTGGTAGTTTGATAAACATTCAGGCGATGTTTATGTTTTATGGGGGACATTAAAGACTTTCGTAACAAAGTTCGGAGCTACAGAGTGTATAAAATAATGCAGGTACATTTTATGTAGGAAAATAATAGACAAAAAGGTTACATTGTATCAAAAAATATTAAGGAATCTTAAAAAACAATCTGTGTCAAAGATTTTGTTTAATTCTTATGATATAGATGAAATTGGATGAAAAATAATGTGTCTGCTTTTATGAAAATAGCATGCTTACTAATTTAGAAATGGGAAAACGCAACAAATGCAAATAAAAAAGAAGCGATATCTTTGAATCCTGAATTTATTATACAGGGGTGTTTAGAGGGCAAAAGTGAACAAAAAAACATATGGTCGAATATCAGCGGTTGCTGAGATAGCAATGAAAATATTTTTATTGCTGTTTTTGCTAAAGCTATTATTATTTTATATTTTATTTTGAGTAGGTACATTCCAAATCAACCTCACATCAGTGATTAATTGTCACATTTAAGTTGACGTTTGTGATTTAAACAAGCATGTCGAGTTAGTAGTTGAGGAGAAGTGCGTCGGCAGGAGGGAAACGTGTTAGGCATGAAATCGAGAGTGCGCTGACTTGCTCTATTTTGGACGATAGAATAAGGATATGGAAATCCTGTTTAGCTTACGATTATTGGGTTTAGGTGGAAGCCAGATAATATTTTTCGTTTATTTGTTATTACAAAGGCATCAGTAACTCGAAACAATAATAACGTCACTTCATAATGTAATGATAAAATTGTTGACTACAATAATTTTGTTTCATAATAAATTCATCTGTTTTCTACCCCTATATAATGCATTTAGGTATATATAATTTCGAAATTAGTATTTGTTCTGTATTAAATAAATAGTGAGCTTTTAAAATAACAAAGCAAAATTTAGTATATTTTCAATAATAAATATTATTTCATTGAATTTATGCCATTACACATTATTTATTACATTTATATGCTATAGTGGACGCGGAAAAATCCTTTGGACAATTAAATTTGCAGTTCATTCGCTATATATCACGTTGGACGGAATTTTTATAATTTCCCAGAATTCAATGGTCTCGAAAATGTTTTTAAATCAAAATGTTTATATTTTAAATACATGACATGCTGCATTGAACTTGGGCAATATCGAGATTAATACAAATTGATCTCAAACAATTATTCACATAAGACTGTAACACATTTTCAGATGTATTTTTCAGGCTTTTTTTTAATGTGGTGCCAAGCTGAAAAAGTGCACACAACGTCAAAAGTCTTGTTACAGAAATCGTTTTGTCAGAGAAACCAAATACATTTTAAAAGTCCATTGTTTTCTTAATCTTTTTTTTTATGAAAAGATATGTTCGATAAACTGAGTACTTAGAAAATTTTAAACCAGCAAATGTGTGACATTTTTGACAAAATTTGTTAAATCAAAAAGAAGTAACAAAGCAAGTTCTCTACTTGACTAATAGTCGGTATGACCTCCACCACCTTCCAATAGCATATTGACACGTCTGTGCATTGAGATAATCAAGCGGTTAATTGCGAAATATTGTTCCATTCCTCTTCTGCCGCCACTACTAACTCATCTGCAGTCTGAGGTGGAGGAATATGATTATCAATAGCTCTAGCAACAAAATCCCACATGTTTTCAATAGGACTCATGTCATGAGAGTTGGCTGGCCAATCTAATCGATGTGGTCGAGCGTTGTCGTCCATAAACACAAAATTTTCACCTAATTCATTACGTAGGGGGTAGATAATGGGCGTAATAACTTGTTCGATGTAAATTTGACTGGTCATATTCTGTGGTATGTGAATTAATGGGGTGCGGCGGTTGAACATTATTCCACCCCAAAACATTACGATACCCCCTTCATACGGAGCAACTTCACGGGGAAAATAAAGTCGCTGTTGACGATCTGGTTCTCTCCAGACTCTGTCGATTGTCATCAGTAACCACCCCAATTCTGGTTTCGTCTGTAAATAAGACCCACCGCAACTGACGTAAAAGCCTACCTTTATGCTATCGCGCCCACTGGAGACGGGCAGCACGATGCCTTGGGAGTAGAGTGGGAACCCGTAATGGTTTTCTAGCACGTAAATTTGCATTGTGGAGTCATGTTCGAATAGTAGGATATAACACGGCGAAAGTGGACCCTGAGAGCTGAAGCTAAAGATGTGCGGTATCTACGGGCATATTGCACCAAATACTGATACTCGAGGACGTCCACTAAGTGGTCTGTTTTCCACTGTATCAAATTCTTCATATCTGTGTACTATTCGTACAACAGATGATCTAGGAATGCCCAACATATTCGATATCTGATGATTAGAATGTCCTGCATCATGTAAAGCAGTCATTCTTGCTCGGGTAAACGCAGAAATTTCACGTCCTGGCATTATAACGTACAAAAATTCAAACTGACCAGATTTGTAAAAATATTGGTAATTAAGTAAAAGTTCATGGTCTGCAATTGTTATTGTCTTTTTTGTTACCTAAGTACATGTCCTTTTTTACCACATTAACAAAACCCACTAGGTTTAATCGAATTATACAGGAGGTCCACCACTTTTGATGTGTGTATTATGGATACTATGTGACAAAGAAATGAAATACTATTTTATTTTAATATTTTTTTGCATGTTTACTTTTCTTGGTGTAATCAGCTATAAGAATGGCATTTTTTATAGCTGATTATGCCTAGAGTATGTAGATTTGGGATTTTTATATAAAACGATTATTTTCTGCTTACACAAGTTTTTATAACGCACAAAAAAATATACACATTTAGGCAAAAAAGTTTACCAACTCATTCAGAGTAAGAATTTAATTATCTCAAATGCTTTGCCAGTACAATTAAATAAAGTATACCCACGTCTGCAATTCATAGAACTAATTAATTTAATTGCTAATTAACGAAATTCGAAGAATGGCCGATCCCGTGAGGCGAACTAAACAAACTTGTAAATGAAATGGCGAGCTTCCCCTATAAAAAATTGCAGGTCACGCGACGTTTTTATGTTTTCCAACTAATCGAAATAATTAACGGAA
The DNA here is from genome assembly GCA_025584915.1 of Monochamus saltuarius. Taxonomy (NCBI): domain Eukaryota; kingdom Metazoa; phylum Arthropoda; class Insecta; order Coleoptera; family Cerambycidae; genus Monochamus; species Monochamus saltuarius. The sequence continues at coordinate 3,299,346 of CM046728.1, read as the reverse complement.
TGGGAAATAGATGGGTATGGACGGTGACACAGAACAATAACATTAGTCTATTGCTTTGTTATTTGTTAGTGAATAGTTCCGAGAAATTTATTACTTCTTTGTATTCAGTAGTTATTCAGGAAAGTATTTGAAGTTGCGATCATTTTGGTTAATTTTAATCGAGACTTGAAGAAGTTTTCCAAGATTAGGTATTTCCTAAGTACTCTGAGCAACCAAAGAAGATACCTAAAACGTAGAATAATTTCATGATGAAAAGGTTATATATAAAGTTTTTTCCCAATTGGCTTAGTGAGATAGAGCATTAATCGCGACACCTGTAGCTTTGCACGAGCTACGTGTCATAGGCTTACAAGTGGAGGAAATGCATTATTATTTTTATTTGTTATATCATTTGCAAACGTCAAGTTTTAAAAACACCGTAGTAATCAAGAAAGCGTATTCTTACAAGCTACTAAATGTACAATTTTTACAGACTGTCAGTTTTACAAGTCAGTAGCATTATTTATATTAGAGAATTATGTTTTATTTGTATCACACATATGTTGAAAATCACGATACAATTGTTATTTCTGGTAATACAATGGTCTGCTGAAGTAGAAAACAACGGCACAGCATTTATAAGGTCTGTACAAGCAAGGAATTCGGAATGACTTCAAACTGTCAGAAATATTCGACCAGTAAAGATATGATTTGTTTTCAGTAGACAACGTACAAGAGTTGGATATGTTATTGATAGTTTGGAATCAGTCTGGAATCTTTGCATGATAATTTTTTCGAAATTTCAATTTATTATTGATGGAATAATCGTCATAACTTGGTGGCAATATCGTTGGATTTCCATATCTTTTAACCTCTTCTTTAGTCAAAACCTCGAACTTTTGTTGAAATATAACGCTCATTCTTTTGCTTGGGAAATGCAATTACATATAGAAATCTACAAATGTCAATTAAACGTCAGATTTTACTATACAATGTTAAATAAACAACAAAGCTGTGAACATGAACGTTTTCCTTAATATCTAAACAGCATTTTAGCATAAACTAATTTGCTCATAATGTATTCGGACTGAATATAACAGAGAGTTAGGTACTTCAAACAAATTTAAAAATGTGTCAAATAAACTGACCTTGTAAAAGTCTTCTAGAGAGAATTTGACCCCTTTCATATCATATTTAATTTTTTGTGATGTCACAATATTTTTAGATTAATATTACTCCAAAACGGAACAATTTATGAGAGTAAAACAACACTACCTTTTTTTATTTTATATTTTTAGGTATTAGCAATATTGTATGAAACTAACTACTCTGCGAACTTAGATACTTATAGTGTTTTCATTAAATCAGGTTAGTAAATTTAACTAGATTAATTTTCTTCAGATAATTATTGAATAGAGCTTTGTCTGTGGAATTGTTCATTAGCATACCTAGATGTTTGGTATCAGAGAGCATCCATATGACTTCATTGATCGGAATTGTAGGAGATTTGATTTATATTAACTTAAAATATCTTTCTAATACAGTAAAAAACACTACCTTTTATTGTCAGAATGTTCAAAATTTATAATTTTTTGACTTTACGACGAAAATCTCGAGATATGAAAAAATTAAGGCAATATTTACATAATAACTCCCCAGTTCGTACGCCTATGATTTCGATTTGACGGCGAAGATCTTGAGATGTGAAAAAATTAAGGCAAAATTTACACAATAAGCCCGCAGTTCGCACGCCTGTGACTAATTATGCAAACTTATTTTTGGTCGTAGAATTCACAATTAGTTTTTGGCAGGCTAATTATGGGACACCCTGTTATTTATTAATCTAAAGGCATTGTATTGCATTGCATTGGGTTGTGTTGTGTTGTGTTGTGTTGTGTTGTGTTGTCTTGTCTTGTCTTGTATTGTATTGTATTGTATTGTATTGTATTGTATTGTATTGTATTGTATTGTATTGTATTGTATTGTATTGTATTGTATTGTATTGTATTGTATTGTATTGTATTGTATTGTATTGTATTGTATTGTATTGTATTGTATTGTATTGTATTGTATTGTATTGTATTGTATTGTATTGTATTGTATTGTATTGTATTGTATTGTATTGTATTGTATTGTATTGTGTATTGTATTGTATTGTACACGCCCATAAAGTCGCATACCCCCACTTCCTACTTATTACGTGCTCTACACGTTAAACTAACGTCTCTAAAATTTCCAAGGCTGATTTTTTCACCTTAGTTTCACACTCGATGAACTGGAAGCAAAAATAAACCAACCGGGACCCCAATTTCAGTTTATGGGGCAGTACTATTTAATTTGAACTAATTTCCGTGAAACCCCTCGGGCCGGCCCATCTCTGTCCCGATAATGTAATTATTTCGGCGATAAACCGCGAAGACTCGCGATTTTTAAGGTTCTAACCCGGGCATCAAATTAAAAACTTCTAGAAAGTACAAAAAAGTAATAAAAAGGGATTACGGCGACTAATCCCGAGAGCTGAGATCGTATCGCCGCTCCCCCGGCCCGATCCGTGAATATCGGGGGGGCGGAAGTCGCGGGCGGCGGCCCCTGGGACAGCTATCACTCCGCAAATCAAGAAAGCCGGCCGCATTGCTCGCCAATTCCCACTACTCGTTTCCTCGGCGCGTGACGGGACCGGAATTGCGAGCCACCTGCCCCTTTTCTAGAATTCAGTCACGTCGCGAGCTGGAATTTATTTGTTACTTCGGAAACATACGTATAATTCCGGCTTTTGTCCATCAACTAACTTCGTCAAGTCGTAGAAGCAGGTCATAAGGCCAAGAGATTCCGCGTTCCTACGTTTGCAGTTGTACCGTATTTCGAAAGTGTAGTGAAACATTCAGCATAACTAAAGGATACTTGAAACCAACGCAGCAGGCGCGGCGACGATAACCATAGGCGTATCCAGGGGGAAGGTGGACAAAGGGGGTAATAACTCGCAATACCTGAATCATTCCGTCAAATGGCAACAACATGCAGCGTGATTCACGACGGAGGCCATTTACTGCAATGGTTTAGAAACTATTTGTCTAATCGGAACCAGCATATTGTCATGCAAGGTTACATATCTAAAAAAATTCAAGTCACTTCAGGAGCTCATCAAGGTTCTCATCTGAGACCTATTTTACTTTTATTGTTTATCAACGATCTAAAAAGTGTGGTAAAGTGTTGCTATAATAAAATTTTACAATTTAATTATAGCATTAACAACAATATGCTAGAAAAAGTATCTAGTATTTCAGATTTGGGAGTCCTGTTGGATAACGAATTTATGTTTATTCCACACATCCGTTTAATTGTCTCTTGTATCTTTTGCATGTACTATTTGGGTTGTTAACCTGTCATGCACTTACTTAGCAAATAAATAAATAAATAAATAAATAAATGAATGAATGAATGAATAAATAAATAAACAAACTGTAATTTTATATTTGTTCCTGCCCTGTAACTGGATATCTGTCCGGGCAGTAGAATTTCTAAATAAATAGACATACCGACGCAAAAACCTTCTAAATCGTTTATCAATTATCTCCGTACCCTTTGGGACGGTCCGGCCCTGCCCAGGGCCCGCCCGATGCAGGGCACTCCCTAATTAAACGTAGTGTAACAACAATTATAATATAAAACGTGCCGGGGGATGTTATTAGAGCGGCACAGTCACATAAGGGTGTGGTAATCGGCCCGTCGTGTGCTACACGTGATGCTACGTTCACGGAACATCCGCGTTATCTTTTTTAATTTGGAAATTTGTCGGGGGGTCCCCGGACGCTAGTCCTGACGTGGATGGATGGCGTTTGACCCGTACGAAAGGTGAAATTTTCTAGTAATTAGCGGTAGGGTTGGCTGGAACCTGGGGGAATTGTATGGAATTATGTAATATCATATGGCGCATATACGAGTATAAAGTTCAGTATGATTACCATCGAAATAAACGAAATAGACCCCTGATGATTTACTGAAGGCGAGGTTGCCATATCATCTGTAAGATACATTTTTAACGTAATTTCAATTTTTGCCGTTGTCCCTAATTTAAAAACACTAGTTTTTAGCAATAAGTAAAGCAAAATTATCATAAACGATTAAAATATGAATTTCTGCAAGTTCGATAATATTAGTTAAAGTGTTTAGGAAGTTACTTTGCTCAATGATTCCAAAAATTATCCATAAACGCGCATAAAGGCTCACCTACGTACTGAAAAACCGGCTATTTAAACAGTTATCCATATTTCAGAAGTTAATACAATTGTACACTGTTAGAAAGATTATCACAAATTATTCCCTTAAATTATTTTATGAAGAATAACGAAAAACTATTATGATTTTCACACTGGCAACGCTGTGGAATTCACATCCACCATGACTCTTAAAAATATTAGTATGGGACTCGGATCCTGATTTTTTTGTGTAAAAAAACTATTAATTATGTGTTCTACACAGTGGACTGTACTGCTGGTTAAAATATTTGTACTTATTTAAGGTTCACCCTGCATAGCCTCACTATTACTCTATTGTGTGCTAAAATTTCACTTAGTTTAGTTATTCCATTGTTTAGTTATTAATGAAAATGTTGAAAAAAACTACGGTTTTCAGCCTACAAATGATACCTTTTACTTTAATCCGACGTAATTTTTTTGTTCATCGATAAAAAAATTACAAATTGTTACTGACAAGTCGAACTATTGTCTTTAGTATTGTGAAGGTAATAGGTCTCAGACGCTCTCTTTTTTATTTTTAAGCAAAACAGTAGGGAGTGCTATCTCTGTAAATAAGTACTACGTTTTTTAAAAAAGAAAAAACTGACACAGGTAAACTGTAAACAACAATATTACTATTGAAACCCATATTTTACCAATTATATATGAAAAAATATGTCACTGCTAGACATATATCGCGTATTAAATATGGCGTACATGAAAACCTCATATGTTGATATTACGTATTGCTAGACATCCGTCAATTATCTTCACGCTATGGGTCTTAAACGCCTTACTGAACTCCCTTGATATATAAATAACTATTATGATTTCAAAAAAATAATATGCGTACCTTGTATTGCTGTTACTACTAGGTAAACAATATACTATACTTTTCCCATTAGTGGGACTCATTCATTTTAGACGGAAAAGTGGCTTTTTTCCGCTAAAATAGATAATAATAATAGTAATATCTCTACCCCTCATTCTAATCACGAGAATTAGCCCAGAAGTCGGCATATTATTATTAAGCATGCCGCATTTGCGCCTAGGAATGACTTACGTTGGTAGGCCCTAAACACCATTCAGTGCAGGAATGAGGGAAGCCTGGAAAACCTCATTAATTAGGTGGGTAGACAAACGTCAACCGGTATCAATCTCTCACATTGATTCAAGTCAACATTCTTCCACCCTACCATACCCGCAAAGAGGGTGCCAATCCTTTCCACGAATATAGCCGATATACTGCCTACCGGCTGCGGGTCGAACCCATAGCGGTCTAGTCACCTCGATTCAAGTACTGACCCCTTAAACCGCGCGACTACTGACCGATCAACAAACTTTTCAAAATTTCTTAAATACCTCGCCAAATACGTTGCATTACTACTGGGGCAATTTTCGTTAGCACCTAATTTATCTGTTCTGTAACAGACTTATTTGTACGAGTTTCAATTACGTCAATGTACATGGAAATGTCAATACGACGGCACAGCACTGTGTTTGTGCTTCTTCCGTTGGATTTCGCTTTATTAAAACTTAATTATGCCTTTATAGGACGTCTGCGCTCGGCGGAGTGCCTGGCTGCTCTCCTTGCTCGATTTTAAAGTAAGAAAAACAGCGCCGACCCAATTAGATTTGTCTACGGGGAACCGCGGCGATATTCGCGAGGTCGAGCACGACTTTTGAAAGAAATCGCATTTGGTTTAAAATTTCTTCTCGATCTGAATGCGTCAGTAATAAAAAAGTTACGGTTACTGAATTATTTTTGTTTGTTTTTTGTTTTGTTTTTTGTTTTCTGATATTGTTTCTTATAATTTGCTTTTCGTTCTGTTTTGTGCTTTTTTGCTTTTTTTTCTTTTTGAAGTAGGTATATCTTATTTCAATATTCAATATTAATGAATCAATAATCCTTTATTTTACTGACATGGAGTAGTTTAAGATACTCTCAACAGTTGCTTCATTCCTGAATATCGCGAATCCAGAAGCATATACTGGCCATTGTCTGAGGCGCACTTTAACAACTATTGGCTAATAGAGATGCTGATCTTACAACCATTAAACATTGCGGTGGATGGAAGAGCTTCTTTGTAGCAGAAAGTTATGTTGAGGAGTCCATATCTAACAAACTTGATATGCAAGGAAAATCAGCATTCAAAATGTCAGACGGCTGCTGAAAGGTTAGAGTTCGAGATAAAAAACTGTCGCAAGCATTTATGTAAATATTCTTCCAAACGTTTTCGTATAATTAAAAGCAATTGGCATTCAAAAAGTCATACGGCTGGTAAAAGGTTGAAGTTCGAGATAAAAGAAACTCTCACAAGAATTTTTATGTCAATATTCTTCGGAACCTTTTCGAATAATAATTAGAAGCAATTAGCAGCCAAAAAGTCAGACGGCTGCTGAAAGGTTAAAGTTCGAGATAAAAAACTCTCGCAATAAATGTCGCAAGTTGATCGCAGGCGGACACGCGATGTTTTCTGTTTTTTTAAATTCATTTGTACACCTTACATCGTTCAAATTTATGTAGCGCTTCAGGAGCAGTTCCGTTGTATCAGGGAGGTAATTTTTTCAGCGCCGGCGTTCGCTAAACAATCCTCGACATGCCTGTAATTTATCAACCCCGGGAACCGTCACGCGAACATTCCCAGCAATATTTCGCGGTGTCTCCGCAAACTACACCAATTTATACAGGAAACACCGACATTCTGCTCCGTATTTAACCCAATTTCCATCCATTATACACAAGTGAGTAAGATCGTATGTAGACAATAAACCATAGCGACGGCTGATTTGCATATTGCCACAATAATCGACGAACAAACGAGGGCGCGCGCGCGCCGCCTGCGATATTTCACCGAAATTTCGGTTCTTTCCGTGCGATTGGAATTTTCTGGTCTGGCGGGTGGATCGCGCGTACAGTGAATCATAGCCGTGTCCGGTTTAATTGCTCTTTTGCCGATGCTGCGCCCCGTTCGTTCAGATCAACCGCTGATACGTGAAATTTTACCGTCCATCAAGTTAGCCTTTCTCGCAGAAGGGCCCGGGGCATACTCGGCTTTAAAAAATTAGTCAGTCGCACGATGCGAGCTCGTTTCTATACAGAGTATTCAGTCAGAATACCATTAGTTTGAATAAAAGATAGGACAAAATTAATATAATACAAATACGCGATTAAAAATTTTCGATGCCGCCCGACGCGACGTTGCCAAATTTAAATATTTTCCTACTACTTATTGTAATGTTAAAATATGTCATAACGCTATGATAGCTATTTATCGTTGTTGTGTTTCATAACGTATTACATACAAGATTTTTTCTAATTTTGACGAAAAATTGCAAATACAATTTTTTAATTTTGATCATTTGGCATTTAATAGACGCTGATTGTTACTATTACCATTTATTAGGAAAAATGTATGATTTACATTTAGATTCTGACGATATACCGAGCGATATCAAAGAAGCGGCAAGCAATGCCGTATGTTCACTGATTCCTGAAAAATCCAAAGCGGTATATGACTTGGTTTATGAACAATTTGAGAAATGGTGTGAACAGAAGAAAGTAACACACGTCAATGAGAAAGTACTATTGGCATATTTTGAAGGTAAGAAGAATATTAAGGCTTATACGCTTTGGACACAGTACTCCATGTTGAGAACTGAGCTGTCTTTAAAAAAAGGTATAGACATTAAAACATACAATAGTTTGATAGCATTTTTGAAAAGGCAGTCCGATGGATACCACGCTAAGAAATCAAACGTTTTTTCAAAAGTAAATATTGCGAAGTTTTTGACGGAGGCGGATGACAATAATTTTTTAATGGCTAAGGTAACTAATAATTGCTTCATTTAGTTCTGTTTACTAATTTGCATTTTTTTTGCTTTAGCAATAGCCGGTGCATGGCGGAAGTCAGAATTAACATTTTTACGTGTTGAAGATGTTACAGATGACGAGACGTATTTTCGAGTAAATATTCCAAATGCAAAAACTAGAGTAATTCGTGAATTTGTAATCACCCCGGGAGATATAGAAGGACTAAACTTCGTTGACATTATCAGGAAGTATAGAAACTTACACCCGGAAAATATTAAACACAATGGATTCTTTGTTAGATATAGAAATGGTAAATGTGGTGTACAACCAGTAGGAATTAATACTATTGGTCAGTTACCAAAGATGATTGCTCAAAGGATTGGTTTGCCGAATTGTGCATTATTCACGGGGCACTGTTTCAGAAGATCTTCGGCCACCTTACTTGCTGATTCTGGGGCTAATATTTAAAAAATTAAACAACATGGCAGCTGGAAGTCAAATTCTGTTGCAGAAGGATATGTTGAAAATTCTATAGAAAATAAAAAACAATTTCCGGTGATATTCTTGGAGAACCGATTAATACCAATAACATATCACGGAATATTACTTCAGATTCAACAAACAAGATTTCTTCTGGAATTAGTTTCACTAACTATATCAACTGCGTTGTGAATATTTATAATTAAATAATAATAATTAATAAAGTGTTATTTATAAAATTACTGACATAAATAAAAGTTGTATTTTGTTTAATTCTTTTTGCCATTAGTGACATAACGAAATTTTCGTAACCAGTTGCATAAAGGTTTTCATGTAGAACGTTTTGGCACTTGTTTCGATAACAAAAGATGTTACTTTATATGTCAAAATTAGAAAACATATTTTTTAAAACTATACAATTTAAGTTTCAATTTAAAAAATATTTCATATTGAAGTTACAAAACTCCAACCGATCAAATAATAAACCATTTACATTTCATTACATAAATAGTGGAATAAAAAACAGCAATACTTACGAGATAAATGATTGAGAAACTAAAAAATTTCTCATATTTAAATACTGAGGGTAATACAAAAAACCCTCGTGCTGTCAACAAGAAACAGTCCGAGACATACTCAGTGATAAACAATCCGGCAACACTAAATTTTCACTTACCTTATTTAGGTCAATAATCTTGTTCCCAGTGCTTACTCAATAGCAAGCTCAGCAGAGCTGTAGAACGGCTAAATAATAACCGAAACCAACAAATAAATTCGCATGTTTATAAACACCCGTTGTAATCAGTATTAAATCATGTGTATTTAACAGATTTGTCTCATAGTAAATACTCTACCGCAGTAACCACGCACGACATCGGATCAGCAGTATAAATTCCCGTTTAATACGTTCTCTTTTTTTCATTCTTCCATTAGCCACCAGTTATAATCTTCGCGTTGTTTAGGAAGGTACATTTCGTTTGTTTGTTGTTTCTTGTTTGTGCCGCCAGTGTAGTTTATTATTATTATTATTAATTAAATTTACTATTTACCTAAATAAAAATGCAATTCAAATTGATTTAAACTAAATTTCACAAACTTTTCTACCAGGAATAATTAATATTAAAAACGCAGTCGTCTCCCGCCTGATTTAAATACTGAACAGAACCGTAGAAAAAAAACAATCACTGAATTTGAAACAACTTTTAAAAGCACTTACAATATTTCTAAAACAACGAAGTTTCATGACATTTCCTCGGACCCGTCTTTTTTGCTTTTTAAAAAGATTGTTTTTTCTATACCAACACATTCATTTGTTTTTGCGTGATGACGTCATCGGATATTTTTTTAAATAGAACCCCTATATTTTTTCATTAGATTCTTGTAGAGCTTAACCAGCTGAATTCAAAAATATATAATTTCAACACTTTATTCCTTCAACTTTCCGAGAAAAAAATAATAACTGATCCAATAAACGCTGCAGTTCACAGATTTCAATTCTGATTAGATTTTGTTTAGCTGCCAGAAACAGTTTCTGAGATGACTTGATTTAATTTGTTGTTTTTGCTATCAAAAGATGTAATATTCTTACATGCAATTTAATAAAACAAAATAATAAATTAGGAGGTCAAATATGATTGAGGCAACCAGAATTTAATTATTAATTAATTAATTAATTAGTTGCTTATTGTTAAATTGTTTTAAAAATGAAAAGTCCATATTTTGTGATACTGCCGATGAATTTACTATATCCATTTTACTCTCAACCGGCCCATCACAGACACAAATGGGAATATCCACATTTTTTTCAAGCCGATTTTATTGGATCGGTTATTATTTTTTTCTCGGAAAGTTGAAGAAATAAAGTATTGAAATTATACATTTTTGAATTCAGCAAGTTAAGCTCTACTAGAATTAGATGAAAAAATATAGGGGTTCTATTTAAAAAAATATCCGATGACGTCATCACACGAAAACAAATGAACGTCGGAAATGCATTGGTATAGAAAAAAGAGTCTTTTTAAAAAGCAAAATCGACGTGTCCGAGGAAATTTCATGAAACTTCGTTGTATTAGAAACAATGAATTTATTCCATATTTTTCTTCCACACTGTACATACGGAGTGTCCCCATTATAATTAAAAAAAGAAACTGGGTTATGATTTTGCCTTGAAAAAGTAGTGGAGGATATTTCATACGAGTATAATATTTTACCTACATTACGATAGATCGTCTGGTGTTTGGATCGCCAGGTCCAGCATGCACTAGTCAGTGGTCACTAGATGAAGCTACGTGCTATATCATGTGTAATCACATTTCCTTCTGTCAGGTTTGACAAACATGAAAAGACAGGGTGAGTTGTCGGTTGTCTCACCTATAGCATACTAACTTCAAACCCGGTATATGTCTGGTTGCACCGCTGACGAATGACTTTGGCTATTTACTAGCCCGTAGAGTAGTTGTTTCCTGACATTCTTCTTTTGCAATATTATTATTCGACATTATGCCTTATAATCAGTGTACCTACAGTTTAAATGAATTGGCTGACAAGCTCCTTACACCACCATATTTACTTGATACTTTCTTACCTGATAGCACTAAGCATGCTGATTCACGCTCTGCAAGAACTGTAGAAGCTGTTTTAAATGTGGTTGAAGAAAATCCAAACACAAACGATAAGAAGGACTGCTGTTGAATCCAATGTTTCAAAATGTGCAGTTCACATAGCAAAGAAAGCTAATATTGAAGCTCATATTGACATATTTTCAGCCAGTTTTGAATTCTACTTGAAAAAGTAGACAAAAAAGGGAAGGATATTTAAATAAGGTAAGAAATTGCAACATTGAACGTAACGACTTTATTTTATTATCACAGTTAACATTGTCTTCAACAAAAAAATGGACATTGAACATCTGTTTTATTATATCTTCTACAGTTTGTTAAATATTTGGTGATACATTTAAACCATAAATTGAAGAAGCTACATAAAAGACTGCAAGTTTTTTTGTGACATAAACCTCCCGACATTGCCTCCAAACAAACCAGTGATTTGCTATATCAGACTTAAATCTGGACAATCTGCTGGCCATGGTGAAAAGGACGTTCGGTATAACACCTAGGCGAGCCTCCACTCCCTCGTTACCCTTATTGAAGTTGAGGCTATTTAAGATAAGGGCTTATAGGGTTAATCCACGAACGACATGCCATTATTTGTAATCTACCCTTTGCTAAGCTCTTTCATTACTGTCGGGCCTATGCAAGCATTAGGCAATTAGCTGGTTTATATAAATAGGGCCATTTTGAATTTAAAATAGATCACAGGGCACTATCTAGGACCTAAGCCTGTGTTAAGACGGAGTCTGGTATATTTTTTAATTAGTTAACATATTCATGGCCTCCAGCTTTCACTTAATATACAGGGTGGTGCGTAATGGATGGGCCATGGAATCACTGTAGATTGTAGAAGTTACAATGATAGGAATTAGCTAAGCATGCATCAGTAATGCTACAAGTTTTACCATTTTAGTTATCTCTTTCTCCGAACATGTCAAATGTGACAGTTGCTTTAAAGATATTCAAACTGGTTTGTTATGTGATGCAATATCTATACAGCACTAAATTATATAAATTTCCTTTCACTCGCAGAACCAATTTATTTGTTATTTGATTGAACTTTGAAAAGCTTCCGTTGGGAACAAAATTGTGCTTGTACACTAGGAAACAAAACCTAAATTGGTATTTACAAATTTGTACCTCTCACTTGTATATAAAAAAAGCGCATACAAACTAAATATTTATAAGGCCAGTTTTTGATACTCGCTCGCGGTTATTCGCCTAGTGTATACGCACCCTTATGTCGCTGTTAAAATAAATATATTGCTTTGATTGTCTAAAGCCGTGAGCTGTTTTTAATTGACATTCGATCAGTACTTTTATCTAGCTTCCCCAAACTGATATTTACATAAAATTATCGTTAACAGTTACATGAGTATCTGGTACAAAATTTATTATTTATAAATCTATATAAAAATTATTATAAGACGTACTGAATACAATAATTCGTAAAGGGATTGCCAGACCCCTTGCTAAGCTTTATACAGTGTGATTAAAACCAGGTTAATGCACTATTAGGCTTACCAAATAAACAATATTAATTGATAGGTCAAGATAGATTCTTATTCCTAGGCCTCAGTCAACAGGAATATATTATTTTATCAATCTGTTTCATCAAATTTCAAAATCATTTTCGGGATCCATCCTTTATATTTAAGGTACGATTTTACACTTGACCTTCAATCTATAGAAAGAATCTTTGTTTTTATGTACAAGCATATTCGATTATAACACCCTTCTCCATTGTAAGTTTGATGAACTATAACCTATGACCTAATCTGATGTATAATAATTGACATGCTCTGACCTTTGATTTCTTCCCAAAATTTAGTTAGGATATAACTCGACAGCAACATAAATCGTGTCAGAAATTTATTAAAATATCTGACTAAGACAAAGAAATATGATTTGTTCTCAGTTCGTGCAATTTCATTCTCATTTCCTTTACATAATAAGTTCTGGTCTTAAGTAAAATTCTCGACGTGATTGCCAACATTCCCTAAAGTTAATCATTCTCAGTAATACATCGAATGATTTTCATTTCAATATTATGTCATACTATTACAGACTTTTCTAGGCTTGTATATTAATTTTACTTCCAATCGCTGATTCTAAAACTGTCAATTGTCTGAAGAGCGGTTCCAAGCGTAGCATCCTAAGAACCAACAATTTTCTTTATTTAATAATTTGAACTTTTATTTTGATCTATTTTTGTATTATTCCGTGCATTAAACACAATATTTCCTTTGATATGCTCGTATCTTTCATGAAACCTTTAATTTTCCTTTGGAGAGCCTAACAAAATTGCAACATAGTGCCACTATACGTCCAGAGAGTTCACTAAGCTATATTGGAGTTGGCATCGCATGCTGGCCGCATTAGGAGCCGTCGCTTTGCAGTTTAAGGAGTCATTACAAAATTCCGGTACAACATTTAAGAAGAGAAGCAATTCCACACATGCGGTCGCAATACCCGCAAACAGATCAAAGAAGGCGCAACTTTGTGCTCGCCTTTAACCGTCTAACAAGAATGATTCCACTACCATACACGCAGAGTACTTTCATGTTTGTCTATAAAGCAGGATGAACATGAAAAGTGGGAATTAGTAGAGTGAACAGACCCAAATGTAGCAATAAATTGGGTTCATGTTTAAATATCAAAAAGTTTCAAACTGAAACATAATTCAGTAAGAAATAATTCGCTTATGTTTCAGAAAAAATAAATGTTAGGAATTTGACCTCATCTGTCAATACAATGTAAACAAGGGCTGTAATGCTATTTGCCTAAAGTTTGTACGCAACCTCCTAGTTTAGGAGTTTTGTTCACCTTTACAAAGCAAGTAATAGATGTCGCTGACTTTTCAACGAGCGCCACCTCTTGTTTATTTAAAAAATATACCTTATTTCACCTAATCCGTTATCTATTTCTTTACCAAATGAATATTAAGCAACAATATTGGTTCACGTCTTCATTATTGTCGTCTCGATTCGGAAAATAGAATCTACTTCTCTTTCTGGTGCATGTGATGTAAAAATTGCTATGAATTTTAAACGAAACTGAAAAAGGTGTACAGTCTCGAGCTATTCTACTTGACGGGACAAAGCATTAAGCTTACTTTATTTCGGAAACTTGGAGAGAATGGAAAAGTTTCCGAATTACTTATTGAAAGAAGAGTTGTAGTCGGTCGAGAATTACAGTTATTATTACTAGGTCTCCATATTGCGCTAGTTTTGTGACCTATATCACAAGAAGCAGTAGACTCTGTAGTAATCTAAAGCCATAAACGATGAGGGAAACATAATCTAACTAGATCAAGATAAATAATAAACTGTTGGTAATACATCAATGGGTTGTTCAGGACGACCTTAGACTATATTGTATAGAGAACTAAGTGTGATAAATTTGATACTTTCACCATCGGTGTTGTTATTTGATTTATGGAAATGTCAGTCGAGAAGATGCCGATAGCGAAGAGTGGCGAAACGTTTGGAAGCATGGAGTGTGACCAGTTACCGAGGTGGGTACAGGAAAACTCGAAATACTTTCGTTATCTGAGGAGCTGTTCTGACCGTACAGCCGTAATACCAACAACACTGATTCTTTACGAGTATTACTCTTAAAATTCATCATCATAGACGTATCTCTACTCTCAACAAACACGCATACATGAAATTTACAACTACTTCTCTCAGTAGATACGTTTGAACAATATTTTTGGTTGCTACTTTGTTTAGAGGATTTCAGAAGCCTCCAGGGACCGAATTCCCAACTGCCGGCCCAGTCGACTTCGATTCCTGCTCATATTTTAGAATTATTGCGACCCATTGTAAAAGTATGCTCATAAAATGGGTAGCATCGTGTCGAATAACGTTGGGAAATATTTTATCTGGATTCCTTTTTACAGCGAGATATCATAAAACTTTGTTTTTATGTGTTGCTGCCACGACAATTTTCGGCATATTTGCCAACAAGGGGCGCATTCTAGTGTGCACGAAATGGTGTGTTTCCAATAAAGTGATACAAACCGAGCTCAAGCCTCGCTGCTTTTGCTCTGGAAAAGGTTATTCCTCGAATATTAAATGCGGCAGCTCGTGGAAATGTTGAATTGTAAACATTTCGATAGTTTACTTTACTATCTTTTACTTAGTTTCAAATTTTATAAGCGAATGACGGTCTCATGCGGCTATAAGCCAAGCATTGTCTCCAAAGCAACCCAGTGTAATATTTTAAAACAGTGGAATCAGTGATGAATGAAAGGCAGTAAAAGAAGAGGCTAGAAGACCTAGAGGAAGAAAACAGTAGTTTACTTTACTATTCTGTACTTTGTTTCAAATTTTATGAGCGAATGACAATCTCATACAGCTGTAAGCCAAACATTGTCTCCAAAGACCGTAGAAGAAGAGTAGAAGACCTAGATGAGAGACGTGGTTTAGAGGTTGAGTAGCAAATAAAGAGGACTTCAAAGAGCAAGAAACTGTAAGCAGTAAAAGAACTGAAAAATAAGAAGAGCGAAAGGAAGAGGTAGTAAACGAAGAGAGAGGGGTAGAATATGCATAAAAAAAAGAAGAGGCATTAGACATAGCTATAGAAGAAAATGATGAAGAATTAATACAGAAGTTAACTTTTAGAAAGCAGAATCATTCACTTCATATTATTGACGGAAAATAATCGAACTGCTACATCATACCTGATACAATTTCGTGACACATCATAATCTGTCTCGTATTGGCGATAGGATTTCATCCCAAATTTAATCCCGTGAGTTTTTGTGTCCCTTACAATGCGCGTATATGATATTCCCAGCATTTCATCAACACTGAATCAGGAATAATGGACTCCCTAGTTTTTAAAACCAGCAAATGTGGAACGATGAAACCAATAAACGTGAACCCATTTAAGCGACATTTGCAATTTGGTTAACAATGAATTGGTGAAACGAGAGCAATCAGTTTATTTAGCATTTAATGTAATCAGATAAAATAGCCCTGCATCAGCCATTATTGGGAATTGCCTCATTTACTAATGGGGAAATTAATATTGATAAAACCATAATTATACATCAAATTCGACGAACTATCTGCACGAAATGCATACATTGGTATCATAATTTTGCCCCAAAAAGAAGTTTTTAAATATAAAAAAAATCAATAGGGTTCAGGTCTGGGTATCGAGAAAGTCATTCAATCATTTATAATTAATAGTGTTCGAAGCTATAAAATGGCACTGTTCTAATATTTTTAAACACCCCGTACAAAAGTGCTTGCAAATATCGAAATTGTTACTAAATTTAAACAGTTTGAGTGCTTGACAGAAACGTTGTGGCAATAAATTCACAGCATGAAATGTTTTTAATATACTTCAGTTTCCCATTAAAAGTTAAATCCCTGTTGAGTGAGCCTTACAGAGAAAGTAAATTTAACACTTGTTTGCTTTAGAGCGTCTCTTTGCGGACGCGTATTTTCGCGATCGGCTACCTTTGACGTTTGACGAAGAGGAAACAAACACGTAAACATCGTTAATGTTTTAATTAAATAGTAACTTTATACATTTTCTTTACAAATATAAAAATTTGATACGGCGCTACGAACCTGTTGGAAATCTAAGCAACCCCTAACTAAACACAAGCGCAACGTAACACACTAAGACTAGTTGCAGGGCCGTCTGGGAGATGGCGCAGCTTGCCGAATCGAACGCGCTCACTGAAATGCGAAAATATTTCATTTAGTAAACGAATAAACGATCTGGCAAACGTGGAATAGCATTTTCTAAAGAAAAAAAATTGTTGATGTCAAATCTGGCAATGCAGAAGGCCATGCTATAAGTTTAAGTCCTTTGAAGGAGATATTCCACGTCTTAGAACGAGATTTATATGAACCCGTGGCTTTCTTGCTTTATATTATACAGGATGTTTCTAAATAAGTGTCGCAACGGAAAACTGTAAATTCCTCTTGAAAATAAGAACATTTTTTCCATTTCCATTTTTCTCTCCGGGCTTTCGTTTTCGAGATACACGGTTTATTTTTTTTTAGTTTTTTTTTTCCAATATCTTAGATTCCGTTCGAACTACAGGACTGAGCTTTTGTAAACACATTACCACTATTAATAGCTACTTTTTCCCACCCTTCTCGAATTTATTGGACGTGTCAGTGGTGCAGATTTTAAGGTATCGGAAAGGTTTTTCCCCCCAAAACTTTTACGCCACTGGAAAAATTGGCATTTGACAGCAAATTCTGAAGCGTCAATGAATTTTACACCAAAATAGTTCTCTTGGTTCATTGCACTAAAGTCAACCGTTGTCAATAAAAATTACTTTCTATGAACAAAAACATGCATCGCAAACACGGAATGACAGGAAACAACTACTCTGCGGGCTAATGCCCCGACCAGCATTGAATTACACCTGGAAAACCTATAGCAACAGCTAGAGTCATTCGTCAGACGCCCACCAGACATATACCGGTTTCGAGCTTATTAGCTCTCATCAGTATACCATGAGTACGCGGTGTAGAACTAACTACATCTATCGGCCGTTCGCTACTCTATGCCGGACTGAAAACGTCACAGGCACGAAGCGTTCTACATGCAGTAGACACCATTGAAAGCTGTCGACCTTTATCGCGATCGGCGAGAAACGATATGTGTGTCTACTGCATGTAGAACGCTTCGTGCCTGTGACGTTTTCAGTCCGGCATAGAGTAGCGAACGGCCGATAGATGTAGTTAGTTCTACACGGCGTACTCATGGTGCCTTCTGTCGGGTTAGACAGACGAAAGCAGCTAGGATTATTCGTCGGATACCTCACCTATGGCATACTGATGAGAGCTAATAAGCTCGAAACCGGTATATGTCTGGTGGGCGTCTGACGAATGACACTAGCTGTTGCTATAGGTTTTCCAGGTGTAATTCAATGCTGGTCGGGGCATTAGCCCGCAGAGTAGTTGTTTCCTGGAATTCCGTGTTTGCAAAATATCGTTTCTCGCCGATCGCGATAAAGGTCGACAGCTTTCAATGGTGTCTACTGCATGTAGAACGCTTCGTGCCTGTGACGTTTTCAGTCCGGCATGGAGTAGCGAACGGCCGATAGATGTAGTTAGTTTTACACCGCGTACTAAAAACATGCATCGTTTATGAAATCCATGTCAATAATATCGAAGAGTTGACCGATAGGGGTGAGGCCGCAGCGGCAGAAAGAAACATGATTCGAAGATATAATGCGTGCATTGAAATCCGCTAACGTAATTTTGAACAGTTTTTGTAAATTTTACTCGCCAAATTGATAAAAAAAGTTAAAATCCCATCTGTTGTTAAATTTCGTTAAAATTGTTAATTATTACTATCTATTTTTTGAATTACAAAAGATTTTCGAAACGTTAGCAAAATGTTTGTTTTTGTTCATAGAAAGTCATTTCTATTGAAAACGGTTGAGTTTAGAGCAATGCACCAGGAGAACTATTTTTGTGTAAAATTCACTGGCGCTTCAGAATTGGCTGTAAACTGTCAATTTTTCCAGTGGCGTAAAAGTTATGGGGAAAAACCTTTCCGATACCTTAAAATCTCCACCACTGGCACGTCTAATAAATTCGAGAAGGGTGCGAAAATGTAGCTATTAATAGTGGTAATGCGTTTACAAAAGCTCTTTCCTCTAGTTCAAACGGTTCCTAAGATATTGGAAAAAAAAACTGAAAAAAAATTAAAGTTTTGACACCATGTATCTCGAAAACGAAAGCCCGGAGAGAAAAATGGGAATAATGTTTCTGTTTCCAAGAGGAATTTACAGTTTTCCGTTGCGACACTTATTTAGGAACACCCTGTATAGGGTGTCTCAAGCTTTCTAAATTTGGGACACATGGTATTCAATAAGATGAGGTAAGCTCCATTTACAATCTACTAAAGTATTATTTTTAGGATCTGACACGACTAATGACGTTATCAATTATATGCTTTCCAGAAACATACCCAAGTTCTTTTCCTGTTAAGAAGCTCTCTCTTTTATATCATCTTAAAAAGTCTCAAAATAAATGACACCTTAAAATCACATTAACGGTAGAATGATTAAGTAGTCGCTGGAAAATAATTGAATGATCGTTGCTTAAAGTGCATAAATGTAATTAAAAATAAATAGAAGAATTAAACTCGATAATTTTTTTTAATCTGATGCTATTTTTAGTGTCAATTGCTATTATTATAATTTTGTGTATCTTAATTTAAGTTTGTTTTGGTTTCTGTATTTTGTATGTTTAGTATTTCTCTTTCTTATTTCTTACATATTGTTTGTTTGTTATTTCTACTGTATATTTTCTTCGTATATCTTTTTTTGTATGTGTTTTCCATTGTGTAATTGGGCATTCGCCTGTTGAATTGTGTAAAGTAAAATAAAGTAAAATAAAATAAAATTATTTAATACAGTTAAAACAAAAGATGATGATAACAATAACTAAACTTAAAAAATGAGGCAAACGCCCTTATATGTACTACAAACATATTACAATCTATGACCTGGTCAAATTTAATTTCCGGCTAGCCTGTCCTATAGAGTTTCGCGGATTTTATTCGAAATACTGTAACAGCCTAGCTGTATTAACATTGTTTCTTACCCTTTGGCCAATTATTGGATTCTTCTGAATAGAAAATGCATCGAGTAGTACATTCACTGATGTTGCCAGTGCTGCGAAGAATGCAGCTCATTGTCCGTGTAAATTCGTGCATATGCGAGCGTCAATTTAAGATCGCCGCGGGAGTTCAAGGGAAAGACGGGTGTCCTGAACCGTGCACAGAACTACCTCGTGTGGCTCAGTTCAATGTACCGCGACGCGCTCGCGTAGACACCCCGATAATTCATCTGGTCTACTACTCAATAGAGAAGGGCGGACAGAATGCGATTTTAACGAAAGCACGACGGCTTGACACAGCGGACAGCGTCGGCAGGCGTAGGATGCTGTTTAGCTGCACTAATTAACCAAATTATTTTATTAATAAATTTTAGTAATTATTACGCCGCGAAAATATATAAATATCTAATTTTTTTGGCAGTTCTGCAGCTCTGCAGCACCTATACACCAGCCGCCACTGACTTTATCGCTCTTCTTAACTTTTTTGCGACTCACCGTAAATTAGCAACATATCACCTTTTTCTGAATGAGAAAACATTTTGTAAGCAAAAAAGTTTAACGTTCGTATTGAGTTATGACAAGTGTTTTGGTGACATTTATGCGCTCTAAGCATCGAGCATTCAATTATTTTCCAACGATTTCTTCATCCTTCCACCGCTAATGTGATTTTTAAGTGGTATTTAAAAGAGAAGTAATACAGAAAAATTTCTCCAATAAAAGTGTATTAGAAGAAAGAGAACTTTTTAACAAGGAAAAAAAATGGGTATGTTTCTGGAAAAAACATAATCGATGATGTCATTAATGGTTTTTATCAACCCTAAGATAATACTCGATTGAAAAGGGAGCTTACTTCATCCCATTTAACAACACGCTTTCCAATTGTTATTTATTTTTTTGTATCCCCACAGTAGGCCCATACCATCTAATTTGAGACATTTGTACAGACTTGACAACTAGATGACTCTCACCTCGTTCAGGCCTGGGTTCCCTCGCACTGGACAGTCGCAGTACCGCCTCCTCGCGGTAGATGTCCTCAATCACGGCGATGCACTGCAGTTTGAGCTTGCCGCCGTCAAAGTGGTACTCCGATAGCACCATGTTCAGAGAAAGGTCGCTCCAAGCCAACTCCTGGTACTGTCGTGGGGTAAGGGGCTCCGTCCTGGCCACCTGCAACAAGGAATACATCGATCTTTACCCGTAACATTCCTTAAAACAACCATGAATCATTCTAGAACTCGTTATATCCAAAATATAGATGACGGTTCTGTGTTAATTATTTCAGACTTGTATACAAATGATCATTGTCTGGCATACTGTGTTTAGCATTGCTTAAAAGTAACAATAAATCACTATAGGACTCGTGATAGGCAATCACATCCATTTCTTTTTAATATTGTTATTGGAACTACAGATGCTAGCTGTGGGAAGTAAAAACTTGTTCATATAAGGTAATGTCAATGTATTCAATATTTGCTGTGCTTTTACCTAAAAAACCCTAGTTTTTTATATCGGTTTGGTATCAGAGAGCAGACATATGACGTCATTGATAGGAATTGTAGTATGTTAGCATAAATACCTTTAAAATATAGTAAAAAAAACTAGTTCCTGAATAAACGGTTTTATTATTGATTTAGGTAATAGCGAAGTGAACATTCAAAAAATCTTCTCTCTCTTTATGGAGTAAAAATAAAAGGTTTAGTTTCATAAATAGCTTGTTAGTGGGAATTATAATAACCTTACTACAAATACTCAGCTATATGCTGGCCAATTATGTTCCAGCTCTCGAGCAGTGATAACGGGGAATAATATACTTTAAAAGACGCTTATTAGAAAAAACGTGTTATTACTTCAGTACTCTGTAAGTCCTTTTCCAATTTGTTTTTAAGTTTATTTGAATCCGCTCGATAGTACATTATTCTCCTGAGTAAACGAAAGGCTACAGTTTCGAATACCCACTTTACGTTCTTTCACTGTCACAACTATCTACAAACAAGCCAATTCCTGATATTGACTGATTAAATAAGAACTCTGGTGCACTCTGCATAATTGTTTCGACTTCTACCAACTTTAAATAATATCCTTTTGAATTTAACTTCTTGTAAACTGGCTACAAGTTTCAAAATAAACTTCCAGGATTAACTCGGAAATTGAAAACTTTTTGCACGGGTATTTGTCTTACTGATGCCAATATTGACTCGTAATTATGGACTAGTTCCGAATACCCCAAAAGCTGACGACGTATAGAGTGATATATTTTAAAGCAGTGTGCAGATAAGGAGCAGAACTTATTCGTTAAATTTTTTTAGTCGTTTTTTCGTACAGTGAACTTTATTCCAGTCTAATTAACTCTCCGTATAAAAGACACAAGTGGACTTAGATCAGGTGGCATAGTAGGCTGTCTGTTGTTACTACTCCTTTATCTTCCTATCTTTAATTAAGGACGATTTAAAATTGATGGCATCCTCTCGAAATTATTGCTTAGAAATCTAGACAGGCCGTTGAAAGCATGGGGTTGCATCTCGACCCTCGACGGCTTCCGGATTATTGTCCGTTAATTATAGCTGTCTGTCGTTCCAGGAAAATCCATTTTTCTTATTATTAATAATGAAATACTCTGCTAATTAGACAGCTCGAGCAGCGAGCGCTGCTTTCACTCCTTTCGAAGAACAAAACAAACAAAAAATACGAAGCAAGTCGATCCATTGTGCATATTTTATTAATTTACTTATTAAATATTGTAAAGCAAGGGGTTTTGTTAATTAAATGGAAAAATTTCATGCCCGAGCTTTTTATATAGGATAATATTTTTGCTGTGGTGTTCAGTGAATACCGAAAAAACAACGGTTGATAATGATAGTAGATTGAGATAGAAGAAATTAGAAAAAAAAAATATATTGTAAATTTCACTTGACAGGCCGATTTACTGGTTTTGGGCAAGTATGACATTCACAAGTAATTTCATGACCTGTACTTTTAAAAATAGGTAACTGGAAATGGTTCTTTTAGTGTACTGAATGTATCCAATTTTATTTAGTTTTATTAATTCACTTATTTCACCCAAAACAAAGACAGTTTTACTAATTTTGGCCAGTATGACACTCACAAATAATTTCATGTCCTGTACTTTTAGAAACAACTAGACACTGTTCTTTTGTCAGTATAATGAATGTATATAACTTCATTTAATTTGATAACTCACATATTTTACCCAAAAGATGTTAATGGATATGTTTTACTGAGATGTATTTGACAGTGTTACTTATTTTGGCAAGTATGACACTCACAAATAGCTTCATGACCTGTATTTTTAAAAACAACTGGAAACTGTTTATTATTTCAGTATAATGAATGTGGTTAACCATTGTCTTTGTTAACTCACATATTCCCTCTACAACATGTATGTCTGCAGTGATGTGTTTGACTATTTTACTGATTTAGATTAGCATGACACTCACAAGTAGTTTTATCACCTGTATTTTTAAAAACAACCGGAAACTGTTTTTTTTTTAGTGCAATTAATGTGTCTGACTTCATTTACTTCTGTTAACTCACGTATTTCACCCAACATATGTATGTATCTGTATTGGGATGTTTTTGACTTCTTTGGCCAATATAACACTCACAATTTTAAAAACAACTGGTGTTTTCAAGTATACTGAATGTCCAATTCCATTTTACTTTGTTAACTCACATATTTCAACCAAAAACGATTTGTGTACTAGGATGTGTTTGCCTACTTTACTAATTTTGACCAGTACGACACTCACAAGTAGTTGTCATGACCTATACTATTAAACAACAACTAAAAATTGTTTATTTTCTTAGTATAATGAGTGTCTCCAAGTCCAATCATTCATTGATTTCTCTTCGTTAACTCACGTATTCATCCAAATCATATTTCTAGATATATGTATGCTAGAATTAGTACAAATTAGTGAAAGTCTGGGGCAGGACCGTACTTGAATTTCATCTATGAATTTAGCTACAAGCCTAGTATAATTATAAACACTTTTCTCGGTGTACCTACTGTGAGATCATTCAGGACAAATTTCAGCGATGCTCTTGGACGAGCTGGACGCGAGGTACAATTGGCCTTGAGGGTGTCTCCATAGTCTAGAGGTTCTCTGCCAACGCTGATTTCTGGGGGAAAGTCTGGCAACTCTGTAATAAAAAAAAACATTGTTATGTAATACGTATCAGTGCATATTTTTATGTTATCCGAATTAAAAGTGTAGCATGAAAACTTTTATTTACTATAGTAAAATTTGGCTATGTTGACAGCGAGGTTTTTTGTTTGAATTATTGAATTTCTTTAATTTTACGGATTATTCTTTAAATATAACAGAAGTGTTACATATTGACGTAGCTTCCATATGTTACTGTCAAGACCCAATATAGCTCCCCTAAGAAAATAACCGATCGAGGAATATCGATTTTTCGTATATTCTTATACATCTGCACCAAATTTCTGTTTCTATTGTGAAATAATGACGCCAGATGGCATTTTCTAAAATCGTTATTCCAACTCAACACGTTATCGTTATCACTATCACTGATTATCAGTACTTAACAAACATTCTTTTGGCATGTCAACCTTTTCATTGTTTGAATAATGCGTCATATTTTATTTAATCACACTGTATTTCACGAAAAATATTAATTAAATACACAAAACACATAAGAGAAAAACACTGCCCGTTAAAATAATAAGACGATACGATATCACTCGCAACTTGGCTTTGCCACAGCTTATTCATTTGCCCTGGGCCATAGTAGTACACTGGTATCAACATAGCCTCATCGTCGAGACCTACTTGTTACCTGTGCCTGCGGCACGAGTTTCTTGTTTACATGCGATTGACTATGGTTAAATATTTGACTTTGCCATCTCTTGATATTGAACGTATAAATCAAGCTAGTTATTTTGTTATTCCATGTTTTGTGTTTATTTTTAAAATCTGTTTCACCCTCTATGAAATTGCAAAGTACGAAATGGTTAGCACTGACACGTTATTTGAGCTTATGTGGCGAAAATTAACTTTAAGATATTGTGTTTTGTGATTCTTCATAAAATGGTTTAAAGGGATAATTTGTGAGAATATTTCTAACAAAGTACAATGGTATTAACTTGTGAAATATGGATAACTTTTTAAATAGTTGGTTTTTCAGTAAGTAGGTGAGCTTTTATGCACGTTTATTGATAATATTTGGAATCATTGAGCAATGTAACTACCTAAACACTTTAATTGATAGTATCGAACTTGCGGAAATTCATATTTTAATAGTTTATGATAAATTTGCTTTACTCATTGCTAAAAACAAGTGTTTTTAAATTAGAAACAACGGCAAAAATTGAAATTACGTTTAAAAAATATTTATCTCACAGACATGGCAACCTCGCCTTCTATAAATCATATGGATTATTTTATTAGGATACTGTTACGATTTTTTATTAAGTACATTTCACATATTTTCATAAATAATAATTATTTTCAATCAATAAATAGTATTTTCGGACATGGCGGGACATCTATGAGCGTAAATTAAAAATATTCATGTTTAAAGACCGTGACCACAGGTATCAGTCGCGATAGATAAAACGAACGGTTTTTTTGAGTTCTTCCTTCTTTTTCAATTCGATAAAATGGCCAGCTAACGTGGACGTGAGCAAATAAATGATTTTGGTGAAATTTTGTCGTTGTTTATACGGATTGAAACGCCACGAGTAGCAAGAAAGGACGTCGCTTTTTATGGGGAAATTTGAAGATAGGCGTCGTCTTATAGTTGTATTAATTAAGGCCATAATATTTCTGCAACGTCTCCTTTGTTAGGGAATTCGGCATTGGAGGTAAGCGTACTTTAACTTAATAAATAAATTTTTATTCATTGAAGTGTTAAACTCGTTACGTAACCGCACTATGCAAGATACTTATGCGTAACTTGTATTTTTAGACGTTTTTCTTACGTGTACCTGGGAGGCAAATTGGCAGTTCCTCCTTTTTTTCTCTTTTGGGAGGACGATTGTTGTGTAAGTCCTGTATGCCAGAGTTTTACCATCTACATGACAGCAGTAGGAATTTAGGGACAATTCACTCCTCCAGCACGGTCATCCACAGTCCCGTACCACCCAATACGACTTCTACCGCTATACAGGGCGTAACAGATAAGTACCAAGTACCAATTAATTACATCACCATCGTTCATTGATTCACCTGATAAGTTTGGTCCGTATTAATGCGTATTGTGCGTAATATGCGCAAAAATATATTATAAACCTAAACCTAGTTTTTATTAGAATAAGTATATATATATTTTTGTATGTCAAGCTAGAGATAATGTACTAGTTGATAATTTTGCAAGAAAAAGGGCCCTTTGGCTTATTTTTTTTTATATTTTATGTTAATTTTATTTATATATCTGTTTCACAAAATGTAGGAAAATTTCACACTGCAATAAACTTATATTGAATGTTAGTGATTTCTTCATTATAGTTTTTTTTTTGGTTGAGGGCTCTTTCAGGAAATCACTTGGCGCCCAAAAGACACCATTTTGTTGTTTCGTTATTGTTTTCTTTTTATTATACGAACCCACGCCCCCGCTGAAATTCCAACTAGCCAAAATAAAAAGTAGTGTTTTTTTTATACTATTTCATATTACCTGAGTTTGTAGTATAAAAAAAAGGGTAACAATACATCAGTGGTCTATCTGGTCAGCAGTCCTCAAATTGTGGGTATTTTTCTTAAAAATTGATATCTCCGTAAATATTTGAAATTTTTAAAGATAAATAACTTCCACTAGACGAATTACACCTGCATTTAAAATTTTTTTAGTTATTTAAGGTTCACTCTGTATATCCAATCTACAGGTTGAAAGAAATAAATTTGTTTTCCATTATCATTCCCAGAGTTTTTTTGACATGTCGGCAATTCGCAAAAGCGATTTTTGCTTTTTCGCGTTAACATATCTTTGGTTGGGCGTATTGACAAAAAACGTACGTCTAAATTAAGTAACCCTGTTTTAAATTAATTAAAAATACCACCTAGGGGCGTATTTCAGCTGTACCGGAGTTGTGAAAAGAAAAATAAACAGGAGAGACGGATGAAAGTGAACTATGCAAGCATCAAGCTAGCATTTAAATTTGAGTGCATGGCTTTTTGCAGTTAGCGCGTGTTTGTTTTAAAATTTATGGAATATGTTCTGCTAACAACTGCAATTTTAATTAAAAATCAAAGAATTAACTAGTTTCAAATATATCGATCAGTTCCTATTCAGTTGCATGTGGCAATGAACGTCATATGAAATAAAAATTTAATGATTATACAGCACCACAATAAAAATGGCTTGTTTAACGTCATCAATCAAGGTCGGTCCAAGGTCAAATAGAAAGACATATGCATAAATTCGCAGAATTAACCTCATCTAGCCAACACAACATCATAGTTCCTATAATCTCATAACTCTATAACCAATGCATAGAAGCGCTAAAGGCCGTATAACTGTTAAGGATATGTGCGGTTCATTCTCTTTTATCTATTTTCTTACACTTAAAAGATCTGTGCAATGACTATCTTTTAGCAACGTCAAAAACATGAACGTAATGTGGTTCTGTCCATTTGCATATCTGTATTTCGAGTTGTCCTTGAAATGCCCTTGAAGCTAACCTGATAGGATCAAATGAACACCGAATTCGAGTTCAGCGATCTCATAAGGATAACTGTACGTTGGTTTTGTTAATTCACATATTTGATATTTGACCTTGGAATGACCTTGAAGCTGACCTAATTCAGATTCAACGTCCCCAAAAACATGAACACAATATGGTTCTGTTCTGTCTATTTGAATATCTCGGTTTATCATTGAAATGCCC
This sequence comes from Monochamus saltuarius, assembly GCA_025584915.1. Taxonomy (NCBI): domain Eukaryota; kingdom Metazoa; phylum Arthropoda; class Insecta; order Coleoptera; family Cerambycidae; genus Monochamus; species Monochamus saltuarius. Next base: position 3,271,753 of record CM046728.1, on the reverse strand, counting down.
TTGAAGCTAACTTGATGGGGCCAAATGAACCATGGATTCGAATGCAGCAACCTCATGATTTTGTTTACTCACATATGTTATGAGTTGGCCTTGGAATGACCATGAAGCTGACCTGATGGGGTAAAATAAGCCCTATTTTGTTGTAGTTTAACTAATTTGCCTATAAGGTTGTTGCTATAGAGCAGGCGTTATGCTAAGATGTTTAAAAACTATACAAACATTACAAAAAAATCTCAAATTTTTGAACATTAAACCCCAATAATTACACTCGGTATTAATTCTTCATAAAACTTCAGTATGAGTGGCGCAGATTCTAATGATACTGAACATTCTGAAATAGAAAATGAAGCGGCAGCTGTCTTATGTAGATTGATTTCTCAGAAATAGAAGAAATTTTACCAAAAAACTTTACAAAGTTTGATATTTGGTTGCCGAAAATAAGATATGTAATTCGGAGAAAGTTATACTAGCATACTTGTCCCAGTTATCTTTAAAATGTGCACCCCTACATTATGGAGTAATTATTTTATGATATCAACTACAATTTATTTGAATAAAAATATACATAATAATATACAGTATGCGCCAAAAGTATGGAATAAATTCAATAAAAACGAAACAATTATTTTTTGGGAAAAATCCTCGAACAGGTCGATTTTTAATTTAAAAAATACATATTTTAGCGTAAAATGCGATTTTAAAATGTCATTTGTTTTCGAGTAATGACGTCATCGATTTTTTTTTAAATGGCAACATCATATATTTTTCCTTGATTCTGAAAGATCGTTTAATTCTCTATCAGACAGTACTAAAATTTTGCCCTCTTACATAGGAAAGTTTTCAAGTAAATGACGATTGAATGTTAGAAAACGTAAATTTTATCCATAAAAAAGTAACAATTCTGAGGTATGTAAAATAAAATACAATTGATTAAATTTTATACTAAATTACGCTATTTACGCTAAAATATGTATTTTTTAAATTAAAAATCGACCTGTTCGAGGATTTTTCCCAAAAAATAATTGTTTCGTTTTTATTGAATTTATTCCATACTTTTGGCGCATACTGTATAATAATAAGTCATCAGCTTTAGATGTGTTTTTCTCGAAAACCGTAGCTCCAAGCGACTTCAATAAGGTAACCTTTCTTAACTATAAAAGGCTGGGGAAGAGATTTTTCTAGTCCAAAATAATATACAGGGTAAAACAAAAAAGTTTTAACGGTTTAAATGGTTCGAAATCGTCGCCGATGGCGCCCTCTAGAAGATATACCAAAATTGACAATAAAATTGAATTTGCCATCCTAAGAAACCCCTGGATACAAAATTTCGTGAAATTAACGTAAAACAGTCAAAAGTTATTAAAGAAAACGCGATTTATTTTGTAACCTTTGACACCCTGTAGCTCCGTGATTATCAACTTTTATGTGGCGAAACGCTGTCCCAACCTTTTAGGGACACCTTGTATATATTTCGAAGCTGTTGCTTGGTAGTGTGCGTCAGAGTACCAAATACATTCATACCGATTGGACTTAGTAGAAATGGAATTGTTGTAGAATTCTAACATATTTTTTACTGTTATTGCCTTTTTTAAATCCAAAGAAACTTGGATTGGCATTCATAAGGGATTTCTTTTCTGACTTTTATTAGCGAAGCTGCGGTCGACCAATCTCTCCACGCCTCCATGTAAATTCATGAACCGATGCCCTTGTTCGCGGGCATGTGTAGAATATTCATGGGCAGCCCATACGTGATTTATTATTTACATGGCAGCCTCGACTTTGCGTCTGATAATCAATTTGGTGGCGATGCACTGATAAGGACGTTTTTGAAGCTCAACATGACATCATCAATAGCTGAGCATCAATGTTTGTATGAGTTTTGAGTTCGTACTCCAATAATTTCAGAAAGAAATCATATTTTAGTAGTAGTTTTCTACGTTCATGCAAAAAACAAAACTTTACTGAACTATATTTAGTGGAGAAAGTGGTTCTTTATTGCACTAGTGTAATAAAATGTTTATTGCATTCATCTGTCATTCTGCTACAGCGTTTTGTCATCATGGCAAACATAAACGTTCAAATCGATGTCATATTTTCCTATACTTAGTGTCATCTAAATAAAACATTGTCTATAGTATTTATACCAGTAGGTTGTTTGGTACCTTTACCAAACCAACACTATATCGAGTGAAACTCTCTCTCAGTTTCAGAGTAACTTCTGAAGAAGAGAGCGATATGTCTCTCGAAACGTCAGGAGTTCTAACCCGACGACGTGGCAACCAGCCCGGAAATCACCTGACCATTAACGACAGCCACGGAAGCCTACAAACTAAGCCATTTTTGATATTTGAAAAACTAATGTAAATATTTGCATCACAAAAAAGTTACTACGGTAAGTAATTGGATATTTGAAATATATATAACATTGAGGCATTCTATCAACATGAACAACAATAAATTCTGAAATTTCATATTTTTCAGTCAAAAAAGCCAAAGCACAATACAGTTATGGCAAATTTTACCCCTCTCCCTCCAGATTGGAACGTATGTTAATAACATTTTTAAATTTTAGTAATAGTGGGCACGTAAGGGCTTCATTAGTTACCAAATTTCATAAAAAATCATAGTCTGGCTTACCATAAGGACGAATTTTTGAATGAAGAAAAAGTTATCTTTTTCGACAATTTTTTTGACGCTCTTCACCATTCAATTTCGTTGAGACAGTTGCGCTCGTCGACAATTTCTCAGCCACCTAGTGTTTATGACAAAATAAGCCCGAAGAAATTTTTTACCGGCGGTGGAGTGTCGACGCGTAGTAGAAAAACAATCTCGAGCTCTTCCGTCTCGATGTTTTCGACGTTCGATGCTTATTCGGCCGTCGTCTAGCCCGACTAGCTATATATTGATTTATGGCCTGCCTTTGACACGTCCAATCATTTAATTCAACTAATATAAACTTGTTAAGACTCTAAGTATGATTAATGATGGGGGAAATATGTAACTAATGTCAACTAATTCAAGATTGATTTATCTCGAAGAATATCTGTTTCGGGTAAGGGTTTCTCGACCCTTCAGAGCTTCCGCTGTTTTTCTGTGTATTTCCCGCAGGATTATGTGTACCTAAACACTCTAAAATTTGCAGGGGACGAGCTTTTTGCCACGGAGGTTTAACGGAAACCGTACAAAAAAGAGAATTTGTTTGATGATTTGTTTGTTTTATCTTGTCGCATTAGCTCTTGTGTGGCATGAAGCAACGTATTATTATTATATTGTTGGTCTTGTTACATAAAAGAAAACTACAAAGAGTAACAAAATAATAATGCAAATGTCCTTATATTGATCCAACTGATGATATATTAACATTAGAAAAACCATAGATTCAAGACAAATAGGATCATTTTGGAATTCGAATGAATCTTTATTAAGGGTGTCCAATAAACTTTCGTCCGAATTCCTCTAAATTGCAATACATTTTTTATTGAAAGTGTTGAACTCCAACTAAATTTCTTCTAAATTTGAATTAGAGGTATGGAAGCTACTCCATTTCAACATTTAGGTAAATAAAATTCCAATTGCACAAATTCCAAATGAATTTCAACTGAATTCCAAATGAATTTAGACTTTATTCAAGATTCTTTGAATAAATATTTTATATTTATAATATAAAAGCTCAATCCAGGTATCTCGCATCGATTCAGATGATGATCTATTAAGATTAACATTTTATTTGGTTAAATATGAATCTGAAATTGAAATTCGTTTTGGCATAAGTGTTTATGTATTTTCCTGGACAAATTGAAAATAAATTGGGATTGAACAAATTCAACTGAATTCCACTAAATTTAAACACTTTTTTTTAAAGACTTGAATTCCAATAGAATTTCTTCAAAATTTCAATCAAAATTATAAAAAATATTCAGTTCCAATAAATTTGAAACGAATTTAAATATAATTCCATTTGGACGAATGGCAAACAGCCCGACCCATTCATATACCGTCTTCGAGCTTGCTAGTTCTCATTAATATGCCATAGATGAGGCAACCGACAACTAATTCTGGCTGTTTGTGTATGTCAAACTTGACTAGTGAACACTACTTCATGCTGGAATCTAAGGGTTTGAACCTTGAGCCTTGCACGCAGTACTGTACAGACGATTTTATTCAAGGGCCCATTGAGAAATTGTTTTATACACATTGACTTGAGTTTTTATCTTAAATCTGCTACTATAGTAATTCTGTATTTCTAACAACAATCAATATCTGTGTAACAATGTCCTACTTGATGGAATACAACAAATTATTTATTTAGGAATCACAAAAAGAGCTATTTCTCTTTGTAAAGCTTTTAGACGTACTAATTGCACAAAGTGGCCCTAACGTAAAAAGTTGGAACTTTGGCAAAAAGATCGTTAATTTCATCAGAGTAAAAAGTTACAAGAAAATTAGTTTAGTGCACGTGAACCAAGGAATTTCCTGGTTGAGGCATTATTGATCCTAGAAACTAAAAATAAGGACCAACAGCAGCATTCTTCTCTGCTCTGAGATATATAGAGCTAGTTTTTACAGAAATATATCAAACCGGAGTAAATATACAATCCTTTTATTCGCATAATTTTTGCAGGACTGCATCAGTGAGACGAATTTAGACGAAATCTGTGGTTAAAGCAACGAAGAGGGTGTTAGGAGGTTCATACACGTCTATATAAACGTTTTTATATTAATCAGTTGTAGAAATTCAACGTTTATTCGTAGTTTATCGTTGAGAATTTACAATGATATTTATACAGGTGATATAGTTTTAACGCAGTTTTCAAAAAGTCTTTGAAAGGGTTTTTAATGGCATATAGTTTTAAAAACGTTTTGAAATCGTTTCTTTTACATTAATCTTTGATCTGTGGAAATATGTATGACTAGAACATAATTTCTTTTAACTAGGACCTTAATTGAAGAAGATTAGGGGGTCCTTATACGTTTCTATAAACGTTTTTATGTAATTTTGCATTTCCGCTTAAAGTACCTTAAAGTAAATTTCAAACAGTTTTAAGAGAGTCTTTAATGACTAGAACTATAAAAACGCTTTAAAGATTTTTTTTTCAATTAAACTTTGACCTATGCAGAGGTGTATGACTGGGACACACTTTTCTGAAATTTTTGACCAGAACCTTAATTAGAGAAGATTAAAGGCTCCTTATACGTTTATATGTAATCTTACATTTCAATTTTAAAGTACCTACCTCTTCCTTATTATTTTAGTTTTACGCAAAGGTAATGTCACGACAAATTTCTTCATATTTTTTTTTATCATAGTTGTAATTGTAGGGAGAGGATTGGGAGGTCCATACACGTTTATATAAAGGTTTTTATATTATTCAGTCGTAGGAATTTAAAGTTTATTCGTAGTTTATCGTTCAAAATTTACAGTAATACACATGGAATTAGTATAGTTTTAAAGTAAATTTCAAACAGTTTTTAAAAAGGGTCTTCAATGACAAAAACGTTTTAAATATATTTTTTTAAATTAAACTTTGATCTGTGGAGAGATGTATGACTAAGAGACATTTCTTTGAAACTTTTGACTAGAACCTTAAATAGACAATATTAAGTGGTGTTTATACGTTTATATGAGTATAAACGTTGTCACGTAATTTTGCATTTCAATTTAATGTACCTATCTCTTCGCTGTTATTTTTGTTAAACGTAAAGACAATGGTAGGACAAGTTTCTTCATAATATTTATATTATGATCACAGTTATAATTACAGAAGAAGGGTACATACACGTTTATATAAACGTTTATACAGATTCGGAAATTGCGGATCTTTACAGAAAAAGTAGAAATTGCCGCTTCATTCCAGGGAAGATACGAACTTTAAGAGGGGCGGCGACGTGCATTGGTCTAGCATTCCCCACTACTACGGTAATCGGTTCCATATTGCCAACGCCAATTTGCTATTGCAAATCTAACTGTCCGGTCAACTGATGCCAGTGTTGTCAGATCTCATGCATTCCGAGGAAATCTCATGCTCTCATATTTTGATTACAAAATCTCATGCTTCTTAATAGACACAAAACGAAATAATAAAATTATTAAAATCACTCTTTGAAATCTACCAAAACAAAGACCTAACTAGAAATAAAGGCAAAATCGAGGGCAAAATTGAATGGATAGAGGTAGGTATCTACAATATTTGGGTACTTGAAATGTCCTTTATTGTAGACTGCTCTCTTAATAATTAGCAATGAATACATAAACGGGTATGACAGTCTACGGATATGCGGTGTGTGTGCTGTATTGACGCTGTATTGCAGTGATTCTTAACTCTATTCCGTAAGGGTACCTACATTTTCTGGAAACAACAGATTTTACGACCCGTGAGTCACCCTGCGTCACGTCAACTGCGCCTCAACGTTCGCCCGGCCTAACAATAAAATAAATTAGAAAGGTTACGCGGTTAATAACTTTTAAGTAAGTACCTGTAACTACCTACTTACAATGTAATATTATGATAAAATAGCAGAACATAAAGCTTTTTAATGAAATAAAAATGGCATTACAAAAGTAATTAAAAATTAAGCTGTGTCAAGAGGTGTTTTTTGATAAATTAAGCCATCTCATGCTTTTTTCTCCAAACCTCATGCTCCTTTGAAATTATTCTCATGCACTGAATTTTTCCCACCTGGCAACACTGCTTGATGCAAACACGCTGTGGTCGAAGTATGCGTGTAGCATGACACAAATACACGCAAGCGGCAAAATACAATTCACCATCAAGATCCTCACTTTCCAAATCTGTATATTATTCATTATTAGCAATTTTACACTTATGCATGGGTTATCGTTTAAAATACTCACTTTTGTCATTAGATCATATAGTTTTTCAAAGACACCTTCAAAGACATAAAGTTCACAATCAGGGCGAGATACACGTTTATGTAAGCGTTTTTATATAACCCGTTGTCAACCTTAATGCTGGAAAGTTTGTGTATAGGCTTAACATGCTGCTGTGATTGATCCAAAACACAGGTACAGGACAAAATAACCAGATAAATATCACTAAAGGGATATACACTTTAGAGAGGAGTTTTTATCAAAATTCGCGTTTATTGTTTCGTCCCGGGAACGGAAATCCTATCTCGAAAGACCTTTGAGTTCTCTTTGAACTTCGCGTTTTGATATTTTATCCCTACCTTAAATATACTTAACAAGAGACTGGAAATAATTTGTATGGTTCAAAGAATTCATGGCGAGCTTAATTGACTGCTTTCGTCGTATAGGTGTAACAATAAGTTGGCGGGGGAGTGAAATTTGGTTTGTATGAAAATCGTTCTCTTTGACAAAATACATCAAGTTAAACGTGTTGTACGTAAATTTAGCTCGCCGCTTTTTATAAAGCGCCAGTGGCGGGTTGTGACTTTTTAAACAAGTGAGACTAACAAGACTGTTCCAAATCTAACTACAGCATGAACATTTTTTGGAGACTTTCTTCGGTATTAGCACAATCCTCTCCAATCCTAATAAAATTCCTACCCCTATTCTCGAGGGTGCAGGACACGAATCTAATATTAGTTTCTGTGGTAGTCTAGTTAAAAAAAATTGAAAATTGTAACAGGAGGGGGTGGAGAAGACTTTATCGCCTGAAGCTATTTATTTGCGTCATAATTTTAGTTTTTCTTTAGTTTGATTGGGTTTTTGCCACACTTCTGAAAAAAATAAAATTAATTAAATAAGGGTTATTTTTGAAACTAAGTTTGCCTAACCAAAAAATATCACACTGAAAAAAGCTGATAAGTAAAAAATAACAAAAATTGCATCACTATCACTAAAAAATCCAAAGATAAAAAAGAAAATGTGATTTATTTCTTCAATTTTGGCAAAATGTACCTGTTATTATTGATTTTGGTCGATTTTTGGATATTTTTAGGATAAGCTAAAGTAAATCGACTTATTTTTGTCGCAGTATTATGCTGTTACAGTATGGCCCATTACTTACGCAACAATTTGACTTTACTTTTAGATAAATTGCATGCATCATGAGATTTAGATGCGTTTTTCTCAGAAACCATTGCTTCTAGCGACATCAACAAGGTGTACCGTTTTTAACTAGAAAAGATAGTGAAGAAAATTTTTCCAGTCCAAAATGATACACAGTGTAGCACAAAAAAGTCGTAGCGATTTAAAAGGGTTCAAACCTTCATTGGTGGCGCCCTCTAGCAGATACACCAAAATCGTCGACATATTCGAATTTCTAGTATCAAGAAACCCCCCTATACCAAATTTCATAAAACACGGTAGATGCAATCGAAAAATAATAAAGAAAATGTGATTTATTTCTTCAACTTTGACACCCTGTAGCTCCGTTAGTATCAACTTTTGGATTAAAGTAAGTTGGGTCATTCAGCTTATTTTTATCCATACTATCTACATCTGAGGTTTGGCCCTTTACTGAACACCATGTAGAGTGTTTTCATTAAACCAGATTAGTAAATTTAGATAGATTAATTTTTTTAGATAGAGCTTTGTCTGTGCAATTATTTATTAGCATACCTAGATGTTTGGTGTCAGAGAGCATTTATTGATAGGAATTGTAGGAGATTTGATTTATATCTTTCTAATACAGTAAAAAACATATTTTGTATATCTTAATCACTGTTAATTTAAAATATTTGTATGACGTGTTCGCATCATCAAGCTGTGGCTTGCTGATTTCCAAAAATCTAACAAATCGTATACGAAACTATCACAAAACGAAAATTCGCTGAAAAACTGTGAATGTGATGTTTTGAGACGATATATTTTTCTGTAACAAAATCGTTCTCTTCCAGCTACGCTCCCGAGCCCGTTCCGTCTACTGTCCTTTGATATACGACAATATAAAGCATTTACACTCGTCATGGCATTAACAAGAGAAAGGACTGGAACTTCCACAGTACCGTCTAGCGACTGCCGACAATAGAAAAGTTACAAATGACGTCCCTTTTATACAATATTCATCGTAGAAACTTATTCTATTCTGCGGACTCGCAGATAATACACGAAATATTATTTCGCGTCGTAAAATGGCCGCCGGAGCGATGGCACGCCACGGAATAAATATGAAAAATGTCCCGAACTTCGGCTATTAAACTCGAAAATCAATTGATAGACGGTAATGTCTTCAAATAAAAACCGCGTGATGGGTAGGGTGGAGAAGAAAAATATATGAACGGCAACGGAACGGTCTCTATTTTACTTTCGCGGATACGACGATATAAAAGGCTGTCTTGGAACGGGTAAAAAATTGCACGTAAGGAGTTTAGTATGCATATTACTCAGAGGCGAACAAAGTCTATCTAGCCTGGTATACGGAGAGGTTTTTCTCCAAGCATAACTTTTCCTTTGGGGTATTATAAAATGTATTACACGCTTTTTCCTCTGAAACAGCGCCCGGGATAAGACTCGACATAACCAGGTTATTATTTTTATTAAATTGCACACAGAACTAAATTGCTAAATCGACAGATTTAATTAACTTTTCAGGTCATTTTAATAAATGGTGTTTGTGGAGCCTTCAGAAAAGATGATCTACTAAAGATAACGATCGATGATATACAGAGCCTTCAGAAATGAATACAAGCCACGTGACCTACACGCATGTTCAACCAACATTGCTCTGTTGGTAGCAATTTCCAGAAAATCCCTAAACATCAGTGGTGTGGTTGAAGGGATTACTGATGTAAATAAATTTGTTTTTGAAATTGAGTACATAACTTAATAAATTGCCCTTCTTCTCTTGTTAATGAACACATTGAAATTTTTATGAAAACAAAGAGTATGTAATGTGAACACAACTGGTTTTTTTATTGCATTGCAGGGTAAAAAACATATTTTACTGTATTAAGATTTATTTACAATATTTGGGATAAAAACATTACATATTGTAGTGTTTAAAAGAATTTATTAGTGGCATTCCATAGTTATTTATCTTCGCTTGGGTATTTTGTCACTTGAATAAAAATTAACAAATTAAAATAATTACATGTTGTGTTCAAAATGGTGCTCTTCACTTGCTATGCATAAATTTACCCTCCTATGCATATTTTAAAATACATTTTGTAGCTGTTCTTCTGTGATGTTCATTTCTCGAATAATTGCTGCTTCTAATTCTTCAATAGTGTGTATCGCTGTCTTAAATATAGTGTTTTTCAAATGTCCCATAAAAAAATAACCCAACGGAGTTAAATCCGGAGACCTGGCTGGCCACAAACCTGTACTAATCACTCGATTGCCATAAAATTGCTCTAAAAATTGAATTGTTGCTCTTGTAGTGTGTAGAGTTGCTCCATCTTGCTGAAAGCAACCTACTTGCAGCTCGTCATCATGTAACTGTTCTAAAAATGCCTCTAAAATAAGAGTTCGATATCTTTCAGCATTTTTAGTTTCGTAGAAAAATATATAGGCCCTACTATACGTCATCTTGATGTCGCTGTCCAAAAACCAATTTTTACGGGATGTAAACTGGTTTCTACAAATGTATGAGGATTTTCTGCAGCCCAGGTTCTATAATTTTGCCTATTACATAACCAGATAAATGAAACCATGCTTCGTCAGTGTAAAATGTTAAATTCAATAAGTTACGATTCATGTTTTTTTGAAACAATAGTGTAATCGTCTTCCACAGTCAATGGGAAGTAATTCTTGTACAACAGTTACCTTGAATGGGTGTAAATGCAACCGTTTTTTAAAGCCTTCTGACATGTTCCAACTGAAAGTCCTAAAATATAAATTGTTGGTTATTAATAATTATAATTCGATACCGGTTTCAAATAAAAATTCAAAATTAATATATTTTAGAGATGCAATCTAAGTCGGAGCAGACAATTTTGATATAGATTTTGTAGGACTGAGTTATTGCTGAAACCAGAACTAAAAGCTACGATAACTGACAGCACTGGATCTGGCGAAAATTTAACTCACTGCAATATCGGCGCTTTAAATTTACATGTAGTGCAAAATAAATTGTATCTCCTATTTATAATAATTACTGTTTTGTATTGAAATGTTATATTACTTAATTTATTTTTTTTGTACATCCCCATTGGTCTCTAACATTTAGATTATGTTCCAACAGGTTTCATAGTTTTATTTTGTAACAAGAAAGATCAATTGCTCATATCAAAATGGTCCTCATTGAAACGAAACAATCGTCATAGACGGGGTTTTCCAAAATCCTTTACCACCTTAGGTCAAAATAGTTTGATCACTCAGATTGGCTTGAAAATGTCTTTATGCAATGTTACCCCTTTTGTCGAAGGTCTTGGTACGCTCCTGGTCGCATCCATTGTGTCTATTGGCATCTGGGACGCGTGGAATTTACTTTTAATGGATCGCTCCGAACTTCTTCCGCAAATATTAGCTGGCGTGCTAGGATCAGCAATTTGAGACTGCCGTCGTAAATTTTTTATGATCCTTGCGGTTTGATGTGTTGGAATAATCGCTCCGCATTCGATTTGCATATGCCGTTTAATAATGCACGCCTTAATGTACACCTATCTTAGCGAAGGAAGACTGGGGTGTATTAATATTTATGTTTTAATTAAACTCGCATCTTGGTACTTGGGCTGCCAATGATTACCATTTAATGAAGTTGTATAAGAAAAGCTGTGAAAACGTGACGCTTCAGGCAGTTCAGTAAATATAAATCACGTGGGCTTAGATCTGGAAATCCTGCAGGCCACTGCATAATAAAGTGTATATAGATTAAACCAGGGTTCTTAATCTTGTGTTTAAAGCGTACCTCCAACTTTTTTCTTTATATTACACCTACTGCGTTGCTTTATTTGTTACGTCAGTGCTTTCGCTATTGATTCATTTTTTTATAGTGTATTAGTATTAGGAGATATCTGTACTTATCAAGATTCACACTGTATTCAGCTTATAAACTTTCTAAAACACTCAGTTATTTGGACTTCAGCGAATCAATTAAATCCGGGGAGGCAAGTCCGGAGCCTTGTTGATGCAGTACCCAATACCTCATAATAATTAATTTCTGGGCCAAATCGGCCGTGTACATGCAGTTTGCCAAAAGAGGGGAAGCCAGGGATCTCCACCCAGTGAATATTGCATTCGACCCTGCCGTAGGAGCGAACCGCTTTGTGGCAAATTTGCAGATGCGATGTTTGCTCCTCGGACCACTTCATTTTATCGCTAACGCAATTATAGTTTCCACTTTGAATTAATAAATAGCGGGCATAGCATCCAGTTCGGACTTTACTGAACTTCGTAATAGTGGGAGAGCATTGGAAATAGATTCGCTGCGACTACGACTGTTGCGGCCATGTAAAGATGCCTTGACTTCATAGAACGAGCTGCGACTATAGTGAACAACACATGAATAGACTCTGTTAATTAATAATTCCTATATTAGTATTTGTCAAGTAGACCAACAAACAGTTAAAGTTAAAATTACGTTAATTTCACATCTAAATTGGTTAAAAAAATTATGACCTGGTCTATATTGGGAAAGTTTACCTATATTTGTTGGCTCTTTTCGTTATGTGGAGAAAAAAATTATAGCAATATACGAGTAGATGACGTCGGCAATAATTTTATTCCAATAAGTTAATTGGACTTAAACGAATTATTGGCCAATTTTATGTTAAAATATCAAAATACAAATAACATAATTACCAAAATATACCAGCGAACATAGATGGGAAGAGACTTTGATGTCTGAATTCAGAGTTTAAAGTTTTTGTTGAAGCCGGCAAACTGAAAAAAATTGTATTTTATTAGGAATAAACCGACAAAGGAAGCTTTTAACAAACAAAAAACAAAGTTACAGAAGATGTTCAAAGTGCCCTCCGTCCATTTTCAAGCAGGCACGACATCTCCGTCTCAACGATATTCGAACTCTTTCGAAAACACCCTCCTTGGTTTGGATTTCTTGACACTTTTGATTAATCCGTAGCTGCAGCTCTTCCAGGCCATTTACAGGAGTACCATACACTAATGTCTTCAAATATCCCCAAACAAAGAAATCTAGAGGGTTCAGATCAGGTGATCTTGGAGGCCATAAAACAGGTCCGGCCCTTCCTACCCACCTATGTGGAAAAGTTTGGTGTAAATGCTCTCTAACGGCTATGGAAAAATGAGCTGGAGCACCATCATGCTGGAACCACATTTGTTCCCTCTGATTCAAAGGAATGTCTTCAAACAACTCATACAGTGTGTTCTGCAGAAAGTTGAGGTAAGCAGCGCCTGTTAATTGGTTTGGTAAAACAACAGGAGCTAGAAACCTGTCACCTACAATACCCATCCAAATGTTTAATGAAAAACGTGCCGTGAGACGTGAGAATTTTCGTCGGCCCAAATATGCGTATTGTGAAAATTAAACACTACATTTCTTGTGAACCCAGCCTCATCAGTAAAAAGAATGTTTCCAAGAAAACGAGGGTCTTCAGCATCATGACGTAGAAACCAGCGGCAAAAAACCAAACGTGCTTGATGATCATTTATTGGATTTAAGGCCTGTACTCGTTGCACATGGTATGGATAAAGCAGTTGCTCGTGAAGGATTTTCCAAACAAGAGGACCACTAATTCCTACCTCGGCTGATATTCTCCGCACACTCGTACCTGGATTCTGCTCTACCAGTGCTAGAATTTCTTCTTCTGCTCTAGGAGTGGATACCGACCTTGGTCTTCCGGATAAATGGCACTGTTTGCTCAAGGAATCGGTATCACGTAATCTTTGGTAAACTCTTCCAAACATGCGTTGTGAAGGAATCTGGCGATTTGGATAAGCGTCAACATAAAGACGTCGCGCTTCGGTGGAGTTCCCATTAGCACGACCATACATGAAATGCATGTCTGTTAATTCTGCGTTAGAGTAACCAGCCATAGCGAAAGAAAACTTGTGCACTGAGAACAACTGTCAAATACGTACTGTTTATTTCACTAAACATCAACCAACTATTATAAGAAAATACACAACGTTTTTGCAAAATAAAAAAGGGGGCTAAAAAACATAAAACATTCCATATCTCCGCAACCGTTACTTTGCGGACACATGTTTATTGAGACTTTTCTGCTTATTTTGGTTCATTCTATTACCTCCTTAAATATGTTACTCTCTTTTTTTAACACCCTGTATAAGGACAGATAGACGAGTAAATATTCTTAATTTTTTTTTCTTTTTAAATTGATCTTTGTTTGGCCATTATTTCTGCTCTTTAATTAATTTAGCATTCGTTTGTTCCATTACGTTGTACAACTCAGACTTTGTTACTTCAAGGATATTACTGCTGTTCCTGCAGCTGTTTTGCATACCTTTATAATTTAATGTGCCCGTCGCATTGGAGGTAAATTTCCTCTAATTCCTCCTGCTGCAACTTCGCGGAGTTATGACACGTCGCTAGCTAACAAATAAAAATGGACTTGTTAAGCAGCTTCTCAATTTATGATGCATCAAGCCTGGCTGCCTCGGTAGTTTATGACGCGTTTTGATATGCTGCAGTGAAGTGTAAAACTGCAGGATGCAGTATTTATGTTGAAATGCTCGTAATTGTGCAGAATTGTTGAAGGTTTAGTTACTTCATCGAAAATTGATTTGAGAATTGAAATTTGGAATTTGAACATAGATTGATTAGTTGTTGGTTGAATCACAATATACTCGATATTGAAACCACTTTTTCAATATCTCTAGACTGAAAACGAATTAGATCCATATTCAGTATGTATCTGAATCATGAATGAAAAATATGTTCCATCAAAATCATGCGTTGCCATTCATATGACCTTGGCAGATATTCAAGTTACAATTGAAGGTCAACATTTGTTGTCTCTTCTTGTTCTCTACAACTTTTATCTAGATTATTTTCTCGATATCTGGTCGATTTAATCAGATATAAGCCTGCCATTTGTATGACCTTAGAAAAGAGGTTCAAGTTCAAATAGAAAGTCAACATTCGTTGACTCTACTTGTTCTTTATAACTTTCTTCGAGGTCATTTTCTCAGCATCTAACAGATATAATAAATTATAAGTCTGTCATTTGTATGACCTTGGAAAAAAGGTTCAAGTTCAAATCGAAGAAGGTCATTTTCTCAATATATAGCAGAAATATTGATTCATACGTCTATCATTTTTATGACCTTGGAAAAGAGGTTTTAGTTCAAATCGAAGGTCAACATTTGTCAACTTTACAACGTTATTTGCTCAATATCTGACAGTCATTAGCCTGTCATTTGTATGACCTTGGAAAATAGATTCAAGTTCAAATTGAAGATCAATATTAATTGACTTTTCTGATCCTTTACAACTTTTGTCTAGCTTATTTTGTCAAATATAATGAGTTATATTATCATATGACCTTGAAAAAGAGATTCAAGTTCAAGATCAACATTCGTTTACTCTTCTTCGCCTCTACAACTTTCGTCCAAGTAATTTTCTCAATATCTGGCTGTTATAAAGATTTATAAGTCTATCATCCATATGACCTTGGAAAACAGATTATAGTTCAAATTGAAGGTCAACATTTGTCAACTCGTCTTATCCTCTAGCACTTATATAGAGGTCATTTGCTCATTACCTGAGAGATATAATGAGTCATAAACCTGTCACTCATATGACCTTGGAAAAAGGTTCAAGTTCAAATCGAACGTCAACAACATTCGTTAACTCTTCTTACCCTCTATAACTTTTGTCGATATTATTTTCTCAATATCTAGCAGGTATAATGCGTCAACATTTGCTGCTTTAATGACATTTTGTGGATTGTAACTATTACTCTAATAGAGTTCGAGTGTAGACTAGAAATTTCTAATTTTAAGTCGATATTTAGAGTAAACTCTTAATTCTCGACATTCTATTTTGAAATTAAATTTTATCTAAAATCAACTTCAAATTTTATGACTGTTGAATTCACGTCTTTTCCATTTCGTATGGAATTTCGAAATTGATACAAAACATTCAATTTGAACTCAAGATTTTGTGTTAAAATTTTTAGTATGCAGTTGAAAGTCCTACTCAATGTGAAACTTCAAATTTCTAAAGTGGATTCAGATTTTGGAACACAAATTTTGAGTTTAAACTTTGGAATCGTTATTTTACCTCTATTTGATACAGATATTTAGTGTTCACATGCCTCCCCTTTTTAACATTTCAAATTTAACTCATCAAGACGATTTTGCGAGAAATAAATAGAAATAAATTCAGCAATGAATTCCATGCTTTAAAGATTATATTTATTCGCTTTACAGTTCGGATACACAAACAAAGGGAAGTAGACTGTCCTAAGAAGTCAGAACTGAGTTTACTGTAAAACGCGAACCTGGCCTCGCAATTTGTACAAATTCCTTCACTTCCTTCCCCCCATTCCTAGGACAAAGTAATAATGTAATCCGAGATCGGAAACAAGGAAAATCAATTAAATAACATTCTGTAAACAAAACTTTTATCTGCTATCCAGGAGATGGATAAGAGCTGGATTCCGGAATGCTTTCCGAGGAAGCTAAGATCTCCAGGAAGCGATTTCGACGTCAGAAGGGAGAGAGGTGGAGAACGTTGCCAGGATGTGAGAGGCTTTGAGATTAGGAGTGATAGTTTAGAATTTAGAGAAGTTCTTTCTGTTAAAGATAAGTCCACATTGAGGCCTTCGCACTTATCAAATGTTGTAAGATATAGAATTTTACAATTTCGAGGTTTGAAAGGTTTTGGAAAGGTTTGAACTTAAGTGCTACTAATAAGAATGTGCTGTTTTTTTCTAGAGTCAAGGGCAAATCCAGTGAAGTAAAGTTACTATTTTACAAAAAAATATGTATGATTTGTTATATTATGGTATATTTATGAGGAAGCGTGACACAGGAAAATATTGTGGGAACTCACTTAGTTAAATATTATTTTGTCATATCTGTACTGCTGAATGAATATCACCCTGTATAGAATATTATATACGCATTCGCTAGAGGGGCGACTGGAGACGAAGCAATAATAAACACAGGAACGTGGGGCGGGATGCAACGGGTAGTTACTAGTTAGTTGGGTTTTAAGACTTCGGCAGGTTAGCTAGAAGACAGTGAATGGTGATAAGTGGTGCATCGGTTCTTACAGGTCAGTAACTTGTATTTGTATATTGTATTTAAACTAAATATCATTGTGTTATTTTTATTATTTTATTGTCTGTTCGATATCTTATTACAGTTTCATTATATTTTATTATAATTTGGAGGCAAAACAGTACTTGTTGATTTATTGTTGAAATTATATGTATAACTTTAGTTTGAGTCGAAGTTATGCTGTTGTAAATGGTATTGTAAGTTATTATTAATCATCTATGACTACTACTTTATTACTTGAATTAGAGGTTTGCTTGTCAGATGTTTGTAAGAGCCTTGGTGATTCTATTAATATTTTCTCCCGTGACTGGACAAACATCCGATAAAACATATGATGCATGAGATATGATTTGAGATTTTTGTTCAACCCCTCAACTACTAGCTGGGTAGCCTCCCGTATGGGACCTCAGTACCTTCCGGCGCAAGTCGGCTAACTAACCAAAACACTCTTCAGTTTTGTATGTAGAATTATGATTATATTACCGTGTATTCAAGTACTGAAGTACAGAGACATTTTTATTATTGTTATTATTACTACCATTGCCATAGCGACAGCGACTCTTTGAATTGTGATCGGGGTTTTCTCTGTCGTGCTCTTTTCCCCCGTGAATTCAAGGCTGAGTACGGCACTGATAGGTGGTTAGGTAGGCTGTTACACCATTGACGGAAAACTAATAAAAGAGGTGTATCTAGTAATTTGTTTTGTTTTATTTAAAACTACTCAAATCTCCCTAATTTCGTAAATATGTAGCACATTCGAGGTAAGTTAATAAATAATATAAATAAACACAACGTAGGTAAATCTTCTCGATTATTAGCCAAATACTTCCTCTTTCAACAATGTTGAACGAACCCAAAACAATATGTATACGACCAATAAGTGCAGGAATCGACAGTAGCGTAAACTATAGCGCATAATTCATCCATATTGAATATGTTTTCTCTTTTATTATAATTACAACTTGCCGTCGCGTCAATTTGTTTAGTTTCGGACGTAATTTTGCCACAAAACGGGATAGTCCCAGGACAAGATAAGCTGCGCGACTGTACAAAGGACTAACCGCAGGCAATAATAATTCATAATTTAATTTTCAACATAACTGGAAGTTTGGTCACTGACTTGCATAACTAGAGCACTTAGTTGCGCAATATAACTCTAATCTCGCACTAGCGACAGTTTGAGGCTTGCATGCGAGGCATCGTTAAGTCTACTGCCACTTTAATAAAATAGTATATGTGTTATTTGGTGTGTTACATTTTCAATTGTTTTATCAACTTAGTTGTGAAAATTGTTATACATTGTGGAACACTCAAATGGAATAAATTCAACTGTGCATTTTTTTTCTAGAGACAGTTGAAACTCCAAAGGACTTCTCATTCTTTCTTCAAAGATGTAAGTAACAGATATATTCATCTGCTTGAAGAAACTCAATATAATCAACTAAAATCTTCATCTGAACGTATCAGAGATGTTTCAAATAGATACCTTGAACGACATGGCAATGAAAAAGGAACCAATAACATGGTATCCAACTTCATTTTGTAGTCGGATAACGTCGTGATCTAACATTTACGTCATTTGTTCACAAACATACGTTCTTCTACCAAAATAGTCTTCAGAAAGCTCCTGAAACTACTACGAAACTACTTATCTATAATAATTGAGATAGCGAATTCATTCCGTTTGGCTGTTCTACACTGTATATTCTGTTCTACACTGTATATTATGTTCTACTTACGTACTACCAGCATTGATTGGGTGTCAATTCCGGTAGAGAAAGTCTTGTCAGTGGTAACTTCACAAGTGAAGTTACCCGAGAGGTTAAACTCTATGTCTCGTAAGACCACCTGGGTGGAGTTTGAGTTGTTGACCTGCAAAATAACAAGAAGCAACTCCTTAGCTGGAAATCCAGTGGCAAAAGTTTTAAATTAATGATAGAATGTAGAGCATCATACCAGCCAGGACAAATATGGCTCATTTGAGTACTTTAATAAATGTAAATATTTTAAGGTCTTGTAGGATAAAGTCCTACGTCAAGCAGGACAAATTCCACTACAGGATAAATCTACATTTGAGCCTGTAGCGCATTTTTAACCATGCTACCTCTATTCATTTCAAAGTTACATGAAAAGCTGCCATTTTAGTTGCGGAAATGCACGTGGGACAGCGTGTGTCAGTCTTAGCTAATGTATACGACAACTCTTGGTATACTGGTGAAGTGAAATTTCTAGCAGAGCTTTTAAGACTCTGTACAAAAGTATTTCTGGAAGTGCTTCCAGCAGGACAAACCAAAAATTACAAATTTGTTGTCTACTTACGTCCACTGTTATTCCTCCCACAAGAAACACCTTAGTTCTAGGCACTTCGCTGGGTGTATATCTGTAAAACTCGTAACTTCCTCTGTACCATTTTACAGTGTACAAATCTTGTCCTTCCAAGTCATAAGAACAGCGAAGCCTGGAATTGTTACGTCGTTGGACCACCTTTGGTTCTATCGTTAGGGTTACGTTTTTCAAAGGAAGGACATCTGGAAAAAAAGGAAAGTCATAAATTTTACTTGTAACTGTTTAGTGATGAGCTACCTAAAGCTATACTGGTGACCATTTTGCCAGTCATAATATCAAGTTTAATTTCCTTAAGAAAATAATAATAATAATAATCTTTATTATGTTATACAGAGAACGAATCAACATAATATTCCTTCTGGTTTCCAAATCAAAATTAAATCTGTTAAGCAGATGATTCTGGAAAAAACCTCTGGGACGATAAGACCCATCTTGCAAAATTGATATAATTTTTAAAGTGTCTCTGAACTGATTCCAAACGCTGACAATGAACTTGAACAATGAAGACATTTGTTCAATACATTCTTGCAGGTGAATAGAATCTGTGGGAGATTTAATTTCAGAATAAAGTCTAAAAGCTTACGCAAATAACAAATATTCGCAAGAAATGACCTTAGAAAGATCGTTAATAAAAAATAAAACTAAAATGGGCCCTAAATTTGAGCCTTACGGAACGCCTGATGTTGGAGAAAATGAATCTGAGGTGAAATTGTTATATCTTATCATAAAATGTCTGTCGCTTAAGTAAGAGAAAAAATTTCCCAATTTTAAAAGTAGTACATTGTGGTCTATTTGATCAAACGCTTCACTGAAATTTTCCTTTTTCGGTATAGAACAATATAGGTTTTTTTCTAACAAGACCGGAAGGTAGAATGGCGTACGATACAATTGAATAATATATGCAAAGGCTCAGCAAGAGCATGCGCACAATCTTTAAGAACAAAACTAGGAACACCATCAACGCCCATCGTGAAAGTATCTTTAGATCTTCTAAGATTTTGTAAAACATCTTCATAAGTAATATTTTGTATTACTAAATTATTACGCAATGAAAACTGAGATGCATTAACTGGTTGTGATTTAATGAAGACATTAAAACAATTTCCAAAAGCATTTAAAATATCTGTAGGACTGCATAATTCATTGTCGTTGTAAAACATAATGCTCGCTCTGAATCATTTATAAAATTTCTATAGAATTCGTTAATAAAACGCTTAGATTTGAAGCGATGAAACTTAAACACATCGAGAAGTTGAACAGTTTTACGTTTTTTCGACCAATATGGGTTGAAGACGTGTACCTTGGTACGGCTAATTAAAAAAATGTAAATATTGACCTTTTAGACGAGGCTACATATTCTTAAATGTTTCTTAACTACAAGTGTCCTATAGTTTTTTTCACAGGAGCATATATTTCATAATCATATCTTACACCATGGCCAAATAAATTCGGGAAATATATCAGTATCATCGTTCTGACTTGATATAACAATTTGAAAGGCATGCCAACAATACAAATCGCTAGCAATTTGTTAGGCATCGCCCTACCGTTTGATGTAACGACGTTACCATACAATAAAGTCGTTATTTATAACTGGTTCTCTTCGATACACCTACGTCAGTATAAGCGACAAAAGAAAAACGCCATTGCCGACTTCGTCTTCTTCTAAACTCACTTTACCGATCTATTGAGACGCGCAACATGACTTGAAGGGGTTACTAGCAGCGACCCGATACGTTTCTCGGGTCCCCTTTTACTCAGGGGGCTTGTAGACATTTAAAAGTACACTTGTAGGAAGCGTTTTAACTGGATAGGAAGTGTCGCGCGTGGCACACTTGATTTGGAACGTCTGTCGGACTAGGTGGGATCCAAGGCTGATTGGTATTGATTTCTTTGGGCTCTTCTGTTTTTTTTTTTACAAAACACACGTAGTGCAAAAAGAATATACATTTTAGTACAGAAGAATACGATTTTGCGATAATAGATGTCCACATGGGATTAAGTGTGTTAATATATGTGTAATTTTTATCCATTTAACTGCTATTTGTATTAAAGGTACAGAGTTTACACATTATTAAAGTATTAGTAGTAATTTTATTGTATAGTACACCATGAAGGTGTTAAAGTGATAGTAGAATAAGATGAATTGCTGTTTTGATATACGTAGATAGAAATGGTCAAATCCTCTAAGGATAATACACAAATTAAAGTAATTTACACGAATTTTAGGAAATTTGTTGATAATAGTGGCTTTAGGTCGTCGATATATTGATTTAATTTTCTATTGTTGGCTCTAAGGTTGCTACGGTGGGAGCTGCTTCTCAAGCAATGGTGGTCGTCTTTGACATTTCGTAGTCTCTGTAACTTTTCGTATGATGGTAGAATTTTATAGCTATCGGCATAGAGAGGACATTTGAGAACTGGCATAGCAAGTACACCAAATCTATAAATGGGGTATAATATAGGTCCTAACATAGAGCTTTGAGGAACACCACTTTTAATATTTTATCTGCACAGAAAGAAAAATTTGTATATAAACAAGAACTCTTATGCAGTGTAGAATAGTTCATGTCTCCGTGGTTTTTACGTAAGAGACACAAACGTATTCAATAGAGATTTGTACGATATACAATGACGGTTGTATGTGGTGTATACTGTCCATTTGTAGTAGGGGCATCTCAAATCCTTATTCAATAAAATTAAATCTTCCATGCCGTATATCAAACTGACGAAACAACAGCAAGCTAGCTAGCGATATTGAGTCAGTAGGCATGAGGAAGTATGTCGGTAGAACAGAAGCTTTAGGTGAGAAGGGAGTGTGTGCATTCCCATCTACTATGTCGAAGCTATATCTGTTCGTGTTATATTTCTGTTTATACTATTTTATAAAAGATTAACTAGTATAAAATGAAGCAAGCAGGCATTTCCACAGTCTGGTCACTTTAGAAATGTTACTTCCTCTCTCTTTCCAATTTATATAATCTGAATACTCATCTGTAATATTTATTTTTTAGTGTGTTTTCCTTAAAATACTGTCCTATACCAAGTATAGATATCTATTGCACCCGCATCTTCTCGGACATCCTGTAGAATTCAGCTTACAGCATACATGACAAGCAGCGTGTATATTGATATATGTTAGCTAATGTCATTGTTATATACATGTACATACGGACGCAGAAAAAAATTTATTTTTGAGGAAGTTGGGATGTTCCCAATACGCATCCGAATTCGTCTTACATCCTCTTATGCATGCATTGCCCATATTATTTTCTGAAGGATTCATACGACAAGCGAAGGATAAGGGGCAAAACAGCCGAAAAAATCCCACACCGCGTAACCGTTGCCATGTCACGCGCTCGCACGCATTTTCCTCCGCCGTCGACATCTACAACACAATCTTGTCCCCTATTATGCATTCCAGTTGACGTAACGGCCGGTCTGCCTCGCATAAACAACAGCCGAGAACGAGGTCGCGTAAGATAAGTGCCACTAGAGTGTTTGCCACAACACTAGGGCTTTGTCATGGGCTTCGTTATGGGATAAAAATTCTCGCTCCGCCTCCTCTCGAGCGTCAGACAATTTTATGCTTCCGTGACGCAGCGGACCGCGCGCGGGCATGGAGAAATCGCTGGTAGTATGAGGAAAGGAACGTTTAAGGGTCCTGTATTCTTGAAATAGTTTTTCTGCAAAGACAAATGATTTTTTATATATTTTTAGGTATTAACGATATTGTGTGAAACTAACTACTCTGTGGACTAAATCCCCGACCAGCGTTGAATTACAACCACTATATCTACCCATATATTCTTTAGAAAGTTTTTTTTTAATCTAATATAAATCAAATCTCTTACAATTACTATCAATGAAGTAAAAATTTTGTTGATTAAATAAGAAGGTAATTGTCATTTTTAATTTAAAATTGATTGGCAGATTAAAGTCAGTTTTGACGTTGTCAATATTTAATTTCAAATAGTTTTAATTTATTGGTATAATAATTTTTATAGTTAGATATTTGACTCAACTTAAAGGAGGCCACTCGAAGAAGCAATCCTAAAAATGCTAAAATAGGTCAGATCTCATCTATTGTGGTTGAATTTTCGAGTTCCCACAGCTTCAAAAGTGAACTTATATATTTATAGAATGTTTTCATTAAACCAGGTTAGTAAATTTAGATAGATTAATTTTTATTTTAAATAATTATTGAATAGAGCTTTGTTTGTGGAATTGCTCATTACTTTATATCAATGATATTTGGCAACGTCGCTTTGTTCGTCCCCTGTTGCACGCTGTTGTGAACTGTGAATGAAGAATCAGCATTTTTTCAGCATCGTCATATACACGCACGCATTTTCTCATAAATTATTTCCTACATGTTATCATTCCGGCCGTTCCAAATTAATCTGGGGCCGTAAAAGATTTTTTTTATGCGTCCCTAAAATTAACGCGGACACGGAAAACGTTTTTTTCTCCCCCAACGTTCGGGGCAGATAAGATTACCAGCCCTAAACCGAACCTAGACGTAAACGTTTACTGCCCACCGTTGCTCCCTTGTTTTAGTGGCACTAAACAAGAAATAACCGAAACCTTGACGATTATCTGTGCCGTCCTGATTGGGAACTAAAAGTAGTGATGTGTAAATTAAACTTTTGACTAGAACGCGGAAATTCACTGTTAAAACTTCCAAAGTAGGAATTGATAATTTTTTCCACACAACTCAACATCGTTAGTATCAACTGCAGCGCGTCCACCATATTACAGTCGTAAGGAATTGTCATCATCTAAAGAAGACGTATCTTTCGACTATTTAAACAATTTACATCGACATCGCTGCTACTAACATCAGTGGTGTTGCTACCTTTAAATAATTATTTTTAGCAAAAAACTTGTACCTCTTAAAGCCAAGTTAATTCTGCTTAAAAAGTGTTTCTTGTACTTTTCCTCCTGACGCACGATTACAATTACCAACTTTGGAATGCTAATTAAAAAACAATAATCTAGGTGGCATGTGTCAGTTTGTCATAATGTCAGACTTAAACAAAAAAAGGTAACATAAAGTGTTGAGTGACATGTTTTGAAGTGTTTAAGTTAGTTCTTAATACATTTTTTTTACAAAATAAGTAAATATGGTGAATTATTCCAGTAGTTAAACAAGAAAAAAATGCAGAAGATCGGCAATCTATTTCTATCATTTTGTTCACGGATGAACATTTACCAGAAACGGTGTTTTTAATTGTTACAATGAACAGTTTCGGGCGTATGAAAACCTATACATTATTCATGAATCGCAACACCTGCAGCAGTTTCCAGTCAATGTGTGGGCAGGAATTATTGAAAATTGTTTGGTTGGAACTTTTATTTTGTCGAGAATATTAGACGGACGACCGTACCTGGATTTTTTGCAGGAAAATTTACCTATCCTTCTAGAAGTTGTCCCTCTTAATGGCCACTGTCGTTTATGATTTAAGCAGGATGGGGCACCTACTCGTTTTAGTTGCAATGTAAGAAACTATTTCGCTTCAAGGAAATCGAATTAGTCGGAACGGACCTACTCCTTGGCTACCCCAATCACCCTACTTAAATCTGTGCGATTTCTATCTTTGAGGGCATCTAAAGCAACTGGTGTATGCTACCCACATAGCGAATGACGCTGTGTTAGTGGAACGTATTACCAATGCCTGTGAAACAATCACTGAAATGTACGATATGGAATGCGTAAAGTCCATTGCGCATCCAAATAAAGGTACCAAACCTAGGAGCAGACAAAAGGGGGCACATGAAGATTAGCAAAGACATACTTTATTGGTTGAGAGACAATCATCTGCAGGTACGATATGAATTGTGTTCTTAATTTCCCATTATTTTGTTTGTAAACACGTCATTGGCGTACAGTGTGGTTTCTTCTTTTATCTTGTATCTCGTTAGTGTTATTCTTTGTGTATTTTTATGGGTTATTGTTGGAACATGTCAGGTTTTTATAAGGGACTGTAAAATTAACCAGCATATAGCACGAAATAATTATTCATATCCAGAATTCAATTTCATTTCAATTCAGCATCAGCTAAGCCCCTACTGCTCCGCCATTGCTAGAGGCACAAAACAAAATATGGCGCTGATCATGAATAATCCATTCGCGCAGCTTTTAGCGCATTCCAGTCATCAAAATATAAAATTACATTTCAGTGGAAACAATACGCCAAACATCTGGGATATTCCGAAGAGTTAGAAGACAAAGACACGAAGGCGATTTAGTGCATGTATTGATGCAAAGGGTAGCTATTTCCAGCATTTAATTTAATACACTTTTTTTCTAAACAAATAAAATAAGATACGCAGAAGGATATTTTAAACATAATCGATATAAGACTGAAGCAGCAGAAACTAGCCATACTGTTGCACCTATTCCTGTAAGAATTCCTTGCTTTCTCGTCCCATCGATCAGACGACGATGTCTCTGTTTATCTAAACTGAGCCATCTAAACGGAACTGTACTAACAAAATTATCTTAATGGCAATTTATCGCAAGGCATTTAATTTTTGTCCCCTCCCCCGCTCACCGACAGCCAGTAAATTAGATCAATTAAGGGAGTCCGTAAAATTTTCAGCTTCCTCCTTAATTCTATCAGATTTATAGGCCGCTCTCGCCTCGCAATCGGGTCATCAGTTAACGATGTTAATCGTCTAAGGCCAAGTAAATGACTCAATGTCCTCGAGGACGAAGACGTCGTCCTTTAGATTATAAGGATTTAGATGTCCAAAGTTAATAACAATAATAACAATAATATTTTAATTAAGAAAATTGTTGTTTGAAAATGATTATGATATTTCTGCAGTTTCCGGAACATGGTTGACTAATATTATTTCATCTAGTGCTGTAAAACCTTTTTTAAAACAAAACGTACGCCACTGGTTTTTTTTTAATTTTTTAATCCATGGTTTTATAATTTTATACAAAGCATACTCTGCTTGAAACACATACTCCTATTTTGTATAGTTTGACATTTACTTTGGTTGATGTTGAAGACATTTTCTTGCTTTAATGGCAAAGACAATAGACACTGAGACTTGAAAAACCATGTTAGAAAGTCGTAGAAAACGAAATTGTCTTTAAAAAATTATTTTCTATTGGAGTTACGCTCTCTGCTTCTCGATTTTACAATATAAAGTAAGGTTTTCGAACACAAACAGGAAATATACCTCCCCTCCTCTTATTTAGATTTGCGTTGATATCGCAGTGCTTGCTAAAATTTTCCTGTCATTCTGATTAAGAGGTTACATACCTAATAAAGTCTGTGTCTTCTTCTTGTTTTCCCTTTTGTGTAAACCCTATATAAATCGTAGCTCGTTCCGCCGTTTTACCGTTAGATATTAATTGGGCGTCGGTTACTTTCGTTCCATTTGCTAAATTTCCGACGTAGGTACATTCTTTAATTTAAGTGTTCATTCGCTGAACCCAAGACACATCGCCCATTGCCTCACCTTCTCCCAACAATGGAAATAAACTTCAGCTCGGTTTTTACCAGGCAAACTACACGGAAAACGGTTTTCAGTCGATTTAAGCGAAAGACACCACACTTTTGAATCTTCGTCTGATCGAGAAACGGACGTGGTGCTCTTCATTAGTATACAAGGTCTAAAAGTTCTAGACGGAATGCCACCACATATTTCTGGACCGAAAATGTTTTCGATTTTTTGCTATAGTTTAAGAACCCTGTATATGTGGCATTTTGTCCAGGGCTGTTACAGAGACATCTAGTATACACGACTGTCTATTTCTAAGCTAAACGTTAAAACAAACAACGCTTTTGTAATTACTGAAAAACAATGTCGGTCTATAAAGTAAAAGTAAATTATATCTACCCTTAGCTCGTTATCTGTATTTTCTGGATGTTATTTACTATAGAAGAGTTACTCTAATGGCACTAAACAGAGGGCCGAGGTTGTCCAATTACCTGCCCAATAACGTTGCAAAGCCTGTAAATATTCCTTGCCTAATTACGCTGTAAACTGGTGTATCCCACACGTAGTCTTAACGGTAAGCCTATAATAAACTTTACAGCAGCATTCGGAGATGTCCAATAAAGCGTTTAATAGGCGACAAGCTATTAGCGAGGTCGTGAACCTATAAAATTAACAGCGTTATTAGTTTAACAGTTAATAAAATTTCAGGATTAGCGTCCCTCAATTTCTACTAAAATGGTAGTTTATTTTTATGCTGGAGAAATAAAGTTTCTAGTATTATTTACAGGAAATTCGACTTTTATAATTATTATTTAACCAATTCGATTTGTTAGGATGCCGCAAGGTTCCACTTTCGGGCCCCTTCTGTCTAATTGGTTAATAAATGACTTTGAGATAGTTCAAAACAATGATACTTGCTTTAAAATGACGATCTAAACATTTATTAACAAATTGGGAACAAGATTTAATATCTACAAACTGTATTACGGATTGTTATCATCTAAAGAAGACGAGTCTTTTAATAAATTGAAGGCACAAAACAATAAAATAATATTTAGATTGGAATGCAATATCTGTGGATGAAAACTGTAACGGCTTGACTGTATTATAGATTGTCATCATCTAAAGAAGGCCAATCCTTCGACATCTGGAAGAATTTACACTTTTTCAGTGTTGAAATAAATAAGGCTATAAAACATCAAAACAAACTTGAAGACGTACGAACACATTCAGAAAGCAGTTCACAAAGTTCTCGATCGTCGAACTCAAAAATATTACATACAATTCCTAATATGTTAAAGTATCGCATGTATAAAAATACATAACCTACAAACAGCCATTATCTTAGCGAGCGACGGACATAAAGAGGCAAAAAGCAGCAATTTGGGTTCTGCTCCGCAATACACATATATACCGATGTCGCCTAAAGTGTTATGTGGTATGGTTGCCAGTGTCTTTTTGCCCGATAAATCAAAACTTGCAGCGTATTTATGGTGCGTCTATAGAATTAATGTTGCTTGCGAAGTATATTTAGAAGAACGGCTCTAACGGGAACATCTGGGATTGGATAAATCGTTGCAAAGTGCAGCGCGCCAAACAAATGTCTTGTCACCTGTGTGTCGTAGATCGTTGAAGCTAGATACCGTTTTAAATGCTTTTTGTTTATGTTTTAATTCGGTTAAATATATGCAGAAATATGGTCATGTGCAAACTAAAACTGCAGTAAACGTAATTTAGACGTATTCTAAACGTCCTTCTGACCACCATCCAAAAACTTTGCTCATATTATTCAGTTCTTATTAATATACGGAGAAAGCTAAAACATATGACGTCTTCGAGACGTCATTATGTAGACATTTTAGAAAAACAACGTCACCTAAACGTCTAAGTCATTTATTGTTTGCTATAACGTTCAGATTTAAACGTCTCTGGTTCCTGTTAGAAGAAGTAGGAAAGAATATCTGGAAAACCCTAAACATCACTCACAAAATCAACTCAAAATTACATTTTCTGTGTTTCTTATGACAAGTGGTAAAATAGACGTCTTTCGGACGTTTCTATGACGACTTTACGCAAAATAGTATATTTTGACGACAGTTTTGTGCCAACAAAAGCTTAATATTCAATTTTTGTTACACGGGTTATGTATATTTGCCAGTTAATAAACACGACACATAACCCGACTTCATAAGAACGTTTTATCTTATAAAATACAACAAACAATAGTTATAATTCCTTGGGGCATGCTATATAAACGCTGTCTACCTACCAAGTAATTAAGAAAATTTAAGGTAGAACTTTCAAGCGCTTCTTGTAACTCGCAGCAATATCTTATTACAATTGTACCTGCACTGTAATGTTAATTACTTTTATTTATATCTCTAGTTTGCACGTATATGTACATTTTTGTCTTACATACATTTAAATGTTCAGATAATTAATTTGGACATGCTAAGTATTTTTCTGTGAATAGAACAGTATAAATCACTCTGTTGCTTTAATAACATACAGTTGACGTTTATTTTGACGTTGGCATATGATGTTCGTATTTCTCGTTGCTATATTTATTTACAATGCAAATGAACTATTTAAAAAAACCTTTCATATTAATTACTCTCACGATGTGCATTTAGATTAAAAATTATTAAAAGTATTTTGCTGTTGGCGCGTAGTTACATTAAAGTCACTAGCTTTCGTAATTATACCGGTTTTTATTAAAATTTTAATAAATGTTCGTGGTCTGGGAAAGCTAAATGGTAACTACCCCACGTTCCAACTGAGGTCCGGAAATGCTAGATGGGATTTTTAATTTCACTTGGATTTCACGTGGATTAAGTATAATAACGACATCATATAAGTGTCAGTTCGAGTTTAATTTAAAAAATGTGCACACTATGGATCACATTTGTATATTACACAAAAAAAGATCTTAAAACTAACATTAATTATTGATAGATTACATTCGTAAGCGTGCCATGACATTGTGAGCACAGAGCATAAACTAGAAAGAAGGCTGATCCTAATATGTTTCACGGTTCAACCACTTAGGGCGCTGTATACATCAAATCATTAGTAATTCAAAGTAGTAGACTGTATGGAGGTGACGTTATTGATTATGCAGACACCGTTACAATGTAATAAGAAAATTGGCGCTAAAATTTAAATGTGCTAATCGACCTTGCGGAAAACTAACGTAAAATTAAAAATACATTGAACAGGGCATTATATCATAGCATTAAAATACATTTCTGCCGATGACTTGAAGTTTGCCAGCACGAAAAACACAAAAATAGTTCATTTCAGCTGAACATATGAAGTTGTTGAGTTGATGGTTGCATACCTAAGATGCAGGATAATGTCTAGTATTTAGAGCACAGCATAAGCACATAAAAACATAAAGAAGCTGAAAAAAGATTTAAGACATTGATAAAGCAATAAACATAATATCGATATACAAATTTGTAAGCTTAAGTTTTTTGACAGATGACAGATAAAGTAAGTGAAATTAGCTGTTTAATCACTTCTGTTTTGATCTTGGTAGGGTAAAAAACATTTTAAAATGTTTACTTAAAATATTTAAAGAGAAAAATATTTGAGTCTAATGGTTCTAAAACCAAATATACCAAATTTAAATTTAAAATCAAATAATGGGACACATAAATACAAGTTCCATTAGAACCATTGTAACACTTGATTTCCCATGCTTCCAAACATCTTGCCGCTCTTCACTGTCGGCATCTGTCGACATATCACCATTATCCGAGGAACGGTTCCGACCGCAGCTCTCGGAATACCAACAACAGGAGCCGATCTCAATATATGGGCGGGCCCAGAAGTACCGACAGCGGGTTTGTACCCACAGAGCCTAGCCCGAGAACCATAAAGGCAGGTTAAAGAATCCCAGCTAAAGTTATGGACGTGCGCTTTAATTATGTAACTGGTAGTCACAATATAACAACCCGGGAAATCACTATTTATCAAACAGATAACTGATTTATCATAATACTTAAAAGCTAAAGAAATATTAGAAAAATTTTCGCAATGTATTAATTTATCAAACTTTTCTGATTTTAATTTTACGAGTTAAAATTCTTCAATTTGAAGAAAGTTATCACAATCTGGCAACACTAACTCTAATTCCCAAATGATATTGCTCTTGAGTTACAGTTTACTACTTTATCGACTACATGTGACCGATGAATTGATCTATGAAGTGGCCATCCGTGGAAAATTAATCCAGCGAACGGTGGCCGAAGCTCCATCGACAAGTCGTAAATCCAAACTTTGCATATTGCATCAGAACTCCGTCCTTATTTTCGCATCCCCTTGAAAATACATCCGCAGCCAACCAATTACCGAGTCGCAGCGGACATATTTCACCGTGGCCAATTAAGCAAATGCAACAATATTTTTCGCTATGCCAGCGTTCATGCCGCCATGTCTCCTTCGTGGATATCGAGCATGAAAGCGGATCTGTAAAATTTGAATTTTGGCCCGAGGCCATGTGGCATTTAGCGGGTTTCGGTCGACGTGTCCCGGAGTTTATTCGAGGGGTGAGCAGTGTTTCAAGGTCGACAGTTTCCGGAAACAAGGCAGTGGGAAGGGGATAAGCCACATGCTTTCATTTCAGTCATAGAATTTGAGTATAGTCACTTGAGTCAGTAGGTATACTATACTGTAAAACATATACAGGCAGCAATGTTTCAAGAAAATTTATGGTGAGCAACAAAGCAACAATTAAATATATTCGGTTTGTCTTATTCTATAAAGGGGATACATTTACTAAGCAACCTGTGGGTACCAACAGCTTCGGAAAAATGCCATCTAACATCGCTGGTTACTTAGGCCTCCCAAACCCCAAAGCGTACACAGGACATTGTTTTCAGTGCTCTTCTACTATATTAATAGCCTGGTCCAATATTACAAACACAAAACAGCATGGTGGGTAAAAATCCACATTGAGGATTGTTTGGATATCAAAAAAAAATAGCACACGGCATTCTCGAAGCATAAAAACCCTCATCAGAACTTCAAGAGAACCGTGCTGAAGCAGGTAGATCAACAGTAAGAGTATGTTCCGTGACTGAAGAACAAAATCTAGTAGCTATTCCCTCATCAGTGAAGTTACAAACTAATCCTGTAGCACATACTTTGTCAACAGTAAACGTTAATAGTTGTGGATTTGATCCTGGAATCTTGTGCGACATTGTGACCTTGTCCTACAATGAATCTTCTACATAACCATCAACTACTGTCGCTGATCGCCAACACCTTATCCGTTTTTTTAAGCTGGTGATATTTGCAACAGCATCAGCCAATAAGGTATCTGATGACCTACTACTTTAGACAATTGATTTAGTACATACTCTACAATATAAATACAAAAATATTTAACAGTCGCTTACATTAAGCGCTAAGATACAAAACGGAGTTGATGCCAAACTAAAATCATCCAAAATGGCTACATTTATGCGTTCACAAAATTATAAAATACTACTGCATCTCATATGCATCGTATACAAATGGTATAGACTCCTATTATCCTTATTGAATATCATTTCTATCTATTCTTGAGACGTTTAGACTGGTCCAAACGGATAAATTTGTAAGAAGCATTTTTTATGAAAAAATGAAATGAGAAGATGTAAATCGTAAGTGTACAATTGCTACCAACAAAAAACTGTTCTAATAGCTTAGTTAAGCATTATCCTATTGCCCTAGCAGCATAGTTGGCATTTTATTTTACCGTGTCCATTCGGAGCGAGAAACAGCCGTTCTGCATTTACCGGAACAACATACTGTTTTGTTTCATCAGAGCGTTATCAGCCGAATCGCGCTGTATTGGCTGTTATTCCGGACATGTTCCGCTCGTCCGGTCTTATCACTCCGGTCATTTTTAATACGGCCCAACGATCGATCATTTGCTTGCAGCCTAGATGTCTGACTTAGATTGGTCCTTGGGAAGGATATGGAGGCAATATTTAATGTTGCGTTTTGTAAATTGGTCCCGTCGCGTAGCGCATCAATCAGAAGTTTTTCGATATTTCCAACTTGCCCGGAAACTTCCGGAATAAAGTTTATGTATTTCGGCCTCGTTAGCCGGCAAATGGACGGATATGTTCATGTATTGTATCACAAATTTTATTTCTTTCGTAGAAAAGTACAAAAATAACGCGGAAATGTTGCTAAGAGTTATTTTTTAAATGAAATATGTTCTTTAAACATACAACTGACGTTCCGTGACAAGGCTGTGACCGAAAATGACGAGAAATCGACGTAAAATAACGAAAAAATCACGTAGTGATGATACAGCGATAAAGAAGTGCATTTCTTTTTTAATTTTACAACTACAGTAAAGAAAATACGACGTCAGATGACAACACTTCCTCTTTCCGGGACTATTCGCTATCTAAATTGATTCACGTACTTGAAGTTACGAAATGTTGAAATATCTTGTACTCTAAGCCATAAACCACACCAAATCTGGAACCAGACTATCTTTAACACGAATATTGTCAGATGCCCCACATAACTTACAATCGCCGTTCTATATTTCCCCTAGATCGCGCATCCTTCAAGCGAATTATTATATTCCCAGCTTTGGTCGTAATTTTTCTTATATTATGGCCTGGTAAAAAATTTATGGCAGCACTATATTCCTTGTCTATAAAGCTGAATTTATAATGCCCTGGGACGTGTATGCAGCTTTTATCGCGTAGATTTTCCCTTACGATACATGAATGGTCGTGTAGAACACGAAGTTGAACCATGTGTTACAGTCTTAATATTTCATTTTGTGATAATAATTGGAACTAGCAGATATGACGCGATATTGACGTCTTATGGGAGAACAACGACGTTGTACGACCAAGATGGGACATATGATTTAAATAGATAAGGTGAAATTAAGAAAACTGCTATTCTATCAGAGAGCGAGTACTAACAACTCTCTCCATATGACCCAAAATCGACGTCTGTGACGAAAAAATTGCTACACTGCGGAAATGGTGCGTTAAATGGCCATAACAGGACATATTGCAATATAACTTTTTTAAAGGCATCTTCTGTCAGTTTTGCTGTGGGATATTAAACGTAATATCAAGTTGCCGCATTCTATTACATATAATGGGAACAAATGACTTTCTCGCATGTGATTCCACAAAATTCCACACGAGAAATCCGGAGCACTAGAGGCAAGGGTCAGCAAGTATAAATTTGTGTTAAGCTTACAACTCCACGTCTGGAAAACGGACATGGAATAGATTGGACGATGGTAAAAATTATTTGGAGACGCAGGCTGATAAAAGGAAATTAAATGAAATGCTGGTAATTGCATTTTGGCTCCCCCTGTGTCGAACTGTTGAGTAGCCCTTTTCGAACGACTGGTGATAGAAGCTTAAAGCAATTTTTCTCTGGATAAAGGACGAAAAATAATATTTTTTCCATTATATTTATAGGAAAATTTCATTTGTTGAATCCCATATGCTTAATGTTATTGTTACCGGCAATAGGAAGTTTGATTTACAAATAATAATGTTACTATAAAATATTTTGCTCTAAAATACTGTATTATTATTATGGTTCTGCGTACAATTTTCCACGAAACAAGTTTTCCAAGTATGCTGAGAAAACATCACCATTTTGAGTTTGTTACACCGCTAAAATTAACACGGAGTAGCAATGCTACATCTAGCGGTAATTCACTACTCCATGCCGGACTGACAATCTACAGACACGATTCCTTCTACACTATTTGCTCTTTTGTACTTATTTTACTATGTAATAAACATAGTTATTATTATATCCACCCATATAAAAATATTTATGTATCATTTACATAAAAAACCAGACTCTATTGTGTATAAACACAAATTAATAAAAAACATAAGAAGAAATTGATTAACTGACCTCCATGGCACGAACGATAGGAATATGTGACGTCACATCGCCCTCTGCATTGATTGAGGGCGGAGCCAACTTTAGGCATTAATATCTCCTTTGTTTTTGGGTCAATTAATCTCAATTGAATTAAAAATATGTTGAAATGTTTAAATTGTATAAATTCGTAGTAACATTGACAAATTCATACAACTTTCAACCAAATGATTGCATCGTATTGATTTTGAGTGAAACTGTATTGAAAATATGTTTGGTTCAGTTCAGACATTTTGTTTGTGTGGCAAAACACTCCATTGCTTTTATTTAAAAAACTTCAAATACACTTTTTATTATTGCTGGTACGCTTTCAAAACTTTACATCTTTTATTATTGTTTCAATATTACCAGCTTCATTAAGCTGGTTACACTCAACAAAACGTTAACTATCCTGTTTACCTAAACAACTGCCTAATTGCAAAGTTCCCGAAAGCGGTACAAAACAACTACGAAGTGGAGCAAATATCAGCGTCTAATTTAATTAGATCTTAACCTCAACATTGCATCTCAAGTTGAAATGCACGGAGCTGTTATTCAACGTAGATTTCAACCATTCATGTATCTTTGACACCTGACAGTTTTGCTATATTTCTCAGATTACGTTGTACAGAACACAACTTTCTAGATTGATATTTCTTGTAAAATTAGGTTCTGAGCTCATAGGATAATTGACAATAAGGGAAGTATTTACAATTTGTGATTGTTGATACGATGTGACACTATCACTTTGATACAGGTGACGTTAACAATAATATAAGTTTTTCGAAATGTTGCTAATATTGAAAAGGCATCTAAATCTGACAATAAAATGAATAATTTTTCTACAAATATGTTTGAAATTAATACTGCATTTTGTGATTTTAGGTGAAAAATATGCATCTGTATTGTATAAATTGTTACAAATAAACGTGTAAAGCTCATAAATATCTAACTATAAAAAATTACATATAAATAAAAATTATGTGAAAGATGTGTAACTTTGAAGCGAGAATATCAAAAGTGTTGACAATATTATCAATACTTAACGAATTTAGCATACAGTAAAATATCTCAAAGTCTGTTTACGTAGTTAAAGAAATTATTGTAATTTTAATTAGCTATAGGTTATCTATTAGGATGAACGCAATCGAATGTCAAGTACGACATGTGACATAAAAATATTTGGTTACATTGAAAATGACGTAATAACAAATTGAATTCGAAGAATATAACTCAAAATAAGATTAACAAACAATAAAAACGTAATAACGAAAGCGTTATCAAAAGATAAAAAGCAATTGAGGATTTGGAAAAAAAACATTTCTTCTATTTGAGCTGTCTGATACAATGTCTTTGCTTTTAACAATGACTATTAATTTACAATTTTTTGTCGAAAAATGTTAAATTTGTCTTAAGAACTTTCAATTTTTGCCTTATACCTTTTTCTCGGCATCAAAATTCAAACTCACGACATAATACAATTAGGAATGACTTCTGAAAGAAATGTTCCTTCATTTACGATAAAAGAAA
Organism: Monochamus saltuarius; assembly: GCA_025584915.1. Classification (NCBI taxonomy): domain Eukaryota; kingdom Metazoa; phylum Arthropoda; class Insecta; order Coleoptera; family Cerambycidae; genus Monochamus; species Monochamus saltuarius. The sequence continues at coordinate 3,235,410 of CM046728.1, read as the reverse complement.
ATTTTAAGAGTAGTAGAACGAAGAGAATAACATGATATGAGAAGCAAAACGTTGTAAAATATGATATTTACAGAAATAAGAATTATATATATAACCTAGAATAAATATTTTGATATGAAACGATTTTTTTCTTGGAAAAGACAATGATACCTGCCAAACAAGTTGTTTCTGAGTGAAATTATTTAAAAAATATTCTAGTTAATGTCATTTTTGTTGTAGGTTTTTTTTCTATTTACTGCAATAACACAACAAAATATTTGAATAAAACATTCGAAAGTTCAAAAAAACCAATTTATACGTTGTGGTAAAACTCCCAAAATCCCAAGAAGTGGATTTGGTGTAGACAACATAAACCACTTTGATATACTATTATGTTCACCGAAAGAAGAATGGGAAATATCATCTAGTCAATATTTTTGATATAATGACAGCAATATATAAAGAGAATAATATTTGTGAAGTAATTTCAAGCAAAACAAATAACCAATTTCAAGAAATTTTCTTGTTTCATTGTTTTGTTATTCTATTTAGAGACAGTTTTTTCTCGCTGTATATAATTTTCCGCTTTTTTCCATTGGCTTGTCACTATTAAAAACAAATTTGAGCAACTAATGCTGTAACATATAAAAAAAATGAATAAAGACATTCGAAAGTTGAGTAAAATCTGAAAACTTTCCAAAAAGTGAGTTTATCATAGACAAGATAAACATCTGTGATATACTATTATGTTTATCCAAAGAAGAATGGAAAATACCATTTATAGTTAATATTTTTGATATGATGACAGCAATATATGTCAAGTTTTATTTCAAGAAACAAACTGATGGCACGTAGATACAGCAAACAAATGTGCTATACCAATAACAAGAAATTTTCGCTAATGCGATTTTATCCTAGCATCGTTTTGTTAATTTTGGAGTGAAATATTACAACGCAGTCGCCAAAAATATTCGAAAGTTGAGTGACATTCACTAAAGCCTAGAGAAACCTCCAAATTTTAGTTCGGAGGCGGTTTAGCGCGTTTATTGAGGACCATACCTTCCATCAAGAACCCCAGCACCACAACGAACTCCACGAGCCACACCAATGTCATTTTGCACATATTGCACAGTTCACATAACTCACACAACCAAAACGTACAGAAAATGTCACGAACTGCGAACTGCCCCCATCTAGGAAGCGGCCGGTTGAGAGGTCTTGAATGACGGAGACCGATCACGCAGTGAGAGCATCTACGACCTCATGTCCACGCGATCTCGCGTGCGAGATAAGCGGCAGCGTCGTGTGCGTCGCGACGGCTACACAGCGGGAATAAAGGGACATTCGTCGGCGAAGAGATCCCGGATGCAACTGCGCTGGCGCGTCTGCTCTCCTTAAAAATAATTGAATGTGTATTTTTGCGAGTATGATGAGATAATAAGGAGGGGAATAAAGTGATTCTTGGTTTTATGAGGGGGGACTTTGATGTATACGCATAAGGCGCTTTGAAAACTTATCACATTTGTACGATGATTTTTTATAGTATGTATCTCACGTGTCACAAGGGCAGAAAATGAGTGAGACACAACTGTGTTTCGCCTACCAAAAAAATAGGAAAATACATACTATGACTAAGTACATAAATTTTAACGTGTTCAGGCCTAAAGGACAATAAAAAAATATTCCAGAGTTTTAGCTCGATATTTAAAAAATGGGGCAAAATCCTATTTTTGTACGGAAAGTCGGCGCCTATGATAAACATCGATTGAGATGGTTTAGATCCATAGATAAATCTTACATCTGTCAACAATGTGTTCGTCTTTTTGCAGCGTTTCTAATTGCAGAAACGACAACATTCGTATTAGGAATAATACCTGATAGATAGGTAACAGTCAATCCAGTTAGCTGTAGTTTTTTTCGTTACCAACTGGCAAAACTACATTTTCACTCATTACAACCACTCACTACCGATAAAACATACTTCCCTAGGCACAGTTAGATAAAATGCCTATTTGTTATAAGAAAATCGAAGTAAGGGAATGGGTAGGTACTAGTAGGTAATAGAAAACTTTTAATGCACCCGCGGCAGTCTTGTCCCATAACCTAGAAAAACAAACTGGCGACCTATATTGTGGGAAAATATCTGTCGTCTATATATCCTTCTGCAACTGCAAAAGAACGTCAACCTCTATGCTCTTTAAGTGTTACCAAATCACTCCTACAAGCAAAAGCAATATGTTGTGTATGCAGTAGGTTTAGGCAGTTTAAACTAGTGCTGAATGTGTTCTTTCCAATCGGTTGTACTGTACATTTATTATTCTTGTAATAAATGAATTATGACGACGAATGACGATTATGAGGAGTGTGGGTAGCTCTAAGAGAAATATATTTGTTGTATATTGTAAGTAGATTCAATCCATCAATTGTTTTGTTTGTGATTGTAAACGTCCTTGTAATATTAGTTTTTGTGTCTGGGCTGTAATAATCAATATATCTCTTCTATTATCTATGTGGTTAAGCTTCATATTTAACAATTCATTTCGGCGACAAGCTTCGTATAGCCCTATCCTAAGAAATCTACAATTTAAAGTTAATAAAAAAATTAAATTAGTTTATCTTAATTTATTTGGTTAGCTTTATCATAAGATATTCAGAATCATCCGCTTCCTTAAAAAACTTAATGCTTGAGTTTAAAATTTGGACTTTTTGGGCAGGTAATTTACAGAATTCCGCTTCGAAAATGCTCGGACTTTATGAAAATTATCAAAATTTATGTTTCCTTTCGATACTCCGCATGTTACACCACTGCTCCCGAGACGGCTTCTCGTTTGAAATTGTTAAATTATACGAGAGTGTCACTGACTCCTTTCTTTGTAATCAAATCACTGGCACATCCGTGAACAATAAATTGTTAATATGTGTTTACAATTCCGTTATAAACACGATTAATCCACCCAAATACCACCCGTTCCGTAAGGAACACAGGATTCTGGATACAAAATAGGTCCAGGTGCGGCCTGTCCGTAATTGAGAGGATTTAAATAGAAGTGTACTAGACAAGCGGATCGCGCGCATATGGCGTATGTTTGGAAACAAATAAATAATGTTTGCCTTACGTTAATTATACCAGAGAAGTGTTTGCTTTACATTTATTTTCGACTGTCCTTTGTTCCCAACTTGGTATCAGGCGGGCATTGGTAATGCGCGTTGTTTTAGAGACACTGGCTTTACAAGCAAAAATGAAATGAAGGCATAACTTTTTTATAATGTTTAAGTATGTGGTGTTTACATGCTGACTTTCTTCACAAACAAGCATTTGGCTGGTTTACAATTGAATGAACGAAATTCTCCAAATGAAACGTTCTACAATTTTCCATTTTTAACCAACCTATATTATTAATTTTATCTGAAATATTATAATTTCTAAGACCATAAATAAATCTGCAGCATGAATTCTGAACTTGTTGTATTCTTTTTTTTTATCTACAGCCAAAAGACAAGGTCCATAAATGAAATCTCAATAATTAAATTGCGAGAGTACAAGACAATCACATAAATTGACTTTGAACTTAAAATTCAAAATGTGTCGGTTTGGAAACAATAACTTCAAAACACTAAAAGATTTCTGAATTAGTTTTTGTTTATGATTTCTAAATCTTAAATCAGCGGCTATAATGACACCTAGATTTTTTACAGAATCAACAATAGGTAACGATTCATTATCAATATAAATGCTTAAAGAATTTTTTAAATAATTTACCTTCCAAAGAATAACACAGATTTATTAGAATTTAATTTAAGATTGTGTTCAAAATCCAAATTTCTGATACTGTTAGGTTCACTGTTAATAATTTCATTGACCATAGCAAAATCATGAGCCGAAAAACTAAAATAAACTTGTGTATCATCAGCATAAGCCCGTATCTGACAATTATGAGTAGAATTAAAATTGCAGCAGTATAAATTATAAAAAAGGGGACGCAATATGGAGCCCTGGGGCACCCCTGAATAAATTTTTAAGTTATTAGATGTTTCATTATTAACCTCAAGAAATTGATACCTATCTTTTAAATATGACGCTACCAATGAAACAGCTGAATTACTAAACCCGTAATATTTTAATTTAGCACATAGAATGCTATGATTCACAGTATCGAAAAGTCTAATAACACCAATATACTAATCAAACTTTAATCAGTGGATGAAATTAGGTCATTCGTAGCACAGCTAAACGTAGTAGAGGTAGAGGTGTATATCCTTTCCGAAAACCACACTGTGATTCAGGAATAAAGTTAGTAGAATTAAAGTAATCAAATATCTGATTGTAAAGTATTTTTTCAAATATTTTTGACATGACTGGTAAGAAACTAATTATTCTTAAATCCCCCATAGATGATGGATTAGATTTTAGGCAGTTATCCAGGCAGCGAACTTATACTTGTAAGCACACATTTTTAGTAAAATGTTTCAGTAGTATTTCTTTCAGTGCGCTCTCGAATAAGCCTAGGACATATATGCGACAATTTTTAAAGTCGAAAGAATATTTTAGCATGTATCATTTCTATGTACGTATGTATTTCGTTTATTTCAAAGAGTTGGAATATTAAAATCTCAGTTTGTTTTAATGTAGCGTCACTTTTGTCGTTGATTTAAAACAAACCATACTACATTCCATGCATTCTCCGAAAAAAAAAACTGCGTGGCTTCTATCGTGCAAGTTGCTCCAAAAAAACAGCCAGGCTTCCCTTCCACTTAGCGCACCGAGTATTTTGGTGCGCTATGCGATGATTAAATTTGTGTACGGCGCGCCGCAAGGGTTTCAAACCTAATATGCTTAAACACATTAAAATTAAAGTACAATTAAGAAGGGGAGCGAATGAATAGGATTAGATTTATTCGAATTATAATGAGGTTATTAACGGCGACGCCTTATCACTATATAAATCACGGTGCGAATTACGGCTTACTTGAGTGTATTAGCTGATATCTCACGCGCGTTCCCGGGTGATGGTTACATTAAGTTACATTAGCGGGAATGGTGAGGGCCTAGGGCGAATCCCGCGAACGGAAATTATGTTTGAAAGAATGTTTGATACGCTTTTTGTTCTAGGGATTCATTAGCTTTTGTGTACTACGTTGCCAGGATATATGGTAGTCTGCAGAACATGAACGGCTGAACGTTGTAAATGAGAACATTGTAGTTCCAAGGTCCATATACACTTTGTCAAGGTCGCTGTATGACCAATTACACTCCAGGAGTTTGTAACGGATTCGATTGGTATTTCAGGTCATATTAAAAAGCAACACAACAAGATTAACTTTACCATGGGAGTGATCAGGACAAAGCCTCACCATATCTAGACATTCTGCTCAAAAGAAAGCTCTCTGGAGTCTTGGAATACGGTACCTACATGAGTAAAACACATACTAATAGGTATCTTCGTGGAAGATCTAACCATCAGCCAGCACAGAAACGGTCAGGTCATGAAGATTCTAGTTCACCATGCATTAACGTTGGCTGATGATGGCCACCGACATTCTTCCTAGCAAATGGATGCCTAAAAAACATCGATAGATCAATGTTTTTTAGGCATTCATGTAAAATAAGTGGGTATGTTCAAACTAATTGTAGAAACCAAGAGAATAAACAGGAATATACGATTATATAGGTTTATAGCAATGGGTATTACAACCTAGCTGGAAGGAAAACTGCGGTAATTCTACAATACAACAACGACATAAATAGGGACGATGAACTGAAGATTAGTCATACTTTAATGCCGCGGTAACCATTCGGCTCAAGACACAAGATGCCTTGAATTTTTTTCCTGCCGCATGTTTCACTATTAACAGGGATTTTTGTTAAAATCCTGCACTACTTGTAAGGCATCATTCACTGACATATGCATGTTTCATAGCTATATTACAAATAGAGTTTTTAGTAAAAAAAGTTGTATAATCAATCCTTATTTTAAGTTATTTTGATTATTAGTTTGGCAAGTGCATGTTGACGCGAAGCACACACAAATTTTCTTCTAGAACATGCAAGAGGATTATGCATCTAAGTCATGATACCCAATACCAAAACCAAAGTATTATTATTATTATTATTATTATTCTACATGGAATAGGGCTAAGAAATTTCTATGTAGCCCAAATTTAAAATTATACATCAATAAAAGTGTAAATAAAACTAGTACAAGAGCAAAAACAATGTGTACGCGTAATATAAAAACAAAATAAATGTTCATGGGTTTCTTCTAAAGAGCGAAGCATCAAGTCTTTTCTTGAAGATAGATACATTTGGGGAATTAACCACGTGCAATGGCAGAGAGTTCCATGTCGAAAAATTGCGTTTTGATAGGAAAGTTTGCCTGGTTGTTGATTTAAAATTTTCTTTCTTTAACTTCAAGCCGTGGCCCCTCAAGCGTTGATCTGGATTAATTGGAAAGAGTTGGCGAATGTCATCACTAAAAGTTAGTTTTCAAGGCTTTGAAGGTAAAGATCAAATCTCCACGAAGTTTTCGATCAGCAAAAGATGTCAATCCGGCGGAAAGTAATCTCTCTTCATAGCAAGGTCGCATACGTCCAAAAGGCAGTCGTGTAGCATATCGTTGCACAGATTCCAATAGATTTTTATCTCTCACGAGGTTGGCATTCCATACTGGCCCAGCAAATTCCAGCAAAGGTCGGACATAGCATTTAAAAAGGCGAACAAATACAGGAAACGTGGATTTTGCAAAAGTCTTCTTCAAAAGGTAAAGTTTGGAATTTGCTTTTTTACAAACTGCAGCTATGTGATTAGACCACGAAAGATTTTCTGTAATAGTAACTCCAAGATCATTATAGGATGATACGATATTAAGTGGGATATTTTGTAAAGAGTACTGATAACGGGGGTTGTTTTTCCCAAGATGGAGTACAACACACTTATTTGTATTGAGAGGAGCATCCAGTCGTCGCACCATTGTGCAATGTTGTTCAAATCTTGTTGAAGTGTTGCCTGATTCAATACTGGGTTAGCATACAGTTTGGCATCGTCAGCATAGAATAGAATTTTGGAGTCTATGTGAAGTACTAGGTCCGAAACAAACACCAAAAATAAGAGAGGGCCTAACACCGAACCCTGCGGTACGCCACTAATTACAGGACGAGGGGATGAAAAAGAGTCACCAACCCGCACACTAAAAGTTCTGTCACAGAGAAAAGCATCTATCCAAAGGAGAAGGTCACCACGAATGCCGAAATGAGTGAGTTTATGTAATAGTCTTTTCCTAGGTACTCTGTCAAACGCCTTGGCAAAGTCTAAGTAAATAACGTCCACCGGTTGCTTGTTATCGAGTGATAAAGACCAATCGTTGACGCACTGCACTAAATTTGTCACTATTGACCGATTAGGTACGAAACCATGTTGTTCTTTGGGGATGACATGAGCCGACATTAAAAATTTAAGCATTTCATCTCGTATTATGGACTCCATGATTTTGCTGATAATTGGCAGTAAACTAATTGGACGATAATTTTCACTATTAAGTTTGTCACCTTTTGTAGATGGCAGTGACAGAAGCCTTTTTCCAAACGGAGGGAAGTGCATGTTGTTGAAAGGACGCATTCATAATTTTTGATAGTGGTTGAGAGATAACAGCAGAGCATTTTTAAGAAAAGCCACACCTAGGCCGTCAATTCCCGGTGAGGAACCCTTTTTAAGCTTCTTAATACAACTTTCAATTTTTACTGGGGAGAAGTCAATACTCGTTAGGGCATTTGATAGCGTGACACCTTTAATAGTAGGGATATTTCCATCAGTTTCAACTGTGAATACTTTTGTGAAATTTTCCGACAAAAGTTCTGCTGCTTCTGTGTTAGTTTCACAGAGGTCACCATTGGGTTTTCTGAGCATCGGTATTGACACCCTAGAGTTTAGGTGAGACCGTATATAGCTATAGAGATTTTGGGCAATGATCATTTGCCAGAGATTCTTCATAACCTTGCCTTAGTAGTTTTAGTTCGGAAGATAGGTTGTTTGAGAACGTTTTGTGAGTGATAAAATCGGAACGAGTGCGAGACCTTTTGTATTTTTCCACAAGTTTCTCTTATGTCTGATTTTCCTGAGAACATTCCAGTTTATCCAAGGTTTCTTTCTATTCTTGTACACTTCTCTTGTACTTGAGTGTTTTTCAATAATTTTGTAGACAGCATCCATGAAAAAATCCCATATTGAGTGTATATCATTTGTATTGAAAGACCATACAGTCCGGTCAAGGTCCTCAGCAACTCTGTCGTAGTCTATTATTTTTATAGTTTTAAATGAACTTTGTTCGGCACTATCGATCAGAAATTGGGTGGATGTGGTTATAACAGCATGATTGGATATACCAATGGGTGAGTTTATGATAGGGGAGTTAAGAGATTAGGGTCATTTGTTATGACAAGATCTAATATAGATGGATTCTGGTTTAACCGAAATCTCGTTGGTTCCTCGACTAGCTGTGTCAAGTTGGATTTTAAGAGGAGATCTGAGAAATGAGATGCAGAGTCGTGGGGTTCCGGAGAGTGAGTAAGAGGCCAAGAAATCTGTGGAAAATTAAAATCACCAGCAATGACAAGATTATTTTGTGAAAGAGCCAAGGATTGTAATTTGTTAAAAATAAGAGCATCGTTTTCAAGATCTGTATTGGGCGGTCTATAGATACACATAAATGTAAGAAAACAATTATTTGAAGATAACTGAAGTATCAGCGTGTCGATGTTGGGACATATAAAATCTAATTGTTTAACAGAGAATTTTTTAGAATGTGAGATTTTATGTAAATGCAAACACCACCTCCCATACTATGAAGCCTGTCGGACCTAAACAGATGAAAACCATCAATATTTATAAGTGCATCAGGGATATGAGGTTTAAGCCAGGTTTCTGCTACTAAAATCAGAGAGGGGTCATAAAATTGCACAGATGGAACTAAATCGTTAAATTTGGAAACAAGACTATCAAGGTTTGTATATAATATAGACCATTCAGTAAGACAAGGTTTTAGTTTTTTGACTGTCTCTTTGTAATCTCAGGCAAACCGTTGATGTATTTAATTGTGAGATTCGATTCGCCTCCATTTAAACGTTCCTGCAATTCCTCCCGGACGCTATTTAAGTATTCTATTTGACTTGGTGTTTTATCATCCGATATCTTGAAATTCTTTGTGGTATTATTGTTAAGTAGTTTTTGTTTATTTCGTAAAACATGACGGGCCGCAGACTGATTATCAAAAACTACTTTAAGAGGACGAGGTCTATCTCCATTGACGTTCCTACCAAGGCGGTTAACAGAAAGTGGTGCATCTACGGAGTCAATTACAGATAGAATTTCAACGACTTTTTCAAAATCGGCAGATTTGCGAGCTTCTGCAGTTCCGGTTGCTTCAGGAGCACCCTTAATAATAATATTTCTAGAACGATTAATCCTTTCAACAGCCTCAACAGTTACTTTTTCAAAAGATTTACGCGGAATTTCGAAATTTTGAGTAGCAGAAGTAATTTTCGTTTCGATTTCGTGAAGCTTCTGCTCTAAACTACTTATTTTTGAATTCATGTCTGCTTTTAATGATTCTATTAGGCCTTTTATATCCGCCAACTGCTCGAACTTCGAATTACAAACGTTGCAAACAATTTTCAGAGCGCGCGCTTTGTTTCGCGTAATTTTATCGTCTGTTATTCCAGTACAGCCGACATGGAGGTATTGCTTGCAGCAGTCGCACTGAATCCGTGTTTGATTTTGACTAGTAGGCTGGTTACAGTTGGCACATGCGTTCATGACGAATACTTTTGTGAAGAAACAATAGAATCGAAGACGGAGAATACTGTTGATAAAGTATAAATTCTTACTTGGTTAAATGGATTGTTGAACCAGCAAACAAAAACAACGATGAAGGCACACTGCAGGCACAACCAAATCACTATATATCAAAGGTGCACTATGTCTGCAATTAATATATTGTGGAAATAAAACTTTTATAAACAAATAGTGGAGCAGTATCAAAACACGTGAACTATACTCGCGTACAGTCGACCGTATCTAGATAATTTCTTGTATCATTTTAAATACTGATGGCTTAACACAACCAGTATTGAGATTTTTTTTTGGGTTATTTTTATACTTTCTTCAGTTAACATACTATCGACCCTACTTTACGTAACCCCATCCCACTCTCGCTTCTCTCAAATTCATTTCCACAGCCTGCTAGTTTTTTCAACCCATAGAGCAATTTGAATTATTCCTCGATAGAAACCCGTTTAAACGCGAACCCCTGTGCCTTCGTACGCTTGGCAGCAGGTCTACAAACAAAGCAAATTTATTCGAACATCATCCAGCCACTTCTGCATGCCCGTGAACATTTATCAGAATAAATATTATCTTAGCGTATTTAAATTAAGTGGAAAGGTGTATTTCGACGGTCTAGGGAGCTCCGGGGACTTCTGGGACGGTCGATCGCAAAATAATTCCGAAATGGGAGGGCCGTCGTCCCTACAGACTGATTAAAATTTCAAAACAAATGAAACAATCCCGCTATTCCCCCTCCCCGTTCCCCCAACGCCTTTAATAATTTATACTCGAAGAATATCGAATGTAATTCGCGCAGGTACAAAAAAGTTAATTCTTAGAATATATCGAGTAATTCCTAATATCATGTGTCCCTAAGAAGACATTTGTTTGAAATATTGGAGCAGTGACGTCATGCCTCACAGTTTTGTAAAGAGATGATATTTTTATAATAATTGCTACATTTTAAAGTGTATTGTTTTCTCTGACGAAGTCACTTTTTCCTTGAACGGAACTGTAAATCTTCATAACTGCAGGTATTGATCTCTAAAGAATGCCGTTTGGGTTGAAAAACGCACAACCAATGCCAAGGTCAAGTAAATGTATGGGCTGAAATGATAGGTTGTAATATTTTAAAGCCTTACTTAACACAAAAGAAGATATAGAGATTCTTACAAACTTCGTCAACTGTCATTTATTAAAATAAATGTCAAATTACTCCGAAATAACTACACAATATTACAAATTCAACTCTTGACAAATCTACCAAAAACAGATTTATTTTCATTTTAAAAATACTACAGTCAATTTGTATTCAAATCTGTTTTTCTTTATAAAATACCTATTTATGCTACCGGAATTTATCTCTGTATACACAGGTCTCATCTTAGTTTTTAACTTTGTATCCAAAGAAACAACACAAAATCAATTGCCGCTGAACAATGTACTCCTGTTCCTTTTGTAAAGTCAATCCAATCTACTTGTTTGTATTGTTTTAAATTCTGCAAACAGTTTAAAACCATTGTTTTTAGGTAATTGCAATAAAATGTGTAGAGTGAGAAAATACGTGGAGTTGCCCGATGACGTTCAACAGAAAATTAAATAAATTGTTTCCTGCTGCTGTTGTTTGCGAGAAGTTCAAGGAGCGTTTTCAGGACAACTTGTATGAAGCAGACAGTAAGAATTGTATTTTTCAATAAATTTGGACGTTCGAAAATAGATTTTATATACGGTTTCTGTTTCCAAACAACTGGGGAAAAAATAAGTCTCTGCCAATCAAATAGGAGACGAATAACAGCAGTAAAAAACTTTGTTTGAATTATTGAATAGTAAAAAAGACTGTCAATTTTTTCTCAAACAGCGACCAAAGAAAATGTTCAGTTGTTTGCAGGCTTTGCTTTTTTATAGCGGCATATAAATATCCATACTACGATGATGAGTTTTACAAAAAAGAAAAAAGTTTTATTTGATCTTCTGTTATTGTGATGTGTTGAGTTACACCTTTTCATAAGGATTACTGGAGATCTTTTCAGCGGTAAAAATATTTTTGAAAGAAAAGGATAACGATTGTTTTGTATTTGCGTTACAATAGAATTTCATGATTAATAAAATATGTCTGCCTCTACATAAACAACTATACAGGATGAACCTTAAATAAGTACCAGTTAACCAGCAGTACAATCAGTGTGTAGAACACAGAATTGATAGTTTTTTTTACAAAAAAATCAAGAACAAGAAAGTCAAATTTTTAATAAATTTCATGATTTTTCAATAGAAAACTTGTTGAGGATCACTGACCCGACTCGCATATTAATATTATCAAGAGTCATGGTGGATGTCTATTCCACAACGTTGCAAGTGTTACACCAATATCTTGGAAGAGACTTCAAGGAAATTATAACTACCTTCGCTCACCTTTTCTCCTTTGATATTCCTATACCTCACCAATAAAGTATGTCCATGTATCTAACATATGCAACAAGTAGGTATGCTTTTAGCATGTCAACCTTCTCACTGTTTGAATATTTTACATAATTACTATATTTCACTAAAAATAAAAAGTAAATACACAAGGCACTTAAGTGAAAAACATGTCCGTGAAAATGATAAAACGATTTAAATACAAACACGGAATTCCAGGAAACAACTACTCTGCGGGCTAATGCCCCGACCAGCATTGAATTACACCTGGAAAACCTATAGCAACAGCTAGAGTCAACTACTGTAGTTGTTTCCTGGAATTCCGTGTTTGCAAAATATCGTTTCTCGCCGATCGCGATAAAGGTCGACAGCTTTCAATGGTGTCTACTGCATGTAGAACGCTTCGTGCCTGTGACATTTTCCGTCCGGCATGGAGTAGTGAACGGCCGATAGATGTAGTTAGTTCTACACCGCGTACTCATGGTCCCTTCTGTCGGGTTAGACAGACGAAAGCAGCTAGGGTTATTCGTCGGATACCTCACCTATGGCATACTGATGAGAGCTAATAAGCTCGAAACCGGTATATGTCTGGTGGGCGTCTGACGAATGACTCTAGCTGTTGCTATAGGTTTTCCAGGTGTAATTCAATGCTGGTCGGGGCATTAGCCCGCAGAGTAGTTGTTTCCTGGAATTCCGTGTTTGCAAAATATCGTATATCGTATCGACATTTTCCGTCCGGCATGGAGTAGTGAACGGCCGATAGATGTAGTTAGTTCTACTCCGCGTACTCGATTTAAATACGTTTTATACGGTGAATTATTATTATTTAGATAGTGCAGCTCATAATGTAGTTAACGAGGATGTAAATAGTACATTCGATGTAATAAATATTATGCATTTTAATATTAGAGGACTAGCCAAGAAAGTTTCTGACTTGGAAATATTACTCCATAATCATAAAGTCGATATATGTTGCTTATCTGAGCATTGGCTTAAATCGCAAGAAATTACTTTGGTTAATCTAAACAATTACTCTCTTGTAAATAGTTTTTGCCGAAAAGATTATGAACATGGAGGCGTCTCCATATTTGCAAAGAATGATATTAATATAAAATCTATTAGCTGTAATTACTCAATTGAAAACCATTTTGAAATTGTTATATCTGCAATGAATATCGTAAACACAAGTCACAAAAAATTATACATATTATCAGTGTACAGAACTCCTCAAAGTAATATAAACATATTCTTGGACAATTTGTATCAAGTATTGTCCGAATTATATAACAAAGAACATAGCGGCCGATAGATGTAGTTAGTTCTACACCGCGTACTCATGGTCCCTTCTGTCGGGTTAGACAGACGAAAGCAGCTAGGATTATTCGTCGGATACCTCACCTATGGCATACTGATGAGAGCTAATAAGCTCGAAACCGGTATATGTCTGGTGGGCGTCTGACGAATGACTCTAGCTGTTGCTATAGGTTTTCCAGGTGTAATTCAATGCTGGTCGGGGCATTAGCCCGCAGAGTAGTTGTTTCCTGGAATTCCGTGTTTGCAAAATATCGTTTCTCGCCGATCGCGATAAAGGTCGACAGCTTTCAATGGTGTCTACTGCATGTAGAACGCTTCGTGTCTGTGACATTTTCAGTCCGGCATGGAGTAGCGAACGGCCGATAGATGTAGTTAGTTCTACACCGCGTACTCATGGTCCCTTCTGTCGGGTTAGACAGACGAAAGCAGCTAGGATTATTCGTCGGATACCTCACCTATGGCATACTGATGAGAGCTAATAAGCTCGAAACCGGTATATGTCTGGTGGGCGTCTGACGAATGACTCTATATAGCTGTTGCTATAGGTTTTCCAGGTGTAATTCAATGCTGGTCGGGGCATTAGCCCGCAGAGTAGTTGTTTCCTGGAATTCCGTGTTTGCAAAATATCGTTTCTCGCCGATCGCGATAAAGGTCGACAGCTTTCAATGGTGTCTACTGCATGTAGAACGCTTCGTGTCTGTGACATTTTCAGTCCGGCATGGAGTAGCGAACGGCCGATAGATGTAGTTAGTTCTACACCGCGTACTCATGGTCCCTTCTGTCGGGTTAGACAGACGAAAGCAGCTAGGATTATTCGTCGGATACCTCACCTATGGCATACTGATGAGAGCTAATAAGCTCGAAACCGGTATATGTCTGGTGGGCGTCTGACGAATGACTCTAACTGTTGCTATAGGTTTTCCAGGTGTAATTCAATGCTGGTCGGGGCATTAGCCCGCAGAGTAGTTGTTTCCTGGAATTCCGTGTTTGCAAAATATCGTTTCTCGCCGATCGCGATAAAGGTCGACAGCTTTCAATGGTGTCTACTGCATGTAGAACGCTTCGTGTCTGTGACATTTTCAGTCCGGCATGGAGTAGCGAACGGCCGATAGATGTAGTTAGTTCTACACCGCGTACTGTTTGCGAATTGTCGAAGATTAGTAAAGTTACAAATAATGAGAGTATTAAATTACGGTACAAACAACTAAAGGAGATATATGAAAAACTTACACCGCACAAAGCTTTCTTATAATAATAATAGAATTATAAAATCAACCAATATAATGAAAGAAAGTTGGAAAATCATTAATGAAATGAACGGAAATTTGAGTAGAAATATCCCTCATGAACTTATATCGACAAAAAATGAAAAAATATCAGGACTTCAAGATGTATGTAATTCTTTTAACCAACACTTTATAGAATTTAAGTGTCCTAGTCCGAAGTATGACGAGATAACACTCACTCCTTATCAGGATAAGACTTTTTATTTAATGCCAACTACACCAAAGGAAATTGAGGCATTACTGGTTTGCACTACTTCTAAACCAGCTGCAGGTATTGACGAAATTGGGGGGCAGATATTGAAATCAATCGCAAATATAATTTCCACACCATTATCATATTTGATCAATGAATCGTTTAGTAATAGACAATATCCTGATGCCTTGAAAATTTCAAAATCCATACCTGTGTTTAAAAACAAGGGATCTAGGAACGAGATTAATAATTACAGAAATATATGTCTTCAGAGTCAGATTGCAAAAGTAATTGAAACTGCTTTTAACACAAGATTAAACTCCTTTTTAGAATCAAACAAACTACTATCTGTATCTCAGCATGGTTTCAGAACAAACAGATCTACCTCTACTGCTATAGCCGACTTAAGTAACTTTATATATGATTGTCTAAATAACAAACAAATTTCGTTAGCTTTATTTTTTGATTTAAGTCGAGCTTTCGATACAATAGATCATGTGTTACTTATTGAGAAACTTAACCGTATTGGAGTACGTGGTATGGCTAATAAATGGGTGGAATCTTACTTGTCTCGCAGACAGCAAACCGTGGTAATAGGTAACTGTCGCTCAGATTTACAAGACATGAAAATTGGAGTACCACAAGGCTCGATCCTAGGTCCTTTGCTTTTCCTAATATTTATCAATGATATGCCTTTTTCATGTAAAACACCAAACATTTCAATTTTATATGCGGATGATGCAAATTTTGGAATAGCTGATGAAACTACCACATCCGCAACATGCCGAGCAAATATCTGCTCGGATGAATTTTACCAATATTGCTTGACTCATGGATTATTAGTAACTACTAGTAAAACATTCTTTATGTCGTTTTTGCCCAAAAATATTTGTCAAAACTCTAGTTTGTTAGTTAAACTAAATCATCAATCTGTTAGTCAAGTAAATTATATAAAATTTTTGGGAGTGATATTTGACCATAAAATGACATGGGAGCAGCATATTGATAACATTTCAAGCCAGTTAAGTAAGGTTTGTTTTGTAATTAGGCAATTACGTAATACCGTTACTCTGGAGGTGTTAAAATTGGCATATTTTGGATTGGTACAGTCAGTTCTATCCTATGGTATTATATATTGGGGTAATGCAGCTCATGTCGATAAAGCATTTATAATGCAAAAAAAAGTTCTAAGATGCATGGTGGGACTACACCCGCACACATCTTGTAGAAAATTTTTTATAGAGTTGTCGATTCTTACGTTACCATCACTGTATGTATACTGTCTGGTTCTACACGTTAAAAAGCAAAACGTTAACTCGAAACACTTCGGTTCATGATCATAATACGCGTAATAAAAATCATATACATCAACCTTTTTCTCGGCTTACCGTAGGCCAGAACTCCTATAATTATCAAGGTGCCATCTGTTTCAACAGATTTGTGGATGTATCGGGTGATGTAGAAAATTTTAATACTTTTAAAAATAACTTGTATCGATATTTAATAGAAAATGCTTTTTATTCTCTTAATGAGTATCTAGGACAGTAAATTTATTCCTAAATTTATATGGACAAAAATGTATATCTATATATGTACTTATTTTATATTATTGTTTGTGATGCGTAAATTTGAAGTTTGATGAAAAAATAGACCATCCTGTATACTATTGCCTGTTAAGTTTATGACAGTCAGACCTCTAACACCCTGTATATGAAAATAACGATCCCAACACTAAGAGACCTGTCATTTAACTGTGGCTGTTTGGTATAGTTTTCTCGTGTAGAATTCAATGCTGGTCGGGGCATTAGAAGTTCAAGAGCGTCGTTATAATTGATATGTCGTCGAGAAGGATCCCAATTTTGGTAAAACCCATAATAAAATTATGCCGCAAAAAAGCCACCTCTTTACCGGAAAATATCCCGTTATTTATTAATATGGCCAAACCCGCCGAGATAAAGGCCCTATCGAACCGCATCCGCAAAACACTCTCATCCAATATTGACTGGAGATACCCCCCTAGTCCCGCACTTTCATTTTATTAGCCCCTTTTTTATAGTTACACGACGATTTGTCAATAATATTGCCCCAATAAAAACAACAATCGTTTAGGCGACAAAGGGGATACAATAAGAGGCCGTTACTCTAGATTAGCCTTTGATATTTCCTAGTTTTATATTTCGGGCTCTTATAACCCCGTATCGAGCACGGGGGCAGCCTGAGACAACAGCCTCCCTAGGGCGAACATACTACGTGCCTGGAATCCACATCCTCGGCATCCTTGGCGATGATGTGACCCGCAGGAGGCGCGATCTCTGATCCTTATCAATATTCTTGGCGGCGCGGGGCAGCTGAAACTTGAGCAATCCCTTGGTGGGCGCTGAAAATATAGCTAATTACCGGAAAATATGAACGTACGATTGCTCAACTATGATGAACTGATTATTGAGGCTTCCACCCAACAAATAAGTTAATTTGACGGGGATCGATGCGACCTTGGATGAAAATGAGAGGCAATGGGGCAATTTTAGCTACTTAGAATTATATAATGTATAGCCAAAATAAATATGTAACAGCCAGACGAATTCGAATATATATGTTCAACTGTAACTAATCTAACTCAGTTTACTCAATACATTATATGGATAACAGAGGTCAAGTTGATGTATATACAGATTTGTCGAAAGTGGATCATGCCTTACTCATTGACAAATTAAAGCTATATGGATTGAACAAGAGCACAATCCTACTCATTAGATCTTATTTATGTCAGTGTAAACTATATGTTTCTTACAATGGATTCAAACCTGACTATTTGACAGCAACATCAGGAGTACCTCTAGGATAGCATTTGGGACCCCTCATTTTCATTATATTTATTAATGATTGGCTCTCTGGAATGTAACCATATAGTTTTTGCTAATGACTTAAAGCTATTTTCTGATGTGACCAGTGTTGAGGAATGAGATGTAACTGGTCTGCTACTTCCTGCTCGGCCTAAGCGGCTCGACTTGCAGAAAGCGACTGTAGATCTCACCTGCACTCGATTTATATGTGAAACTACATATGAAGGAACAGCCAGTTCAATTGTCGGTCATCTCACCTATGGCATACTGATGAGGGCTAACAAGCCCGAAACCGGTCTATGTCTGGTGGAGTGGCCGACAAGGGTTCTTGGCTGTTTCACACAGATACTGCAGGTATAATTCAATGCCGGTCGGGGCATTAGCCCGCGGAGTAGTTGTTTCCTGCAGTATCATTTATAAATTCAGTGTTGAGGAATGTCTGTTACTTCAGATACAGGTGGATCATGTAGGTAGATGGTGCACGGAATATAAGTTGCCTATCAATATAGATAAGTGCGAAGTTTGCTCTTTTATTCTTAAAAGCGTTATGAAAATGTTAGGGATTTCGGTGTGATCTATGATAACAGATTGTCCTTTACCAGTTAGAGAATATGACCACCCCATCATGTTGTGGGTCGATTTAATGTACAGCCTCTGCCTATAAGGCGCATACTTCAGAGTCATTCCTGTTTAAAGTTTTTCATGACAATGTTGACTCGTCTCCTCTACTCAATTTATTTAATATACGAGTACCTAGACATGGATCTCGTGTTGATGGCATGTTCTGTCCTCAGAATGCGGATATCCTTATCAAATCGCCGGCTAATGTCATGGCGAATAATTATGAGACGATATCTCTATATTTGATACTAACCACTGTAATTTAAGTAGTATGTTGTCTGCAGCAACTGAATTATTTAGTATTTTGGAAACTTAGATGTATTTCCTTGATTGCATTTATATTTATTTTAACTTATGTATTGTGAATTAAGTGTATTTTTTTTATCTTTGAACTTATACTTGTTTTGTCCTGTAACTCTCCTGTCCTGTTTTCGTTGTGAAATCTTGGTAGTTTGGTTTGTAAGTCTCCATTGTCCATGGACGTTCTGATGCATAGTTTAAGTCACTGGCCTATGATATTCCAGTTCTTGATTTTTAAATTCAAGATGGCCATAAACCTACTGTTTCATTGAATTTATTTGGATTTTATTGGGTTTCTACTGACTCTGTAAAGTCTTGACCAGGATCTCACTAGAATCTTTATTGTACTCAGATCTTGTGTTTCGCAATTACTAACTTTTACTGTTGCAATTTCTTGAGTAGTACTTGTGTTGTGTTCTTTCAACTATTTTCCTGCATCTACATGGAGTGCTGTATACACCAGAATCTTTAGGTATATTGCTGTTGCAGCTGTTACCATTAGTGAGTATACTTTCTATAAATACTGTCTCTTAATGTGCATTTAGTTTCTGTATTACCGACTCTTACAACTCTCAAAATGGCGACCATCGCATGACTGCAAGCTCTTTAATTTTTCAAATTTTGTACAAGCTTGTTTCGTATTTTATCACTTCAAATTCAACTTTTGAGTTTATTTCCAGTTATATCCCTGACTAAATAACCTATATTTTTTAAATAATTTTTGTTAACAACTTTGAGCTTCTATTAAAAAATATCTTTCTGATTTGGTAGTTCCAAACAATTGTAACTACCAATATATGTGACAAATATATCATGATTGATGAATGATGATGAATAATTGTATAAAACTCACAATGATTTTCCTTTTTTCCCCCAGCTTTGTCCATGCCAACTCGATTGTAAGAAAACGAAGAGGGATTGTGCGACAAGGCCAAGGGAACGGTGAAGTTTTAAAATATATTTATTGTGTTTTTCCTTATACGAAACGGGTTAGGAAGGTCGGAAGCTCCGGTCCGAAAGGTTGACACAGGCATTGTGTTCGTTCAGTTTCTCCCAGACTGCGGATAACGGGCTTTTGTGCAGTGGAAATAGAGTTTTCCAAAATGCAGGACCCTCAGAAGGGTTCCCGTAAATACTACAAAAGCTCGGAAAGAATGCATAATTTTATATAACACTTTCAATGTAAGAATATTTTTGTTACAAAAAAGAAGAAATTTTAATTGTTGTTAGAAAATCAGATTAGTGGTGTACAACTACTATCTTTCCATTCTTTTCCGGTCGCAGATTGCTGCTTTATCAGGTTTTACAGTGAACCAGTTTTCAGTGCCGTGCAGAAGTGTATTTTTAAATCATTTTCAAACTGCCCTTTTTGATATTTTCTTTATAAAATTGTATTTGTAAGATACCTCTGTACAGTCTGTATAACGCATTTTCCCTACTATACGATGAACATTTAAAATCTTATAAATCATCAGTTTTACTCCGCTCCGCTTTCAGTTCCGTTCTTGAATTGAAAAGTAGCAATCAGAATCGTAAAACACGTTGGAGGCCAGGTTGATGCGATATTTCAAAAAAAAAATCCTTTGATCATAACCACTACACATTATTAGGGAATCATTAATTACTTTTTTGAATCGTATATAATAAACAGACAGTTTCAAGTCAGATACTTAAACTTTAAATCTCGTTCATTATATCGCTCCTCGGGGGTCCTCCAAAGTTCTAATTTGGGACCTCTGCTATTTCTTTCTTTATTAACGATCTTCCTGAAGTTATGTCGCGTACAATACTATAAATATGTCCTTGACAGATTGTTGTCTATTTCAACTACAATAATCTAGGTATTACCTTTGTTAGAAAACTATCTTTTGTGCTCCGCATATTAATGTTATATTGAGTACTGTCCAAACTTATGACTTTGTCTATCACAATTGTAGGGACTTTAAGGATATACGGACTTTAAATATTCTTTTTAGTTCTCCTGCTAGTTCTAGGAAGGAATATGGTTCTACTATATGGAAAACGATTTACAATGTGCACTGTTGTCAGTGAAGATATGTGATTTCTGAAATTAGGTTGTGGTTAAAATTTCCAATTTCCTTTCTCTTCTGTCTGCAGGTAGGAGAGACGCAATTTTATCAAAAGCGTTTGAGAATGTGGGTGTAAAATAATTAAATTCAATTATAAGCGTGTTCTTGATTGTGAAAGAGAGCATGGTATGTTTTGTGTCCTATACTAAACATCATTCTTTCTTCCACTACTTGACTGAACTAGTTGGAAAAGTGGAAAACTTTAGAGTGAGCGCCCACTCCACGATGATGAGCCCGCTTTTTAGGTCCCAAATCAGATTCAGGGATATATCAGCAAACAACTATAAATCACTAGCTTACTCAGTGTCTGGCCGTGATACCTTAGGTTTCTTACCCACCGCTTAAAATATGATCCGAGGCTTACTCCAGCATTAGTCGAGCAACTTACAACTTTCGTGCACATTTTCCGTAAACTACAACACTCGACTCGACCACACATGCGGCATAAATCACGGCCCACTAAAGCACTCGGTGACAACAGCAGATCCCGGCGATACAAACTGCCTGTATATTTGACAGGACGGAATCGGGAAAGGGTAGTATTATTTTAGAATTTATGTCTTTTTGTATCGGGCATTGCCGAGTTCGAAGGATGCATGCAGTCGACCAAGGCGCTGCGAAAATAAAGGAGGATTTAGTGCTGTCCGGCGGCAAAGGAAAGACTAGGACTGTGAGGTGATAAATGAAAAATATACGATGTTGGAGGATATTGGAGAAACGGGAACGTTTACGTCTAAGTAAAAAAATGTAGGTCCAGGCAAAAGACTGAGCTTGAAATGCAAGCAGATGAGTCGGAATATAAGAGATAGCGGGAAGATGAAGGACAGTTAATAAGAAGAAATAGAAGTGTACACATGCAACAGCGGAAACTAACGAAGATTATTGATATAGAAATAGGGAAACAAATGATGAAATCATCATAAAAAGGTATCATTTTTAAATCCACATATACATAGTACGACATAATGTAAAAATCATCTATTAAGAACTAGAAGAATTAAGTTACCGTAGCAATGGGCATAATAAGAAATACGAACAAGCATTTGATCACTATAAAGTATGGTAGAAAAAACAAAATGACATAACTAACGGGAAAGGAAAGTCCAGAAGCCTTAATCTCTTTGATATTACTCAATAATAGGAACAAAAATTTGACTCAAAGATATCAGAAAATACTCAAATTTGATTGTATTCATGAAGCAAAAATCAGAAGGGTACACACCTAAACATTTAAGATATTGACAAAGAAGGAAATATCTAGATTAAATTAATTTCAACAGACAATGAGTGGGCTGTATGTTTAGAAAGTAAGTTCATTTCCCGAGTGATTGAACTTGTCGAATGGCCACCAATGCCTGAAAAGTTCCCCAAACTATTAGAGGCCACTTTCTTCATATTTTCTTTGGAATCTTCTATAAATCTTTCTACCACTGTGTTAGAGCGCCAACTACCATGCCATCAGTTAATCGACTCCTGAATCTGCAAGCAACGACGGTGATGGACTACGAAAACAATGTCCTATACTGGACTGCTGAGGATTTGGAAGAACCAGGAATAATACTATATTACATGGCATTTTCCCAAAAGTATTAATGCCAACTGACTGCTTGACGCATTTTCCATTTTTGTACCCCACAAAAAATCGAGTATGATCTGTGTTGCTCGACCTCATCGCTATATATCTTGAAACCATTTCCTCCATATTCATTCCTTCAATGTTTCTGTTTGTAATAAAAAAATCTCTAAATTTCCGGTAATCAAATATACATCCGATTTCCTTAGGAAGAGCATTATATAAAATTATGCAATTATGGCGATTTCTAAAAAGTGCTAGTATGGTGAGTAGGAACACTGAGCAGTTACCTGTGTATTGTAGTATAGTTGTGAAAATGTGTCCGTTTTATTAAGTGGCTGATGTTATTTTTCGCTAAAAGTAAGCATTTTAAGATATAGATTGAAGGTGTTGTGAGGATTCGTTTATCCTTAAACACCCCTCTACAACTACACTTTTAAGTTGAAAATTAGTCTTACAATTTTCATTTGGCATATGAATACCCTTTCACATTCACTACCTCTACCCCAAGCAAGAATGTTGAACGTTATGTGACTGTATACCATGAAATAATAAACATTAATTAAGCCCGCCTGATCAAAAGTATGATTTAACTGCAATAGTGCAAAGAATGCTTTATTTAGCTGACTACACATGCAACATGCTTACATCAGGAGAGCTTAGAATCAAGGATGGTGCCGAGAAGTTTCACTGAATTTGACATGATACCTTCACAAAACATAAACTTTGCAGGTAGAGGCCTATGAAGGTGAAAGTTAATATATATATAGTCTTTTTGTTGTTTAGAATTAGTTTATTCCTCTGGCACCATATACTCAATGAATACACCACGTTACATATAATTTTTCTGAGGTCATCTGGTGTATTCGCCAACACAGTAATCGTTGTGTCATCAGCAAACATTGTTACATGACCGTGCTCAATGTATGTTGGCAGATCATTGATATAGAACATAAACAGTAACGGGCCCAGTACGGAGCCCTGAGGTACCCCAAGAACAACACTATGAAAATTAGATTTTTTTCATTCACACTAACTGCTAGAGGTAGGTGAGCTTCCTTCACAATATAATAATGGAGAGTACAGAAGGACGCATGTGGATTATGGACGAAACAACCTATCTGGACATCTAACTGATCATTCATAGATTCACGATTAGTTCCGACTAATCCACAACGTTGAGTGTTTCACTTGCCGTTCGCTCATCAATACCTAATTGAACGGTGCTAATAAAACCGGATTAAACTATTTAGCAACCGTCGCTGTCGAATCCCAATTTGAACTTCCGCGCCGCCGTATTTATAATTAGACTAAATTGGATTTCTTTTGTCGCAGCAACTTTGTAGCGTTTAATCAGATAGAATTTAATTGGCGTGCCACTGCTAATCGCGCCGGGCAATTAACGCGTTTACGAGAATTCCAAGGAGTATAGGTGTTAACGGTCGGGATCGTTTAATTCGCTGTTTGCCTTTAATTGGCACTCGACAAAAATCCTGGGCGCAGTTTCAGCTATTGCCCCCCTTCCTGATTGGAGATCCGAGAGGAATAAATTATCTGAAACAAATGACAGCCGATCTTCGTCGTTGCAGCAACGGGGTCATTTGTCATTTTTTATTGCTGAATGATTTTGTAATTTTAGTGCGATTTGAAAAAAATTATAACCTTCTGATGCCTCTAAAGCCTTGAGAACATGGGCTCGCGTAAACCGCTGTGTGACATCACTGCCTCCTATAGGATGTTTAGAAAATACTAAAAGCAAAGTACGAATGAAAGGTGAATATTCGGAAGGTTTTGCTATTGACACAGGACTGACACAAGGAGACCAACTCTCAACGCTTCTTTTTAATTTAATGCTAGAAAAGGTCATAAGGGATAGTCAGTTGAACAGAGAAGGACAGCATGGAGAGATGGAATTTGAAGAAGCCGAAAATATGTGGGAGACTTGGCTAAATACACTGTCAAACTGACCAGATTTATAAAAACATTGGTAATAAGGTAAAGGTTCATGATCTGGAATTTTTTATTGTCCTTTTTGTTCCCTAAGTACATGTACTTTTTTACCACATTAACAAAAACCACTAGGTTTAATCGAATCATTTTATAAACAGAGGGTCCAGGACTTTTCACTCTGTGTGTATATCAAGAGCTCTTTGAAGGCTCATAAACAGGTCTTAAATCCTCTGTCTCGGTAAAAAATGAAAGGTCGATTCGATAAAAGAAACTGTTCTAAGTTTGAGGCAGCAGATGCGTCTATCTCCAAGACTTCCATATCGCGAGATTATGTGTTATAAAAGCCGGTGCGCTAGAACTTTCAAGGTTTAATTCCTACAAAAACTATTTTAATATCATCGACTTGGCCAACGTCTTCCAACTTATCGCCAGTGCAAATTTATATATGATTGTATTAGAGTTCGAGTTCCGAACCTAATTTCCTGTTACACGCGTGTTCTTGTACAGCAGAAGAAACTATGTGTGGTTCTGGAGACTCTTTAGTGACTATATTTACAGAGCGTTTCTGAATAAGGAGCCCAACAGATTGATTGATTTAATTAAAAGTCATCAATTTTTTAATCCTGTCAAGTATATTTTTCTTTGAATTTAAATACAATATTGAAATTACTTATCAAATAAATTCAGTAAATATTATAGAAAAACAAGTTTACACAAAATGTTTTAAAACTACTAGTATTATAATAAAATATACTGAATTTGTATAATATTTACCAATGGTATGTTAAAAGTACATCATTTTGTATAAACTTAACACACATGTTCACACACACATGTTCTATATACCTACTCTTGACTGGTTGAGCACAATTGCGCAGCTGCAGTAGATTAGCTGTTCCAATACACGTCACTACGCCATGTTGGTCGTGTAGCGTTGTTGTGTTCAGTTGCCTCTCATTCGCTGTGTTCAAATGGAGAACAGTTAAATTTAAATTGAGGTTTGATCAAGAAAATGGTTAATACTTACCTAACTAACAAATATTGCTGATAATTCTGATAAAGCCAAAACTAATTAGAACTACAATTCTTAAAAATATTAGGAATTTATTCTGACATTTTAGATCACTCTGTATTCTGATTTTCTTGTAACATTAGAGAAAGAAAATGTTAACATGTTAATGTGTAAAATCTACACGTTTTATGATACAAATAATACTGAAATACACATAACACTTGTTATATTGACACAGTGTATTGTGCTAAAGCTTTAACACACTGCTACATACAGATAAAGGTGATAAAATATACACAATTGCGTGCGGACTTGGATTAATACAGTATTGTGTTCTTTTGTGTTAAAATGTGTAATTATTTGTCTACAGTGTGCTGTATAATAATTGATATTAATTTAAGTTCAGTAATGCATAAACTATCAGTACAAATGTTGTATAAAATATGTGCGTCAAATGTGGACGCATTGCTGTCGCTACTGATTTCCGTTCTCCTTGACATTATGACAGAACTATAAATAATGCAGTAAGATATAAATTTTTTGGCCCGCAGAAGATATACTATTTATTTTGAAACTTCAACCTACATGGTCAATCTAAAAGCGTTTCTTTTCAGACATCGGCCCCCAACTTTCAGAAGTAAAACTTTCAGCTGCCTAACACAGCACTTTTCTTTGCCTTATTTATTATATTTTAGAAGTTTTCGATTGCTGCCCTTTAGAAACCCTCTCCCCAGGGGTTATTGTTTTGAAACGAAACTTTTCATCAGTTAATATAGATCCTCTTCAAGCCTAAAAATGATAAAAAAGCAGGCGACTTTTTACAGTTTCATCGCATGTGTTTTCCATGTTTAGAGCGATGATTTAATAAGGCAAGTCATTAAAATTTTCCTCAAGCAAAATGACTATATTTCTTGTTTTTCTTAAAAACTCTATTTAATAAACTGGAAATGCTTGAATACAGGGTTTAGTTAAAAAACGTCGCGACGTCACGAAGTTTCATAAAATCATTGCATTTTACTGTTGAAAGCCCATAGATTCTTTATTATTAGCTTTTGAAATATTTTTTACTGTGAAGAAAGGTTTTTTAAGCCAATATAAATCAAATCTCTACAGTTCCTATCAGTGAAGTCATATGTATGCTCTCTGATACCAAACATCTAGGTATGCTAATGAACAATTCCACAGACAAAGCTCTATTCAATAATTAGCTAAAATAAAAATTAATCTATCTAAATTTATTAACCTGGTTTCCTTTAAGTTGAGCCAAATATATAACTATAAAAATTATTATAATATATTGTTAATATTTAAATACGAGTATATATAAACGATTACATAAAGGGTACAAATTTTGTTGATTAAATAATTAGGTAATTGTCATGTTTAATTTAAAATTGATTGGCTGGTTAAAGCCACTTTTGATATTGCCGATATTTAATTTCAAATAATTTTAATTTATTGGTATAATAATTTAATGCTCGTTTTCAGCCATTCAAAAACATCATGTTCTCTGAAGAAATCACAAAAAATGTCACTGGAATTCAGTGGTGGCTATCACAAGCTAATGATGATCCAGAAATAAAAAAAATATATCTGTGTTGAAACAATTTCTTTGTGCAATTGCTTCCTCAGCCTCAGTGGACCGAGTGGGGACATTCCGACTTAAGAAATAGATTGAGTATCGAAAAAGCAGGGAAATTAGTATTTTTGTTTAAGTATTATAATCAGAATTCAAAATCAAAATTAAGCGATTTTAACGTTTTTTTTTTCATTATAGCATTTGCTTGTTATGTTAAGTTTTGTTTCTTGTTTCTATGTTTAAAAACCACTAAGTTATTTATCTTCGCCCAATAAATGTTTTGAAGATTATCATTGACTTTGATTTAAATAGCGATTTCTTTTAAATCAATTGATTTACATCACGATTTTAATCTTAATTTAAATCAATTGATTTAATACATAAATGTTTTAAAGGCTTTTAAAGGTGTATGTTTCAGTGAGTTTATATTGATCGCTGCAATGCAACAAAGTTGACACAAGTGTTGTATACGAAAAAAACTACGTGCAAGCTATTATTTTTTAGTTTCCTAAATATTTGGCCGTGTATGTAAACTACGGATAGTAGCACCTGCTCGGGCAATGGCAATTCCACCGTTTTATGGCAAAAACATTTGTTAGAGGCCATTAAATAAAGACATTACATCGGTTCACGTTTTACGACGGCATCCATTAATAAACGCTAAAAAAACGGTATCGTCTAGTAGTTTATTCCTGGAATTTAACCATTTTGTCACAAAAAAGACCGTATCCGTATTAAAATTGTTTCATTTGAATGCAAAGGGATGCAGGATAATTTTATATTTGCAACAACATAGTTACATTCCCCCCATCCTCCTAACACAGAGTAGTTAAAATTTTTATATAGAAATATTAAATATTGCTACGGCAAGAAGTTTTGAAAATACGAAAAGGAAATATTGCATTTCTACTGTAGGTATTATACAGGGTGTTAAAAAAAGAGTGTAAAATATTTAAGGAGGTAATAGTATGAACCAAAATAAGCAGAAAAGTCTCAATAAACATGGGTCTGCAAAGTAACGGTTGCGGAGATATGGAATGTTTTATATTTTTAGCACCTTTTTTTATTTTGCAAAAACGTTGTGTATTTTCTTATAATAGTTGGTTGATGTTTAGTGAAATAAACAGTACGTATTTGACAGCTGTTCTCAGTGCACAAGTTTTCTTTCGTTATGGCTGGTTACTCTAACGCAGAATTAACAGACATGCATTTCATGGTCGTGCTAATGGGAACGCCACCGAAGCGCGACGTCTTTATGTTGACGCTTATCCAAATCGCCAGATTCCTTCACAACGCATGTTTGGAAGAATTCACCAAAGATTGCATGATACCGGTTCCTTGAGCAAACAGTGCCATTTATCCGGAAGACCAAGGTCGGTATCCACTCCTAGAGCAGAAGAAGAAATTCTAGCACTGGTAGAGCAGAATCCAGGTACGAGTGTGCGGAGAATATCAGCCGATGTAGGAATTAGTGGTCCTCTTGTTTGGAGAATCCTTCACGAGCAACTGCTTTATCCATACCATGTGCAACGAGTACAGGCCTTAAATCCAATAAATGATCATCAAGCACGTTTGGTTTTTTGCCGCTGGTTTTTACGTCATGATGCTGAAGACCCTCGTTTTCTTGCAAACATTCTTTTTACTGATGAGGCCGGGTTCACAAAAAATGGAGTGTTTAATTTTCACAATACGCATATTTGGGCCGACGAAAATCCTCAACCTCTAATAGAATCAGACATCAGGCACGTTTTTCATAAAACATTTGGATGGGTATTGTAGGTGACAAGTTTCTAGGTCCTGTTGTTTCACCAAACCGATTAACAGGCGCTGCTTACCTCAACTTTCTACAGAACACACTGTATGAGTTTTGGAAAACATTCCTTTGAATCAGAGGCAACAAATGTCGTTCCAGCATGATGGTGCTCCAGCTCATTTTTCCATGGCCGTTAGAGAGCATTTACACCAAACTTTTCCACATAGATGGGTAGGAAGGGCCGGACCTGTTTTATGGCCTCCAAGATCGCCTGATCTGAACCCTCTAGATTTCTTTGTTTGGGGATATTTGAAGACATTAGTGTTTGGTACTCCTGTAAATAACCTGGAAGAGCTGCAGCTACGGATTCAAAGGTGTCAAGAAATCCAAACCAAGGAGGGTGTTTTCGAAAGAATTCGAATATCGTTGAGACGAAGATGTCGTGCCTGCTTGTGAATGGACGGAAGGGACTTTGGACATCTTCTGTAACTTTGTTTTTTTGTTTGTTAAAAGCTTCCTTTGTCGGTTTATTCCTAATAAAATAAAATGTTTGAAAAACGAATAGTGGTCCATATCTCCGCAACCGTTACTTTGCGGACCCATGTTTATTAAGACTTTTCTGCTTATTTTGGTTCATACTATTACCTCCTGAAATATTTTACACTCTTTTTTTAACACCCTGATTGCAGTTAACCGAACGAAGCCAGCAGTCGAGTGCAGAAAAGACACTTCTCGCACCTGTTAGGTACAATATTCTTCTTACGATCATGACACTTTTAATCAGGCTGAACTGCTTATTTTAATTACCAATTTATAACATTAATAATTAATTATTAAGTAGTTATGTTCATTTAAAAAGAAAGGGTACCCACCATTCAGTTGCACGCAGTAGAAATTTAAAAGCTCATATTTCAAGAAACTCAACATTACCCATATTAAACTTTATTGGTATCAGTTATTAAGTTATAGAATTGAATTTGTAGGATGTATCTATATCGAACCATTCCGTATAGAGTAAGCAACGTTGTCATTATATGGACTGTATTATTTTTTCCACCAGATTTCATGTAACTGTTTGGAAACCAAAACAAACAGATTACGGTATAAGTAAACTCTAATGTAAGTTAAATATTTATAAAAGACTTTTCAGCTTCCACCAACTTTAGAAGCTTATTCCTAGATAGCAAGTGAATTCAGGTCTTTGTGCAGTAATAAGCTTATATTAAATGACGCACAACCCTCTAACGGGTGATATTGCTTTCATAAAATACACAGTTGTGTTTGTTATGGATTTGTAATAGTTATAAATGATGTATGCCGTTGTTTATTTACCTAAATCAGTAAGAAATTGAGAAGATTTAGTGTTAGCAAGTATTTGCAGTTGGGACATTAATTACACTTTATTTGCTTTGCTGATTTCAATAATTTCTGGCAGAGTTAAGATTTATTGCCTCAACCAATACTAGTTCCATTTAAAATTAAAAAATTATCAATTTGAGCCCGTTAAAGACTAGTGTGTGAGAAGGGGATGTCTATTATTATTGCATACACAGTATTAACCCAAGAAATAGCTGTAAATTAGAACCAAATCCATGTTTATTGCCCAGTAAGCGTAAGATAATAACTCTAAGGGTATTAAATGATGAGCTTTTTCTGCTCGGTGAATTATTGACTGGAAACTGCCCTGTCGACCTTCTGCTCCTCTTATTTCCTTTCCGAAGATTTTAAATCGCCCCGATGGGTAGAGAAAAATAATAAAATTTCGCAGGCAGTGAAAAACTTTCGTTACTTATTTAATTAAGTCCCGTTAAGGGGCTTATTGCAATGAAATTCCGGCAAACTTTCCAATTATAAAGTCTCGCAAACACTACTGCTTACTGCATTCGCGGCGCGGACGGAGAAGATTGAGTTTAAAAAATTCAGGCAGTAAGGCGGCGGATATTATTGGAATTTTTCTAATTCTCGTAAGCCGTTACAGCACGAGATAACCGAAAAATAATAAGATAAGGGAGATAATTAAAAAAGTTCCAGCGTGGTAACGGCTGATAAGGACCAATAACTCCGAAATTAGTACAGTGCAATACAATATTGTACCAGTGCCAATTTGATTGCTACCAAAATATTCTTAGAACCTTTTTAAAATAATATGGGTGTTTAGAAACTACTGAACAAAAATGATAAGTTTATTGGGAAAAATACCAAAAATAAAAGAACACTATATTTCCTTGCCGAAATATAGTGTTCTTTAAAATTTTATTCTGCTAAAACAATAAGGCAATTTATTAACAACAACCTTACTGTGGGAAAAGGGAAATCGCACTAGTTTGTTTCATGGGTCATAAGTACATTTATAAGTATCTAGATATAATCTTCTTGATGTTTGACACTACATTTTTAGACGAAGAACATTTCAAATTTCGAGCCCTGAAGATGGTGTAAAATTAACACCGAAACGTCGGCAAGGAAATAAATATAGTGTTCTTTTATTTTTGGTCTTAATCCCACTAAAAAAAAAACACTTGAATAACTAAGCAAGACCGCCAGTTAAAGAAAACTTAATAAAAATTATAATATTATACAGGGTGTTTATTAAGTAAAGGTAAAAAATCTAGGGACGTATTCTGCAGCCAAAAATAAGAATCTTTTGTTATATAAAGGGTCTTAGAACAGTCACTGTTCAGCTACAACGAATCAAAAATTAAAAAACACAATTTTTGATTTCTAAAGTGCCTAAGATAATTTAACCAAATTAGGTGTGCATATTTAGTATGACAACAGGTATGAAACAAAAAATTACCAGCTTTAGAAACTTACCAGTGGCAGAGGTGTGGGTATTGTAGGAATCCACTTAGTTAAATATTATTTTGTTATATCTGTACTGCTGAATGAATAACACCCTGTATAGAATATTATATACACATTAACTAGAGGGGAAACTGTAGACGAAGAAATAATACGAGAACGCGGGGCGGGATTCAACGGGTAGTTACTAGTTAGTTGGGTTTGAAGACTTCGGCAGGTTGTGTGGAAGACAATGACTGGTGATAATCTGTCTGTTCTAATTTTACAGGTCAGTAACTTGTTTTTGTATATTGTATTTAAACATTGAATATCATTGTGTTTCTTATATTATTTTATTGTCGGTTCAATATTTAATTACAGTTTCATTATATTTTATTATAATTTGGAGGTAAAACAGTACGTGTTGATTTATTGTTGAAATTATATGTATAACTTTAGTTTGAGTCGAAGTTATGTTGTTGTAAATGGTATTGTAAGTTATTATTAATCATCTATGACTACTACTTTATTACTTGAATTAGCGATTTGCTTGTCAGATGTTTGTAAGAGCCTTGGTGATTCTATTAATATTTTCTCTCGTGACTGGACAAACATCCGGTAAAAACATATGAGGCATGGGATATGATTTGAGATGTTTGTTCAACCCCTCAACTACTAGCTGGGTAGCCTCCCGTATGGGACCTCAGTACCTTCTGACGCAAGTCGGCTAACTAACCAAAACACTCTTCAGTTTTGTATGTAGAATTATGATTATATTACCGTGTATTCAAGTACTGAAGTAGAGATACATTTTTATTATTGTCATCATTATTATTACCATTGCAATAGCGACAGCGATTCTTTGAATTGTGATCGGGGTTTTCTCTGTCGTGCTCTTTTCCCCGTGAATTCAAGGCTGAGTACGGCACTGATAGGTGGTTAGGTAGGCTATTACACCATTGACAGAAAACTAATAAACGAGGCGTATTTAGTAATTTGTTTTGTTTTATTTAAAACTACTCAAATCTCCCTAATTTCGTAAATATGTAGTACATTCGAGGTAAGTTAATAAACAATATAAATAAACACAACGTAGGTAAATCTTCTCTATTATTGGCCAAATACTTCCTCTTTCAACAATGTTGAACGAACCCGGGTATGTTACACTACAGTATCATCGATCATTAGTTGCCAAGATATATGCCTATTTTGTTTTCGCAAATAATGATCGACAATACCCACACCTTCGCCACTGGTTTCAAGCGGTTCAGAAATTAAAACCTGATTTTTATTTTAAATTTGACACGCCTCTGGATTTGCGACCTCTATTGAAGGAACACCTTGTATTCGAGCAGAAAAATTATATTTCCTACACATCCCAGTGGACGTCACGTAAAAAAATTCTCGCCAACATTAAATATTGGCTGAAAAACTCTAATTTTAAGCTGGAACAGGGGCTGGAAATCCGATTTAGCTCCGTAGCGCCTCACAGTGGAAACAGCGAGGGTAATGAAGTTAAGTTTTAATTTGTACAAATCAAACTGTAAAGCTTTAATTCCTTTATATAAACCGATTTACTGGGATCAGAATACAATCGGATCGATTTTCCCTGCTTCCTAATCAGATGCTGGATTTGTGCACAAAGACAATCACGAGTGGTGAATGGATATACGACAACGGTGCTGGTATCGTTTGAATTGAAACGATTACTCGAAAGAACAGACACAGTTATTTATGCAATAGTAACAGGATACCCAGGAACTAAAGTTATTAAAGGCATTTTAGTACAATAGCATATCTCTACTGTCAACAGTTTGCAGTTTGGAGTAAACAGACTTAAAATTAAGAAAGTGTGAATTTATTACTCTAACGCTATGTGCATTTATAAATTTTAGTTGCTTTTGAATTGAATTTCACACGCACTAAATTGTGTGCTGATGAATACGCTTTAGTTCTGTGCTCTGATACAACTAAAATTATTTGATTCACCTACATTAAAAGCTTTTTTAAATCCTTAAGTACTGTGTTTCATAGCTAAGGACTATCATTTACACTTTAGTCTTCAAATTATGAACTAAAACTAATGGGGAATAACGCCTTATTTTTTCGGAAAATAATTTGTTTACTTAATTAAAGTTATAACTAAATAAATGTAAATCTGTGGTATACGAGTACACTAAAGTGCTAAAGTGTACTTTAGTCTACAAAGACGTTTGTTTCTTTAAATTTGTCTTTTATAAATTGCCTTCTTTATTGAAATTAAAACAAATATATAAATAAATGTGAATAGCAGTATTATTATACAACAGGGAGCTAAAGTGCACCATAAGGGAGGATAAAGAATATATTAGTTTTGTGATATAACAAGAATTGACATTATTTTTTTGAGAATGAAACTATTTCATTAATTGGAATAAATGTAAATCCGTATTACATAGTACACCAAGGAGCTAAAGTGTATTTGTGTTACTCATACACTTTAGTACTCAAATTTAAGAATAAACGTTCTTATTTTAATGAAGAAACTGTGTTATAGACTAAAATTAAAGTTATTATATAAATTCCACTACGTAAGACAGTATACACCAAGGTGCTAAAGTACATTTGGTTACTGTTACACTTTAGTCCCTAACTTAAAACACAGAACTAATGAAAGCCTAAATTTTGTTTTTTTTTTAATGTGTAGTAAATTACACATTAAGAAGCTAAAGTGCATGTGTGTTAGTGTAATATAGAGTATGTTTAGCAATATTTTAACTGCAAGTACATTATATTATTTATAAAATATGCTTACTTCCTCGGTGTATCTGAGTCGGTATTATATTCTATACCAAGGAGCTAAAGTTCATTTGTGTTACTATTTATATCACTTTAGTACTCAAACTGAAGACTAAAAGCTAATGAAAGCGTTTGTTTCCCTACATTCTTCTTCTAATGAAGGAAATGATTTGTTGACTAAAATTAAAATAAGTAAATAAAGAAATGCCAGTACGTAAGACAGCATAGACCAAGGTGCTAAAGTGCATTTGTGTTACTGCCACACTTTAGTCCTCAACTTAAGAACTAAAAATTAATGAAGGCCCAAATTTTGTTCTTTTAATGCGTAGTACATTATACACCAAGGAGCTAAAGTGCATGTGTGTCACTGTAATATACAGGGTGTTTAGCAATCTTTTAACAGCAAGTACATCATATTATTTATAAAATATGCTTGTTTTCTCGGGGTACATATTGTTATCAAGAGTTACAGACTCGCCCCTCTTGCATTTCAAGCATATATCTCCCGCATCCTGTTAGATGTTTATAAAACCGCCCACCGTATAGTGCATAAGTTTTCCTGTCAAAGTTAAATTGCCGTAGTCCTTAGCCGTATGCACCCTTGCGACGACCACCTGGCGTCATAAACACCGCCGTCGTGCTAACCGTTCGCTCCCCAAAACCCGAGCGCATTGCAGCATCTGCTGGTCGATACCCCGCTACATTTTAACCGTACCGCGATCTAATGATATCTATGAGAGCTAATATAGACCCGAACATGTTCCAGAATCACAATTACGTCTTTAGACAGCAAGCGCGGCGTTGATAATAGCGGACCGCCTCCTCTCACGCACATATTTTTCTTTCTAGGTTTGCGTAAGCGGTGTAAGCGTATAAAAATTAATTTATTTCAAGTTTTCAGACCGGGTGGTAGAGGTCCGATTTTCCGTGACCATCGAATCATCGGATATATTTGTTGCAATTTGTGAAGTAGGTTCCCCGCAGTAGCGAGTGGAGTGGAAAAATGGGTAGCAGGTGTGGCCAATTTACCACACCAGGTTCTAAAATAGTAAAAATTCGCGGCGCGAAATGAAAAATGTAATTCCGGGCCAATGGCAGTTCCGTATTAAATGCACGATATTACTCAGAAGCCTTCCATATAGAGAGTGTTCCGCATAAGAGTTGACACAAAGCAGATGTACGAGATCCCAAAGCATTACTAAGCTTTATTTCTGTTACTGTTTGTTGTTGAAAATAGCTGGAAAATTTACATTCAGCGAACAAGTTCACATGTTACTTGTGCTAGGTTACTGTGTAGGGAACTGTAGAAGAAATGTAGAAGAATATTGTAAAGAATTTCTAAATCTAATGTTTCCTCAGAGAGAAACATTTTCTAATGTTGAAAGAGGGGCTCGAAAGACAGGAAAATTTTTCAACAATATCCGAGGACGTCCTAGTGTAACAATGGTACAAGTTGAACAAAAAAATATTTTGCAACTGTTGA
The DNA here is from genome assembly GCA_025584915.1 of Monochamus saltuarius. Lineage (NCBI taxonomy): Eukaryota > Metazoa > Arthropoda > Insecta > Coleoptera > Cerambycidae > Monochamus > Monochamus saltuarius. The sequence goes on along the minus strand of CM046728.1, from coordinate 3,199,643 downwards.
GGATCCGCAAATAAGTACTAAACGGTTATCTCGAGGAAATGGATTATCAAAACCTTCTGTACTCTGAATTCTTAAACGTAATCTGCTACATCCAGATCACATTCAAAAAGTGGAAGAGCTATTACCTCAAGACGAGTGACCTTTTGCGAATTTATCTTGCATGACGATATTAATTTTCGCAAGAAACTTCTTTCCACTGATGTGGATGTGTTTCATTCGTGGAGGAATTACAAATGGTCACAACTGTCATGAATATTCCAATGTAAACCCCTATGCAATAACTCCTAGACATTTTCAACGCAAGCTTACGAAGCCGTAGAAGGGCCACGTCTACAATTTTTTTTAGATTCCGACTTTAAACTCTGAATTCAAAACTTAATCTTTGAATTCAGACTTTTAACTCCGAATTAATGTCCGAATTGGGCCTTCAATAGTATCTACAGTGTAGTGGGTCGCTTTCTTCTTCTAGCTTTATTGAGGCTCAGCATTGAGTAATCAGTGAGTACCAAATGTAGACACTACATGCTACGCCTTACGTACTTATATTTCGGTAATAACAGAACATGAATAGCCAGGGTTGCTTGTCGTTGGCCTCACCACTGGCATACTGATAAAAGCTAACAAGCTCGAAACTGAAATATGTCTGATGGCACCACTTACGACTAACCGTGGTTGTTATTTAAATTGGTGTTAGCACATCACGGCAATTCAGATCCAGAAATAAAAATAGGTCTAAGGAAATTAGGTGGTCTAAATCATTTCCCAAACAAGTCCGTCGCACCTTAAATCGTCTCTATAATCAAAAAGAATAAAAGTATACAGGGTGTTGATGACAAATATCGTAAAGTTTAATATTCCCCTGTATATTACGTCCTCTAAATCTCAATTCTGTATCTAGAAAGCTCTGACTGCTACGACTTGTCCCATCATTTCGTTAGCAGTGTAAGTTCAGAGATGAAAGTCTGAATTCAGAGTTAAAAGTATGAATTCTAGGGTTTCGTACAAGTTTAAGATATATGTTTGGGCCAGTATTATTCATCGAAAAGTTAAAGTATTTGATATATGAATTAATTTTTTTCGGAATGTTTAGTCCACTTTGAAGGAATTATAACACGTTCAAGCTTGCAAAATTATCTAACACTGGAAAGTACTGTCCTGCACTGCCAACAAAGTAAACTGTATAGTTGCCAAGTTTGTTGCCAGTTCATAAAATTAAACGACATCGTAAAAACATTACTGATACCTGTTAAAGAGCAAAAATTCATAACAACAACGACCCGTTACAACGTTGCATTAAAATGGAGGCATGTTGCCACCGTGCCGGTATAAGTTTTTATATTCGAATGGTGGGTCCGATTGGGGTAAAATAATACTGATCGATGACGAAATATAAAATATATTCTTAAATACCACCCCGATTTGAATAATATCGAGTTAGATGACAAATAGGCATCATCTGTAGAATTATGATAATATAGGTACTGTGCACATATCCACATATTCTAATCATCTTGATTGAAATTACATTACACCATTCTATATCATGACTCTGTTGTCGGCATCCTTTGCATTGTTTTATATTCCCTTTGATCGATGAGATAAACTGTACTGAATTTTTTGAAGGTAATATAGATCCAAAGGTATGGGGTTATTTCTGTTGTTGGATTTTTAACGCATCTATTACAGAAACAATTGCTTATCGTATTTCGGAAATGCAAGCATTACTTTTGTTTTTTTTTGTATGCCACTAGAAAGACCGTCTTGTGATCACCCTGTATATTGCAGCCAGGTCCAAGATTAATCAAAATCGGCTCCTTTCTTGCATTGAAAGTGAGAAGGACCCATTAATTATTCGGGAAAGGTTGTGCATGACGTCAGTCTGGATGAAGACGAAAAGAATTTCCAGGGCGAGGAATCGGCAGACGGTGATTTTTTAAGTGTATATATCAATTCCATTGACATCTGACAACGGCTTCCGTGATCCATCAAGCGTTTTCAAAGGGGCGCCGGTAATAAAAAATGAAAAATGGCGAACGCACACAACGGCATAGTGTTTAAAGCGTTCGCCTCCATACAGGATAGATGTGTTTCGCTGATATTAATGATTCCAAAATTGTAGTTTTCTACAAAGGCGCAGGTCACTCGTGTCCTAAGCTCCACAGGCATTTCTCAAAGGCGACACGGGTCCTTATCGCGTTCATTTTTCCGTGAACACACTTTAGAGGTCGCTGTCTTATAAAAAAATTTGACCCCCAGTTTATTCTGTACAGGGTGCCTCAAGCTCGATAGGTCACTAGATGTAACACCCCATCCCAAAAATATTTTTATATATAATAATATAATTTAACACCCATAGACCCATACTATCCAATTTGAGGCACCCTGTACTTGGGTCACTACTTTGTTCCAGAATTGCGCCGTTTCTTTTTCAGAAAAAAGCAAACAAACTTCTACCTCTTCTATTTCAAGAGTATCACTAGATACAAAGAGTCTCACTTTTTTCGTGTAATTATAACAAGGGAGGATCCTGGGGCCATTTACAAAGTAAATTATTCAAAGAAGTGAATTACCTAGGGAGAACTATTCGCAAAATCCAGGGTTAATCCAAATAAAACAGTTTGCTTTTAATTCTTTCTTAAAACTCGGTTTACCTCCTTTATTAAAGTTACACACGGCGGTCTCAAAGACCTCTCATCAAAAGGAATTAGCTGGGAAAGCAATGCGCTCCAGGTTATTAAACCTTTCCTGATTATTTTCAGCTCAAAGTGCTTTCATTTTTATGTTTTTGCAGTTAGCCAGACAACTCTAACTCTATAAGTAAATTATTGCATTTAGTACACTTTATGTCATCGATATAAGGGAATAAAAAAACTGCATAAAAATTGCCATTAAACATCAAAGGCTTCCGTCTCTTTCTTGTCAGGAATTTGTCAGCCGTAGACAGGACCGTATTTAGGTTACTTACCAATATTCGCTCAATTTCGCCAATAATAATTTAATATAGAATGATTAAGTATATAATAAGGAATGTAAGTGTGATTGTGATTATGTTAGAAAAAAAAAACAAATGCTAACGTGTATTGATGTGTCTATCAGTTTACAAAAAAGTCAGAAATGAAATAAAAAAGCTGAAGCAATTATAGGGGGGGTCAAAAGACATTACAACGTTGCATTCCAATAGCGGCATGTAGCCGCCGTGCCGATATATGTTTTTATATTCGAGCAGTAGGTTCGATTGGGGTAAATTAATACTGATTTGACGACGAGATATAAAATATTTCCTTGATAACCACCCCGCTTGAATAATGTTAATATATTAATTAATTACATTGATATATTATGCATATATCCACATATTTTAATGATTTTTATGTCATTTGCACCACTCTGTCCCACTGCGTACGGTCGGCGTCTTTTGAAATTTTATATATTCTTTTATGTCGATGAGATAGAGTATGCTTTTACATACATCGTTCCCTGTGTGAACTGAATTATAACAATATTAATTATACAAAATCTAATAGAAAAATCGAATTTCTTCAAGCTCTTTGATGTCGTACCACGTTAGCCATCGATTTGTGCTCATATTCAAATTCCAGAATCCAAATGCTATACAGATATAATTTTTTACATTTGTCTCCATAGGAATTTCCTTTGAGCCGCTGCCTTTGCGTTTCCGTTCGCATCTCGTGTATGTAATAACGTGCCTGAATTATGTATTACATATTGCCTTTTTGTTCTCTTCTTTTGTCAATTTGCCAAACTTAATAAGACAGCTCATATATGTATTTGATAAAAGTTATTTTTTTCAGGTACTCTAAAAAAATACCCCTGTGCGCTCTGTCGCGCGAGCTATAACCGATAAGTCCCAAAAACGACGAAACACCGCAACGTAATTAATTCTTAAACTCTGTTGGCAAGTACTCAAATAAGTTTCTTTTTTAAAATGGCACGTTCTTGGTTTTGATTTTGCACCTATATCCTTGTATTATATTTGCCAAACAATTTTCATTCATTAAACAACTCAAATTTTTTTGTGCAATTTTACTTAGGACAATCGTTGCCATAATTATATACCCTATATCCAGCAATGACATATTTCTATAGTTTCTCGTTACAATTTTCTCTCTTAGATCTATTCGCCTCTCTCCATTACTTTCTCGGTCTACTTATTTCTTTCTTACAGTTAAGTTTACTACCTACTGTTTTTCACTGTGGTTTCTTCACCCATTTATTCTAGATGCCCTAGGGCCACTACATTCTTCTATATACTACAAATTCATCTGTATTTGGTGCCTGGTATATTCCATATATTCCATATATTCCATTCCCTGATTTTTCTTAAGATCTCTTCGTCCCACTACAACAGGTTTTCCCTTAACTTCTTGTTCAAGATTTCGCTGCCATATAGCGCCGTTGATCTTAAGACCATTTATCCATTCTAAAATGTATTTCTCTAGATAAGTTTTTCACAAGATTTCATTAAGTTGACTGCTGTCGAATTTCTGTTTGCTTTTATTATTCTCCTATTAATTTCTTGTTCTTCGTCACTCATAGTTGCTATGAGCGCCCCAAATACACATTCTTTTTCTTAAACTGTTCTTGATGTATCTGCAGTCCTACTGTACTTGCTTCCTCCACCAGATTTTCGTAATCTTACTACTCCCTACCATCTCTTGCAATCATGGCCATATGATCTGCATAGCTTACTATTTGATGACTTTTAGGCAATATGTGTCCTTCTCTGTTCAACTGACTCTCTTATGACCTTTTCTAGTACTAAATTAGAAAGAAACGTTGAGGTTGGGTCTCCTTGTCTCAGTCCTATATCAACAGCAAAATCTGAACATTCACCTTTTATTCGCGCTTTGATTCTGGTGTTTTCAAATGTTATTTCAATAGCTAACCAGTTCAGTTGGTATCTCAAACTGATTCACTATTCTACTTAGTTTCTTCCTTGTGACAGAATCGTGTGCTTTTCTAAGCCCACGAGTAAGACCAATAATCCCATATTCATGGCATGGAGTAAGGATTTCCTTCTTCTGTGTAGTTCTGCTATGGGTTCTATTATCTGTTTTATTAACGTTGCCATAATTATATACCCTATATCCAGCAATCACATATTTCTATAGTTTCTGGAATCCGCTGCACCTTCCTTTTTTAAGTTGGTATAATCATAGCATCTTCAAGTATAAACTCTCTTCTCCAAATCTTTAGTATCATTTCGTAGATTCTTTGTCTTAAATCATTCTACATACTTATGTGGCCTTTTTTGCTCCCATTCTATCTTCCCTTTCCAATGCCATCTCTTCTTCCTCATCTCCTTTCCTTTCATTCTCTCCGTTCAACATCTCCACGACATATTGCCTTCATCAATCTGTCATTTCCGTTTTCTTTCCTATAACATTTTCATTTGCAACACTCACATATATTACCCCCCCCCTCTTTCTTTTTTTATCTGTCTCTAGAAATTCCTGCTCCCTTTTTTGAACTGTTACAATTAGTAATTGTAAACCTAGACAGAAAATGCGTGAAACTCTCTAAATACCACTTGACTTATTTTGCAGTGGCCACTCAACATTTTACCCAAAATTCTCCTACCTAGAGTAACGTTTTATGCATATCGTCTTTTCTAAATCCGCTACCACTAAATCCGTTCAAGTTTCATAAATGTATTACATAAAGTTACGTGCATAATAAGTAGCGTAATTGTTACAGATTTACGCCGACTACAATAAGCGAACTAATCTACTTTTGCTTCAAATAAGTTGCTACAGCAACTAAAGACTGCTCCAGACTTTCTAGCAATTACTTCAGGGATATTCCCTACATACGTCGTGAGAGCTCCACCAGTACTAGAGATGAATAAGAAACACCTGGACAGGTTCGTACTCTAGTAAATGTGCCAGCTCTATTTAGGAATGTTTATGATATAAGCTAATACAGAAATAGAATATGGTAGTTGTTCGTTACAAGGGAATAATTTCATAAATAAGTGCTAAGGATGAAAGTGTAACAAAATTATAAAACATTTTGTAGGATTAGTTCTTTGCTGATTTATAAATGTGTATCTAAAAATACTTTAGCTCGAAAAAAAACTGATATAGGTAAAATAGCTTTATAATAAAGATCCCAGACTTTTAGGTTTTGAGACTGACAACTTGACAACACAATTTGTTTTATAAACAAAGTGCATTTTCCTAAAACACCTGTTCAAATTGCAACAGGAAGAAATGAAAGAACCTCAAGAAATTCTTGATGGGCTACTGCATCTCTGCTGTGTCAATATCCCCAAAATTAGCGGCCTTTCTGAAAAGAAATTCAGACGGCTACCAAGCAAAACAATCTAGCCTTGACGGGAGACCAGATAAAAAACTTCCTGGCGAATGCTAATAACAAAGAGTATTTAATGATTAAGGTACGATTACTCATAAGAAAATTGTGTAATTGTAAATTATTTATTTTAAAATTAAAGTTAATTTATCAGGGTAATCGTCAGCGTATAACAGGTAATGTATATTAAGATCTTTCTCTGTATCATTAATAATAGTATCGAGTAGAAGAGGTGCAAGTAAGGACCCTTGAGGAACACTAAACATATCAACGATATCACACTCATCGGTATCAGCGTATAACAGATAGTGTATATTAAGATCTTCCTCAATAGTATTAATAAAGGTATCGAGTAGAAGAGGTTCAAGTATGGACTCCTTGAGGAACACCTGATGTTTGAAGAAACCTATCAACGAAATCGCACACATTGGTATCAGAGGTAACAGGTAATGTATATTAAGATTTCCATCAATATCATTAATAAAAGTATCGAGAAGAGGTCCAAGTATGGACCCATGAGGAACACCTTATGTTTGAAGGAACCTATCAACGATATCGCACACATTGGTATCAGCGTATAGCAGGTAATGTATATTAAGATCTTCCTCAACATCACTAATAGTGGTATCAAGTTAAAGAGATCCAAGTAATGATCACCTGATGTTTGAGAGAACGTATCAACAAAATCGCACACATTTGTATCAGCGTATAACAGGTAATGTATATTAAGGTGTTCCTCAATATCATTAATAAAGGTATCGAGTGGAAGAGGTCCAAGGATGGACCCTTGAGGAATACCTGATGGTTGAAGGAACGTATCAGCGATTTCGCACATATTGGTATAAAATTTTGTTATCGCGGGAAATATAAACGGTTACAACCTTGGAGCCAGTACGGTCCTATTCACAGAGACAGGAGTGGAACCCCTGCCGGCTCGTTTTGTTTCTTCGAGTCCGCGATAACGTCGCAGCTCGGTAGAACCAAGCGAATTATGAAAATCCAATACTGGCTATGGCAGTTATTGTTTCGCGGGCCCTTATTTATGGAGTACGAGGCCTTGTCGATGCTCGGTTCTCCAAACCAACGGCTCGACACATGAGAAATAGCTACCTCGACGTTGTAACTACAATATTGCTAATAGTCGCCGGCATGGAACGACCGAGAAATGCGTTTCGGTCGGGGATTCCACGGCTGTTAATCTATACTGTTCAACTAAGGAACGTCTCGGTAATTTACACTGTAAATAGGGACATTCGCCGGTGGGTGGTTCGAGCGAAGGGACGGGAATTGGGTTAATGGGGTGGGGGCGCCGGCGGTACGGGGTACACAGGAATTCGCCCCTTCCTAATCTCGGAAGTAAACACCCTAATTTTTCCGCTGGAGCCTAGGGAAGTTCGTTTGTCGGAAGATTTTATTACAGGCAAATGTTAATCATGTTTTCAGTGCTATCGGTATTACCCACAACCTTTGATTTCTTAAAAAAACTATTTGCACGCGGTGTAAAACAAGCTACATCTATCGGCCATTCGCTACTCCAGCACTAGTCAGTAGCACACCAGACATATACCCGGTTCCGAGCTTGTTAGCTCTCATCAGTATGCCATAGGTAAGGTATCTGACTAATAATCCCAGCTGTTTTAGTCTGTCTAACCCGAAAGAAGGGACCATGAGTACGCGGTGTAGAACAAGCTACATCTATCGACCATTCGCTACTCCATGCCGGACTGACACGAAGCGTTCTACACGCAGTAGCCACCATTGAATGCAGTCGATCTTTATCGCGTTTGGCGAAAAACGATATTTTACAAACACGGAATTCTAGAAGACAACTACTCTGTGAGATAATGCCCCGACCAGCACTATAGGTTGCTATAGGCTTTCCAGGTGTATTCAATGCTGGTCGGGGCATTAGCCAGCAGAGTAGTTGTTTCCTGGACTTCCGTGTTTGCCAATTATTAGCGTTTATTAATGACAACATTAAAATCCGGATAACAAACTTCTTATATGCAGTAATGCTGAATATCTGATAAACTGATACAGGTGCCTGTTGTAATTCGCAATGGACATACAGGGTGAGTCATAGCTTAAGGACAGATTGTTAACGTTAAAATAAAGCGATTAGGCCCAACATGCCTTATTCAATTGTTGCTCCTTTTCATTCTGCATGGTGTTAAAGTTGTAAAAATTGTATCGATTTTTTGCTATATATAAAGAACGTATGCACCGATTGCAAACAAGTAGACAGCTGTCACTACAACACCATATTGTTTCTGGCAATGCCATTCAATTGATAGATTAGGCAGTAGTGTTTTTTATTGTTATTTTTTATATTTAAAATGCCCCGCCATAATAACATTTTGAACATTGAAATGAGAAACATGGACATGTATACGCCTAAGAACATTTTTGTGGTCGCCGTGAAGCAGCGAAGTATTTGAAATTATATTGAGAAAACAAACAACTCGATTAAAGACTATTTAACAAATTGTACGACATATTAGGTGAAACAGGATCATTTCGCCCGAAAACAGACGTTGAAAAGCTGAAAATATTAACAGCGGACCAAGAAGATGATGTTTTTGTGCAAATTGCTGAAAACACACGTACAACCACACGTCAAATTTCGGCAGCTACTGGCGTCAGTCAGTTTTCCGTTAGCAGAATACTCCACAAAGAAAAATTGCTCCTTATTATTTTACTTCAGTTCAACATTTAACGCCATAAGACGCTCTAACCCTCTAGCTAGCTTACGGCTTGCACAGTTTCTTCGTCAACAACAAAACGATGACCCAACATTTTATAATAAAATATTATTTATGGACGAAGCCACATTTACCAGACGAGTGTCTTTAATTGGAAAGTCATTCTTGGGAACTAGAAAATCCTCATCTGCCAAGAGAAGTACATTTTCAACAAGAGTTTTATATCAATATTTGATGTGGAATACTCTCCGATAATATTGTGCGGCCGTTCGTACTACCACGTCCACTTAACGGAGAAGACTATTTAGATGTTCTAATTAATGACTTGCCACTGCTTCTTGAAGATATTCCTTTAAATTTACGGCATAATTGGTTTTTGCATGATGGCGCACCTGAACATTATCCTCGACGAGTAAGAGAATGTCTTAGGAGAAATTTTCTGCATCGTTGGATTGGACGGGGCAGCAAAGTTCCTTGGCCTGCACGTAGCCCTGATTTAAATCCTGTATTTTTACTTTTGGGGCTATATTAAATATTTAGTTTACAAAGACATTAAAGAGACGTTTAAAAACATTCTTGTTGGCGTTTAAAAATGTGGTTGTCTGAAATACTTTTACAATAAATATTATTTATTTGGGTCCAATCTGTCGCTTTGGTAATAAAGACGGCCACCCTTACACCCTGTAGTTGCATACCGGTCGTGTAATAAATTGGCGCTGCTCTTTGCCGTGTTCCAATTGAAGTTTCTTGTTTCGCAATCGTGCCCGGCATCCGACGCTTGCAATCAAAAGAGCAGCCCAACTCCTATCAACTTCTCTTCAGAGGCGATCTGGTCTGCCCTGCCTTGAATAGACCGAATCAAACGGTTCCAGTTCCATTCTATTTGCGCAGTTTGAGGTATAACCCACAGTATCACGATATCAACTTTCTTGAAAGGACGCCTGGACCGCTGCCATTGTGGGAGTTTATAAAAGTCCGGGTGGGAGTCCGGGCGATTTTATTTATAACTCGGATCTCCGTTAAGTGAATTTCTATATAGTATTCTTATAGCGGGACCATTACGGTTTATGAATTTAAGGGGCTTAAGCAAGAGGCATCTCAATCTCAAAGCGTTGAACAATCTGGGTTTTCTATTCGTTCTTGATTTATTTTCGATAATGGGTATTGAGGTATACTGAATTTTGTATACAGATCGAAATATCGCTGTTCCGAAAAGAAAATAAAGCAATATTACTCCGATTAAATTTTCCAGTACGCAGAAAAAGACTATGGTATTATCAAGATGAATATTCCGATTCCAACACTGCCTTGGTTGCGCTATTCCTCAAGGACAGGCATACATTATTTTCAAATTTGGGGATGTACCTACCAATAAAAAAGTGATAACATAAACCCATAAACCATAAGAATTAATACTTAAATACAAACAACAAACAAACAATTATACCGGAGTTGAAACACATTAATATAACTGATGATCCTTTTGAATTTACTTATGGTAGCATTAAAATTAACCCGAATCCTATGTTTTTGTATCCTTGTATAACTGATGAAATCGAAAAAAATCGTGGAATTTATTATTCAACCTTTAACATGTCCAATAAATAAATATTTCTATTCTGGTATATGTCCTATTACTCTTAAAATGAATATAGTTAAACCAATTTATAAAAATTGCGATATATTGATACATTTAAACTATAGGACTATATTTTTGATTTCATCATAACTAAATATTTTTTGAAAGTACTAAAGACTGGATCAACAAATTTTTTAAATAAATATAACGTACTGTCGATAAATCAGTTTGGATTTAGAAAAGGCAAATCGACTGTAAATGCCATAGAGTTAATTATAAAGAAAGTAGATGAGTCCTTGGATAAATCCTAATGTATTATTTTCGGATTTAGCCAAGGCGTTTGATACTATAAGTCATCCATTGTTATTAAACAGTCTTAAATCGCGGCTCAGCATTAAATTTATTTAGTAATTACTTATTTAATATAAACAACGTGTAGAAATTGATCATATTGGAAGTAATTTTAGAATCCTTGAGTTTGGTGTACCGCAGGGAACTATATTAGAACTGATGATATGGTAATTTTTTAAGAGAGAAATACTTCGGAAAGTCTAACATGTTTAGTTATTCATGATTGCATAAATATAAAGAGATGGTTTGACAATAGGCTATAAATTTTGATAAAACAGTATTTGCTTCGTTTACTTCATACAATCATATATTGCCACACTATAGTTACATTCAAATGAAAGACTCAATTAATGAAGACTTTAAAATATACTCAAAAACACTTATAAATTATTTAGGTTTGATTATTGTTAGTCCTCACACACATCGTTGATAAATAGACCAAATAAGAGTGATCCAATAACAGTTCTTTGCGGAACTCCTGATGTTGCAACAATATCAATAGAATTATAACCACAATAACAAGCATTAAGAATGCTATTTGATAAATAGATGCTGAAAAATTGTAGGGAGTCAGTTGTTAAACCAAAACAACACAGTTTATGAAGTATTAGTCCATGATCACTATGCAAATGCTTGCCACAAATCTATATAGATTACATTTTCCTGACAATTGCAATGTAGATTATCAGCAATAAAATTCGTTATACTTGCCAAATTTATTGACGTTGATCTTCCTGAAATAATTCCATATTGGCCATTCTCGTTCTTTCTGACACCAATTGCGGCTCGGAACTCATTTTTCGTAAATTAATATCTATTGTTCCAACACTGGACTAAATCAACTTTTCAATCGAAAGCAGCACACCATCGGACCGCTTTATAAAACAATCCGCAATTAATTATGGAACTTCTACCTGGTCGGACCGCTTTATTTTTAAGTGAGATAAAGGGGCTTAAAACTAGATTTATATTCAGATATCGTTCGGAGTATAAAGCTTAAACTTGTGTCAGGCATAAATTAAGAGCTTAGTACCTTTTCATTCCTCGGAACTGCTCAACATTCATCTCTTCATATGAACATAGTTCTCGCAGGAGAGATCACAGAGTTCTAAAATAAAGTGCGAATGTTCAGAGATTAGAGGCGATTACTTACTTTATAGTGTTTTCAAATTAAAAGCCGTTTGATACAGTCCTATGTCAAGTTTAAGTAGTTTTCTCAGTTGTTTAAATCCTGGTTTAGTGCAAACAATACAGGGTGCTACAGAATGATTTTAAGAAAATTTAAGGGCAGGTGCGCCTGTATAATGACATGGAAAGATTCACAGTGTAAGCTTTAGATTTCTAGCAAAATAATTCTTTCCCCATGAATGTGACTTTTATTTAAATTAGTTTTTATGCGGCGAATGTTGTTTAAAATATAATCCATTACTTCAAAATAGGACATTCGGTATATTCGTTTCACAAATGGGTAATTGCGATATCAAAACAAAGAACAAACACGATTTCCAACCCCCTTCTGTTGACACTCCTATAGAAAAGGTTTATTTGATTCAACTACAGAAACGATGTTTCCTGATGAGCACCAATTATTCCGAAACAGTTGTTCCATTGTTCCTCTTCGACGTCAAAACTGTAATATTTATTAAATTTCGTGGACCTCTGGGGCGGGTCCATCCGGGCAGCAGTATTTCCCGGAACCCTGAAAATTGAATTCGAACAACAATATATATACACAGTAGTAGGCGCCGTTTCGCTTTTCCATTAAGGCTCTCTTTGTCCGCATAATTAATTCGGGAGAACAAGAGTGAGCGGGTTCCTGCGCGGCAAAGAAATATCCTACCATAATACAATAATAAAGAGTCTCAGCAGGCGTGCACCTCGATTCTGTTATTCAGATGAGGAGGAGGTTGCTTGATAATCGAGCTAGTCGCCGACCTGCAGCGGCGGTAGTTCCTCAGATTGAAATTTATTTACTTATATAAGAAAAAATCCAGTTTACTTGCAACCTTTACGCCGAATGATATCCTAAAGCCGGGTACAGATTAGGTGCAACACAAATGTCGAAAATTTGGAAATGTCAAGCGAGTCATGAACAAAAATTGTACTTTTTAACATTGAATACTCTGCCCATAAGCTTCCTGGGGCTTCTAATATTTTATTCCTTTGGACAGAATACCCCACCATAACTTTCTCGGTAATATGTTGCCTTTTTGTCTCACACCATTTCTTGAAAATCTTGTATGTATTTTCATATTGCTCCCTTGATTTATCAAGAATGAATGTGAAACATCCAACACTCCACGCTTTTTCTAACTCTGCATCTGAAGACAAGTCGGTCATTCTACAAACACTTTTCTCTCTTAAATTCTCTTAAACACTGCGTCATAAAATGTGAGAACTACCAATTGTTGATAAATAATGGATCGGTCAGTGGTCGCGCGGTTTAAGGCGTTAGTACTTGAATTGAGGTGACTAGACGGAGTTGGTTCGAGCCCAGCTGCCGGTAGACCGTATATAAGCTATATTCGTGGAGAGGATTGGCACCCTCTCTGTGGGTATGGTAGGGTGGAATAATGTTAGCTTGGGTCAATGTGAGAGATTGATGCCGGTTGATATTTGACCGCCCCCCTAATTAATGAGGTTTTCCAGGTTTTCCTCATTCCTGCACTGAATAGTGGTTAGGGCCTACCAACGTAAGTCGTTCCTGGGCGCAAATGCGGCCTGCTTAATAATAATATGCCGCCCCCTCTCCCGCACAAGTCTCCGACTTCTGGGCTAATCCCTGTGATTAGAATGAGGGGTAGAGATATTATTATTATTATATTATTATATTATAACACCATAGCTACCAGTTCTAGAATTGTCAATTTCATGACATAAATTTCAAGAAAGCCTGGTTTGCAAATTTATTAAAAAACACCATGATGACTAAGTGTACAAGAATTTTAACCACGTGCTCAGGAAGGTCTATAAGACAATAACAAAATTAAGCCAAAATTTTAGCTCGATATTTAAAAAATGGGGCAAAACGCTCTTTCCTACGGAAAGTCTGCGCTTATGATAAGTATCGACTGAGATGACTTAGATCCATAGATAAGCTTACATCTGTCAACAATATCTACTACCATTCGGTCGTTTTTTGCAGCTTTTCTAAATGCAGAAACGACACAAATTAGCATTCGTATTAGTATAATACCTGATAGATAGGTAGGTAACAGTTAATCCAGTTAGCTCCAGTATTTTGCATTCGTTTTTCATTATTTCGTTACAAACTGGCAAAACTACAACATTTTCATTCATTATAACCACTCACTACCGATAAAACACACTTCCCGTAGGTACAGCTAGATAAAATGTCTATTTATTATAACAAAATCTAACGAAAGAATAGATAATAGAAAACTTTTAATGTACCCGCGGCAGTCTTGTCCCATAACCTAGAAAACCAAACCGGCGAACTATATCGTGGGAAAGTATCTGCACCCAATACAAATTTCTTTATTTAATAACTATGAAACGTTTAAAAATTAAAAGAGGCACTAAATAATTAAGAACACAAAACTACAACGTAAACACAAGGTAAACACAGGATTTAAATTATAACATGACTGGAAATTTTACAGTCGTGTTGCTAGTTGCCTACGTTACTCTGATTCTGTAAACGTGTGATGAACAAGTCACATAGGCGGCGTTAAATAAAGATTTAATATAATTTCGAAAAAAAAAATTTTTCTTTATAAATAAGTTTGGAATTTTTTTGAAGGGTAATTCCGTTAATTTTTAATTTTCTCTATCCCCTCTTAAAACTTCATTTTCATTTATAGCGATCGTTCAAAAAATAGTATAAGCATCGAAGAGATCTCAACAAAGATTTCGAGGAAAATTGTATTAGGCCTTGGTAAAGTGATAGAAGTTAATGTTCTGGCCACACATGATACTTTTGTTCCAATTATTGGTTCTAAGGCTGCATGGTGTCAACCAGCCCAACTCAGACAACGTCGCTTTTACATTATAAAAAAATAAGAACTGTGCCTTTAAATATAAATTTCAAGTGTGATGTAACCTTTGACGGCTTAAAAATTATTCACTCCTAACCGAAACAAGATTTTAACGACGTTTGCCCGTTCCTGGGGACGTGCAAATTAAATTTGCGGATCGCGTTGAACCTAAGGGCGGCATTCCATCTGGAAGGCTCAAACGAAGTAACGAAGTCAGGGCAACGTCTGTATTTATTCTAATTGTACATGCTCGAGCTAAGCAAAACCCGTGGAGAAAACCCTCTGCATAACTAAAATGAATATTCGGTTTACGGAATAGTAATAAGAAGGTGCATAATCGTTACGGGGTAATGGTGGGAGAAACTACCGTCTTAACCTACTAGGAATGTTCCCTAATTTGTTCCTAATGTTAGTTGCACGGGATTTAATTGGTTTTTTATATTCGACACGAAGTTAGCTCGTTTTGAGGCTTAAGGTACGATAAATAGGGACAGTTTTTGGATAATAACAGTAAGAACTTTATAAATTGCATTTATAGTCGGGCCATGGAATATATCGTTTCTACTATTTGACTTATTTATTGGAGTCTTTTGGTGGTGGTGGTGGTGGCGGTGATGGTGCTGCTGTTGTTGTGATTAGAATGAGGAAGATGATCAGGATGATAATGATAATGAGGATGATGGTGAGGATAATGATAAGGATGATGATTATGAGTATGATGACGATGAGGAGGAGAACACATTATTTGTTTAAAGTCATTTACCAAAGTGCATGGGTATTCGACTTGTCTTCCTGAAATTTAAACAGAGCATTCCAAAACTCGTGACAAAATGATGGTCGACACAGGGCATACAAATTAATACGTTAAACGTCAGATGTGTAAGATATGTCAATTTACTACACAATAGAATGTTGGCATTTTATGTTTTTGTAAGAGTATTTATTAAACTAGTTCCTAACATTTACACAATCACATGACACACAGTATAAACAAACCATGTAGGTTATTGCATGTCCTGTCGATACTTTTATTATTTTATTGTGTATTAGTTTTTATTTAACGAGCGGTAATGCAGTGAGTTATGACCATTACCGCAAGTTGAATACTATACTTTATCTACGACTATAACATCTTTTTTAGGACTATTATTAAAAATTGATTTGAAAACGTCAAAATTATTTTGTTAAAATATCAAATTACATTAGTCCCCTCAATGATAATAATTGACAGTTACGCCTACTGACAGGTGTTGGCAATTTAATAATTTTAAAATCTTTTAATTATTCATTCTTGATCATTTACTAGTTGTTTAATTAAATTTTAAAATATTCTTCTTTCTTCGTCGTTGAAAGTTGTAGAGAGGCATTTAAAAAACTTATAAACAGTAACCATATTAAGTTGCAAAACATACATCTTTAGCACCGACTGTGATAACTTACTGGATTCCAATAACAATATTATGTCTACTTTTTAGATTCCAATTCCAATAAGGTGGAATCTAATTTGTAGTCTTATTAAGTTTCAGGTGGAATATTATAAAACTGTAAGTGAAATCTAATAAAATTAACTTACAGCATCAAGTAATAATTATTCCCACTTAATCTTATTTTACTATATGTAATTCTTAAAGCGCTTGCAAGCAACAAAATATGTTACTAGCGACACCAATGTGTATTCCCTTTTAATAGAATTAAACATGAAAGAGAACCCATCCTGAATGCGCTGAAAGCTTTGCTAAATCAACGCTAGATGGATCCACGTACACAGTCTCTCAAAACTGAATCCTGCTTTCTGAAAACTCCCTAGAGTTCACGCACATATCTCTAGATGGCGCTAGGGATATTTCCTGAAACCGCCCTTCGTCCTTAAGGCGAAATCATGTATAGCCACTTATTTACTAAAATTTATTCACCTACAGGGAATGAGTAAATAAATCCAATCCTCGAATGAACGATAAACAAAATTCCTGCTGAATTTATGGCCGTTCAAGACGAAGAGGTCTCCTGCAAATAAGCAGGTATATTAGGAGGAAGGGTTGCGATAAATTGGAATATTTGTAAGTCGCAGGAGGCTGCGAGCGTTATCGAAACCCGGTGGGAGAGGACTAGATGTTACAGCTGTTAATGTTCCTGCAGCCCTGCTACAGTCCTGAGAGGGTTTTTAATGCCGTAATAGTCGTTGTGTAATTTTACTGCTCGGTCGGAGCTGCAGGGGGGCAATACAACTTATGGATTTTACGCACGTGGTTCTTGATGGTGGACGGGGTGGCTCAAAGAGAATTCGAAACGCTCTAATTGTCATTTATTTTTATATACCGGGTGGTAAAGTCCACACATATACTTTGATAGTTATTTAGTAATTGTGATATACAGGGTGTTTTTAAATGAAGTAGCAAAAATGAGACCACAGAAGTCGCATAATAAAAAAGATACAGGGTGTAAAAGTTAAATTTTTTTTCGATATTTGTAAATAACTTCTTCATTCCAAACATCCTCTGATTTGGTATTATCTGATAATTGTAGGTTTTAGTAGATTTTTTCCTGTTTACATTTTGTCTCATTGATTGTTCTGTTTACTGTATTTATTTGTTTTTTTTCTACTATTTTTGCCTCAGGAGGTGTTGTAATTCAACTTTGTTGATATATTGCCCATTTGCTTGTATACTTTGTATACGTTTTTATACTTTTTTTTGCAATAAATGTATTAATATTATTATATTATGAATATTATATTTGAATTCATCGGAATGTTTCTGTTTTATATGTTCCTGCTTGTGTTTTGATGTCTTCTGTTGGATACCATTACAACCCCATGTTTTTCTTGGCTGAGAAGAGTTTATATTTATCTGCACAACGCCACTACTATTTTTCCAAGAGTAAGTTGTCCTTAAGTGTTTATGAAGTGTGTACGCTTCTGTTTCTATAGATCTACACATACATTTCTTACCATACAACAACACTCTTCAGCACATACCTCGAAAACGAACCAAAACAACTTCGGCTACGAAGACACGGAAAATCGCGCATATTAGCTCGACTTAGCGGCCGAGGGGCGGCAATAAATCGGCGTATTTGTGGGTCGGGGGGGTTACGGTCCGTTATCGCGGCCCAAGGTGGGTTTCCGGCCGCCATTTGCAGGTGGCGCAGCTGCTAATGACGTCGCCTCTGCAGCCACATCCTGAATATATTCGAGGAATGGCCGTCGCGATAGGATCTGCTGATATACTCTGGGAAACGTTTCCGCCACCGCCGCAATTCATGGGTACGAAATTGCCGAAATTTAATCCTCATAATGAGGAGGGGGTAGTGGAGGGAGGAAGTTTACCTTCGATTGTCCAAATTACACAGCAAGTAATAGGTATTGCACTCACTGAATTCAATTATTATTAGCATTCTTTGTTGGGTTTTTAAAAGGTGAGAAAGAGAACAAGGGAAAATGCTAGACACGCAATTTCTATCGCATGCTTATTTCTTTTTTATGGAATTTTCTTCTATTACAGAAGTCGAACGCTAACCTCCGTGTGTCTTGAGCATCGATATGTTGGCTCCTGCGTCTACAAGGAAGGTTGAAGGACATCATCTAAAGCATTACCCGGTATACTCAGTAACATTGGGTGATCTAAAAAATTCGGCAATCTTTTCAGGAATTGAACCTATGTTATTTATACCCACTCCATGTGTAGTACATTTTGAATTCCTGTACTTGATAAAAAAATCGGTTGTGATTAATGGTGGACGAATGAAGACTAAAAATTTCCAAAAAATTGACCCTTCTATATCTGCCTTTGGTATTATAAATAATTTAGACACATAAGTTTCGGTATTGGGAATAGTCACTTTAATGAACGATTTAGCATCTTCAATTTTCTCTGTACGTAAATAAGTTCATTCTTCTCTCCTGCAGGCTCCAAATATACCAACAATCAAGACAACTGTTTGGCGATAGGTACTTTTCATCATCTGTCTCTTTGTTAAACCTTTCAACCTGTTCCTTGGAAAATATAGTTGATTTACGGGGTCCATAACCACTTGATTTCCTTTTGAGGAAAGTAATAACACTGGTATATTTACTAATATCCATATTTTTATTCAAATAAACTGTAGTTCGCAGCAAGGAATAATTACTCCATAATTTAGAGGGTGCACATTTTAAAGATAACTGAAACAAGTACGCTAGAATAACTTTCTCTTTCAAGTATTTAAAACAATCCTATAGTTTCTTCTTGTCAAGTCAATGATGACAGCAAGCAACAGTCTTAAAGTGTTTCATGACAGAAAATCGTTTTCTTAAATAATCTTACTAAGTAAAAATACTTCGAACTTCTCAGAGAAGATTTTCTTCCAGTTTTAGCATTTTTATATCCGAATCCAGAATATCCTAATATCAATAACACCGTTTGGTTCTAACAGGATCAAGCATCAGCTCATCAGCATTATGCTCTTTGAGTTTGCGATTATTTAGACAACTTTTTTAAGTGATGGACTAGATCGGCTTTCTGAAATGGACAGTTATCTTTCCAGATTTAACCCCAATGGATTTTCCGTTTGGAGTTATTTAAAACACTTACAGCAAAAATGAGAAAAATAACCCGTGGTATTTTAAACAACGTTAAAAGTGTCATAGCTTAGAATACAAAGTCAGGTTTTTGACAGAATCCATCCATTTCCAGTACGTTTTTTTCCGGATTACGTCAATAAAATTAATCGAGCTCAAAGAGTTCTGCTAATTACAAAATACGTTTTCGTATTTATTATTTACAAATTAAAATAAAACTGTATCGGATTCCGGTGCATATTTAATGAAAAAATTACTTTATTATCGGCGTTTATTGCATATATTGCATGCGAATTCCAATGTAATTACCTTTGTGTTTATTTAAACATATTAATTTTCAAACAATACATCCTCTCAACAACGCTATTATTATATAATAAAATTAATATCAATTGGAATAAAATAAAGAGGTTAATTTAAAAATAGATGCCGCTGTTTGCAATCATCAGGTGCTTGCTTTACTTTTTGTATGAAAAAAACTGTCACTTAAGTTTACTGGGCACGGTGTATTATTGGCAAGTTCCACAGGCTCTGCTGAAGATGGTAACAATTTATATAAACATAGTGGCGGAAGAACGCCTAAAGCAGTGCCCTGTACAAGTTTCCGGATGAGGCAAATTGCTATTTCTTTTGGTACGTTCCTTGTTTTGTTGACGCCAACCACCGTAGTTATCACGAGAGTCGCATCAGTTTTTTAATTTGTCAGAAGGCTAGATCCATTTTATACGGATCACATCGATGTTCCACTTGCATAGCCAACTCCGCTTCTTTAAATAAATTGCCAATACGTCTCGGCGCTTGGATTTTTTTTAATAAACATGCCACTCATGTGTTAAGCGGCCTCAGTAAACGATGAATATTTTCCCGAAAGAGGGACGAAATAAATGCCTGTTTGAAATTGGGCTGTTACACGGCTGGTAAAGGGGAGTAAACACGCTGTTCCACATAAGAAAGCACCGATGAAAGAATACTACCGAGATCAGTCAGGTGGAAGCCGCAACCTTATTGTAAGACTTATTCGTCCCAAAATTGATTTTCGATCTGCTTACCTATCCATGAGGAGGCGTATTTTTAGCTTCGTCGCAATACCATCATTTATACGTTCTCCAAACTGTTGCTAATATATTGTGTAATTGTGAAATGGTTGTTAAAAATACTAAGGTCATCTACGTAGAGGAAGGTATCAAACTGACATCATTTAAGACGACCAGAAAAAATCAGTGGTCTTAGAACGAACCCTTGAGGAACCTCCATGTTAATAGATAAGAGCATGCATTTATAGACAAATTAATATCATCCGACAGAAGAATGTGTCACGATCATAGCGTTCATTTGAGCGTTAAAAAATATTTATAAAAGCCGTAAGTAATAGTGGTTCCGGAATTGAACCTTGAGGAGTTCTATATGTAGGTATGATATAACAGAATTGGGTACTATCAAATTTTTTATATCATTTCGTGTAATAATGGGGAAGTTGCAGCTTACATTAAAATGGTCTTACTGCAGAGCTTAACGTTTAACTGTATTCGCACGTAATGGCATGATGACTTCTTTCTTTTTCTTCTCTTTTATTAAAATACATATTCTTTACGATCACATACAAATGCAGTGCCGTACCTTGTTTTTTCAAAAAGGTGCTCACTATTCACTGGTTGGAATATTAGATGTCATATTTTAAGGAACACAAGGCTATTATCACATTACCTGTATCAAATTTTGTTGGTATGGGCTACTAGATTCAGGAGATAGAAAAACTTTGTTTATAATTCCAACTTCGTGCATCTTTAAAAATACCTCTATGGTACATATTTGTAAAGCAAAAACCTATTAATACCTATATAAATAGTATAAATGAGTGGCCCGAGAATCGAGCCCTGTGGCATTCAGTTGTGTCTGGAACCCATGGAAGCCGCTAATGTACATCGTTGGCATATTTTTTCAATTTCTATCGCGTCCCGATAAAATATGAGAGCGAAGACGTCCCCGCAGCAATAAAACAAAAATTTGGATGCACGAAAAAGCACTATCCATCTCCCGCGCCCCAGAGATTTATCCAACGCCTAATTTAAAAGAGAACTCGTTACGAGCAGTTTGCGGGGCCGCAGCGATCCCCTTGGAGGCGGCGTAAAATATGACGTGTCAGCATGTAAGAGGCAGTACATTTGGAAGTTATCAGTTACATAAGCCGAGCTTATTAGGCGGTAAACCGTCGCCAAGAAATAAAAACGCAAGAGACGGATGAATCGGGGCGAACAAAGCCACGGAAATGTCAGATGTGGAACAGTGTTCGTCGACGAAAGGTTTTTACCGAGATGAAATACCGCGAAAGGTTCGTTTTTAAGTATATTAGAAACAATGAAATTCAATATAATACATCAATGAGATGGCGGCAATATCTATTACAGACCATAATAAAAGCATATTATACAGGAAAGAACCGACACAGAACAGATGAATATTGCAACTTAACCTAATATTTGGTACATGACTTAGGTTTAATATTGGTCCTCTTTGACTGCGAGTTCAAGTAAAATGAGACTTAACAGACTGCATTCCCAACTCAGATGAGAAAACAAGTTTATTTGTTCCGTTACGTCTACGATTGACAATTTTCTTAGGAAAAGCTGTTCCTGCTTTGATATTTTAGACCAAAATTACATAGACACTGTAAAGATAACTGTACTGTAAGATAAAAGTATGTGCCAAATTTCAAACAAATATCTCTGAAATCATCGGAGGTATCAAGCTATTGGTTCAAAGAATATGTGGTTAACGGCTTGGCCTACTAAAACACCCGGTATATCAAACTTTAAAACATTTAGCACTGCATCACCCTGTACTTGCAGGGTCAAAAGTCGAGAAAAACACAACCAAACCGCGGGTTTTGTAAAAATTATGCCGGGAAAAATGGGTCCTGGTTAGAAATTACATTTCGCCGGCTTTTTATCAGTCCGTACGCAATCCATTACGGCCCTCCTCCCCTGTTCTCCGACATAAATCGTAGATAAAAACAGGACCCCGAATTTATCTTGCGTAACTCAATCTTGACTGAAAACTTTGGAGCGGGAACAGCCCAAGTTGGCTATGGGAGAGTCCGTGTTTACTTCTGGGATGTGTGTTGACCGAAGAGGTTATTTTTCAGTCGACGGACCTAACCAATGGCCCGCGACTCTGTCCACACTCGATGTATTCCTCAAGCACTCCTATTTATCTAGAAGGGTAAGTTGTAATCGTGGCCAACCAAGTATGGATGATTGCTGGATGGCAGCCGCGTGTACGAACGTCCATTAGAGAGACTGTGGACTGCAGTTTTGCCGCTTGCTTTCCGATGATGCTCGCGTCGATTCCTTGTTAAAGTTTCACCCTCCATTGAGCATTACTTTTCAAAGAGTAGGGATGCGGGGGGTGATGGAAGACAGGGAGAAGTCATTACATGCAGAAAACAGTGTTAAGTGCCTTATTAAATTGCTATATCACTGTTGTTTGTCACGTGCAAAAAAACTCACAAGTCTTATGTAAAACATACGTATTTCGTACTATTATACAAAAAAAGTACATTGTACAGCTAATACGAAATGATACTTCAGTTCCAGGCGTATGAACGTTTGTACAAATCATTCGAGGGGAAATGAGTATTTCGGCAGGCTGTACTTGTACCTTTTCTATGACTATTAAGTACAAACAGTACACACAACGTCAAAAGTTTTGGACCCCCTGTATATAAAATGATTCGATTAAAGCTAGTGGTTTTTCTTAATGTAGTAAAAAAGTACATGTATTTAGAGAACAAAAAGACTATAAAAAATTGCAGACCATGAATCTTTAATTTATTACCAATGTTTTTACAAATCTGCTCAGTTTGGCAGTGTATTCAGTGTTTTTTTTTTAATTTTTGTACATTATAATGCCAGGACGTGAAATTTCTGCGTTTACCCAAGCAAGAATGACTGCTTTACATGATGCAGGACATTCTAATCATCAGATATCGAACATGTTGGGCATTCCTAGATCATCTGTTGTACGAATAGTACAAAGATATGAAGACTTTGATACAATGGAAAACAGACCACGCAGTGGAAGTCCTCGAGTATCTAATGAAAGGGAGGATCGGTATTTGGTGCAATATGCCCGTAGACACCGCACATCTTCTGCTTCAGCTCTCAGGGCTGTCAGATTTACTTTTCCCACTAGCGGAAAAAGTAAGCTTTCCCATTTTCTTATTCATTTCTCTCGTCTAAAATAGATAAATATAGTTAATGTGTATTTTTTTCGACGTGCAAATGCCTTTGCAGCGGCAACTATGTAGAGGTCGGAGACTTCCCATCTCCTCCAGAATCTCCGGCCGAACAAAAGAGTAAAAAGTCGCTGCCGCCTGCGATCCAGCCCGAGTAAATGGAAAATGAACCGCCTAAGTGTAACACTCCGTCTTCGAAATTTATATATTTTCTATTCGAGACGCTCCGAAAGCAATTAGGACGGCGCGTCGGTGTACGCGTGCGCGAAATTCAATTTGGACCGGAGTGGTCATATAACACTTGTTCCCATCTCTGCACGGTTGTCGAATCCGGGAGACCAAGGCCCGGACGCGTATTACCATTGTTAGTATCTCGCAGCGAAGCGAACAAAATAAATCAACAACTGTAGAATAATAATAATAATACCTCTACTCCCCATTCTAATCACGAGAATTAGCCTAGAAGTCGGAGACTTGTGCGGGAGAGGGGGCGGCATATTATTATTAAGCAGGCCGCATTTGCCCCCAGGAACGACTTGGTAGGCCCTAACCACCATTCAGTACAACAATGAGGAAATAGGAATTTTAAATAATCTTAAATCTACGGCTGGCAGAGTGTAAATTTTGCTGCATTTAAATATAGTTTATTTTTTTCGCACCAATTTTCCAAAATGGAAATTTGTAAAGCAATATTCAAGACTAGAATAAGACGAGCATAGCTTTAAGTCAACAG
The DNA here is from genome assembly GCA_025584915.1 of Monochamus saltuarius. Lineage (NCBI taxonomy): Eukaryota > Metazoa > Arthropoda > Insecta > Coleoptera > Cerambycidae > Monochamus > Monochamus saltuarius. Next base: position 3,175,158 of record CM046728.1, on the reverse strand, counting down.
CAAACATAATCCGTTATCTCATACATCATTCATAAATATTAGGAAAAGCAGAGGACCCAGATTGGAACTCTGTGGGACTCCACTTGTAGCTGAGTATGTACTTACATTATAGTAAACACATCGTTGACGATATGTAAATCAGATTTTTATCTGTTACCCATTTGTAAACATTAATTTATTAAAACACTGTCAATTTTACATGTTAGCAGTATTATTTACATTAGAGAATTCTGTTTTATTTGTATCATATATGTCAAAAATCATGGGACAACTGTTATTTTCGGTGACATAAAATTTTGACGATGAAATAGTTGAAATTGAACCTGCAGGCTGCTGAAGTAGAAGACAAGAGATAAGTTCATAATATAGACAACAACCATAAATCACAAAATTTGTCACAATTTTCACAAGCAACTTATGGTCATCAAGAGAGTACAACAGAAATCGTCCAATCTCTTCTTTAGATAAAACCTTAGCTTTTTTGGAATGAAAAGCTAATCCTTTTGTTTAAGAAAAGCAATTACGTTTAGAAATCTACAATTGTCAACCAAACATCACATTTTACCATGCATTGTTATCGGTGAGTGCTCGCGCGGTTAACGCGTCAGTACTTGAATCGAGATGACTAGATCGCTGTGGGTTCGACTCCCGCAGCCGGTAGACCGTATATAAGCTAAATTCGTGGAGAGGATTGGCAACCCCTCTGCGGATAGGGTAGGGTAGAATGTTGGCTTGGATCAATGTGAGAGATTGATACCGGTTGACGTTTGACTACCTCTCTAATTAATGAGGTTTTCCAGGTTTCCCTCATTCCTGCATTGAATGGTGGTTAGGGCCTACCAACGTAAGTCGTTCCTGGGCACAAATGCGGCCTGCTTAATAATAATATGCCGCCCCCTCTCCTGCACAAGTCTTCGACTTCTGGGCTAATCCTCGTGATTAGAATGAGGGGTAGAGATATTATTATTACTATTAATTTTACGAAGAAAGTAAATACACATGTACCGTCAAGTAGGTATTGTGGATCATCACTTTCCTGGATGAATTTTTAAACAGCTATAGATTGGAAGAAGGCCTCAAAGATTGTCATCTATGAGAGAATTAAATGGACGATTCAATCGTTTTCCCTATTCAAAAGTGCGGGAATGGATGGTATTTTCCGGTCCTTTTACAACAAGGGTCAGAGTGTATCTTTCATCACCTGCATCATCTGCTTTCATCTACGTTAACTTTAGGAAACATATCGAATTCCTGGAAAATGACGATAGTGGTATTAATTCCAAAGGTAGGTCGCGTCTTCTACGATGAGGGTAGGCCGTTTAGAGCTATATGCTTAACGTCCTTCCCTTTTAAGCTACAGGAGACACTAATAGACAGGCATGTTGAAGAGGACACAGTTGTAACATAGCCACTCCATAACTTACACCATGCCCATCAATCGGGTAAGTTTACAGAAATAGCACTACATACTGTATATCAAACTGAAAAAAACATTAGCTAAAAGGAGCTCGTTATCGGGATCTTATTGGATACAGCTGGAGCATTTGACAGTACATTTTATGACTCCATTTAGAGAGCTAAACAAGCAAGTGTGCCAATAAGTATATGATGATTCACCTTGTCCAAAGTCTTGGAGAGGTCCGTATACACCGGTTCAACTTTTCCCAGGATATCTAAAGCATCACACATTAACTGACTAAGAACGACATCAGTCAGTTATTGCCTCACAATTAATTTATATTATACTCGTATCATTGATTTTGTTTATTTTTTTATTATTTTGAACGAAGAAAGCATTATTTTGGTTTACACAACGAGATCTTGTATCAATACATTCTTTCCGTTCCTTGACACCTTGTTCTCCCTCTAGGTAACATCACTACGCTTCGCGCACAGCAAAACCCTATTATAAACTCCATAATGGATTCCATTTCTAAAACCCCGTTCTCGCGATCCTCATGCTTGTGCACTCGGCTTGCCCAACTTCTCCACTTCTAGTGTGCTTTTTAGTTGTGTAAAAAAAAAACAAAAGAACGCATTATAAATGTCGATTGCAAACGCCATGATAGCTTGGAGTTTCTAGTGGGATCACTAAGTATTGAGTATTTGAAGAAGAATGGGATTTCAGAGTGCTGTGTGGAATTAACTTTATAAAAAGGCTAAAAACGTGTAAATATTCTTCCAAAATTTGTATTCACTTGAATGTAGGTAACAAACAATGTATACCTAATACATTGGTCCCTAATTGGCACCGTTTTGCTGCTCTATTGCAGACATTAAGAAGAAATCTGTCTGCATCTTTCGTTTCATTTTTTAATGTTTAATGTAACCTACCCATATCTTAATATCTGTCGTATTATATACATATAGGTCTTTGTTAGTTTGTTTGTTCTTATGCTTCAATGTCTATGTTTTGTATTATTTACTGTACTATTAATTGTAAAACTTATTCTATTACTGGGTCTTGGCCCGTTGGATATTTTAATTAAATAAATAAAAAAATAAATAAATATTGTGTTTTTGACAACCTCATCAAAGGCTCTTTTGCTTCAAGCACAGCCTACGTGATTAATTTCAATAACTTGCGTTTAATAAAGAATTTGGATATGGTTTACTGAAGCATGCGATTAACTTGCTCTTCTTAAGACATATTCAGTGTTCCATGTAACTTCACGGTATTCAGGTCGATGTATAAAGATATTTGCCATAAAACACCGCATAAAATATTTACAGGTACCATAAAGTTCAAACGGAAATAACATCCACCGCAGTATCATCACTTCTACTCAATTCGTTTAAGTTCGATTTATCAGATTGTTAAATATATATAGAGATTCTCGGGTAAAGGAGAATCCATATAGATTCTCTTTCCATAAAAGAAGGTATATTGATGTGCATACGAGATATCTGCTACAGGATTGAATCAGATTTCCTTCGAAGGAAATTTACCAATGACATAAACTGCGGTGAGAGGATTTTTATGTTTACATTAACTAGAACATTCTGAATATCATTATACCTTAAATTTAAAAAAAAAAATAAGTTTAACCAGTTCTGGATACCCCAAGGTACTATATTTGGCCCTATCTAATTGGAGATTATTATAAATGATCTCGTAAACTGCATAACTTGCATTTTGAATTTCAGCGCTGGACGAGGCATGACTTCAAATGTTTTGTCACTTTAGTAATACCTATCGTATAGTGGGTCGCTTTCTACTTGTGGCCGTTTCTTGGCCATAATAGCGTAGCCAGTGACCAGAAGAGGTAAACACTTTCATTTCCCACAACATAAACGTGATCTGTTTGCAGTTTTTAGGCGTTAGGAGTATCAGTCATCGTTACAGAAACAGTTACGTAATTTCGACTCATATTTTTCATAATCTGTATAGCTTGTGCGTAAGGCGCCTCTAACCCGACCATCCCCCAATTAACAAGTTATTAATTGTCGATGCCGCACCGCGTAGTCTCTCTAATTGTCTCAACATTAAAAGCCCTCCATAATAATCTGCCTGCGACATTCACAGTTCATTGGGTATCCAACTTGGAAGTATTCTAGTAAATGAGCCCTCGTAATTACCGATAATCTGGGGTTCAGCAGGGCGGCTCCCGTTTTCCTGCCCCGAAACTTACAAACTTTTGTTCGGCTGCTAATTTTCTCTTACGCCCCAGTCGTATAATTCCTCCTAAATGCAAATGCAACGGAGAGGTACCGTCGAATAAAAGTCTGAAACTTCCCTAATTAGCACCGATCAGCGAAGGGGTGCGGCGCAAATTCTTATTAATTATCTCTGAGAACGGACAGATGCTTAGGGGGGTGGAGGGGGGCGTTAAGGTTGGGTCACGCGGCGCGTACAAGCGGCTAACCTAAGGTTACTTACATCTTCATTCACAACAAGCTTGTTAGTTATAAATTATTATTATTATTATTTATTGACAATAAGAGTAGAGGTAAAAACCCACAAAACTCTAAAGTCATAAATACCATACAAAAAAAATCTAAATATACACATACAATATGAAAACAAAATATATACACCTCTGGCCAACTAGTTATTTCCAATACAAATAACAAAGTTACACACATCTCCTCTATCAACTATATTATCCGCGCTCCGCCTCGGACTACCGTGACTGGTTGAATAGATTAACGGTGTGGGAGCGCACGTGTCCCGTTGAACGTTTGTCAATGTTAATGACATACTTTAAAACGAGTTTGGCTATTTATTTCGAACTGCTAACGTATTGATAATGAAATCTAGTTTCAACATTCAACATTAGTTCTTAGTTGTTGCATTTATCAATAGAGATCCAATGAAATTTCTACTCAGAACTTCCAGTTGTTTAAAAACTGATTGAGGTAGTGTCATTATTATTGCAAACGATAGTACGTTGTTCCCAAATTCCTAATGTCAAGACAGAGACAATAAACCAATAGACAAGCAGAATTCGAACCCAAGGCTTTTCAAATGTATGGTTAAGGCTGTTCCAGACAGCCGCGGGACATAGGCGTCCGCATCATGTTAAGCGTAATAAAATAAATTACGTAGAAAATAAACAATAATTTAGTACAAATTATAACAATGTATTCAAAACTCATTCTGCTCTTTATCTCTATATAATAGGTTGGTTTTCATTGATCACAAACTGGGAAAGCTGTGTATTAACTTTGCAGCATTAGGTAAGTTTCTATTGTTGTCTCCGCGACTGATGTTCGTTGGGGTGAAAAAATGTGCTTATATTTTCAGGATATCATGTTCCCTATTAATAAACTGGGATTTTCGTAAGACGTTACAATTTTATCTCTAACAAAAACAACCGATATGAATATGTTGAATATAACGGTTAACGATCAAAGGAACTTATATCATTATCCGGTGTACCCCAAGGTTCTGTGTTAAGTCCCCTTTTCTTTAACATCTTTATCAATAATAGTATCGCTAAAATTGATGTCTATTTTTTATTTAAATTGATACAGAACATAATTGACTGTCCTTTGCTTTATTAAATTTTCGTGTATCTCGTTCTTGCTCACGTCATTTTCCGTCAGTGATATATTTCATACTATTCTATTAAGAATTTCTATCTAAATGTTTAACATATATCTTTTACTTACTTATGTCTGTCTACAATTATAGTACTTTTTCATATTGGTTACGTTTCCTTAATGTTATTAGAGGAAGAAATTTAAATTTAAGTTATCATACTAACAACTTATTTAAGACGTTAGTCTTTATAACTTCGGCATTAGAGTTACTGTCAGTCAATAGCTGAGCCTCCAGAAGACGCTGCTTTCCAGCCACTGCAATTAAAGATATCTTAGAAAACAGAGTTAAAATCCCGGATAGCACTAAAGTTTCGTGTTCCAAAACGTTTTGTTTTATAATCGACCTGTCAATTACGTTCCAGAAAGGAATTATGGTCTTGCAGTTATTTATTTTCCATTGCCTAGACAGAGTAATTATTCCGATGGTATCGGAACATTCTAATAAATTGATTCGAATGCAGCTCCGCAGGATCGATACGTGGAACTGTGAAAGTGAGGTAGGAGTAGGGAAGTAAACTTAATATCAGGAGGAAAATGCAAAACAGCGACATTAGAGCGTCGAGCTTTAGACCTGTCCTACCCTTATCACAGCAGTTACAGCTGTTTAAATTGATGTCTTTAAGTATCACCAGGAATACCAAACTCGTCCGGGAGCGGTGTTTCTCTTTTTTTTATTGAGGCGGTTTAATTAAAAGCGATTCCGCCTGGGGATCTCGCAAAGTTAGAATAAATAAAAGATTCTTAATGAAAATAAGTCACAGTCGAGGAGAAGGTACTATACCGTTGTATTTACTTTCCAAGTTTTCAAAATTAATAATTATTAACTTTCATTCTATCCGGCACCATTACAAACTACATTTAGTGGAAGAATTGAATGATGATCCAGATCTTTGTATACAGTTATGCGACAAGATCTCATATTACTTTGTAATGGAAATGGCAACTTTTTAATAGTTATTATTTTCTTTGACGAAGCTACTTTTAGTTCAATAAAACTGTAAGTCGTTATAACTGCAGTTGTTGATCTCAAAATAATGCCTATTGGGTTCATAAATGCATAGCCAACGTCTTATGAGCTGGAATGATGGAACGTCATATCTAACTTGTTTGAAGAAAATTTAACTGCTGCCAGTTGTTTTGACTTAGTCCTAGTGGTAGGAGGTCTTTATCCAAACAACGAGGATGAGGATGGTTTCAACAAGACGGAGCTGATTCTCACTGTGGTGTTGTTGTCTGGATATTTCTTGACTATACTACCCTGGACGACGAATACCACCACGTTCACCCGATTTAATCCTCTTGGATATTTTCTTTGTGGGGTTTCTTAAAAACGCGGGTCTATTTCAATAAACCAAATAGGTAATTTAGAGTACTAGCAGCTACAAATTAGAACTGAAATACAAAATATCATCCCGATAACATCATAATTTAAAAGAAAATCCTTAGAAAACTATTAATATTACGCTGAAGTTTATTGCCCTCGGTACATTTTTCACGTATTATCTGAAATATAACTTTTCGTAAACACTATGTAATAAAATATCCCACAGCCATATATTATAGAGATATATCTGGCAATAATTTTCAAATATTATTGGTAGCATCGAAAAACTGCAATGATGTATGCCGTGGGGGTAAAAATTCTGATATAATATATGCGACTGCGACAACCTTTCTAAAATATGCGTTGATGTAAAATAAGCTCAATTTCGTATTATTTTAAAAGAACTATGTATCAATATGAATATAGGAAAATAGAATTGTAACTTATATAGGTTGTAACGTCAAGTGGATGTCACTCTTTTAGGGGTTACCGAGAACTCAAGACAGGCTGTTTGGAATATGAGTACCGAAATTTTAAGGGCTTATATATCTGACCAAAAGCAATAAAAAAACTCTTATAAAAAAAATTTCTAAAATGAATAGTTTGTCAACAAATATATTTCGAAAATAAAAATACAACTACATATTATTTAAAACTATATTACGAAATTACAAACTAAGAAATTTGTTAAAACTGTAACGTTCGACAACGTTGCAGTATCAGGCTGCTGTTGATAACCTAAAAGTAATATTAGTCGTAGTGGTGCGTATTCTTAGTACGTTTCATTTTTCTCCAGTTTTTCTTTGATGTTTGTGAGTGTACATAAACAAAAATGAACGACATTTACAGTGAACCTAGGCAAAACTTTCTAGCTATGAGACGGTACGGCAAACGCTTTTTGCAAGAAACATAAGTAATAATAATAATAATATCTCTACCCCTCATTCTAATCACGAGGATTAGCCGAGAAGTCGAAGGCTTGTGCGGGAGAGGGGGCGGCATATTATTATTAAGCAGGCCGCATTTGCGCCCAGGAACGACTTACGTTGGTAGGCCCTAACCACCATTCAGTGCAGGAATGAGGGAAACCTGGAAAACCTCATTAATTAGGGGGGTAGTCAAATGTCAACCGGTATCAATCTCTCACATTGGCCCAAGCCAACATTCTTCCACCCTACCATACCCGCAGAGAGGGTGCCAATCTCTCCACGAATATAACTTATATACGGTCTACCGGCTGCAGGGGTCGAACCCACAGCGACCACTGACCGATCCACAGGTCATTTTAAACACAGCGTACGTATTATTTTGTGTAGTGAAAAGAGCTGTAAGAAAACCATTCACAGTAAGTCCCTGCGTTTAAGTGTACCTATTTGTAATTATTATGTATAAATACATAACAATACAATATAGTATATGAGTGATGTTGTCACATATTCAAGACCTGTTTGCTGTCATAATTTTGTTACCGTTGGTCAGAGAAAAGAAGTTGAAAAGTCAAATATGTTTTGTTTAGTTATTATCATATGGCAAAGTTAGGGCACTCATATCCAGACACCTTGTATATTTTTTCGTCAAATATCCAAATAATAACTGGTTTCTCTGGGCAGTGTTGCCTGTTGTTACCTTTTTACACCAACAGTATGAAACTGAGCGGCAGAGAGCGTAATGGCATTGGGATTGTTTCTATGACTTCATGTCAGGTATTCACATTCTATTATAAATTAAAAGTTAGTAGGAGACGATTCATGTTCATCGGAAATGACTAATAAAATGTAACACAAAATGTAAGGGACATAGGAAAATCCTATTATTCATACATAATTTTAAATATATCACGTAAAATCTTATTAAAAAAAATATGCAAGTAGAAAATTTGCTGAGTATTGTCTAAAAACTCTAAATATATTAGTATTAGAGTTCCTATACTTCATCTCCCATTTCAGATATTCCTGTTGTACAACACTGCGAGCACAATTCCGAAGAAGCTCATTCAAATAAATCAAGAAATATTGATAAAACCCGAGCCCTAAACTGAATAATACTTGTCGAATATGCGCGGCATTCCTCCAATCGAGGAAAAGGGACCGGCGGGAGGTTTCCCTTTTCTCCAGGCACTTTTCTTTTACGGTCACATCCTTCCTAATGAAATTTACAGCCACCGGATGAGATGTCTGCCTTTAATTTAAGGTGGGGTGGCTTTTTTCGCTGATAATTATTTATGATTATTGCGGAATTGTCTCCAGACGTTTCACGACCTTGCTCCCCTTTATTAAAATAAATGAGACAATTTATCAGTGGGACAGAAATTGTTGGCATTGTTATTATCACGAGGTTCAGTTGTATTGAGGCTAGTCTTGAGATACAGGGTGTTTTTGGAACGAAACTAGAGAGTGCGCTGTCCTTACTAAGAAGAATGAACATAAAAAGGGTCACTTTTCTATTGAGAATAACTTTGTTGATTTTTTAAAATCTACAGAGAAGTTGTTGTTGGAAAAAATTATTCACATAATTGTTTAAAGTTAGATATCAAAACATCTGTGGATTTGAACTCGAAAACTCATAGACCATTAACAAGAACCATAGGTCTGTATGCCAGTTAAAATGCTAGTTCTCCAGTGTCAGATAGATGTCGTTAGCTTCAAAACATATATCTGTTTTTGAGGTTAGGTTTTCTATATTTCTCTCGTGATCACGAACGTTAGGCACCCAAGTTACACTGGTAGTACAGTCAAAACACAAAGTGAAGAGAATTGTCCAGTTGAATACTACATTTACTTTGCAAAGACTGCAAAGGTAATGGAAGTTTAAATATTTGTTGATACGTAACTTCAATTCTCGTCACATGGAAAGTGATCAAGAGAATGAATTTCTCCTAGTTTCCCGAATTATTGCCTAGTAAGTCAAAATAATAGTGCGAGTTTTTTACAATCGTTTTTTGAGGTGTGATCTGAAAGGTGTTAGTGGCATGTTCAGTGAAAAAGTGCTTTTGGCATACTTTCAAGAAAAGTTCAAAATATGGAAGCTGACAACGCTTTGGTGATTCCATTCTATGTTGAAGGTGATGTTGAACATAAGGAATAAGGAAGTAAATATTACAAGCTTCTTGCATTTTTGAAGGAAAGGGCGATAGATATCGACCGAAAAAGTCGAAACTATTGACTAAGGAAGAAATCTCTATTTCTGCTGGACGATAGAAGTTATTTTATGATAAAAGTTGCATTGATAGTAGAGCTTGCCTGAATTCGTAAATCTGCACCTACAAAATGTTAAAGATGAAGGACAATGCATTCATGTGATTATTCCGTTTACGAAAACAAAGATATCACGAGATTTTTACAAATGGAAATATTGAAGGAATGAATAAGGTGGAAATGGTTGAAAGATGTATAGCGACGAGACCAGACAACACAGATCATACTCGATTTATGGCATGGCATTTGAAAAAAGTTATTTTAAGTGTTGCAGAGAAATACTGTAATCATATGCCAAGTTGGCGTAAAAATTTTACTCTCTATTCTTTTAAAATAGCTATTTGTTCAACTTTTAATTAGCTTAATTTATACGATTTCGGGCCAAACCTACGTTTCCGCTGAAATTTATTTTTAAACAGTCTCTCCGACCGGTCCCGGAGAATCAAACAAATGGCGGGGAACGCGAAAAGCGCGGCGGCTTTTATAAAAATGTGGCGTTTCCACATTAAACGTAATGATAGATTGTGCATTATTAACACGCAAAATATGCCGACCGTCAGCGCAGTCCGCCCTGCAATTGACTGGGGAATAGATTTTTAAATTAATGCAGCATAGTGGACTGAACAAATTGCATAAAATGTGCCCGGATTAATGTGGGTTTTCGCACATCGGAGGCAAAAAATATGATATATGCTGTTTGCGTTTCAATAACAATATGATTATTTTATTGTCTGGTACATGTAGCAGGTTAAATTTAATTTTGTCCACCTCTCTTTGCGACTATGAGTAGACAGTGGCGCTTCGCATCGCGTAACCCTGTAACTAAGGGGTACATGTTGCAATACGTAAGACATATTTGATCTTAGTTAAACGTTTATAACGTTAAATAGGCTATAGTTACTTAAAAACGTGGTTTAAACGTTGCCTGGCTGTTGACGCAAGAAGTTAGTTAAACGTACAAACCTAGATTATAAGGTAACTATAACTAGTTAGTGTTGATTAATTAACGTTTAAAAGTTGAAACGTTACTTGTAATAAAGTATTTTAATGTTTATAGGTGTTAAATGATTTATAGGAAAATCGTTGAACGTTTAAAATTTAGTTAAATGTTCATAAAACGTTAGTTGAACATTGTTACTTAATGGTGAAAATTCAGCATTCATGGTGGTAGTAGGTGTTGACACAGGACATTAGTTAAACGTACAAAATATGGTTTAGAAGTTAATTATAACTAGTTGACTAAACGTTGAAACGTTACGTTTAGTAACGCATTTTAACGTTTATATGCCTTGAGAGATTTATACAAACCTGTTATTGAACTAACTTTGATTTTAGATAAACGTTCGAAACGTTAGTAGGTTATAGTTTGTTCATAACGTATTTTAAACGTCGGCATTCATGGTGATAGTTGTTGACGAAAGACGTTATTTCTAACGTTCTAAATATAGTTTATAAGTCAATTACAACTAGCTAAGGTTGAATACACATTGACATGTTGCTTTTAATACGTTGTTGGACGGTTGGAATTTAGTTTAGTAAGGTATTTTAACGTTTACAGGTCTTAAAACATTTATATAAAACTCGTTATTGAACTATCTTTAATTTTAGTTAAACATTCGAAACGTTAGTTGATCATAGTTAGTTGACACAAGACGTTAGTTAAATGTATGAAATATAGTTTACAAGTAGCTAATGGTGAATATATATTAAAACGTTACTTAATAAGTCGTTGGGAGTTTGAAATTTAGTTTAGTGTAACATGTAAGTGCTTTTGATTTTAGTTAAACGTCCCTACGTTAGTGTTTTATAGTTATCTAATAACGTATTTAAAGATCTTACTTAAACGTGAAAAATATATGTAAATTGTATCTAACTATTAGACATCGAAATGTTCACTACTCTTACAAAATAACGTTTTTTAACGATTAATGAACGTTTCCAACCATGTAACTAAGTGTCAAATGTTAATTCATTTTAGTTAAGCATTCAAAACGTTAGATTGATTATAGTTATTTAAGAACGTTATTTTAAGCGTTAGGTTCTTTGTAGATGTTGATATAAGAAGTTAGGTAAACATATACATTGTGGTTTTTAAGTCATTTAGAGTTAATAGGTAGTGGTTAAACGTTTCCAACATTATGTAGAGAGTGTCTAAAGTTAGAATTTGAAAATCACATTTAATGAATGATAGTCTGTAACATATTTTAAAGGTTAGCTTTATTTGGCCATAATAGGTGTTGACATAAAACGTTAATTAAACGTACAAAACGTTTAGTTTAATCAATGACGTTTATAAACGTTCAAGGATAATTTTAGTGAAACTAGGAGATGTTGGTGTGTAGCAGGTAAAAAAAAACAAAAGCGTCTTTGTAAATTTAGTCGGGTTTAGTGCAACTGCTATAAAGTTACAGCCAGCTGCCCCTGATTTCTCCTACGCCGCCTCTAATTGAATATAAATGCTGAAAGAGTTGTTTTTTCTAGCATTTCATCACGGTAGAGTGACCTTATTCCCCGGATTCATTATAAGTTTTTAGATACTCGGCAGTTAACGAAAGAGAGAGTAGGTTTTATAGGAACAAAGCGTAAAAAGTTTATTCCAGGAAATAAATACGCTGAGTTATAGAGATTTGCTACAATTAGGCTATATATAACTTTTACTTTCAAGACTTTAATTATAGCACAGTCCAAGTAGTATGTTGATGTTTAAGAAACTTTTACCGAGTCTAGAAAAGGTATTTCGGAAAGTAAAAGATAGTCCCACTTCAGGTCTCTTGAAAAAACAATAATTACCCGCTGATTCATCGAGAATTCAATTGTTTTAGCCGGCGAGCAGGCGTAAGAAGTGTCTTCATCGACGCTAATTGGGATTTGCAGTACGCCGCCAGCCGCGAATGAAGTGCAAAAATCAATTATCGCCCCCTACCGGTGGCATGGGCGCTATTGGCAAATGGAGGACCGCCGTAATTGATATTACTCGAGGGGTCGGAAATAACTTTATTGTGCGTGAGACCCGGCTAAATTAAAAAAACTCGGAACGAGTAAATCTTGCCCTCGAACAGGCACTTCGGCGTTTTTGTAAATTTGTTACGCCTAATCAGCTCGCGCGCGCACTTCACCGACTGTCAGGCACAGATAACGCGACGGAATATTGAAAAATAACCGATCGCGGTGGCGGCGCCCGTAATTGGGTGTGTACTGGATGGCTTTGTCGCTTCCGCGTACGCTTTTCTCGCACTCGGATATGGAAACGACCCTCTCGATCTGGTTTAGGTAATTAGTCTCACACAAACGTATGTAGCAAGTGCCTTATTGTATGAAACACTTTTTAAAATAGTTAAATTTTGTCCAATTAATGTAAATACAGTGCTTTCGAAAAGTAACGAATAAATTCATTATTTTTTTTTTTTCGAAAAACTCCCCTGGCACGTCAATTTTGTTTTTAACAAAGGCATTTTTTGACATATGATCCATATTTGTGACGTCAGCGTTGTTCGAGATATGCCGTCGTCGACAATTTTTTTAAATAGCAACCCCTAATTTTGATCATGCCATTTGAAAGATCATCATGAAAAATTATGGTGTCGCATAACAAAAATTTCAAGAAAATAATGAAGATTTTAAAATTTAATTCTTGCAATACTGAAAATGATAAAGATTATGTAAAAAATCGACTAAATAAATGTTCAAATTGTGCACCGTTGGCTGCCTAACAGTAGCCAAGACAATTAATAAATTCTTTTTGGACATTATCAGTAACTTCAGGAGGTATACGATGTATCTCGTGACGAATTCTTGCTTTTAAATCTTCTAAATTAACTGGTCTAGTAACGTATACTTTGCATTTTAAGAATCCCCACAAGAAATAATCTAGGGGTGTCAAATCAGGCGATCAGGCTGGCCACTCAATCGGCCCCCTTCTCCCTATCCAACGATTCGGGAACAGCTCATCTAAATAAGCACGGACAGGTGTTGCATAATGGGGAGGTGCACAGTATTGTGAAAATTAAATTTTCAAATATTATTTTCTTGAAATTTTTGTTATGTAACACCATAATTTTTCATGATGTATGTATGTAGAATGACACGCTCTTTCAAATGGCATGGTCAAAATTGGAGGTTGCTATTTAAAAAAATTGTCGATGACGTCATATCTCGAACAACGATGACGTCACAAATATGGGACGTGTGTCAAAAAGTGCCTCTTTTTAAAACAAAGTCGACGTGTCAGGGGATTTTTTCGAAAACTTCACAATTTCAAAAATAATTACTTAATTTATTCGTTACTATTCGAAAGCACTGTATAATGATTTCCATGATGTACCAAATGGTAACAGCGATATTGTCTCATAAAATCTGCCACATTGCTGTTAAGTCTCTTATATAATTGTTGAAATAATTTTCAAGTGAGCTTTTTATTGTATAAAATACATTTTGAAACAATTAAATGTTAAATTATGTTATTACAGTATATTCTATGATAGCAACATAATTTATTAATTAGTCTCAAAGACATTCAAACTCTCTTATTTTGTCCAACTGTTTTTGACAACCCTTTTATAGTAGAATTTGTTCCCGTCACTCTCTTTTGATGCACTTTATCATATAGTCTCACATACATATGGGAGACTGCATAGTGAGTCTCTTAACATATAATTTACATAGTTAAACGTTGCTAAATTTTATGTATATAACCTTTTCTAAGATGTATGTGGCAAAGAAACAATTTATTGATTAGTCTCATGAGAACATTCAGAGCACTATGAAGTCTTACATAGGCGCCTTTTCTCGTAATATTTTGCTAGTGTTATAGAAACGTATACGATTCTACATAACGAGTCTTATGATTCTCTTACCATATTTTATACACAGTTAAATGTTGGTAAATTTTGTGAATATAATCTATTCTAAGATGTGTCTGTGGGAACAAAACATTTTGTTGATTAGTTTCATAAAAAACATTCAGAACACTATGAAGTCTCTTATCTTACTTTATAGCAGCCTTTAAGTCTTATTTTAAATTATCCACTACATTCTTTTACCATACAGTTTCATAAAATCATATAGGTAAAACCAAAGTAAGTCTCTTATCAAGTAAAATGCTTTTTCAATCGAATGAAGTTACATTGTATAAAATTTTTCAGCTTGTTGCACGTTATAATGAAAAAAATCAATCTCTTGTAAACTTTGGTCAGCCGTATAAAAACGTATATAAGACTGCGTAAGCCCAAAAAACGTTTGAATCACTACATAGTCTCTTATTGAAATATGTTAGTGTTAAATTCCATAAAATATTATAACTTGAACATAATATTGCTTTATACAACGTTTAAACCATTAGATAGTCCCTTACCATGTGTACAGCTACAGCCTTTAAACTTATATGTTACAACAAAGTCTCTTATTGAAGTTCTATAAAATATTATATCTTGACAGTATGTTAGCCTTATGAAACATATAAGAGTCTATGGAGACTCTTATCATGAAATGTATGAGCCTTTTAACAACGAAGTAATGTTAAATTCTGCCAATATAGTGCAAGTACTATGTTTAACTTTTCTTATATACCCTTGTCATAACAATTTTCTAAGATCACAAAATATGTTTTGTTTGTTATCAGTGGTCCGTCCTGTACATATTCGGCACAATACAGTTTTAAACATCCGTATAAATAAATAAAACAATCACAAATATATTAAACCAACAACAATTATTCAGGGCATCCCGGCCATTCCTTCGAATCAATTTCCCCGGCTATATGAAATATCGACAAAACTAAATTAAACCGACGTTTATTTTATATTTTATATACTGCAGCGACGAATGACTGCACGCCACATATAAATAACTTTTCAGGAATTGCAACCGTTGCAATTCCGCCCCGAAAATGTGTGACGCCTAACGGTTTAAACGCTACGAATGTTTCATAATACCGAACGACTAGTAATAAGTGTCAAATGGAAAATATTGTCGCAATATAGCCGCAGTCCCTTAAAGAGAAAACATGGCTGCGTATACAGGTCACTGTCAGTCAACTGTATACACAGCTATAGCAGAAATATTGTCTCAGGTGTACATACAGCCACTCAAGAACTAGGTCAAGCTTGACCACATAGATCACCCGATATGAACCCTATTGATTTTTTTTTGTTTGGGGACATCTCAAGACATTAGTTTACAAGGTTAACTTGAATCTGAGGAGCATTTATATCAACAAATTATAGGTTGGTTGTGATGTGATAGAACTATTCCTGGAATTTTTGCACGTGTTCGAACTGCAACTTTACAGAAAAAAATAGTAAACAGGGTGTCCGGAAACACATAATGATTATAATTGCATCTTAAGTCTTAAAAACTAACACACAATTAAAATAATACGTCAGTTAAAATACAATGACCCTATCTTGGTAGTGCTGGAATTGAAAATATCTAAGCAATGCTCCAATAAATTACAAAAAGTGCACATTTTGTATATAGGAGAATGTTTAAGAATATTTGTACGAGGGTAGAGCAAGTAAAACGTATGACCTTTCCTTGAGTTGACTCTCAGAACAATAAAGTTTATTTGCTGCAGCAAATTAGGGCTGTCAATCAGATTATATAAAATTTTAAACAAGGCAAGCACACTGTGACATTGACGCCTGGTATCAAGAGTCATGCATGCCTTTGTAATAATTCCGATTGGGGAAATCCAATAGGAGGAAATACCACATCCATCCTAAAATTAAGAAATTTAAGAAACTTTCTTTGGACTGCTTCAATATTTTGTATATGAGAATTATAGTAAGGAGACCAAGCAGAAGCGGCATATTCGAGTTTGGATCGAACAAAACAATAATATAAGGTTTTAAGCGTCTTAATTTGAACAAAATTACTACTATTTCTTACTATAAAACCGTAAGACCTATATGCTTCAGATATAATCTTTTCACTATGTAAATTGAAAGACAACTTATCATCAAAAGAACTCCTAGATCGCGGAAGTACGTGATAAAACAATGTCATTAAAATTATAGTCAAACAAAATCTTCGACGATTTTAAAGTATATGGCATTATGTAGCACCTCTGAGGATTCATAGGAAGTCTATTTAATTTGCACCAGTTTTCAATTTGAATCAAATCACCTTGAAGGCGCTCACAATCATCAAGGCTGTCGATAGTCTAAACCACTTTCAAGTCGTCAGCATAAAGAAGGCAGTTAGCACTTAAACAATCAGTTATATCATTGATAAACATGTTGAATAGCAGTGGTCCAAGGACAGATCCTTGCGGGACTCCTGAAGTTGCTAAGTAATCGACAGACTTACACCCAAGAGAACATATTGAAGTCTGTTGGACAAATATGATCTAAATAATTGTAGAAAGGAATTTGACAATCTAAATGCATTAAGTTTTCTAAGTAATATACCATGGTCCAGTCTGTCGGATGCCTTTGAAAAATCAGTGTAAACAACATCAGTTTGCAATCTTACTCTACTCAAAGACCTTACTGAAGTTGCACAAGATAGACATTGGCCGGAAGTTAGTAATATCCTGGTTATTTCAAATTACGTTGCAGTAGCTTTCACCTAACCTAAATTGTATCTTAGTTTATAATTTCGTAACATAGTTTTACATATTAAGAGTTTTTTGTTGCTTTTAGCCAAATAAATACGCCCTTAAATAACGGCACTCATATGCCGGACACTCTGTATAGCTATTCGTCTGCGTATGTGTCCATCTGGACGAGTGCAGCCAGTATACGTTGTATGTGTCCCCTTAAATTGAAGTTGTCAGTCAATAACCGTTCAGCAATCGGTGCTTGCTCGTCACAGTCCAATGTGACCGGCCCCTCTGCTATGATTGATTAATTCTGGTGTCACGAGTGAAGTGGGCTCGATAACTGGGAAATAGGGACGTCGGGACTACGTTTGAAACGTCGTCCTGATTTATCCAACGTCCCTTTATGTCGGTTTTTGCGCCCGATAATCAATTAATCTCTTTGTGCGTTCTGTAATTATTAGAGTACTTTTCGGCGGGTACCTGTGTCTGACGCCGTGAAAAATAACCGAATGGCAGGCGCGGAAAAATAACAGTAGCGCAAATCAGCGCCCCTCAAAATGTTTCGGATCGGTTGTGAATATTATTGTCTGGAAAATTGCGAAAATTTGTCCCGTATCATGCTTCAGTAATCAATTACAGACCAATATCTATTTTAAACAATATTGCAAGGGTGATGGAGAGTATAGTTTACAACAGCATTTATATGGGTGCGACTAACAAAATATCTATTTGTCAATATGGATTTATATATTTCAGGTCTACTACGAGTAACTTAGCAGTTTTTAGCCAGTGTTTGTGTAACTTTAGATGTTCGGGAGTAGGTAGATGCGATATATACGGACTTCTCCAAGGCTTTTGACAAGATCACTCGCCGTATACTTATTGGCAAACTTTCAAATTTAGGTTTTAACATCACTTTTATAACCCTTCTAAAATCTTATTTACAAAGTCGTTAACAATTTGTTTACTATAACGGCTCTTGTTCAAATACTTACTCAGCAACAAGTGGAGTCCCACAGGGTTCCAATCTGGGTCCTCTGCTTTTCTTAATATTTATAAATGATCTATGTGATAAGTTGAACTGTAAAGTCTTAATGTTTGCTGACGACTTAAAGCTATGTTCACCTATTTCTAGTCTTGAAGATTACAAGGAGAAATTTACATTTTGGAAACTTAGTGCGACGAAAATAAACTGTACTTAAATGCTTAAACTTGCAGCCGCAAATGCAGCAATATTCAGTATCCCTATACTATTGTTGGTACAGTCCTGGAACTTTGTGAAGCTTTCAGATTTAGGAATTTATTTTCACACATAGCTTACTTTTAATTATTACATCAACACAGTTGTCAATTCAGCATTTCGTGGATTTATTATAAGACATTGTAAAACATTGTCAAGATACATCAGCTTTAAAAGGCTTATTACTTTAGTCTTGTTAGAAGCAAATTACAGTATGCGAGCCTCATATGGAATCATTATCTATATCCACTATTGTTTAATTATCTTCAGGTTGGCCTTTTAAGTTGAGTTAAATATCTAACTATAAAAATTATTATACCAATAAGTCAAAATTATTTGAAATTTAATATCGACAATGTCAAAAGTGACTTTAACCTGTGTTAACGAAAATATTGACGTATCATTGACGCAAAAGTATCAAAAATTGTCCCGTTTCTTAAGAGAAAATCGGTTGGTACAGTCCCTAGTCTTTAGTAGTGAAGAAAAGATTATTTTTCTGGAAGGTATACTGAGGATATTACTTTCATTTACTTTAAGACGTAAATGTCTATTTTATTTTTAAGTGGCATTGATCTTGGGAATTTCTAGAGCTTTGCTAAGGCATGATATTTGCAAAATATCTATTGAAGACTGTAATTGTAAAAGTTCCTGATTCGAAGACACTGAACGTAATTTCACACTGCTGAAGCCTTATTTTAAGAACGTGTTACATAAATAGTTATCCATTGAAGATGATATTTTATTTTCCATACCATTTCCAAGCAGACTATAATAAGTGTAATGATATATTTTTTTTCCTTTTTTCAATGTAAAATCTGCTTGGAACAAGTCGCCCTGCTCGAGGGAAGGCGAAAGTGTATTCTGAGGAACAATGGCGACGCGATTACTTTTTTCCAACAATTTCAATTATGTCGCCGCCTTCCATTTTCCGGGGAAATGCAATGAATACGGAGGTTTATAGGCGATCAATGACAATGCGCACGTCTTTCCGTCCCAACGGACAAAAACATAATGGATTGAGGTTCACGATGAAGAACGCTACTAAGAGCGTTTCTTTCATTCTCCCGTCTCTAAATTTAATTCAGTTCCTTGTAATGTTACTTTTTATTATAAGTTTCGGAGTTGTTTCACAAGAATACCCAACTAGGGACGAACTCGAGGGAGAAGAGCCGTTAATTGGCCTGAAGGTGCTGAATGCAGGTCGGGATCATCTGCCGGTAGCTCCAGTCGACGATTATGTGCAATATTTGTTAACTTGGCGAGCCGGGAAAACTTTGTCGATTGCCATTCGAGTGATACACACTTTTCTTATATCATTCAGACAAGAAATAACTAATAATAATACAAATGATGATGATAACGATAACAAAAACGATGTTGACAATGATAACGTTGGCGATAACGACATTTTGTTATAAGGATCACATTGTCTAGCATGAAATAATATAATAATATGTAATAATAATATCTCTACCCCTCATCAAAATCACAAGGATTAACCCAGAAGTCGAAGAGTTGTGCGGGAGAGGGGGCGACATATTATTATTAAGCAGATCGCATTGGCGCCTAGGAACGACTTACGTTGATAGGCCCTAACTACCATTCAGTGCAAGACTGAGGGAAACTTGGAAAACCTCATTAATTAGGGGAGGTAGTCAAACTTCGACCGGTATCAATCTCCCACATTGACCCAAACCAACATTCTTTCAGCCTACCATACCAGCAGAGCCAATCCTTTCCACGAATATAGCTGATATACGGTCTACCGGCTGCGGGGATCGAACCCACAGCGATCTAGCCACATCGATTCAAGTACTGACGCCTTTAACCGCGCGACCACTGACCGACCATGAAATGTGGTAGAATATAACTGGTAGTTGCCGGCAACAGAGTTAACTTGCACATTTCTAGTCTTTGCTGAGATTCTTTGATCTGCCCTTGTTGTTCTCGGGCTGGGCTTTGTGAAGAGCGGACCAGTTTTTGCTACCCATGCTCCCTCATATAATGATTTCAGTCTTTTTATTTCCGTCGAATCTCAAAAACTTAAGTCGTCTGTTCCTCGAAAACGGTTGAGTTTATCGATTTGTAACAGGTATACCTTTTCTATTTACAACTGAAGGTAGTTCAATAGTTTCTTAATAAAAAATTCAATTTTTTATATATATTTTTAGGTATCAATAATACTATATGAAGCCAACTACTCTGTGGACTAGAGCCCCATCAGATCTCATCTATTGTGGTTGAAGTTTCGAGTTCCCACTGTTTCAAACGTGAAGTTAGATATTTATAGATTGTTTTCATTAACCCAGGTTAGTAAATGTAGCTAGATTAATTTCTTTAGATAATTATTATTGAATAGAGCTTTGTCTTTGGAATTGTTCATTAGCGTACCTAGATGTTTGGTATCAGAGAGCATACATATGACTTAATTGATAGGAATTGTAGGAGATTTGATTTATATTAGCTTAAAATACCTTTCTAATACAGTAAACAAAAAATCAATAGTGTAAAATACAAAAAGTTAGACATATTTTTACATCGACAGTGTAATGTAACTAACGCCCCCTAGTCGGGACCCCGACACTGTTTGCAAATTCGTAATTGCCACCTCAAAAAACATAAGACTACAAATGTTCAAAACAATCCATACGTTCTTAAAATGTAACAAAAAAACCTAAGCTATGTACCACTATTAATGACTCACCCTGTATATAAAAGAAATTTGACGGAACGAACGTATTACAGTCATCATTATATGCTTGTTGAAAAATATGCTATTTCCAATGCGTCAGCAGTTTGTTTAGCGGCGAGTTCTGTAAACTTCTTTATATTAAAAACGTTTTCGGCTACTGCGAGCAACTTTCCAGTGACGTAGGCAGCGCCCTACTTTACCTACCAACAACCTCGTGCCGCGGATGACTGGAACGTTCAAGCTTCGACGTCTCAAAACAGGCCCCCGCAAACCTGCTCACTTCAAAACATTAATCTGCTCTCGCCTCCAAGATCCATCCCGTTAATTACAATAACAAAACAATTTGTAAATGCCGAACATAAAATAAATATAAGCGGAGCGCATAAGGAACAGGAAAGGCTTATTTCCAGCGAATTTCCATTAACATCTCTTTGCCTAATTCTGAAGTTAATTAATTTGTCCTTTTCCCCAGCTCACCCTATAAATTCGTCCTTATAGAGGGGGCAGAGCGTTCAAAAACCATAATGCTGCTTCTTCGAGCGTACTCGAGGATATACAATCGAATAATTGTAAAGCCGTAATTTGTTTTACGGTTCGCTGGAAGATGATGTTTTAGGTATGCACGGTGGCTCTAAAAAGTTTACGAAAATTCAGTGGCCACTAGATGGAGCTACTTAAGAAAACTTGTAAACTTCCATGCACACTTCGACCATTATTGGTATGAGCTTGTAAAAGGTTTTCAAGGTTAATGTGCCTACACAAGGCCGTCTTTAATGCAGAAGAAATAGAATACAGATTGCTGGGAATATACGAAAAAAAAAATCTTATATCAAAAAGTTCTATATTCGCGTTTTTACAAGAAACAACAATAAATTTGTAGTGGAAAAATTAATCCTAGTAAAATCCTGGCCAAACGGTTCCCGTTTGACAGCTATGATGCCCATCTAAAGGTCGAATAGCTGTTCCCAGGTGATATAATTTGACAGAAATTTGTTAAACAAACAAATAAAGATATGAAGGGATACATATCAACTCTTCCTAAATGAGAAAATAATTTGTAAGCACAAAAGTTATACGTTTGACGTTCGTATTGAGTAATGAAAAGTATTTTGTGACATTTTTTCAAATTAAACAACGAACATTCAATTATTTTCCAACAACTACTTGCCCTTCCACCGCTAATGTGATTATTAGGTCTTCTAAGACTCTTTAGAACGATATTGCTTATAACTTTTAAACTAGAAGTAATACAGAAAAAATCTCTAATAAAAGTTTATTAGAAAAAGGAAAGTTTTTTATTTATATTAAACATTTTATTTAAATTTTTTGTGTCCTCATAGTAGGCCCACACTGTCAAGTTTGAAACACCCTGTACTAATACACAAGATGTTCCAATTGAGAATCGTAAGTTGGCGTCGCTTGCGGTGAAGTTTTCTTATCAGAAGCTTACCATTTTCTATGCGACCTCAATTCTACCAAAGCGTAGCGAAGATATGTTTATCTACGTCGTAAACTAATCGCGTTATCTATTATTTATCGATGTATACCTTGGTAACCGAATTATATAAATTGTGGGACCGAACAAATTACCAATTACCCAAAGACTAACGTTTCAGAATAAAATCGTTAAATCTCCGAGAAGGTCGATTCATTTGGTCTTAATTCCATTAAACCGCAGGCCCTTTGAGGATTAGTTCAATAATACGCCTCGGATCGCCTGCAGAAAGAGCGCTGTTTAGAGAGGTGCCCCCACCAGCGCCCGTTAGTTCGGACATGTATGGGGAATTATGGGCACGGCCAACTTGGTTCCGGCATTCATCAATTCCTTACACGTGGCAGAAATTAGATTTGATATATTAACTTTCTGGCCCCCGCATAAAAAATACTCCGAGAGTTGATGAAGTTCCATTAACAAGGCGAAGATATTCCAATCTTCAAATATTTGTTCGAGATATCGGTATTTTCCTGCCTTTTATTGCTTGGTCAAATAGTTGTTAGAGTTACGGCTTATATCATCGATATAATGGAATAAAAAAAACTGCCATAAGAACACCAAAGGCTTCCGCGTACTTTAGATACCAGTATTCGCTCAATTTCGCCAATAATAATTTTAAATAAAATTAATTACAGAGGGTGTCCCATAACTTATGGGCCATAGAGCCAAACTTGCCTAAGTAATATGTTACTTTAAAACAGTTGAAGATATCGACTTGAAAATTGGTATAATTAGATTTTTGGCAGCGAGAAATACGAATTTGGCATTAGTTTCAAGATATTTCCTAGATAGCGCTTGCTACGTAGGGTGTTGAGCTAACTTACCAATACTTTTTTTACCTGTACAGTTAATATGATTTATAAATTAAACTGTAAAAGAGTCAACATTTTTACGTAAAAAAGGGACTCTTGGTCGATCTCGATATCGATATTTACTGATTTGTCTAAACTTTGCCTTAATTCTAAACTTAGTATGTATGCTGACGATATACAGCTTCTTTATAGTTTTCGGCCATCTGAATTATATATTGCAGTAGAAGCTATAAATAACGACTTAAAACACATTTATGATTGGACTCAACAAAATACTCTGTTAGTGAATCCCATTAAAAGCCAGAATATTCTTTTTGGGACATCTTATCAATTAAGACATGTAGATATAGATGAAATAAGTATTAAAATTAATAACGATAACATCCCTTTTTGTAATGTAGTAGAGAATCTCGGTGTGTTTTTTGACTCCACTTTAAGCTTTTCTAATCATGTGACAAATATTTGCCGGGAAGCATATTCTTGCCTAAAACCGCTGCATTCCTTTAAAAAAGATTTTGATTCGCATACCAAGATCTTGCTTATTGAAGCTATGATTCTTTCTCACTTACATTATGTAGACGTTGTTTATGGTCCATGTGTAAGTCAAGCTGACAAACATCGTTTACAAAGAGTTCAGAACTCTTGCGCCAGATATTTTACTACTGTTCCACAATATAGTCATATTTCTCCTTATCTGCGCAATTATAATTTGTTGAATATGTCTGAAAAGAGATTCATTCATATTGTTGGCTTCATTTTGAATGTATTGAGGAGCAATAGGCCTGCATATCTATATAGTAAAATTAACTGGAGATCAGAAATTCACTCAAGAGATTTGAGGCAGGTCGAGAAAAAAATTTGTATTCCTTCTCATAAGAGCGAAAAATTTAAATGTTCTTTTTCTTATATGGCTTCATACATTCTTAATAATCTGCCGGCTCACTATCACAATCTCTCGGTAATGACTATAAAAAATAAGTTAAAATTGAACATACTTTCTTCTGCCATTGAACATTTCAATATTCAATTGTTTTAAACTGAATTTGACATCTACTCTTTTATTATTTTGTTTGTATCCTTGATGGAGGTGTTGTAAATCAACTTGTTGGCACACCTTTTTTACAATAAACCTTTTATTATTATTATTATTATTATTATTATTATTATTATTATTATTATTATTATTATTATTATTATTATTATTATTATTATTATTATTATTATTATTATTATTATTATTATTATTATTATTATTATTATTATTATTATTATTATTATTATTATTATTATTATTATTATTATTATTATATTATATTATTATATAGCTACTTAAAAATATATATTTTTTGTAATATTCAAGTACAAGAATTTTTGTGTTGAGTTAATTCACCGATACTTTTTTTACCCGTACAAGTAGTAGAATTTTTTATACTTTAAACTATAAAAGAGGCATTTTTACGTAAGAATCTGAGTACGATTAGAGAAACACACGTGCAAAAATATTACGATCTCGCCCGTGTTTTACAGTTCAGATACATTTAAAAATTCCCAACCTCTCCACGAACTGGAAATCTGCTGGTGCACAAAAAAGTATTCCATAATTCTAAATCTGAACAATAAATGAAAATCTTTTCTGATTCAGCAGATTTGCTTCTTTCTCGATCCGACGACTGAGCCCACCAGAGCATTCATCCGTCGAACAATCTGAACTCTATCAGCCGCCGAGCTGTCGTTTTTTTAGTGTAGGAATATTTTAGGTCTCGCTGAAAGCTGCCCCTTTGAAGGTAAATGATTTATTAATGTAAGCAAAACACCGATAAAAGTCACACCGTAATGGACACTTTTGCTTCGTTGAAATGAAAATGGAAAAGCATTTTCCTTCGATCCAGTTTATTGCAATATTTGTAACGTATCTCAACTAGCAATGTAATGTTTTGTTGAGGTTGAAGGAACATTAATAAAATATTTTTTTATAAAAAGCACAGTTTATAAAACAATATAGCTCTTTAATTTATTTTATAATGGCTGCGATAGAACAATTATATAACAGTTTACATAAAATTTAAAAACAGTAAACGATAGTTATAAAATAACTTTATAACTAACAATAATGGAAAGTTATTTTTGAGACAGAAGTATCTCAATTCATTTAATGTTTTGTAGAATTTGAAAGAATGCTTATAAAACATTTTTGTTTATTGAACAGAATTGTTCAATAAATATTTCCAGAACGCTTATACAACAGTTATAAATGCAAAATAAGCGCAATTTATAAAACAATATCTTTAATTTACTTTATAATGGCTGCGACAGGTGTATATAAAACAATTGCTTAAATGTTTACACACAATTTAAAAAATAGCAAACGTCATTTGTAAAATAACTTTATAACAAATAGCTATGCAAAACGGAACGTAGTTTCCTTCGCGCTAGTTGATTGGATAATTCTTAAGACATAGTATCTCATCTAGCTATCTTAAGTTTTGTAGAAATTGAAATAAAAAAATTTATAAATATTTAGAACGTTTATACAAACCCTATAAAAGCAAAACGAGTTTATAAAACAATGTAGCTCTTTAGTTTATTTTATAATGGCTGTGGCAGGTGTTATAAAACCATTGTATAAATGTTTACATATAATTTAAAAATAGTAAATGATAGTTATAAAATAACCTTATAACAAACGATTGTGGAAAACTTCTTTCCTTCGATCTAGTTGATTAAGTTATTCATAAGACAGAAGTATCTCAATTCAATGTTTTGTAAAAGTTGACAGAATGTTTATACAACACCTTTTATTAAACAAAATTGCTGAATACACATTCCCAGAATATTTCCACAACAGTTATAAATGCGAATTGAACGCAGTTTATAAAACAATCTCTATAATTCATGTTATAATGGTTGTGAAACAATCTCTATAATTCATGTTATAATGGTTGTGGAAGGTGTATATAAAACAATTGTATAAATGTTTACATAGAATTTAAAAAATAGCAAAATTCACTTGTAAAATAATTTTATAACAAACAGTTGTGGGACATGGAAAGTACTTTCCTTCGATCTAGTTCGTTTATGTTTTGTAAAAGTTGAAAGACTGTTTATAGAATATTTTTTTATAAAATAATGGCTATGAGAGTGTTATAAAACAGGTGTATAAAATAAATAAATAGCAAGTGATAGTTATAAAATAACATTATAACAATAATTATAGAAAACAGGAAAGTACTTTAATTCAATATTTTGTAGAAGTTGAAGAAATATATATGACGTTTTTTATAAAATGAAATAATTGATGCTATAAACTTTTTTTAGAACATTTATATAATGCTTATAAATTTGAAATGAAGTTTATAAAACAATGTATCTCTTTAATTTATTTTATACCAGTGTTATAACAAGTGTATAAATTATTACATAGAATAGAATGAGTAAATGATAGTTATAAAATAACTTTATAATAAACAATTATGGAAAATGAAAGAGTGCCTTAAAACAAAATTGTTGATATTAACAATTTTAGAGCGTTTATACAACACTTATAAATGCGAAATGAGCGGCTTATAAAATAATGTGGCACGTACACACTATCTTATTTTCTGATAGCAACATCTCTTTTTACATGCGTCTAGGAATTGTCGTTTTACGTAAAACATGTAGTAACATACATGAAAAAATGATATTTTAAAATCCTGAAGCAACTTTGTTAGTTGGAATTGGAAAAAGATTACAAGGAATCTGTTACTACATGATTTAAGCAGTCACATCGTTTCAAAACATTTCTCAGATTTAAAATCCCGTGTAGTCCAAATAATTTGCTAAAAAATATTGTTATTGTGCTTCGAGCACGCGTAAAAGCATGCTTTCCGTACGCAAATCATTGTCCCGAACGCAACAGAGATAACTTTCAACAATTTCTGTAAATTAATTTAATTGAAATCCAGTAAACACTATATAGAACGATTATACGTAGTTTTAGACATATCAGATTACCCATTTTATTTATTTTGGCTCACTTTATAGCTGGAAACCCGACAACGACTTACTCGAAAAATCCCAAAGATAGGCCTTCTGAAAATGAACAAAATGACAATGTTAAGTCGAGCTGAAACTGGACTTGTCCCCTGTATCTTGGCGGCTTACTTGGAACAGGTCAGGGGGTTAAATTTTCCATTCTGAGTCCACAGATAGCAGCCACAGTCCGAGCTCGATCTGAAATTGGAATTCGACATTCTCTATATTGTATTGTATAGCAGGAAAAATAGCAGCGAAGACAAAGTAGACAAATATCATTCGGTAACTGAATTAGCTACTATATCACTCATGTAGGTCGCTATGTTTGGAAATCTGTTGTAAGAAATATGGAGATAAAATATGTTGAATGTCAACCGACATAATAAGTAGGATTGGAGGCTTTAATGCCTAAATTATAAAGCAATATAACTCAGTATTTGATAAAATACTTACAAAAAACGACGGGCCTTCAAATAATTATATAAATTTGAAATGAAGCTTTACAGAATTTTCAAAATCCGTTTTTTACAAAATTTGTGAATTTTATATTGGTTTACCGTGTAGGTAATGCCATAATTATTACTGGTGATGTTATGAACTTACGGTATTTTATTTCTCCTTAAACATTTTTAAAAATCCTTAGTTATTACTTTTGTCTATTACGTTTTCAGAATGAAACAAGTATAGTAAGTCAGACTACAAAATTGTATAAATGCCTCAAATAACATTCCACATCGTAAATACAAATGCAAATGTAAAAGCAAATAGAGAACATGAAATTTGGAATCGGAATGAAGCGCGGAATGCAATAAATGAGAAAACAATATCGCTTTACCATTGCTTTTCAAAACGCCCTGTATACCTTCTGGTAGCTTAATAGAAACGTTTAATTGATTCTTTACAGTTTTTAATTTTTTCGATGAACAAACCTATCTGTATTTCCAATTAAACTTATATTCAAATGGTCTTCACAAACAAACAATGTTGCAATGCTTCCTTTCGTCGCGCTTCATCGCCAAACAACACTTTTTTTTGACATTGAAATAGTTTTTATTAGGCGCTGTATACTGCATCCAGAAAATGTGTTAGAAAATTGGTCCTACCATACGTAAAATGATCTGCTGATCCAAAAATGTCAAAAAATACAGGGTATCCCATTTAAAAATATAAATTTACGGTTATTACCGCTCAAACGGGAAATGTCATGAAATCCGAAGTGACTTCAAAGAATCCATGGCACCATCCAATTCAAACCCAACCCAATTTCAAATTTTTATCAGCGTGTTCCCACTTTCCGTTGTCACCCTGTATATCCCACATATTGCGTAAATAACTATTAACTTCATTTTGTCGTACAAAGTAATTTTTCACTCCACTTTCTGGAAGATTAATTTCCATTTTCAATGATTTTTTCTTGAAGCGCATGCACTTTTTTGGTACAAACTCAAGCACGGGTAAAGGAAATCCCCCTCATTTTATTCCATTAATGAAAAATTTCCCAAAACTTCGGCGATACAGCTTATTGAACTCGTGGAGAATCTTCGCCTTTAATCGATGATAACTGAGTTATCGGATGGTGCGAGGGCCGTGATTACCATATCCAATTTAATAGAGTGGCAAAGGTATAATCTTATTCCGGTGGAAAAAAATTGTTTTTGTCACACCCTTGCTAAAAAAAAGTCTTGGGCCGTAATTCGGTTCGGAAAAATTAGGCTCGAGGAGACAGCCACTCTGGAGTGTGAATAAATCAAGGTGAAATAAAAGGCGTTGTTAAGTGATTAGAGGCTGTGGAGTATGCAAACAGAAGCGCTACGTCGGGCGGTATTTTAGGGGTCTGGAAATTTGTTATTGCCAATCTCTAAACTTAAAATTAAACTTAACTTATTTTTTTAATTTAAAAATGTATACATACCATACCAAATATAACAGAATCGTTTTCGGAATGCAAAGTAGGCAGCTCTGATATAACCAAAGTTACATTGGGTGTTCCTCAGGGGAGTCATATAGGCCCATTACTTTTTCAATATATATAAATAATATATCTAATTGCATTAAGCGTTGTGACTTCGCGATGTATGCAGATGAGCTTAAGATTTTTAAACAAATCTCAAGGGATAGTGTTATTGACTTTCAGGAAGATATTAATAGATGTGATAGTTTTTGTAAATCTAACTAATTAACTAATCTAACTACTTAATGCTAAGAAGTGCAGTCACATTTCTTTTACTAGAAATAGTCATACTTTTCAGAACAACTTCGTTATAGGTCCCAGTGTTGTTGAAAGGGTTTAAAGTGTCAAGAATCTGGGAGTCATCTTAGATAGTTTTTGATAGACAACAATTAGACGCGCTTTTCGAATGTTGGGATTCATTTTGAGAATAACTATAGATTTTAAGAATATTAGAAGTATCTTTTTTTCTCTAGTTAGCTCTCAATTAGAATATAATATTGTAATTTGGTCACCTCCATATTTTAAATATATTAACAGAATCGAGCTTATTCAATTTAAATTTGTTAATAATATTAATTATAGGTTTAATCGCGTCTCTTAATGCACATAAATTACTGAGTTTAGAAGAGCGTAGAAATTTTTTTGACTGTGTTTTGTTATATAAAATTGTTCATGGATGTTTTGAAACTGATATTGTGTCTTATACATTTTTTGCTGTTTAAGAAAGGTATTCTAAGCTAATATAGATAAAATCTCCTACAGTTCCTATCAATGAAGTCATATGTATGTTCTCTGATCTCATCTAGGTATGCTAATGAACAATTCCACAGACAAAGCTCTATTCAATAATTATCTAAAGAAATTAATCTATCTAAATTTACTAACCTGGTATTGAATTTCGAGTTCTCACTATCAGAAGTTAGATATCTATAGAGTGTTTTCATTAAACCAGGTTAGTAAATATAGATAGATTAATTTCTTCAGATAATTATTGAATAGAGCTTTGTCTGTGGAATTGTTCATTAGCATACCTAGATGTTTGATATCAGAGAACATACATATGACCTCATTGATAGGAATTGTAGGAGACTTGATATAAACGCTGGT
Organism: Monochamus saltuarius; assembly: GCA_025584915.1. Lineage (NCBI taxonomy): Eukaryota > Metazoa > Arthropoda > Insecta > Coleoptera > Cerambycidae > Monochamus > Monochamus saltuarius. The sequence continues at coordinate 3,144,743 of CM046728.1, read as the reverse complement.
TGGGGCTTTAGCCCACAGAGTAGTTAGTTTCACAGAATATTGTTAATACCTGAAAATATGTAAAAAATACATTTTTTCGTTTCGACGTATGTTAACCGACAGTTTCCTTTGTTCTATATTCAATTTTCACTTAGTAATTATAATGTAAATTCACCTTTTCAAAAAATACCGTAAAGTTATGTGATATTGCTGAGAAATTCGGAATTAGTGTAGGGGTTTGATCTATATTTAGTTGCAAATGTTTTATTTTACTCAATAATTTAAAACTTGATAAAAAAAATAAACAGAATATAAATTTGGACAATGTTGAACGAAAGAACGTTTACAGTGTTTAAAATATAAATATATATTATATGAATCGTGAATACGCCAAAAATATATTTTTCATAAACAAATTCCACGAGCATACTATTGCCGTAATATCAAAAATTTCTTTTATGTACGTGTATTTGTCCACATAACATTTTTAATCATAATTTATAATTATTTCTCTTTGCATTGAATATAAATATGCGAATTTGTTTGTAAATGCATTCCCTTTAATATCGATATGTATTTTGATCTATTATTAACTAAATATAAATTATACATTTATGCATAAACCAAAAATATGATGCTTTGTGACTGTCGACCAGTAGGTCACTATCCCAGTTGCGAATAATTAAACAACATGTAATTATTATTCATCAAGGTTATTAATTACAATCGCAGGGATGTCCAAACTTAAGAGTTTAGAGGATATTATACAATTGCCATCAAAATTTGATATTTTCATTCAAGTTTCAGCTGCGCACGTTGTATAATTGACAAGTTTCGTAGGCTCTGCTGAAGATGGTAACAATTTATTTGCTATTGAAATTGTATTTTGTACTTTGTGTCGTTGAAAGCATTATTTGATCGATTTCGGAATCATTTTAAAAAATCACATAAGTCTGTACATCCTGTGCAGTGCACATAACTATGCAATGCATGTTAAACAAATACAGCAGTAATAAATCAATTCCTGTCTAAATAAAAGCGGATTGTGGTTCAAGTCACGCCCAGTAACTATATGCGATTCCATTTGATAAATATTCGACACCGACTACCTTATAAACTAGACTTGAATAAATTCATGTTACAGTTCGAGTGTATCCACTTCCATTATGCCACGTTAGCGAGGCAAATATTGAAGAAATGGAGTCTGGTGTAGTCATATGCCGATAAATTTGGATTATCACCGTTGGTGGCCTGAATGAATTGGAGTGGGAACCCTATGTTTACAAAAATTGGCTTTTAATTCAATGTTAAGGCTCTAGAGAGACGTATTTATGGCTCTAATACCTGGTAGAATTTATCTGCTGTTAAAAAAATGTCTTCTAGCATTAACATAATATACAGGGAAAATGAAACTTTACGATATGTGTCATCAGCTATGATGTTTACAACACCCTGTATAATTGTGGTTGAATTTCAAGTTCCACTCCAGAGGTTAGTAAATATATTAAATTTTTAGATAATTATTGAATAGAGTTTTGTCTGTGGATGTTCATTAGCATACCTAGATGTTTGGTATCAGAGAACATACATATGACTTCATTGATAGGAATTGTAGATTTGATACATATTAGCTTAAAATACCTTTCTTAAACAGTAAAAACCCTGTATAATTTTACTGTTTTTGATTCTAGAGACGATTTAAGGTGCGACTGTACTTGTTTGGGAAATGATTTAGACCACTTAATTTCCTTAGACCTATTTTTATTTCTGGATCTAGATTGCCGTGATGTGCTAACACCAATTTCCTGATTAAATTTGATTGTACCATTGTCATGAACAGTATTATTTAAGTAATGGGTGTCTAAATAATGTTGCGTCTCTGAATTACACCTGAAATGCCTATAGCAAACAGCCGTAGTTAGTCGTCAGCGGTGCCGATATTTATGTACTGGTTTCGAACTGGTTAGTTCTTACCACAAATGAAGCCAATAACTCGCAACCTTAGCTGTACACAATCTGTCATAATAGTTAACAGAACATGAGTACGCAAGAGGTAGCACGTGTGTACACATCTAGTAGTCATTGCCTACTCAAAGCTGGGCCTGAATACAGTCACAAGCAGAAAGCAATCCACTACACTAAGAGTATCTACTATTAAAAGCCCCAACCATTGCCATATTAGCATGTAGTGTCCACATTTGGTACTCACTGATTACTCGATGCTGGGCCTCAATAAAGCTAGAGGCAGAAAGCGACCCATTACACTGTAGATTCTACTGAAGGCCCTATTCGGACATTAAAGTCTCAATTCAGAGTTTAAAGTCTCATTTCAGAGTTAAAAGTCTGAATCCAGAGATTAAATTTTGAATTCAGAATTTAAAGTATGAATCTAAAAAAAATTGTAGACGTGGCCCTTCTACGGCTTCGTAGAATCCTGAAAAAAATTGTTGAATCGTATTACAAATAAATGTAACGTTATAAAAAACGTACATCATTTATTTGGCAGAGTAAATTTAAATTTTCAGCCGAGTGTTTGAGAGAAAATGGTCCCATTTTGGAACAATTTCTTAAATTTGAATTCTATTTTTATTTTATAGTTTTATTACTATCAAATTTTAAAGACAAAGCCTACTACTGACTTTTTGATTTATTCTAACAAACACTATTAAAATCTTTTTTTAATTAATTAATTTTTTTTTTGAAAACCTTAAAGTTTCTTAAAATTTAACAAGAGGTAGAAAAAGTGTTTTAATTAAATTCTGCGCGAGATATTACCATTGTTTTTAAATTCAATCAATGGAAAAAAGTTTGGTATAATTTTAGGGGTACTCACCCTCAATTAACACCTTGTAATGTTTCAATCTACTTGAACTCATAGTCAAAGAAGGCCAATAATAAACCTAAATGATGTACCAAATTTAATTATTCCAAGTCAAAGTAATTCAGAGATTATTTTTTTTCGAAATGTGTGACCCCACTTTGAAGATCTGTAACTCCGCCTATGTGCAACTTTGTATATAAGTGTTTAGTTAAACTGCAATATTTTGAGATCCCTTACATGCATCTGCTCTGTGTAGGTTCTTATGCGGAACACTCTGTATACTCTATATTTTACTGGAACGAAAATGAGCGAACATCCTGTATAAAAATATCTAAACATGCTAATTACATTTTCCTGTTTAAAAATGTTTATATTATCTTTTCCCCAAATCCACCGAGTTTCAGTCAAAACAAATGCAAATTACTGTCTATGCACATCCAAAAGTTCAAATCATAAACACAGCGGTCATTAAAATTATTTTTTCAGCATAAATTTAAATACATCGAACAAAAAATATTCCCGGCCCAATCCCGTTCCGCAAAAACCATAATTTATATATAGTTTTGTTCCGCAAACAAAAATTATTTGCGGCAATTGGACACAACAAAAACAAACACCGGCCCCAGGCACGATCGAACCTAACAAAAATAATTCGCCCAACTAATACAACGGCAGAGTAAATAATTATTTGCGAATTTATTAAATAACCCACCATTATGGTCGGAATTAATTATGCGGCTACGCCGGAGCCGGCTCCATTGTATGCTGCATAAAACAGTTCGTTGTATAAAACAGGTGTTCCTGGCTGACCAACGCATGAATAATGGCTTGGAATGATTTTCCTCAACTTTAGGTTTTTCCTCCCAGAAGAATGCAAATTCTGATGGATTGGAATGGATATAGGTCCACTCGGAGACATGATAGAGTGGGACTTAACGCGTTGAAGTAGAAGCGGTAGCTGGACACACCAGATATGTATGCGTGTGTTTTATAAAATAGTTATTTGTGCAGTTAGTGCAAAAGGTGTGTATTTGTTGTACGATTCATTAAGACGAAGTCAAGAGCTGCTAAACACGTTTTTACACTTGAAAAACGAATATACACACTATCGCAGAAAAGGCTTACGGTGAGCGCTCGATCCAAAGGGATATACTTTTCGCTCAGTAACTCCTCAACGAAAAATGATAAAAATATGCGGTTTTTTTAATAGACTACTACTACTACTACTATTTTACGTCGGCGCTGTGTTTTAAAATTTTGAAAATATGCAAAATTCATTTTAAAAAAATTTATTTTACACTTTTTCAAAATTTCAAAACACACACACGTAAAATAATATTTGAAGTCTATTAAAAACCGCATATTTTTATCATTATTCGTTAAGGAGTTACTGAGCGAAAACTATGGGTTTGTTCCAACACAGCAAGAATCGATTCGGAACCGTCCAGAATTAGTCAGTTCAGTTGTTAATGTACTCTCGGCGAATGCGACGTAAGACGGTGCTGGTCAAACATTTCTCACGGTCCTGAACAGTTCTCGACGGTTGTTGGAACAGGTGTTATATATCGTTTGATGGAGGGCTCACCGTAAGCCTTAATAGTAAAAACGCGGATACAATGCATTCCCAGCGGTGTAAGGGTTGAAAGGTTGAATAACTTAATTTTTTTTTACAATATTGACTGCATTTTTCATGACACATTTGTTATGTTGTGAATCACCTGTATAGCAAAAATTTGCGGTGTGGCAACTCATTTGGATGCAGCAAAATGTACTATCTACAGAGGTCCAGAACATCAATAGAAAACCCCTCCTTCACAATGTTGAAACTGCGTGATATATCCGTCTTGATATAAAATTCGTCAATTCGCAAAAACTACTTCCTCCACATTGATAAAACGCCACACTTAAATTATATATTAAAACAAGTACATGATTTCCACATTGCCTGCCTTTACCAGTTGTTCTGCTCTCCTACTGTTAAATTCTGCAAATCTTTTTACGTAAAGTTCTTCTCACTTGCCTGGTAATAAACGCATAGCCGCTTCTTCCGCTTCTACAGACATTTCTTAAATATGAGAATGCATGTGGCCAATACAAAGTTACGCTAAATATTTTCACACTTGTTGAATGTCCATGCTAATTACATATTGATATCACACTACTATCTATGATACAACTTCAGTAATATGCAGTCAAAGGTTATTTAGAAAAGATAGATCACAATAGTACATCATGAAAGGCTAATATAATGGTCATTTCTAGTTGTGAAACTTGTAATATTCGATTGAACCAATTTTGAATGTCCCATCTGTACTCAATAAACAGTATATTACATACCGAGGTGAAAAGTGTCGAATGAAACGATTCAGTGAGGCTTGTATACTATTTTATTTACAACCATATACAATAATAATTGTAATTTGGTCACAATTCGATGTCAATTTCCCCAAAAAATTGCAGTTTCTCCGCTTATAACCAATCATATGTTACAAATAATTTAGTAAACTAGTTTGTAATACTTAATATGAATAAAATTTGTTCAGAATGTTTTAATATACAAACAGACATTTTGGTTATTCGTGAATGTTGACATTTACCTGGGTTGAAAGAGATATTGTTAGAAATATGTTTCTTTTAAACTTATTGCAAGTTTGAAATATCAACATTACATGGTTGCAAATAAACTTATTTTCTTTAGAGAATATCTTGTTATTGAACAACGTCTCATTGCCGTTTGCAGGATGTGAAAGGATAATGACCTACACAGAGGCTAATAAAATTGGCATATCTAGTAGTAAAACTTGTAATATTCGATTGAACCAATTTCGAAAACTTATTGTCTTTAAATGTTGTATTCTCGAACAACTTCTCCTGCTTGTTTGCAGGAGAACATGGTCCAGAGCTACATTTCTCATAAATAAAAGTGTGCGCCGGTGTATTTCCACGCCTAAGATCCCCTCCGCCCCGTCCCGCAACTTTTTCCAAGTCGCAAGATAAAGACCCAAGTAAATTTTACACGTTTAATATTTACCAAGTCAAATTCCGCGAAAACCCACCTCCCTCGTACTTAGACGACAGCGTAAAGAGCTGGAACTTCGAAATTCAGCAGCGAGTAAAAGATTTATGAAATACCCAGTAGGAGTAAAGAAGTTGGCTGCACGCATCTCGAGACCGGGTTGAGATTCCGGCAATCGTCCACCTTTAAAACATTTAGTGCCCTTTAAATGAAGGCCCAACTTCGCAACTAATCTCATAAAAATAACAAAACTTTGATCCGGAAAGGTATGAGCCGAGACTGTTTACAAGTTCTGGAGCTTTAAAACAAGTTTAACATACAATGGAATTCAATTAAACAAGAAACTCTGTCGAACACCACTGTGAACTTCGAAAATAATTCGGGGCCCGAATTCCTGCGAGGGGATATTTCATAAGGCGGTTCAGTGCGGTTCGTGCTGCGTCGACGAGGCTCGGTCAGGCTTTGCAATGATCTTCTTCTTCATTATAGTAACCGTATAGATTATATAAGGCAATTCGTGCAGTAGAAGAGGTCAGTTGTTTTACTAGTAGAATAGTTTAATTATATAAGGGAATTAACAAGCCTTTAATCTACGAGGAAAAATGGACACTCGAGATGCAGTCCAGAGTAACAGTTTTTCTAGAGGATTGAAGGCCAACCACGGCCAAAACCGGCCAATTAAGAGAGTGACAACCGTGTGAGGGCAGGTGGTTTTGAAAAACTTCGACAAACTTATTTTAATCAAGAATATTGATTGTCAGCTGAATACTAGAAAGCCTTGGAATCGTTTCTGTGAGGAGCGTTTGTTTATTTGTCACGAAGAGTGATGAAATTTGCAAAATCGACACAAAAAATGAGTGAGAATGCTGAGAATTTCTTCATTCCGGCTGAAATCGAGCAAGAAGCCTAAGAAGCAACATTACGTCTGTTACCAGTGAAAACCAAAAGTGTGTACGAGAAGAAATTGGTGGAATTCGATAACTGGCGAAAAGTATGGTAAACTTACCTCATATTTGTAAATGTGTAAAAAGGAAAGCACATTTTAGCACTTGTGCTCATAACAATTATTAAAAAGACAGTTAATAATTTTTTTAGGGGCTACTTAATGTAATTATGTGTTGTTTTAGCTAGTTGCTGACTTAATGTGCTGAAATTGCTTGAATAAATCTAATATTAACTTTATGTTCATTTTTGTGTTCATGTTTACGTTCATGATCACGTTTATGTTTATATTAATTTTCATATTTATGTTTATGTTCATGTTTATGTTGCTGTATATGTTTGTGTTTAAGTTGTTGTTCATGTGCATGTTTGTTCATGTACTTGTTCATGTTGATGTTCATGTTGATTGTCATGTTTATGCTCATGTTTATGTTTATTACAGAATAACACAAATCATTCCAATAATAATACATATTATCCTGGCAGAGCTTTTTTTATTGATTGATTTTTCTCATTGAATGAAACCTTCCATATTGACTGTTGCGACATAAAATGCTTTCTAGTACTTCTAGAAAAAACTATAAATGCTAGAAATTTTAAATACTTGTTAATGTAGGTGCTGAAAAGATCATTGACGTAGAAATTTACACTTTATAAGGTATCATAGTTCTGAAACTATCTAAAATTTGGACGACGTATTTTTTTTATAGAAGCATCATTTTAAATGCAACGTAGACATTCGTGAAAACGCCAAAGCAGCATTTTATTTTATTTGCCCTGACGGAAAATTCTAATGAGCAATCGCGCCATTTCCGGTAGCCCATTACCGCTGATTGAGACAGAAACAGACCCCTGATTGCCTCCGTAATACACCCTTTAAAACGGCAGAGTAATGAACCAACCCTTTACAACTGAAGGGCGCGCGCCGGGGGTCGAAACGTCCGCACACCCAGTCGACCAAGCTCTAATAAGCCTCATCAATTCGAGAATTCCAAATTGTTTGTTTTCTTTTGCGGTTCAGTCCAACGGTTCGAACTGGGAAGGGGTCACTGCTATAGGTTTCTTTTGGTGTAAAATCAGAGGCGTACTATAAGGGGTGAAACTACAGCAGGAATTTTTCTTTTAACATAGACCTCCAAAAAGTTAGAAGAAGAAATTTTTCAAGAAACGCATTTTTTCAATATAAGCCAACCAGTCTAACACATCTCCAAAAGTCTTGTCAATAAAATGAAGAGTTATATTGTCTCATTCTTCTTGAACTGCTACAGTCAAATTCTGAATGGCTACAGGAGGGTTTTCTCGATGGGATATTGCTCTGCTAAGGTAATTTCAGACATATTACATCAGATTTTGTCACTTTTTGTTCGTAATGCATATAAAGTATTATCAATAATCACAATTTTACAACGACAACATTAGTGATAACAAATAGAACAAAGATAAGCAATTCATTTGTTAGCATTCTTAATTTGGATGCTGAAAGTATAGTCTTTACAATATTTAATAATTATTCCTCATCCAAAAGGCATATTAGGTCTTTATTCTGATATGGTAAAATTTTCATCACTGCGATTTCTACTATTAATTACTTACTTGTACATTATTTGATGGCCTAGTTAAAATTTTCTTACTTGTTTCAATTTTTGAATAAAGAATCTATACTAATTTATACTACAAATTAAAAATTAACAAGAGGAGGCCAAGACTTTTGAGATGTGTGTATTATTTAACCATATAATTCATCGGTTATCTAGACATGAACAGAAGTATTACATGATGCTTAAAATTGTCGTACTCAGGTATCTGTAGAGCCTGCATTGTGTTTGCCAAGAATGCAGAATTCCATTCAGCTCCGAACTTGGCACATCAAACTAATATTGCAGATATCCACGGAAAGTTCCGCCATTAATAGACTAACTGTGCACACCACAGCGAGACATTGCCTTAGATATTCAAAAGGAGAGATAGGGAAGTGTAGAGTTTACTTTATATTATAATAAAATTTCTAACAGAAATACTTTATTATACATTTTTCCACGGCTGTGTTTAGTAACTTCAATGTTTAATCAGGCAGAGGACGAACCACGCTCTTTCACTATTAATTATTTCTGGTACACTGCCGACACATACAAGAAACAAACACACTCAACGCACCTTCCTAACCAACGCAAAGATGGTAACTGATGGGAGAAGGGGGAGAAGTCGGGTCGCGCTGTTCGTGATGTAGTTCGATCATTACATTTTCTCCCTTAGATCTATTGCCACTGCCTCTCTCCATCGCTTCCTTCGTCTTTTTTTTTCTTGTAGTTAGGTATACTCCCTACAATTTTTTTAACTGTCCTTTCATCTTCCATCCGTTCTAGATGCCCTAGCCACTGCACTCTTCTGGATTTTACAACTTCATCTATTTTTGTGTGCGGTACATTGCATTGTCCTTACATAACCTTCCCCCGTCTTCTTTCTTCTTAAAATTCTTCAAAAGATCTTCCTTTCCTACCTTAACAGGTTTTCTCTTGATTTCTTATTGAATATCCAGGTTTCGTTTCACTACCATAACGTATAAGGTATTAAACGGGATTAAGCATTTATACTCATGATTTTATAATCACCGGGTGTTTATAAAAATGAGAATTTCATCGTTTCTGCTATTATTTGGCGGTTCTGAAGTGCTTATCATTGAGTAGGCATTGAAAACAAGGTTATTGACCTATATACGGTAGATGAAGATTTACTGTTGCCGGACTGTTTACCACTGAATATGCCTCGGACTATTTTTTGTCGATATTTGAACAGTCAGTTGCTTTAAACTTCATTTAGTCAAGAACTTGACAAAAACTTCCTGATGTGGCCACACGGACTTTCCAAAACCCTGTACAACATTCGCCATAATAAACATTTCGATCCTGAAAGGCTTACTCGGTGGGTAGCTCTGCGAACTTATCAGACTAATAATGCATGTTATGCAACTCTGCCAGGCGCACTCCCAGGTGAACTAAACCCGACACGTCCCAACTACCTGAAATCATCAACAACGTCTGGGTAATAGCGTTAATTATCAGCGATGGAAACACGCCTCGAACTCGAGCCCCGAGCCCCCAAACTACATATGATTTCCGGTTGTAGTTTCGGCTGATCCCCGCCTGTGGTTAGCCGAACTATCATTAGGTGTAAATGCCAAGTCGACGTACGGTTGCTGCAGAATTGCTCTCGACGTGGAGGTATTGTGGGGCGGCCTACAACCGAGGGGGACTCGGTTGTCTAATAAGTCTCGGCGGTTTCGTTTATTGCTTCGGCAAGGACGGGTGTGAACAGGCGGTGTTTTTACTTTTGACAGATGAGGCGCTACATCCGTTTGGTTTGTTGTACCTAGTTTCCTTTTACCACTGAAAGTTATACGTGCATGCATCCAAGAAATCATTATAAGTCCAACTTAGTCTATCTGCGATTGTTATACAGGGTGTTAAGAAAAGAGCGTAAAATATTTAAGGAGGTAATATTATGAGCCAAAAATAAGCAGAAAAGTCTCAATAAACATGGGTCCGCAAAGTAACGGTTGTGGAGATATGGAATGTTTTATGTTTTTTAGCCCCTTTTTTATTTTGCAAAAACGTTGTGTATTTTCTTATAATAGTTGGTTGATGTTTAGTGAAATAAACAGTACGTATTTGAGAGTTGTTCTCAGTGCACACGTTTTCTTTCGCTATGGCTGGTTACTCTAACGCAGAATTAACAGACACTCATTTCATGTATGGTCGTGCTAATGGGAACGCCACCGAAGCGCGACGTCTTTATGTTGACGTTTATCCAAATCGGCAGATTCCTTCACAACGCATATTTGGAAGAATTCACCAAAGATTGCGTGATACCGGTTCCTTCAGCAAACAGTGCCATTTATCCGGAAGACCAAGGTCGGTATCCACTCCTAGAGCAGAAGAAGAAATTCTAGCACTGGTAGAGCAGAATCCAGGTACGAGTGTGCGGAGAATATCAGCCGAGGTAGGAATTAGCGGTCCTCTTGTTTGGATAATCCTTCACGAGCAACTGCTTTCTCCATACCATGTGCAACGAGTACAGGCCTTAAATCCAATAAATGATCATCCAGCACGTTTGGTTTTTTGCCGCTGGTTTCTACGTCATGATGCTGAAGACCCTCGTTTCCTTGCAAACATTCTTTTTACTGATTAGGCAGGGTTCACAAGAAATGGAGTGTTTAATTTTCACAATACGCATATTTGGGCCGACGAAAATCCTCATGCTCTAATAGAATCTGGACATCAGGCACGTTTTTCATTAAACATTTGGATGGGCATTGTAGGTGACAGGTTTCTAGGTCCTGTTGTTTTACCAAACCGATTAACAGGCGCTGCTTACCTCAACTTTCTGCAGAACACACTGTATGAGTTTTTGGAAGACATTCCTTTGAATCAGAGGCAACAAATGTGGTTCCAGCATGATGGTGTTCCAGCTCATTTTTCCATGGCCGTTAGAGAGCACTTATACCAAACTTTTCCACATAGATGGGTAGGAAGGGCCAAACCTGTTTTATAGCCTCCAAGATCGTCTGATCTGAACCCTCTAGATTTCTTTGTTTGGGGATATTTGAAGACATTAGTGTACGGTACTCCTGTAAATAGCCTGGAAGAGCTGCAGCTACGGATTAATCAAAAGTGTCAAGAAATCCAAACCAAGGAGGGTGTTTTCGAAAGAGTTTGAATATCGTTGAGACGAAGATGTCGTGCCTGCCTGGAAATGGACGGAGGGCACTTTGAACATCTTCTGTAACTTTGTTCTTTGTTTGTTAAAATCTTCCTTTGTCGGTTTATTCCTGACAAAATAAAATGTTTGAAAAACCAATAGTGGTCCATATCTCCGCAACCGTTACTTTGCGGACCCATGTTTATTAAGACTTTTCTCCTTATTTTGGTTCATACTATTATCTCCTGAAATATTTTACACTCTGTTTTTAACACCCTGTATACCTACAACGACCTTAAACTAAAGGTATACACGGTGTCCAGAAACCGAAACCAAATAACGCTTGGAAAGCCCTTGTGATTCCGAGCATGCACAGAAGCATGATTTCGGTACGTCAGTCGTCTTTATCATAACTAGAGTTTGTGCTAGTACGGACTTTAAAAGGGTCGAATACGCAGATCGTTGACCTTCACAGCTGACTCGCATTTTGAACTGCGCTTGAAGTTATTTAGAACGCTGTAATAGTCGCGTCCGTACGTCTCTTTTTTACGTCTGCTGTAAGTCGTATTTGCTGTGTGTATTTAAATAACAATTTATAAATACTAACTTAACTTACGCTAACAACTATTAGTTGAGGGAAGAAGTGAAGACAATTTTTGTAATGTCTAAACTTTAAAATGATCCTGTATTTAGCAACAAACATTCAGTCTTTAAAGCATGATGTAGCTAACAGATTTAATTCATTAGAACTGTCATACGTTCATAATTTATTTAACAAATATTAATAATATAACTTATAACTATAGCTTCTGGTTTGCCATGTAAATTCTAAATTTATTAATAAACGCTGGCTGCTCCTAGACTCGCAGCTGGATGCCCGAAGAAGTTAAATGAAATCCGGGATTTCATTAAAATAAAGAAAATAATTTGCATGAAGCCCGAATTGATATTCTCCCAGGCTCCCACCCCATTTCCGGATAAATGATAAATTATGAACCGTAAACAGCTTACTCGATAACTTCCAGGCTCGATATTTATAAAGGGAAACTTTATTAATTTTATTATTTCCCCCGCATTGGATCAGAATTGGTTTCGTAGGCGACCATTGTCAGAAGCGACAGGCCGAAAATGGAAATGCATATCTGAGAAATGAGAAAGTGGCTCGGAAAAAATGTTAAATACAAAGGAAAGCACCAAGGGCGCTGACAGAATGTATTAATCTTTAACATGTCAAACGGAAATAAGTATTTAATAGGTAGGATAAAAGCTTTACTGTGCCACTAGCCTGTCAACGCCTTGTGGCGGTATCAATAGTGATAATGCCAAAGGGCACTATATATTTTTAATATATTGACATCGAATTAAATAAATAATAGAATAGTAATACGGTACCATGGGTAATTACGTTATCTTGAGCTGCACTAATTGGAAAATAACTTCCTAAGGCGTTATATACATTTTTAATTACATAACAAAAGAGTAGAATATTGAACATAGAGGGTGATATGGGTGTTATATTACTCTACTCTGAGATGCACTATGTGGAAAATAACGCCTTTGGGTCTTAAGACATTTTCGAATTAAGTAACATTATTACAGCATGAAAACGTTATCAATAGCTATAATGGCAAAGAGCATTATATATTTTTAATGGATTGGCACTACATATTTTTAATGGATTAACATCAAATTAAATTAATAATAGAATAGTAATACGGTTGTTGTCTTGAACTGCAGTAATTGTAAAATAACGTCCTAAGGCATTATATACATTTTTATTTATGTAACAAAAGAGTAGAATCTAAAACATAGAGGGAGGTATGGGTGATATAATCAATCTACACTGAGATGCATTATGTGGAAAATAACGCCTTTGGACGTTAAGATATTATTAAAATTATGGTGTTATCAACAGCTATAATAACAAAGGGCATTATATATTTTTAGTGGATGAACATCAAATTAAATAAATAATAGGATAGTAGTACGGTACCATGGGTAATTACGTTGTTTTGAGCTGCAGTAATTGGAAAATAAGGTCCTAAGGCGTTATATATATTTTTTAATTACGTAACAAAAGAGTAGGACATTAAACATATAGGGTGATATGGGTGCTATAATCACTCTACTCTGAGATGCATAATGTGAAAAATAACGCCCTTGGACGTTAAGATATTTTCAAATTAAGTAACATATCAGAGCATGAAAGCGTTAAGGTACTGGTATGATGAGATGATTGTGCTACTATTGTCTGTCAATGTCTTTTGACGTTATCAATAGCTATAATAGTAAAGATATATTTAATCTAATATATTTTATAAATTGCCACTACATATTTTTAATGGATTAACATCAAATTAAATAAATAATGGAATAGTAATAATATACCTTCGATAATTACGTTGTCTTGAGTTGCAGTAATTGGAAAATAACGTCCTAAGGCGTTATATATATTTTTAATTACGTAACAAAAAAGTAGAACATCAAGCATAGAGGGTGGTATGGGTGTTATAATCAATCTAATCTGAGATGCAGTATGTGGAAAATAACGCCGTTGGACGTTAACAAATTTTCGAATTAAGTAACATACTATTAGAGCACGAACGCTTTTAGGTACCACTTTTTTGAGAATACAAAAACGAAAAGTAACGCCTTGGGACGTTATAAATATTTATAATGCATTATTAAGAAACTGAAATTAACTCAAAATCATATACTGTCAAGTAAAACTGACATCAACAGAATTGCTTTATTATACATATGTCTCTGGGGGTTAAAGTAGCTTCAATTTCAACTGGATGGTCAAAATCTAACAGTAACGGACCTAGCACCTTAAACTTACAAAATCTTATTAGTCACTCTAAAATTATTTGACTTACTTCTATAGCACCATGTATATATTGCGAACCGTAAAAGAAAATTGAATATTTATTATAAAAAAATACGATCCCCAGTCTGGTATATCCTTATTTTTCTCATCCCAGGATATTTATTTCCGTCTTCCAGTGGCAGATAGCGACGTCTTCGAAATTAAAGTAAGAAATAATCTCCATGAAAATCAACATTAAAGGATTTCGTTGTTTACGTGACGGTTTGAAATTAAAATTGGAAAAAGACTTATCCGGCAACTTAAACAACGCCATTTTTAAAGCCACGTGTTGCCTGCTAAATAAAGAATATTTAACGCATTGTTTGTTATTTGGTTTGCTTTGATATACTCGTAGAATGGAAAAATTGGAGAAATATAAAACCATTCAATAACAGTTTGTTTCGTAAAAACATTTTTACAGTGTATTTTTCAGTTCATGGCAAAACATGAAAGGGGTGATTTTTTAGGTCATAGGCTAAGACCTTAATAGTTAGGGGCCTAAAGTAACTGGTTTCAACGAAAGAGGACGTTCATGTTTTTGAGAAAATCGCATTTATTCGATTAACTGATGTTGTTTGAGTAGATTGACGAAAGCTGATCATAAAACTAAGTAAATGTATTAATAGGTATGATAATATAATTGTTTATAGAAAATCTGTAAACCAATGACTAATCTAAGTACAGGGTGATATCTGAGTTAAGACATATATTTTGCCGCTATTACGAGCATGCGCACAAGCATGGATTTCAGTGTCGATAGCCGCTGCCGCGCCGAATTCCACACACTGGTCTATTTTGTTATTCTTTTTGAAGGTAGTTAAACTTTATTTGTGGCCGACACATTCGCATTTTCCAATTCCCCCGTCTTTATTTCTCTGTCAAACTTTTTAGTACGCATGATGAATTTGAAATAGGTTTTGTTTGATTGTGTTTTTCAAAGGACAGGGAATATTCCGTAACTTTTCCATTGTAAAAAGTTGCCGGAGTTAAGTTCCTTACTATATCGGCATTCATATTTCAGGCCTGACGAGGAGCGGTTGTTTGTTGTGAATACAATAAAAATACACAGAACAGTTGGTGCTGTGTCACTCGAAAAATTCGCCTCAGGTCGTGTCTCAAAGCAAAATATCGTTTGAAATTCACTTCTTATATGTGAAGTGTTGCAAATCGATCCTTATCTCTTTGCGCAAAATTCTGTTTCGATGTAACTAGTCCTCATCAGTCGCAAATATATATGAAAACAATTTAAATCTGTATCATTACTATTTCATTAATTTAATATGATTGTGTTGTTACATATTTTCTGTGAACATATTTACATTTAAATGTGTTAACTGAGCCTAGTTCTGTAAAGGAACACATATCATGGAACCATTCACAGAAGTACCAGAACCAGATATACTTCGCCTAGAATATGTATAGCCTTTCGTTTCTGGTTTTCAGTAGATGTTTTGATGTAGCCTTCACCGACAGAATTAAACTTTTAGTTTATTAGAAAAATGAGAGCTTTTTTATAGGAAAAGAATTTGGATATGTACAATCTTTTCCAAGGATGCCAGTGATAACTGAGACACGCTGTATATAAAACCATTTTTTGTGACACTGTGAAAAGGCAGTTTTCCCGTTTTTTCATCAATATGATCGTATCAAAGAGACTCCAGCATAATTCAACCTTTGCCACCGTCTTACCTTAGGACGAAAGCGTGTAATGCTCTTGTAGAAGTTGTTGCAAAAAAACCTCCAGGGATTGTCCGGCAACACGAATCAAATTCAGCATGAATAAGACATGACTGTCGGCTTTAACTTCAATCCCCTTAGTATCTCCAGTCGGATTTGAGGCAATGCGACAAGGATATTCTGATATACGATTACTTAAAATGGAAAATAATGGGGCCCATTTAAGATGTGGCGCTTTTATTGCCCTTTGATGTTAGATATACATCAAAATAATCTTCCTTATATATTTCAGGATGAGAATTTCGCGTAGGAGAGACAGGAGAGGGGGAACGTATTTGTGGAAAATGTTGACCTGATCTGGAGAGGTGAAGGGGGCGGAGCCATACAACGTATATGTCCTGTACTTAATTTTTGGAAGAGAAGCTCCAGAAATAATTTATTGTTGATTATTGTGACAATATGTGCTAAATTAAGTACTATACAGGTTGTTTATAAATGAAGTAGCAAACATGAGACCACAATCAGCAAGCACAGATAAACGAAATGCATTACCCACAACATGAAAACCACACACAGAAAACATGTATTTATAGGGACCACCGCGGTCTTTCAGTATTAACTATTGTTCCTGGTAGGAAAATTTGTGAAATTCTGTACCACCCAATTTGAATTGCTCGTTTATTTAGTAATAATTATAAACTACACTGGCAATACAAACAACAAACACTAAACGCAAACATGGTAACTGATGGGACAATTAATTGGGAGAAGGGACTGACTGAAGGTAGAGGTTACGCTGCTTGAGATGCAGTTCGACAGCTGGAATAGGATGTCAGCGCGTGATTGCTGCGGTTGAGCATCTATTATGGGTCCAATAACTAATCTGTTAAATAGTACATACTTGATTTCACATTCATGTTTATATAAATGCGAATTTGATGGTTTGTGGTTATTAAGCTAAACACGGTAGGTCAAGATTCGGATTGCCGGATTGTTTGTCACTGAGTATGTCTCGGGCCGTTTTTTGTTGACAGCACTAGGCTTTTTTGTTTTACTATCAATATTTAAATATAAAACAATATTATGCCTCTTTTAATAACTTATTCAGTGGGTATTATTTTTTATCTCACTATATATGTAATGAGATTTAAATAAGTTGGTACTAAGGAAGTATTTAAATCACGAAGATGACGGGGACGGTGTATTATAAACTTATATGCTTAAAAGCTAAACGCCTATATTTAAATTCCATCCAATTACCCTTTTTGTCGGTTATATCCGCAAAAAATATCCTCGCTTAATTTCCGACGCCACCAGAATCCTAGCTGCATTGCTAATGGGGTTTGCGACGTCGATTTTTTCATCTAATTCGCCTGGTTAATCGCCCACGTCCTCCATAGGTCATTTGAGGAATTATGAGCCCCATTAGAGCAATTTGCTCTTAACGTAAATTCGAACCAACGACCTGTAACGCGGGGTCGAAGCCCAACGGTCTGGAAGGTATGCCCGTGGCTTTTGTTGATGTTTGCTGGTTCGGCCTGTGCCTGCCGATATCTCGCCATTTCGACCGATCGCGCGTATTATCCCCCACCGCAGGAGGGCATGTTGTATCATCGCGCGATTGTCCGCCGGGATTGGTTTTGGTTGTATTTTAATTAACTAGCAGGCAACGACATGCGAGGGCCGACGACGAACCCGACCTGTTTTAAAATCATAGACTGTGATGTATGTATCAATATATGCGCAGTCCCAGTGTTTCGTATAGCTGGCACAGAACGCAGAGCCTAGCCCTAGAATAACAAGAGCAGGTCAAAGATTCACAGCTAGGAAAGTGCACGTTTATTGGGGTTGGCATCACGTCTCGCTTTTTCTTGATATTGTCTTGGTTTCTTTTCCGAGGCAAGACAGAAAGACATGTATGTGTATATATATATACAGGGATGGCCAGGAGTACGGAATAAAATTCATATCTTTTGAATGAGTTAATTCATTTTAAAACGCCGAAACATGTTAACTGATATTGATATTTTCCCATCTTTCGGTTATATAATAATTAATTTTACTTCAACCTCCTAACCCTCAGTTACCTCTACTTACTAGATAATTTACAAAAATAATCTCAATGCCGCAAATGCTAAAAATGTCCTCCATGCACTATTTGGCATTCTCCAAGACGATAGTAAAAGGTGTCCACAGCATTCCGAATGACTTCAGCTGGTAAATTATGCATATTCGCCCTAATCTTGTTCTTTAAATTCTCAATATTATCCGGTCTGTCCTGGTAGACTCTTTCTTTCAAATATCCACAAAGAAATTAATCCAGGTGCGTTAAGTCGGGGGATCTTGGCGGCCATTCAACTGCACCCCGTCTAACAATCCAACGATTTGGAAACATTTCATCTAAGTATTTTCGAACATCAATACCAAAATGTGGGGGAGCGCCATCTTGTTGGAACCAAATTCTTTCATTCGATAGATCTGGATCAATTTCACAGCTAGAGCATGTATCAGGTCAAATGTTAGGAATCCAGGTAGCGTGCGGCAGTAAGAATTTCTTCAAAAATGAATGGGCCCAAGATTCTGTTGTTGATGATACCTGCCCATACATTAACCTCTGTGAGTGCTGCGTATGCGATTCGTATGTCCAGTGTGGATTTTCCTGGGATCAAAAGCGTAAGTTGTGCCTGTTAACCATTCCATTTAAATAAAACCTAGCCTCATCCGAAAAAAGTATGTCTCGTTGAAAACCATTATTGTCCTCAGACCGTCTCATCATTTCCTCACAAAATTGTAATCGCCTGTCATAATGGTCTTCCAAAAGCTCTTGGACAAAACATACCTTGTAGGGGTGGTATTTCTCTTGTTTCAAAAATATTCGAATTGCAGTTTGAGAAGCATCGTTATTGCGGGCCGCGGGCCAATGAAACAATTGAAGTATGAGGATTTTCAACAAGTTCTAATGCGATGTCTAATTTCTTTTTTTCATCCAAAGCACGTGCCTGTTTAGTTTTGGACAAAGTCTGTACTGTACCGTGTTCCTCAAATTTGTGAAATATTTGACTAACTGTCCCTTGCGATCTGGTTTTCGGGATATTTGGCATTAAATAAATCGCGCACTTCAGCCTGGCTTCTTATTTTGTCTCCACATCCAAGCAATATTTCGATGCGTTGCCTTTCCGACAATACCATTGCGATTCAGTAAATAATTTGATAATAATAATAAATCTTTATTCACATAGGCCTACAAAGGTTGTGAAGCGTCAAAGCAACATGTGTTCACAGATACATGCAACTAATACTAAAACTTAATATAGGTGATTAAAATTTAAAATGTTACTTAAAATATAAAACAAATAAGACATTACATAATATATGTTAAAATTGTAGTTACATTTGGTATTTGTACTTCCCAGTGTCGGCCTGTATCAAAACTTCTTTTTTTTAATTTTCCGGATTCACATAGCCTTCGATGAAGCTTAGCAAATATGGTGATGATAAATTCTACGATTAGGATACGCTTCTGCATAAAAACGACAAGCATGTAAGGAATGTCTATTTGCCCGGCCGTAGATAAAGTGCATGTCTGTCATTTCTGCATTTGTAAAAATAACCATTTTTGTTGTATTAACTTAGTATTGAATCCCAACGTACTCCGCAATCAAACACATCACACAACGAAAGGCAAATTATCCCGTAAACCACTCCCAAAATGTTAAAATAGTACAAACCATTTGCTATCTGTCAAAGCAACAATGGAAACATCCGGAAATTGACAGCAGCCAACTAGTTTTTCCTAATAATGGGTGTAGTAAAACTGCCTCTTCCCGACGTGCATTACTTTACATTTTATTTTTTAACGTCGAAACAGTTAATTTTATCAAAAAAATATAAGAAAGAAAAAAGTTTCTAAATGAATGGGCTTAACCTAATTTATTTTTTCCTACGTCGTTAAGGAAGTTTTTTGAAAGTATAGTTAAAAAACTGAAAAGGGTAGTTTATTTCAACCCTTTCCAATTATTTTCAAAAAGTGAAAAAATATGTCACAAGTGTCTTTTGATGATGGTAACACTTCCACAAAATTTTACCATTCCCACGCTTAAAATAACAATAAAAACACTCTTTTTTCCGCCATCTTTGCAACGCGATATCTCCCTAATGGTTGACTTGTGACCTAACATTTATATAACAAACTACCTTTTATTTTTAACAAGGAATCACCCCCTGAAATGTTTCGCCTTTGTTTTGAAACACCCTGTATAATATCAAGTATAAGTCGTTCAAGGTTTATTATAGTTTCAAAAATGTTAGATCTTATATTATTCACCACATTAACAAGGTAGCTTCGGCATTCTCTAATGATAAAAGCTCAAGACGGGACAGGATCTTAATTCTACATTGAACCCTCGAGAGAAGACCGTATTAAAATAATTTTTTATAAGCGCAAAATATATTTTCCGGCGACGAGGATCCCCCGAGTCTATTAAGGCTCTCAAGAACTCAATTCCCGGGATCTTAAAGGATTCGCTGGTGAAAAAAGCATAATTACGATTTAATTTTGATGCGGAGGCATGACCGTCCTAATTCCGCTGGAGGTGTAACAGACACGTACAGCGCGGAATTAATTAGGTGAGAGGCGGATAGGGGGCGCTGTAGCGAGAAAGTATCGCGCTTTGTTGACAAGCCCCACTAATAAGTTAATCAGGGGTATAAATATGCAATTTGTACCTGTGTGAGCTCGGGGAATTTTCGAGGACAGGAATGTCAGGTTCCTGAAGTTGCTAAAGCGTTGAAATGTACGAAATTCCAGTTTTATTATCAGCGTCTAAAATTAAATACCCCTTAAATTAATGCAAGTTATTATTGGATAGTATATCTAAAGCTTTAAATTAATTGATGCACGCTGATATAGAAAAATCTTCATATATGTATGTTGAAATATGTAAAGTGATTTGATTAGCGTTATTCAAAGACAAGAGAATATTATCATATGGTACAACTGAGAGTATGGACAGAGAATATGAAGATAATGCAAACTAACGAATAGTTAACAAGGCATCGTCAGTATTAGTTAATCTTTGATGGATTTGATAGTGCTAAAGTTTTGAAGCCAATAAGTAAATGATTCAAAACCAACGTCAAACCACACTGATGCACATAAGAATGAATAGTTTTGAGTGAGGATCTGTTACAAAACCGACGTTCGATGAGAACCCACAAAGGATACTATAGAAGGAACTCACCATAAATGGTTACTCGTTCTAATGGCATGGAAACTAGTTATGGCGTAAATTAGGTGTTTGGTAACTACCAGATACATACCTTTACAATTAAGTAATCTCAAATTACAAACGAAAATTTAAAACTTATATCCTGCAAAGATGTATTTAAGAAAAGGGAAATATTGCATTAGGTTTAAGCATTTCCAATTAAAATTATATTATTACAACATAAATTAAAGAGATGTTTGGGAAAAACAAACTATTTTTGATAGAGGTCCATGATTGAGGCCACGAATACGAGTTGAAGTTGCGGTATTGCAAGAACTGGCAAAATTGCACTACCTAGACCCTCTTGAATGGGACATCTGCTGCATAGATGCTCTTGACACTGCAATCTTCTAGATATCACAGCTTCATCTATTTTTGAGATCTAGTACATTCCATATATTTTATAATTATTTCTCTATTTTCTCTTCCCCTAATATTCTTCTTAAGATCTTCCTTTCTTACCTCAACAAGTTTTCTCTTCACTTACTAAGGGTTTAAATTTCGGTGCCATATAATGCCATTGGTATCAAGAGTGTTTTGTACATCCTGAAGTTCACCACTCTGGGTTGTCTTCTTCTTTTCTAGTACTAAATTAAAAATATGCTTAATCCGTCCTGTGTCAACAGCAAATCCTTCTGAATAGTCACCTTTAAATCGCCTTTGCTTTTAGTATGTTCTAATGTCATTTTCAAGACTAATCAGTTTATGGGCATCTCCAATTGTTTCATCATTCTACTTAGTTCATTTTTTTCGACAGAATCATATGCTTATAAAGTCCACGAATAAGATCATTGCTTTAATCATACATTCATAGCATATAGTAAGGATTTCCTTCATCATGAAAATTTGGTCCGTTGATCTCACCTTTCTAAAACCCATTAGATTCTCTCTTATGTGTAGTTCTGCTTCTATTCTCCGTTTCATTAACGTTGCCATAGTTTTATATCTAAAATCCAGCAACGATATTCTCAGTAGCTACTGTAGTCTGCTGCATCTTCATTTTTTAAAATTGGTATAATCATATCATCTTTCAAATCCTCAAGCATACATTTTCTTATCCAAGTCTTTAGTATCATTTCGTATATTCTTTGCCTTACTTCTTCTCCTGCATACTTAACGTTCTCTGCTATTTTTTCGTTTGTCCCTGGGCTTTTGTTATTAAAAGCTTCTATTTCCCATTTTGGTATACTCTCCTACTTGCATATTCTCTTCCCTTTCCAATACTGCCTATCCTTGATTCTCCCACTCCTCTTCACTCTCATCATTCAGCATCTCTGCGTATTTCTCTCACTTCTCTTTCTCTTCACACTTACATCCTTCAAATATATAACTTCCCCTTTCTCTTTTTTTCTGTTTTGTATATTTGTAGAAGTTTCATATTTCTTTCCTCTTATAATAATATAATAATAATATCTCTACCCCTCATTCTAATCACAGGGATTAGCCCAGAAGTCGCAGACTTGTGCGGGAGAGGGGGCGGCATATTATTATTAAGCAGGCCGCATTTGCGCCCAGGAACGACTTACGTTGGTAGGCCCTAACCACTATTCAGTGCAGGAATGAGGAAAACCTGGAAAACCTCATTAATTAGGGGGGTGGTCAAATATCAACCGGCATCAATCTCTCACATTGACCCAAGCTAACATTATTCCACCCTACCATACCCGCAGAGAGGGTGCCAATCCCTCCACGAATATAGCTTATATACGGTCTACCGGCAGCTGGGCTCGAACCAACTCCGTCTAGTCACCTCGATTCAAGTACTAACGCCTTAAACCGTGCGACCACTGACCGATCCGGTTTCATCTATTTCTCTAACATGTTCTGCTCTCTTCTTTTGTCTAAACGCTTTCTTTGCCTTTCTTCTTTGTTCCCTATATTGCAACTAACAGATTGTCCAATTATGTTGTATTCCATATTAAATTCCATATTTGGTGCTTTTCCTCTGCAACTTCTCCAGCATTCGGACACATTTTGCTAACAACTCCCTTGAATCGTAGTTAGCGAACAGTTCACGGCTCGCGACATTAAAAGGCATCCAAACACACAAATTCAGCAAAACTCAGAAATAGAATCCCGCCGCTAATTTATACCCGGGGCCTCGAATGGCCCCGCATAAACTTCGAAGTTCCAAGAGCAGCTCGAGCCCGGACTCCGCTTGATATTTACTATTATGGATCCCGGATCCGAAACTAGCGTCGTAACCGCTGATACAGAGAACTCGGGCCGACTTTCCTTACTTTTCCAGAAACTTAAACTCCACTAAACATCGGCATGCCGGTCAGCCGGCGGCCAGGACGTTGGAAATTGGACGCTGAGTTATCCGCTTGGCTGGGCGGGAACCGATGCATATTGTATTTTTTCCGTGCCCAGGAATCGTGATATGGAAAATCACTTTTCCGCCAGCTTCGTGTAACGTTTTATTTACACTTGTTAGCTGCGGATGGTCGGAGGGAGAGTAATCATGTTTGATTTTTTGCTTTTTGTTCCGTAAATTGGTTATGTAAATTATGTGGCACTGACTTTCTTATACAGGGTGATTCAGTCATAACCACGTCTTCGGAAGGCTTAATACAGACAGAAAAGAGGAAAAAAGTTTACTACACCTTTCAAAACATAAACAAATGGCTCCATAACAATCGGTAACATAACGCTCCTGGTGCGCCGCATATTTCCTGATAATGCGTTCGAGTATTGAAGCGCAACAGCGTTGCCATTCAGGGCCACATACATATATAATAACAATAAATTCGGTACTTCAGTGATATATATTTTTTCTAATGACTAACTTCTTGTTTGTAATTTAAAATGTATCGTTAGGTTCTTGAAAGCAGAATCAAATCCATTACTTAACACAGAAGCACATGTCTATTAAAATGTCTTTTATATTTTTTTCCACGGCTCTGCTCAGCACAGCACAACCGCGTCTTTCACTACTTCACTTTAACCAACTTGAATTGCATTTTTATTTAGGCAAATAGAAAATTCAATTAATAATTAGAAACTACACTGGCGACACAAACGCACGAAATTCATCAATCTCTACCAAGCGGAAATGATAACTGATGGATGAAGAAAGAAGAAAAGTCGGGTCGCGGGCATCTGTTCTAGATGCAGTCGACGGCGGGCTCGACTGCATAGAAAGCCGGACCAGAAAAATGTTCGACGTATTCCGCCGGTAAGGTATTAAACGGACTGCCAACTTTTTAGGTGCCCCGAGTGTATCGATTACAGATTATATGATGTAGGCGCTGTATACTGCGGTTGGGCATTTATTATAAAATTCTCATGATTTCCTATTGATTGCACCGAGTGCTTATAAAAACGCAAATTTAATTATTGTTTCATTCTGTTATTATTAAGCGGTTCTCAAGCTCTGCAGCATTTTTGCCATTGAGTAGACATTAAAAACAAGGTTATTGACCTAAATACGGTAGGTCAAGACTCGGATTGCCGGATTGTTTACCACTGAATAGGTATGTCTCGGACTGATTTTTATTGACAGCACGAGATTTTTTTTATTTAGATACAAAGAACGTTTTAGCCTCTCGTAATAATTTAACTTAGTATTGGATTTTATTTCACTATTTATGTAATGAAATGTGAATGGTTTATTTTAATCCGTTGGGAGTTTTTGGAGTAATGTTAATATTAAATAATTTTTGTTGAAACTTTGTATGTTAATTGCATACTTTTAAAAAATAATTTATAGTATTTTACATATTACAATAAGAAGGCACTATAGGAAAATATCTAAATTTGGCAACGTCGCGTCAGGTCGATTTTTTCCGTAGTAACATGACACTTAATTCTGTATAAATCAAGCCAGACTTTGGTTTGGTTGGTGGTTGAACTTTTTTCTTATAACTCACACCAGTATAACTTTCGTGATCTGTTTTCTCATTTGTGGGATAATTTTAGTCAGCATAAATAAATCGATTCATTATTTCTGTTGGTTTATCTCTCAACGAGTCATAGTTTGTTTTGGTTTTGTTTCCACTCATCAGCTGGTCCTGATAATGACACATTTTTTGTCTCTTTTGATTTATATTCAAAACTTCATTAAATGATATTTAGGAAGGAATAATCGGAACACAGGACAATATAGTTGATGGTCTAGATTTTCTAACTAAGCCAACGTTTTGATTTATTTTAAATCTTCTTCAGGACTACAATGGAAGCAAGAGATAAGAATTATAAAACAATATTGACAATTTAAAACAAAACAAACGAAAATAGTTGTACATAAATATGAATAATTTGAAAAAACATTATTAGTATACTATTAATTAAACGACAAAACATTAGATTAAAACATTAATTTATTAATATTATTATTATTATGTTACTCATGTTTCTGTTTGAGTTAAACATTATTTTCTTAAATTAAACCAGTTTCTTTCCTGTGTGTAATATCAAAATCCATCAGAAGGTAGTCTCAATTTATAGACCGTCTTGGGAAACCACAGCCGTCCATTATAGCGTCCCCTTAGGTTGCATACCCTGCAGTTGCATGAAAACGAGACACCCCCAACGCCGTACACCCCCGGAAAATATGAGCGTCGGGCCAGAACTGGGTCAGCGCACTGACAGGCGAGCAGACCGGACGTATTGAACCCAGCTGCCTCTGTACACAACCATATATTACCATCGCGCGGGTTTTCAAGTCCACTTTATTAGGAAACTCATTGTTATCGGGATGTATTCGGGGCACGTCTAAATAAGGCTACCGTTTCCGGAACAGGACAACGGGGAGATGCTTCCGCATTTTATTTAATTTACCTTATTCTTCCGAACAAGCTAACCGAAAACCAATCGCACTTATGAATGATGATGCGAAGGCATTTGGCTTGCCCGTAAGTTGCATTGTTTAGAAGTTTTAGTAATTTCGTTGCCTTATAAGGTTTTTTGTTACACTTGACAGCTCTGGAAAAAAAATAGTTGTCAAGAACCGTGAAATTTCAAAAAACTTGTTTTTATTTTAATTATAATATTGTAAATTATCACTTAACACACGACGCATATAAAATTCATAAAATATTTGCCATTCAAATCACAATAAAATTGCTGTTTAATTAATTTGCTGCTATTATAAAACTATTATTCTGTTATTATCAACAGACCTTACAAAATCTCATCTGCGACTAAAGTGCTTTATAATACGAGGTGAGGCAATACATAACTCGGAAACTGGCAACGCTTCCTTCGAAAATTGCAGGTGGTGTATGGAGACGAGTGCATGTCGAAAACACGCTTGTTTGAATGGGCAAAACGGTTCAAGGAGGGGCGTGAATCGGAAGAAGACGATCCACGTGAAGGAGCTCCCGTCACCTCTCGTACTGCCGCGAATGTTAACCGTTTGCGTGCACTGATCACGTCTGACCGGCGCCTTAGCATTCGTGCGTTGTCTGACGAGTTAAACGTCAACAAAAAAAACCGTTCGCAAGATGTTACACGAAAATTTGAATATGCGAATGATTTGCGCAAAGATGGCGCCAAAAGTTCTCACCCGTGAACAGAAAGACATGCAAAAATCGATCTGCGAGGATTTGTTGTCCCGCATTCGGAGCGACGGTAAAGACTGGACGAGTCGGGTAGTCACTGGAGATGAGACCTGAATATTTGAGTATGACCCGAGACCGGTAAGCAAAGTCAGCAGTGAGTGAAAAAGGGTGGAGAGCGGCCAACGAAAGCGAGGATGTCCAAGTCACGACAGAAGGCAATGTTGATCCTCCTGCCAGCCAGACAGTGATTGGACAGTTCTGTGTTGGCGTCCTGGAACGGCGGCGGGTTCGCGTTTTCCGTGTGCGACCAGAACTCGCCGAGATCGGCTGGATCTTGCACAACGACAACGCGCCAGCCCATTCCTCGTTCAGTATGCAAGAGTTTTTAGCAAAAAAGGCATTCCAACGTTGCCGCACCCATCCTATAGCCCCGATATTGCCCTCTGCGATTTTTTTTATTCCCCAAGATAAAGTCGCAACTCAAGGGCACTCATCATGGTGGCGTGGATGTCAAAGAAGCTGTAACCGGTGTGCTGAACGGATTAATTGCGGAGAATTACCAAGGGTGCTTCGAATCGTGGGAGGGACGTTGGAATCGTTGTGTAGAGTTAGAGGGATATGTGAAGGTTATTTTTTCGTTGACAAACTCCTGGAACTTAATTGCCACACCTCTTATAGCGCCAATTTTGGTTGTATTGCTTATGCAGCTTTATAAGATTTGTTTCAAAGACGTTTTTGTAGCTGGTATAAAATACCAAATTACTAGTTGGGTTGAATAGAGAAAATATCGAAGTATTGATGATGATTAAGGTACATTTTCATTCTGTAGAACGTTTATATAAGTAATTAGTGATTACTAAATAAAACGTTAATTATGCAGGGATTGTGAATAAATATTATTATATAGGTCTAAGGAAACAATCTAAGGCAAGTTCGGCAAATAGATCTGGATGCTCCTAAATGTGTTTTCTTTTTTCAATTTCATGAGATAACAGGAGAGAAAGATAGATCTAGAACATTTAGATCTGTTGGCCGAACTCAGCTCTAGAGCTTTATTTGATCTATAGAAAAGTCAGTTTTTGATGGATTTCTGATGAAATTTAGATAAAGTTTATTTAAAGTGTATGTATTATTGTATTTAACAAAGTTGTTTGAAAGTAAATAGTGATAGAAAATAGTAAAACAAGTACAAACTATCGTATGCAATTTTATTGTAAAACTACAATTGCATATGAAATTACACGAAAGCATTCCTAGCTATGCTGTTTTTATTACTTCCGTAATAAAGACGGTTTTATTTTTATTGTGAGTTATATGGGACGAATTATTTATTATTATTAGACGTTTCATTTAATAGTTGGCATTATTATTTATTGGTATTGGTATTTCCTGCATTTCCTTAATTGGAATTTATCAGCAAAGGATCTAGTTTTTAAAGGATAGTTAATATAGTTATTTAGAATTTCTCTATAAAGTTGAGTTTGGTTTGTAGGCTTCCGTGGCTTCCGTAAATGGTTGCCACTTGCTGACATCCTCAGCCTTCCCCAAGACACCTGGAAGTTGTGAAGATCTCCAAGGTCCCGGTGTATACAGTATACCTTGTACATGTGGCAAGGTATACATAGTGTAAACAGGTAGACACATCAGCACTAGACTGAAGGAGCACAAGAGCCATCTTAAGAACAACCACGTGAAGCAGTCAGCCATTACGGAACATAGAGCTCTCACAGGACACAGGATAGCACTGGAAGAAACAAAAGTTCTGGTGAGGGAACGGCGATTCTGGCCCAGACTTTACAGGGAAGCCATCGAGATACACAAAAACCCCAGGAATTTCAACAGAGACAGGGCGGGGGCTAGACATCACATTCTCCAGTTTCAGATCTTCTGAAGAAGAGAGCGACATGTCTCTCGAAACGTCAAGAGTCCTAAACCAACGACGTGGCCAACAGCTCGGAAGCAGCCAAATCTCTTTAAAGATCTTCATATTAGTTTTGAAAATGTACCCTACATTGTACAAAAGATGTTTACTGAAGCGTCAACTTCAAAATGTGTCCTATTAACTATGCTTATTCTTTTTGCTTCGCCATTTTCTATAATTTAACTGTCACCTCTTTGAGGTTATGTCAGCCGCTCCGGTTGTACTTTTGTAGCGTTGTGAGGCATTGAACCCCTTGAAAAACTTCCCTACCATCGGATTTATTACACGAGTCGCCTAATTCTCACCCCGTGCAGCGTATCCGACCCCGGCGCCGAATCGAATTATGACACCGACGAACAAAACGCGTTTTGACCGGGATCAAGTTATTAAGGAGGTCCCCCTCTTAAGTGAAAATCAAATTAAGCCCAATTTAGCGGAATCTGAGAGTTGTTAATTCCGTTAAGGCCAATTAGCAACTGATTAAATTTTGATTATAAGGACACAACATGCTTTGCCGCTTTAGCGACGAAGGGATAAAGCCGGGGGAGTTTTCTTGGGGGCCATCGACTGGGAAGGACCCTGGCACGTTGCCGAATTTTAATTTTATCTGTATAGTTTTTTGCCTTCTACTGCAGCGCCAGTTATGAACAAATTATTAGAAGATTCAGTGTCGGAATCTCTCATAGTTTGCTTCAGTTCTAAAAAACTTGTCAGATACTCGTGTGTGCCTAGACAAAAGCAACTTTGTAATTTCTCGAAACAACGCACATTTTGTTTGCAGCATTTTAAATGTAATTCCACTATATTTCAGGTGGAGACACTGCCAAATCGTTTTTTTATAGGTCCTTGAAATCAAAACACATACAGATGCTGTACTTCAACCGGAGGTTGAAAAATCATGTGTGGTTGTTTGTAGTAACGTTTATTTAATTTGTAGTTGCTCCAAGTCAAACGTGAAGTCACTGTAGTTAAAGCGGGAGCTGAAAAATTGTAGTTATTTGTGGTAACTTTTATTTTCTTGCTAGTTCCTTGAAATTATGCGTAAAGTTGCTGGACTTCAAATGGAGGCTGAAAAATAGTTTGTAGTAACGCTTTTTTAATTTCTAGTTTCTCGAAATAATGCTTATATTTTTTGTAGTTACTCGAAATAACGCTTTAGTAATTTGTAGTAACTTTTATTTTATTTGTAGTTCCTTGAAATCATACGTAAAGTTGCTGTACTTCAAATGGAGGCTGAGAAATCGTTTGTAGTAACATTTTTTTCATTTGTAGATTCTCAAAATAATGCTCAGTTCTTTTGTAGTTCTTTGTTTATTTAATTTGTAGCTGTTCCAATTTAAACTTGAAGTCACTGCATTTCAAGCGGAAACTGACAATTGTAGTTATTTGCAATAACTTTTATTTTATTTGTAGTTCCTTGAAATAACGTTTTTTAAATTTGTAGCTACACCAAATCAAACATGAAGTCACTGAACTTCAAGCGAAACCTGAAATATTGTAGTTATTTGTAGTAACTTTCATTTGTTTGTAGTTTCTCGGAATCAAGCGTAGAAACGCTATGCTTCAAGCGAAGGCTTAAAAATCGTTTGTAGTAACGTTTATTTAAAGTTTGTAGTTTCTCGAAATAAATGTTACTTCGCTTGCAGTTCCTTGAAATAACGTTTTTTTTAATTTGTAGCTATTCCAAATTAAACGTGGAGTATCTGTACTTCAAGTGGTAGCTGAAAAATTTTAGTTATTTGTGGTAACTTTTATTTTGATTGTAATACCTCGAAACTAAGCGTAAAGTTGCTATACTTCAAATGGAGGGTGAGAAATCGTTTGTAGTAACGTTTTGTTTCCATTTGTAGTTTCTCAAAATAATGCTTATTTCGATTGTAGTTACTCGAAATAACGTTTATTTAATTTGTAGCTATTCCAAATCAAACATGAAGTCACTGAATTTCAAGCGGAACCTGAACAAGTGTAGTTATTTGTAGTACCTTTTATTTTGTTTGAAGTTTCTTGAAATCAAACTTGGATACGTTATACTTCAAGCAAAGGCTTAAAAATCGTTCGTAGTAACATTTATTTAATTAGTAATTTCTCGAAATAAAGGTTACGTTGTTTGTAGTTCTTCGGTATAACGTTTATTTAATTTGTAGCTATTCCAAATTAAACGTGAAGTCACTGTACTTCAAGTGGAAGCTGAAAAATCGTAGTTATTTGTGGTAACTATTATTTTATTTGTAGTTCCTCGAAATTAAGCATTAAACTGCTATACTTCAAACGGAGGCTGAAGATTTGTTTGTAGTAACGTTTATTTTATTTGTAGTTTCTCTAAATAATAGTTATTTAGTTTATAGTTCCAAAAAATAACTGTAACTAAAAGCAGTAACTTATTTCCTTGATTCTACAAATGACACTAGAATAACTACAGTAGATCTTCTATAGGAGTTTGCTTTCAGATTTCAGCGAGAAAATAATGTTACCACAGACAACTACATACCATAATCTATCATAACCATAAAGACAAGTTGGATTTGTATAAGTCTCCAGGTTAGCATAGCTGTTCCTCGCAATACTAGACAAGCCAATTCCCTTTAATTTTATAAGTGAAACTATAATACTTCCGGGCAACGAGTATGAAGAATTATCGCTAACAATTTTTCATTCTCGGAAACTATAAACCTCTCCTCGGGAATATACAGCCCGGGCGGTATGAATAATCAATTTATCTTTGTTGCTAATCGACGGAATGGTTTCTTTATATTTATGGATATTCTGGCGCGCTGTGTGAGATATTAACTAAAATATTGGGTATAAAGTGCCCGCCTTTATTGGAGCTGCACGCTGATTCCGCCGGAGGAAGATAAAGGGAAATTTGTAATCGGGGCCGGCTTCAGGTGGGGGCCAGCGGGCCACATTGGAAAGGGAGGAAAATTTGGCTAACCGGAAATAGAAGGTACGAATGGAGCAATCTGGAAGAGGAGAATTAGATAAGGAAGCAGTCTAACCATCATTGTATATGGTACAAATGTCTATTAACTTATCCATTCGCTACTCCATGCTAGACTGACCAGTCACAGACACGAACCTGTAGGTTTTCCAGGTGTAATTCAATGCTGGCCTATAATTTGTAACCATTGGTTTCTGAACACCCTGTATAAAAGAGGGCAACTATATTTTCTTAGGGGCCACAATATTTCTAAAGCCGACACTGTCCTTAATATGCAAATAAACGTAACTCCAGCTATAAGATTTGGAAGAACAATTTATTTTGCTGCGCATTTACTTTTATGATTCGTCTAGAACAAACCTTATACGCTAAAAATAGCGTGGAATGTAGTGCAGAATGACGTGCGAAACACTAACAGAGAGGAAAGGTCCTGAAATTTCATTACTAGATCCTGCTAGTGTTTGTTTTATTTTTCAACAACTTATCTTTATTACGCAATATTTTTCATTGTTATCGTGAACTGTGGTCTTTTCACCGAAGTCAAACGTAAGAGAATATTTAACTTGAAATAAATTTATATCTGCTATGATTTAATGAATTTTAAATCCGTCTGTTAACAAATACTTTGTAAAACACTATAATAATATGAGGAAAATGTGAAGCGAAGAAAATTATTTTGATAGATTAAACTAAGATAGTTTACTTCACAGGCTAGTTACATCTGGACTCTGTAGAGAACTTGTTGAATTTTTTAAAACTAATCCAAGTGAAAGGTCACCAAAGTTACATTGTGGGTAAAATTATGTTGAGGCAAGGTCTACGTCAGGTGCTCCTCATGGATCAAACTTGAGACCCTTACTTTTAATATGATCATTAATAACACAATAAACGCCAAAGTGTTACATTTTGGGTACTTTTGTGTTGAGGTAAGGCTTACGGCAAGTGTTCCTCATGGTTCAAACTTGAGACTCATACTTTTTTATACGATTATAAATGATACAATAATCGATATCACTGTAAATTGCTTCTTGTATGCCGATGATTTGAAAATGTTCTCAACAGTTTCAAAATAAAAAATGAAATAACATTTTTTATATGACAAAACTTACTAAAGATAAATACTGCAATATCAGTAAAAACTAATAAGAATATATGTTTTGAACAATATAAAAAAAATTAAAGTGTCATATTACATCATTTTATAGTATTATTCCTTCTGCATTAACAGCAGAATGTGTCAAATAAAATGATCAAAGAATTTACTCCTTTTTGCATTTTTTACACACAAAATATTCCACTTTTTGGTACATACATGTCAACTCTCAGTCTTGCTTGCTTTCAGAAATGCTTTGACCTCAAATAAAGTGTGTCCCCGAACAATAACAAACTTTCAGAAACTTTCAATCCGCACCATTATGGACCCGTCGCGCATACAATGAGTATTTCTAAAGAATTACCTTCCATGGTTCAATCATCGCCCGGACATCGCGTCGCTGTGTAGCGCAGTAACGGCCGAAATTACCCATAGCACGTGATTTCGAACACTAATAGAGGGCTTAGTGGAACCGCATGTTTTCTTTATGAGGCACGTATACTATATCTTGGGACCTGAAAAGGTGCTTGGGATAACGTACATGCGGCCGGCCGCTCCGGCTTTTTCAATTCAATTACTTGCAATTTATTGGGGCCGGTTTACTTCCCGGAATTAGGGGCCCGAAGTGACGTGCGGGCGCATCTACTGCGCCCCTTAAAATAGGCGACGAAAGGTATCGTTTTTCATTAAATAAATCATACTTCAACTCAGTAGAGTATAACACTAAAACGCTCAGTTTGTACGTTGTAACGTACGTAATTTTAATGTTTTGAACGTACAAATAGTTTATTTTCATGTTATGAACGTACAAGTAGTCTATCTCCATGTCTTGAACGTACATGTAGTTTAGTTCCATATTTTGAAAGTACAAGTAGTCAGTTTCCATGTTTTGAACGTACAAAATTTTAATGTAAACATGTAGCACATCTACAAAGTATCTTAAAAAATCGGCGACAAAAAGTATTGCCTTCCATTAAATAAATCATACTCTAACTCAGTTGAACATAACAGTAAAACTTACGCCCAATTTGTACGTTTTAACGTACATAATGTTAATGTTTTGAACGTACAAGTAGTCTATCTCCATATCTTGAACGTACATGTAGTATAGTTCCATATTTTTAACGTACAAGTAGTCAGTTTCCATGTTTAGAACGTACAAGATTTTACTATACACATATTTACAACTGTCATTTAATGTTTTTAAACGCGCCGCCCAGTACATCTAAACCGCCTTTTAAAATCGACAATGAAGAGTATTGTCCTTCATTAAATAAATCATATTCTAACGCAATAGAATATAACAGTAAAATTTACAAGTCATATTTTGAACGTACAAATAGTATATTTCCGTATTTTGAACGTTCAAATGGTCATTTCCATGTTATGAACATACAAGTAGTCAATCTCCATGTTTTAAACGATTTTAGTGTACACATGTTTGGAACGTGTATTTGAAGGGGCCACAGGGCGCAACTACGAAGCCCATTAGAATTGGACACGAAATTCATAGCATTTATGAAACAAACCATACGCTAACTCAGCAGAATATAACAGCAAAACTTGTACGTTTTAACGTACGCGTATGTAACTTTCTGTGGTGTTGAACGTACAAGTAGTTAATTTCCATGTTTTGAATGCACAAATTTCTAGCACCCATATTGTGAGGTATATATTTTTAATGTATACATGTTAGGAACGTAACATATGTTTTTGAACGTAATATAATGTATTGAATTTAATTGTTTCTGAAAGTTGATAAAGGGTTTGCTAAGAGTTAAATTTAGTACTTTGTCAGTTGTACGTTCAAGAAACATCTTAAAAAAGTATACGTTAAAAATGCGTACACTTCAAACATGAAAATTAAGTATGTATATGTGTTTGATATTTTCACATGGTGGACGTATATTTTAACGTACACATTTGGAACGTATCATGTAATGTCTTTGAACGTATAACTGATATATTTTATAATTAAGGAAACGTGTTTCATATGAAATTCACAAAATATAGTAATCTGTTTATAACCTACTTGTTGAAATAGTTTGTACGTTGTATCAAATCAGTTGCATGTCCAAAAAAACGTTAATCGATAAAAGAGTATACATTAAAAATGGGTAAGTGTTTGATATTTTGAATTGCACATGTGTGTATGCTCTATATTATATTGCTCTATGAAGAAAATATTAATTTTAGAAGTAATTTGTTATTATTTATATTTTGTATAAACGTTTACCGAGTTGTAATGGACTGCGTAATGCGTAGGGACCCTGCCAAGACCACCGCTGACGAAGATTAAAAAAATCGACGACAAAGAACGTCGCCATAATTATATTTTCAGGGCTATGAACCCCAGCCTTTTTAAATCCCCATAATGAACCGTAGTGCGCTGCTCGAAAACCGTCTTTCTGTTGATAGAGTCGGTTGGAATTACGAGATGCTCGACTGCATCTCATCCTGAATCACCGAATGGAACTTTGCTGACTCGTTAGCTTTGTACGCGGAGGAGTAGGAGGCCCTCGCCGCAGTCAGTACGGGTGTCTCTGGATGATTCAATCGGATGAAATTCCAGAGATGAAAAATGCGAGGAATCGACGGTGCAAACGCTAAATTTTCTCGCGAAAATTAAAGCACATTTATTATGTACATAATGTATCTGAAGTGGTGACTAGTTTTTCAGAGGCAAAGTACGTGTGCCTCAGAATGCTAATCTATTTGTTTTATTCAAATAAATAGTCAAGCTGTTATAAACTACCTTGCCATTGGGTAATATTTGAAATCAGTTGTACCAGCGCGCTTATCAGTCCAGCCTGTTGTTACACTTTTTAACCAACATCTTCCCGGAAAACTACTCGTGTAATCAAGTAGTGGCAATAAAGTTTGTTTGTTTGGTTGCTAAGTCAACGTAGAGGTTACATGGCCATCAGAAGTTCGACGTTTCACAAAGAAGTTTGGAAAGTGAATGCCGGCAACGAGATTTAGAGCAACAGAAATGGAGGAACCATTCAAGCCGTTAATGGAAATGATGAAAGAAATGAAGAAGAGTCAATATGAAATGGGAGAACATTAAAGAAAGAAATGAAGAACAGCCAGGATAAAATGAAGGAGGATTTAAAGAAAGACATGACAATCAAGAGGAAATGAGGAGCAGTTTAGAAGAAATAAAAAATAATGAAGAAGTAAATAACAGTTAGAAGAAGCAATTAAGATCAATCTCAAAGAGTTTGAAGGAACTGTTGACGAAGAAATTAACCTTTTGAGAAACGAGATGCAAGGTCCAGGTCCAGGTAAAAAAAAGTGTTAATAAGTCGCAGAGTAAAGTTGCCAAAGTCCAAGTCGTAGAACAAAGTATAATTAAGTTAGAACATGAGGTTACACATCTAAAGTTACAGTTGTCTGGCCAGACAGTTTTGCCTAGATTTGCCGTAAATTAAAATGCTATGTAGTTGGTTATGGTTACTATAAATTGTTCCATTTTTGTTTATGTACACTCACAAACATCAAAGAAAAACTAGACAAAAATGAATCGCACTAGCTGAACGCACCATTATGATTAATATTTCTGCAAGCAGCAGCCTGACACTGCAGTGTTGCCGAACATTACAGTTTTAAGGAGTTTCTAGTCTAGTTTCTAGTTAATAGTCTACCATCAAAATATGTACGTTAAAACATTTACTCGCATGCATTTAACGTACACATATTTAACGTTAAAGTTATAACGTTGCAGATTTATAATGAATCAATACTGAATACACGAAACATCGTCATTAAATATTATGCCTGGCAAATAAATATAAACCAAAGAAGTACAAAACTTTCGTTTGTCTTTTGTCTAATGTGAAGCCGCTGTACCAGCAAGTAAGGAGTTATATATCCTCTAATCATATCTCACGATCCAAACTTTAATGCAATTGAAACTTTCTTCGGTTAAGACAATAACGCTACATCAACTGAAACCTTGCTTTGTGTCCGTAATGTGTTTGTTTACACCCCACGTAATCCTTCGCCTGTTATTGTGACGGTCTCCTCCGGGTTCGCGTCGACGGCGACCTCTGACGTCGTAAACTTGACAAGTCCCCCTTAATAAATCCGAAACTGCGAACTTTCATTATCCGGCGAGCATCGGGACGGGAGCCGTTTGATGAAAAAGGGAATGCAGGATTCATATCCGGACCGCCACATTATACCTGCGGTGCGCAGCTGGTGGCGTCGTCAAGGAAGATTTTCAATATCGGTCCTTTACATGGATCCCGCAAAAAAACTGAAAAAACTGATAACCGACGCCGCGCGGTTTTCCCCATAAATAAGATCCCAGTTGGCTTTATTAAAGGCGAATGACTCCTTTGAACTTGTCTTTAGTAAATCGTATGAGCGGCGAGGAATGGCTAGTAACTTGCCAAGCAGTTTAATTTATACTTACGATATTTATTGAGACAATTAATTCAATATATTTTATATATACGTACATAAGTTTAACGTACACATTACTTTTCTCTTGATCTTTTTTACTATTTGAACGTACAAGATATAACTTACTAAATTTCACTCTTTCAATGAGCAGATTGTAAGTCATTCGCCGTATTTTTTTGTTAAAAGAAAGTGTTTCATCCAAAATAATTTGTAATAGATGTAATATTACATAACGTATATATTACGGTTTTCTTGCTTTATTATTTATCACTATTAATTTACGTTAAACATATGTTAGAAAGGTGTACGTTCAAGACATGAAAATAAGAAACATGTACGTACACATTTAACGTATATTAACAACTAAAGTAAAATGTTTACTTTATACATACTATATCTATTGAGACAATTAGTTAATATAGTATACCCATTACGCATTAAAAAACTCTATAATGTGTGTACATGTTTTTAATTTTCATGTCTTGAACATACACGTTTTAGCATATATATTTGTATAGTACACTATTACAGAACATCTTTTTTATTATTTGAACGTACAACTAATTTAAAGCACTAAGTTCCATTTTTCCATTGTTTGAAGATAGCTGAGTTTTAAACTTTAAAGTAAACATCTTATTAATTATTTGAACGTACAAGTGACATAAAAATACTAAGTTCCATTTTTCCATCGAATAAAGCTGGGTTTTTAAAGTTGCGAAATCCAGAAATGTATACTGGACATTGCTTTAACCGTCCTGCAGCTACTATGGCTATACATTCTAGCGCAGACTTGGTAAAGCGGTTGGGTAGTAACTTGCTAAGCAGTTTAGTTTAACTGAGACGATGAATTCAATATATTATATTCGTCAAACTTTAGAAACCCTATAATTTGAGTACATGGTTTTAATTTGAACGTGTTGAACGTACACGTTTCTATCATACGTTTAACTTAAAAATTTTAACGTACATATTACTTTCCTCCTTTTTTTACTATTTGAACGTACAAGATATAACTTGAATGAGTAGATTATAAGTCGTATACAGCAAATCGTTTATAATCTACTCATTGAAACAAAGAAATTTAGTAGCTACGTTATATTAGTTATACTTTCAAATAATAAAAAAGACGTTCAAGAATAATATACTAAAAAAGTATGTACGTTAAAATCTTTACGTTAAACGTTTATTAGAAACGTGTACGCAATGAAACTTAGAAACATGTACGAACACGCATAACGTATAATCCTAAAGTATTCATTTTAAACGTATAATTTATTAATTAATTATCACAATGAGTAGGCAATTTGATTTCCTGTATTTTGTAAGCAAAAAAAATGTTTATTCGAAAATAATTTGCCAGAAGATTGGCTTACAACTGAGTTATTGATTTTATGTGAAAAAACCTTCCCAACGTTTAACATATTGTTTTAGGTGGATATGTTATGTCACATGGACTTTTTATAAATTTTTTGTTAGGTACTAATATTATTAAATGTATAACATATGCTGTATTAAACGTACTTTTGGGATATAAAAAAGGATGAATGTATTTTAATGTACTGTGGAAAAAGTATAATTAATTACTTGCGTTCAGTTATCCGTCTACTACTGCAAAATATCAAATTGCACAGCTGAAATTAATCAAACATCGCTCCTAACAATTTTTTGTTGTCGATCTCACCCTGACGTAGTTAATATGACATCGGCCAGTGTTTATTCATCCCGATTTTATAATTGGATCTCGAATTCAACGCGTCGAGTTATAATGAGCACCAAAATGGCGTTGCAGTGTATAATGTATGTTAAACAATAATCATCCCTGCTGTCAGTTATTTCACAGCGGTGCAAATACGTTCACTATTTATCACTGCGGCTAGTTTCGGTGTCCGACGTTTTTTTTTTAATTAAAAAACCGTGTCGAACTGGCTGTTTGATTTTTTGCAATTAGTCGATCGTTGCGATAAATTATGTTGACGAGTTGGCAGCGATCGAAGCGTCAATTATTTTCCTTTGGACTTGCAAAATTGGCCACATTTCAGTCCGTTTTTGT
The DNA here is from genome assembly GCA_025584915.1 of Monochamus saltuarius. Lineage (NCBI taxonomy): Eukaryota > Metazoa > Arthropoda > Insecta > Coleoptera > Cerambycidae > Monochamus > Monochamus saltuarius. Next base: position 3,105,561 of record CM046728.1, on the reverse strand, counting down.
CGGCGTGTGGAAGTGATCGATTGGCGAGCGAATTAGCTAATAGATGCGTGCATGAAGGAAGAAATATGTCTAGCTTTGATAGATTGTTAAGGCTGGTTTCGTACCTGAATAAGCTGTGAACCATTTTTCTTCTTTATTCTTCGACATAATGACTTCATTTTTTGAACTGTGGGTCTATTTAATAAAATTAAAGCTCGTATTTCGTTCGCAGATCTCGGGTCCGGACTTGGCGACAACCTTAATATTTAAATATACTTTATTTGTATTAAAACTCTGTATTTTTGATCATTTTCATTGTAGTTATTTGCTTTTTCTTTAGTTTTATTGGGTTTTGCCACACTTCTGAAGAAATAAAGATTATTTAAATAAGCCCTTGCGCCAAACGGATAGTTATTTGCCATAAACAATTGAGGAATTATTTCACATGGTTTTTGCTAGGAAGGAATATAAAGCTTCAAAAATTGTAATATACTCAGAAATTTTTTAAGTATGAATTCTCACTTGAGTTTATTTCAGAATTGTCGAATTGTCTTAACTTAAAGAAAAAGTGCAATATTTTTTCTTTTTCTCGTACAGTACATTAATCATCCCTTATAACATTAATGATACTCCTCGTCTTAGGTCCAAAACACTTGGAGAATTAGGAGTTACTTTTTGATCCTAGACTCATCATATTCATCCTATCTTCACGCACATGCCAACAAAAATATGGGTTGTATTATATACAGTTCCAGAGAATCCCATTCAATTGATGCATTACTTTGTCTAATTTTCTTTAATACGTTCAAAACTATAATACTTTTCCTAATCAAACGTTAATGGTTGAAAACATTGAGCAAACTTTTTTAAAGCACGTTTGTTTTAAGTCTTATGGTTTTTATCCACTTATAGGTCATCCACATGACCTATCATTAGGAGAGTACAGAGTCGACAGTCTAGACACTAGTTGTCCTTATACTGTTGACCTTATTGTAAATTTAATATATATAATATATAATTATATATAATTTGTTTGATTGTTCTGATATCCTGAGGAAACTGGAACTGTAGCTTCTGGGCTTCCCTTCTCCTTGTTCAATTATCAGAAAAATATTACATTCTTTAAAGTCAATATGGATCTACAATTTCTGTTGAAACCCACATGTAACTTAATATTGTTTTTCCTGAAATGGTTTTTATATGGGTCTCCAGTTAGGATACATCTCAAATAATACCGAGATATTAATTTAACTTTCGTCTAGAGGCTTTTTTGTCCTTTTCCTCGACAGAAGGTTATTTAGAACACGGTACTTTATTAGAAAACTTTTTCTTCTGTGCTTCTGCAAATCCGGCCTTGAACTTTAGTGGCTTTTTTACAATGCTCAATTTTCAGTGCTCGTTGAAATAGGTTTGTTTACAGTTTAATCGAGCACTATTTAAAGGTCTAAATGAAACTAATGAAAGAGTAGTATTTATTTTCATATCCATTCAATTAAAATTTCTAGTAATTATGTTACGCCAATATTGTTTTTCATCCCCTTTATTAGTTCTTTTATTACACTAGAGCGTAGACTGAAATTCAAATTATAATGGAGCTGTGTGCGAATTATTTCGCAATGGTAATGGTTTGATAATTAACGCACAGTGCACATTTGGTCATACCAAGACGTATTTCTACATGTTTTTGCAGTTATTATGACAATATTGATATGTGACATACATATGTACTCTCTAAATATAAAGAAGTAAAAATTGAACTGTACATTATGTGTCATTCTAACGTACACAATATAACAGTTGGTATTAATGTCCATAAACGTATACATTATATGCAAGTTCATATGTCAATGGATTTATATGATTTCATTGGTTTATAAAGTATAGAGGGTAACAACTATACATACAATTCAGTATACCATGTATGTACGTTAAATGTTCGTTTTAGGTTATATATTATGTCCTTATATTACTTGTTTAATGTATAACGCTAATTCTAAATATAAAGAGATGTACGTTAAATCTTATACATAGCTCCGTGATTATCAACTTTTGGACTAAGGCAAGTTCAGTTAAATCGACTTATTTTCAGCTATACTTTGTGTGACGAAACGCTGTCCCAACCTTTTAGGAACACCCTGTATAGAGTGAAGCATTTAAACGTATAAATGATTATACGTTTAAACTTGTACAGATTCGCTACGTTGACATTATTTCTGTTGTCTTTAATATAATTTTAGAACGTTTCCAAAAGATGAAATGAAATCAACACACAAAAATCGGTGCCTTATTACTGAGTGTACGTTCATATGTTGTACGTTCAAGCGTTATATGTTAATCGTTATTATTTAGTTCACGAAAATGTGGTCGGTTTTCGCGAATGACTTCACTAATTAATCGCAACGATTGATACAGACAAATTTATTATCCCACTCTATCCAGCTGTATCTTTGGCTCTTGAACGGTTTTGGGAATCATAAAACGAGAGTGAAAGTTAATTTGATTTGACGAATTACCGACACTCGAGACCCCGGTCTTACGATCCGGTATCGTAATCCGTAAGAGTGAATATCCGTACCGTCTCGATTTCATCAACCCCTCTTGGAACAAATAGGCCCACGTGAGCCAATATCAAGGAACTAGATAGAATAGAACATAGGTACAGTGTGGGTTAAAACTGAAACACTTTGGTAACATCTGTGTTAATGATTTTATGGGTTATAGGACTTAGTCAATGGAAATGAGATAATTATTCAGTGTAGTAGATATTCTAGCAAACTTATATTCAAATGGACCTTCATTTTCTAAACATAAATTAACAAAGTTCTTTTGATGTTATAACGATTATTTCGTGTTCTACTGCAGTATATCTTGTGGTTATCCATACTGTTGTTTAAAATTGTTTGTTTTGGTCAGATAGAATAACAACAGAAGAAAATTTATTGTCCTTGAAGTTAATCTTAAAAACTTGCGTGTAAATTTATGGATTTTGCCCTTAGATTTGCTATTCTCGTCGAGTACAGCCCCTGGGGACTCATAGGCTGCAGGGAGACTTCTTACCATCGCGTTTGGATATTTTTCGATCTTAGCAACGGCCGTGTTATATAAATACCGTCTGCGGACAAGAAAATCATTTATTTCTCAGGACTGGGACAAGAACGGGCGGCGGCGTTGTAATGAGCAACCCTCGAGGTCCAGATAAGACAACTGTTGTCTCAAACTAGGAGAGTAACTCCATGGAAGTTCTCTCCTAGGAGAGGAAACTTTCCGAATAAAGTTTTATGTGCCGGCTTTAAAGTATTGTCGATAGGAATAGAAGAGATAGCTGAAAATGTGGTTGTTGTGGGAGTTATAACTGTATAGAATTAATTTAAAGTCTGTGCATGGTGTTTTCTGGCTACATGTCATAAATAGTAACCTTTTCAACTTATGCAATATTCATAGAGTTACAATGGGAAGCACATAAAAGTTATAGAAAACAAAATGGACAATTATTATAAGACTTTATCGATATTATAAGTAAAATAAGTACTCACAAAATTTGTAACAGATATAGTGTTGCCGATATAGCGATAATGATGACCAGTTGAGGTGGTTTCAGCGTTTTCGAGTCATTTTATGATTTTAAGGGTAAGGGATGGAATATGTGTACAAAATCAAAATAATTATTTAACGGTAACATGATATTTCTGTTAGAATAAACACCACACTTCTGTGAAGTCATAATATTATATACAAGTTTATGCTGTGTCAGGGACATTGAAACATTCAAGACAAATACATGTTCTAAAATAGAAAAATAGTTGTTTTAATAAAGCCCGATCCTTCTAACAGGTTATGGGCCCAGTGAACGTGAATAAAAACAAAGGTGGCTAGTGACTTAAACAGTTTGAACAAAGTTAAAATTAAATCAGTGAACTAAGTTTTTTTTTTTTGTGCAAAGCAACAAGTGTCGCCATGGATCTTCTAACTCGCAAACGAAATATCCAGCCATTTAATGGGGAAAAATATGCTTTATGGAAGTTCCGCATAAAAGCTGTTTTACGTGAAATGAATGTATTACATATATTAGAAGATCCTGTTCCGGCCGAACCAACAGAAGAATGGACAAAGAATGATTCAATTGTTTGCGGAATTATCTATGAATATTTAAGTGACACATTACTAAATTCAATCAAAGATCAACAGCACGGTTACAACATCATTAGTAAATTAGACAGTATATATGAGCGGAAAAGTCTCGCAACACAATTGACCTTACGCAAGAAACTGTTTACTTTAAAGTTACAGCCAAATGAAAAATTATCACAACATTTTACAAATTTTGAAAACTTAATAATGGAACTTACGACAGCAGGGGCAAAATTGGATGAAATGGACCAGGTGCAACATTTACTTTTAACATTACCGCCAGTGTATGATGGATTAATAACGGCATTAGAAACATTAAATGAAACTAATTTAAACATGGCATTTGTAAAAACCAAATTATTGGACTACGAAACAAAAATTACAGTTCAAGAACCAAAAGCTCTACTAAGTGAAGAAATAAAACCGCAGATGTCAAAAATCCTAACCAACAAAAGAAAATATACCCAACGGAATTCTCAACAGAAGAATTATACAAATAAGGGATCTTTTCATAATAAATCCCCATATAAATTTAAAAAATGTAATCATTGTGGTAGATTAAATCATATTCAAAGAGACTGCTATCACTATCAAAAAATGATAGAAAAACAACAGGGAAATAAAAGGAGACAACACAATTCACGTCCTGTAACATTAAAAGCTGTGCAAGAAGATAAAAGCTTCGCATTTATGATGGTGACCGAAAAGAAACACAAACATGAAGAAAAGGACTCTATTGTTTTGTATTAGATTCCGGTGCCAGTGACCATATTGTCAATGATGTTGCAGTCTTTACGACTATAATGGACCTAGAGATTCCTATTAAAATATCAATTGCTAAAAGTGGAGCAACAATAACCGCTACGAAGAGAGGATCTATCCAGGTAATGACCGACCAAGGACTAGAAGGGAACATACATGATGTCCTATATTGTCCAGAGCTAACGTGCAACCTACTATCCGTGAAAAAATTACAAGAAAAAGGTATGGTGGTAATTTTTAATCAGACAGGTGTAGAGATTAAAAGAAATGGACAACTAATTGCAAAAGGTAAGCCTATCAATAATTTATTAGGCATTACGTTTATAATTATACGGAAAAATACAAATGTAGCCGAAGTTAAAGATAACTATAAATTGTGGCATGACAGATTAGGTCATATTAGTAAAGATAAATTTTTACAAATCCAAACTAATAGACTAGTTACTGATTTTCCTCTTATTGTCAACATTAAACCCTCATCTGCCATATGTGAGTCATGCGTTTTAAGTAAACAAACAAGGCTACCTTTTAGTAATAAAAAGGAACAAAAACCTCAAAACAGACCATTATATATCATTCATAGTGATATCTGTGGCCCTATAAGTCCACCGACAGTGGATAATAAAAATTATTATCTTACTTTTATTGACAACTTTACCCATTATACAGTGACATATTTATTGACATTCAAATGGGAGGTTTTAAACAAATTTAAAGATTTTGTTAATAAAGCAACAAATCATTTTAATTTAAACATAATATATTTATATTGTGATAACGGCAGGGAATATTTCAAAGAATTTTGTTCTGAAAAAGGCATAACCTATCACCTAACCGTTCCTCATACTCCACAGCAAAATGGAGTCGCTGAGAGAATGAACAGATCGATTACTGAAAAAGGTCGAACAATTCTAAATGGAGCACGGTTAACAAAAATTTTTGGGGTGAAGCTGTTTTAACAGCAACATATCTAATAAATCGTATACCTACGAAAGCATTAAATAATAAACAGACACCATTTGAAAAATGGTATGGCCAAAAACCATCACTTAAGAATCTAAGAGTTTTTGGTTCCACTGTGTATGTACTTAATAAAAAACAAACATCAAAATTTGATGTTAAATCATTAAAAACAATATTAGTAGGTTACGAAGCAAGTGGATACAAATTATGGGATCCACAGACACAAAAATTTATAGTAGCTCGTGATGTAATTATTGACGAACTAACTTTTTCACAAACTAGACCCACAGAAAAAGTAAATAACTCAGGTACTCATACTACAAGTAATGAGACCGTTGGTACTCACACTACAAGTAATGAGACCAGTGGTAGTCATGTTTCAAAAGGTACTCCTACTTATAAAAATGAGACTGAATTGTTTCAAAAAGTAGAGACCATACAAAAATTAGGTACTCAAGAAAATGAAAGTAAACTTGAGACCACTAAAATACAAAATGATACTCCGAGTGTAAGTGAACTCGAGATCAATAAAATAAAAAATGGTACTCCGAAAACAATTCGGGCGACCACTAATAAAAAAGACTTAGCTCACAATAATGAAACAGACAAAGAAGCAACATTAGAAAGTGTTAGACGAAGTAAAAGACTTAAAGGTTGCCCAGCAATAAATTATGACGAGAGTACTCACGACCAGGAAACATACTTATTCTTAAATGCTTGTAATTTCCCACTAGATATTCCAAAATCATATAAAGAAATCGAAAACAGGGAAGATCGTGATCAGTGGGAGCTAGCAATAAAAGAGGAGTTGAAAGCATTAAGAGATAATAAAACCTGGACTATCGTGTCGACTCCGTCAAACACAAATATAGTTACTTGTAAATGGGTATTTAGTATTAAAATTGATACAAATGGTAACGTTAATAGATATAAAGCAAGATTGGTAGCAAAAGGCTTTAGCCAAGAATATCTTAAAGATTATAACGAAATATTTGCTCCAGTTGTAAAACTGACCAGCTTTAGACTATTACTAGCCTTTAGTAATCAATTTTCTTTACTAATACATCATATGGATGTAAAAACGGCCTTTTTAAACGGATCATTAAAAGAAACAATATATATGGCAGTTCCAGAAGGAATAGAGTGTAACGAAAACCAAGTATGCCTATTACACAAATCAATATATGGTCTGAAACAATCAGCGAGATGTTGGTACGAACATTTTGATGTTACGTTGAAAAATGCTGGCTTTACTCAGTCAAAAGTAGATCACTGTGTTTATTTCCTAAATAAAAATGACGTAAATAAAAATATTTATATTTTGTTGTACGTAGACGATATAGTAATAGCTACAAAAAGTTTAACAACAATGACAAATATAAAAGGCTATCTCAAACAATGTTTTAAAATGATAGATTTGAATGAAATTCAACTATTTTTAGGCATACGAATAAAACGTTTTGAAAATATAATTACTCTCGATCAGAATATGTATTTAACTATGATTTTAAAGAAGTTTAATATGCTAGAATGTAAGCCAATTGATACGCCGTTGCCAGTAAAACTTGACTATGCTAATCTAAATTCAGATGAATATTATGATCCCCCTGTAGAAATTTGATTGGGTGTCTGATGTATGTAATGTTGTGTACGCGTCCTGATCTATGTGTAGCTATAAATATATTAAGTAGATATCAGGTTAAAAATAATATTACTTTATGGAAAGCTTTGAAAAGGGTGCTCAGATACATAAAAGGTACATTACAATTAAAGTTAACGTTTACTAAATCAAAAGACACAAAATTGGGAGAACTTGCTGGGTATACAGATGCCGATTGGGCAAATTATTCAGAAACTCGTAAAAGTACCTCAGGTTATATATTTAAATTATATGATTCATGTTCCATTTCATGGAATAGTCGGCGGCAAAGTACAGTTGCAATATCATCTACTGAAGCAGAATATATAGCAGTTTTCGAAGGAACAAAAGAGGCACTTTGGCTCAAATCGCTCAGTGACAGTATCAACATACATATTCAGACTCCTATACTAATACATGAAGACAATATGGCTTGTATTTCAATTGCAAAGAATCCTTCTGATCACAAAAGAACCAAGCATATTGATATAAAATATCATTTTATTAGGGAAAAAATTCAGGAAGGATTAATAACTTTAACTTATATTTCCACAGCTAATCAACTTGCAGACATATTCACAAAAGGATTACCTCTTCAGAAATTTAAATTGTTGCGTTCAGAATTAGGATTAAGATAAATTGTTTGTTTTTAATTTAATTATTTTCATTTTGAGTGGGAGTGTTGGAATATGTGTACAAAATCAAAATAATTATTTAACTGTAACATGATATTTCTGTTAGAATAAACACCACACTTCTGTGAAGTCATAATATTATATACAAGTTTATGCTGTGTCAGGGACATTGAAACATTCAAGACAAATACATGTTCTAAAATAGAAAAATAGTTGTTTTAATAAAGCCCGATCCTTCTAACAGTAAGGGATGGAAATATATACATATCTTTTATCGCTTCTGAATTACAAGATGATTAATATATTTCGGCAAAATTGACATAACCTTGTATCTCTCTTTATACGTACAAAATGTCTCCAATCGTCTTGTGAGTATGCGATAATGCTTTCACTAGTGTGCAGTTTCAAAAAAAAATATCTGGTATCTTTCTCAAGGTGACAGTGGGATCAGTGGCATATTTATGGACATAACTCTAATGGTTTGACTCACTTGGCAGTTTACACCAGCGATGTTACAAAAACGTAAATTTGATTAATATTATTCCGTAAAAGTAAACATCATGGCGTTAAAATTATATTTTTCTGTGAAACTTGCGCCTTTACTCTACAGACAACCCTGTACTTTATATTCTTCAGGCTTCGAGGCAAGTTTCCCCAAACGCTGTGCCATCTGGCTGCAGTGAATGTGTTTTAAGTTCAGCACATTATCTTGAAAGCAATTCAGCCGTAATTTATTGAAAGCATATCACAAGATGATTTATTGTCAGCGGGTTATGGATACAGTTCTGGAACTTGGGATGACGTGTTCATAGAGAACGTGCCACGCGATTAACAGGCCATAATGCTAATTAGAACCTCAGTAATGCTGGTATATTTTACCATTAAGCATATGATACAATATCATAATGTGATCTGTTGATTTAACTGGACGTGATGTAATACGCTTACGTTGAAATTCATTTATATTGGTCCATGTTCTGTCTCAAACATTGGTTGTTCTTATTGTTGCGCTGATTTATTTTTGCGCAGATCTGACAATTATAACTATTTCAAATTTGGAAACTGTGTAAAATACAGTAGATTCTTCATCACTGGTATACGTGTACAGTGTGCATGAGACGATGATGAAGATAGCTATATTACAAAGATGTGACGGCTTCTTAATAATATATGCTTAAGAATTTAACGTCGAAATTAATATGATTTTTTTATGGTCTACTGAAAACTTTCCTGGATATTATCGCTGAAGTAAACGCCAGGCATTGTTTAGTGAAATACTCTTTATGATACTATGTAAAAGTTGTTCTGTGAACTGAGATTTTCAGTCCTTCACAAAGAACAATAAGACTACGTTATAAGTATTTAATTTTAAACTCCGACTGTGAATTCATAAAGAATATTTGTCGACGATGTAATTTCTTTGTTTGAATAAGTCGGATTTACGGGGGGGATATTAAGGTAAGGAACGCGCTTGGGGTTCCTAGCAATAATTTTCGTATAAAATAATATGTTGATGATTTAAATAATTCGCGAGCTTATAAACCCACGCAGTTCGTCGTTCCACGTAAAATTCCATGTCGTTCTAATTTTGACACGAAATTTAAGACTAATACTAGAAAGGTGGCAAGTCAGCTATCGCCGACTTGACCTTCTTCGGGCTAAAGCCCTCCGGCCGCGCGTCATGTACAATTTTATTCATTGTCTTAAAAGCAGCGACGTATGGCTGTAAGTTGAGAACCAACATGTCCAAAGCTTTAGCCATCAAAATTGAAGTTAGTAGTAGAGAACTTGAAAAAACTCCGCAAAGATCTAGAAAATACTGGAACATCTCAAACTTTAAAAATGCATATTATACTTGATCACTTGAAAGAGGGCATTTCATTATTAAACAACGATGGTTTGGGTTTGTGGTCAGAACAGGCCGGTGATTTTGTTCACAGAGAATTTTTTAAAATTTGGGAAAGATTCAAAATAAATTTAATAAATGATTCATCATATTCCAGCCGTTTAAACAAAGCGGTAGTTACTTTTTCTTCACAGCATTTATAGAAACATGCCGCAGTTAGTTTTCATTTCATTTCTACATCAATTTTATAATAAAAAGTAAGTATGTTTGCAGTGGATTAGGCCTACAGGGGATACCACTTTAAACAAAACGCGGCTTGATATTTATCTCGTTAGATAGTGTGGAAACAATATCGCTTAATTATGATGAAAAATTACGAAAAAGCGAAAATCCACTCATCTTGAAAACAGGATCAGCTCTCATCATAGCTGCCCATGATAGCGCTGGAAATGGAACAGGTGGATCCGTCAATTCGTCGCAGCCAATCAAAAGCTGCAGCGCATGCGTACTTACTGCAGCAGAGCTGTGTAATCGGGTATGCTCTAAGAGATATGCGGCACACTATTTTATAGGAAAAATATACGGGCTGCATGTATCTTTGTGTCGACCGCTATAAGTTGTGAACGGGTTTATAACACGAGTGACTCTCCAGATTTTTGGCAGTTGGATATAGTCGCTCTATATTTGGATGTAATTTACCCTGCATTTTCCACCGCCGTACCTTTTTTAATATACGGCATATGGACGGAAGGAGGGGGACTTTTTCGCGAAATCCAGCATCAAATCGAGGAGGCCGGCGCGGGATTTATTAGACTTTTTATAAGCGGCGATAATTTCTCAAACTTCTGGCAAAAACTTATTACCGTAATTATGTTGGGTTGGCGTCGTGGGTGCCTGTTAACTGCCGCCCATCAGTCACCGCGGGTGGGTCAAGGGTCGCCGGCCAGATTTAAGCCCGGCCCGGCGTGGGGCGTCTAATAAAAATTTATTTTATTAAACCTTCTCCACCGTGAAAACTAAATAAGCCGCCGCGTAATCGGCACGCATTATTCACGTGCGAGGAGGGGCGGCCGCCGCGTGGACTTGTAAAGCTGTTTTTCCTTTGTATAATACGCCGAGAGAAGTGGTTTGTCTAATATAACAAGTGTGTAAAATTATCACGATAGATATACAGCATTAACTATGGGGCATTCCACGCCAACTCAACAGTCGATCCCACATCACCCTCTCAGATCTGGCTCAAAATTGGTACATCGATTGGTACTATTGAAAAAAGGATAGTCCTAAATTTTCAGCCTCTAAGACCGCTTGTCACCAGGGGCCCATAGTGAAGTTTTCGACCATCATTTCACTCCCAAGGGTCTGAAATCGGTTTTTCGTGTACTGACGCGGCATTTTGGTCTAAAAAAAATATCAAAAACACATAGAAGATGCCAAATTTCTCGTAGAACACGATGCCGCCATCCGTTTTCCGATATATAGCAAGAGGAGTCCGGAAAACGCGAAAAACCGCGCTTTAGTAAAAAAATCTGATATCTCAAATACGGTCGTTTCAAACTGGCTGAAAATTTACCAAAAGGCTCTTTGATTATTGCTCTTTCGAATGTTTATACGCGCGTGGTGATCATTATATTTAAAAAAAAAGTTACACGCGTTTTACAGGTTTTATATGGGATTTTCTGTAATTTTTTCATTATAACCGCTCCACTGGCCCTATCCAGCTGGGTAATAATTGGATTTTTTTCTCTCACCAAACGTCTCTTTTGTCCTCCTGTCTTTACAAACACAGAAATTTCTCTCTCCAGCCAGTATTAGAGAAAACATTATTTAGATAGAATGCTGATTCATGTATAAGGACGTGTAAAATAGTGAAAATAATATCGGGATGTATAGTGTCAACAATGATTGTAATGTGGGTTTTCTTGTTTTTACTGCGATTTTCATTCGTTATATTATATTATATTCATATTTTTTACAAATAATAGAAGTAAGCTGCAGAAAATGTAAATTTGCTCAAAATCCAAAAATTGACGAAAAATTGTGAAATAAATCATTGAATAAATAATGTTTTCTCTAATACTGGCTGGAGAGAGAAATTTCTGTGTTTGTAAAGACAGGGGGACAAAAGAGACGCTTGGTGAGGGAAAAAATCCAATTATTACCCAACTGGATAGGGCTAGTGGAGCGGTTATAATGAAAAAATTACAGAAAATCCCATATAAAACCCGTAAAACGCGTGTAACTTTTTATTTACATATAATGATCACCACGCGCGTATGAACATTTGAAAGAGCTATAATCGAAGAGCCTTTTGGTAAATTTTCAGCCAGTTTGAAGCGACCGTATTTGAGATATCAGATTTTTTATCAAAGCGCGTTTTCCGGGCTCCTTGCTAGATATCAGAAAACGGACAGTGGCATCGTGTTCTACGGGAAATTTGGCATCTCCTATGTATTTTTGATCATTTTTTAGACCAAAATGTCGCGTCAGTACACGAAAAACCGATTTCAGACCCCTGGAGGTGAAATGATGGTCGAAAACTTCACTATGGGCCCCTGATGACAGGAAGCGGTCTTAGGGGCTGAAAATTTGAGAATATCCTTTTTTCGATAGTACTAATCGATGTACCAATTTTGAACCAGATCTGACAGGGTGATGTGGGATCGACTGCTGAGTTGGCGTGGAATGCCCCTATGACTACTTAATAATAGACAGTGTGGTTGTCTCACTTGAAACCACTTCATAGTACATAGAGCGTGCGTAGAACGTTACTGCATATACTAACATCAACTACACACAACGGCAAAAGTCTTGGACTTCCCCTCATTCTTGTTAAAGACATCTTTTTGTCAGAAAACCCAAATACATTTATAAAAGTATATTGTTTTCTTAATTATTTTTTGTGAAAAGAATATGTTCGATAAATTGAGTACTTAGAAAATTAAAAACCAGCAAATGTGAGACATTTTTGACAAAATTTATTAAACCAAAAAGAAGTACCAAAGCAAGTTCTCTACTTCACTCATAGTCGGTATGACCTCCACCACGTTCCAATAGCGTATTGACACGTCTGTGCGTTGAGATAATCAAGCGGTTACGGGAGAGTTGGCTGTCCAATTTAATCTATTGATATGTCCTGCTTCGAGTGTCTCTTGAACCGTTCTTGCGCTATGTGATCGAGCGTTGTCGTCCATAAACACAAAATTTTCACCTAATTCATTACGTAGGCGGTAGATAATGGGTGTAATAACTTGTTTGATCTAAATTTGAGCGCTCAAATCTGTGGCATGCGAATGAATGTGGTGCGGTGATTGAGCATTCCACTTCAAAACATTGCCCCTTTCATACGGAGCAACTTCACGCGGAAAATAAAGTCGCTGTTGATGACCTGGTTCTCTCCAGACTCTTTGTCGATTGTCCTCAGTAACCAGCCCAATTCTAGTTTCGTCTGTCCCTATACTCTCGCGTCCACTAGAGATGGGCAGCACAATGCCTTGGAAGTAAAGTGGGGACCCGTAATGGTCTTCTAGCACGTAAATTGCAATGTGCATTGTGGAGTCGTCTTCGAATAGTAGATGTCGATATAACACGGCGAAACATACTTTGAAAGTGGGCCCTGACAGTTGAAGCTGAAGGTGTGCGATGTCTACGGGCATATTGCACCAAATACCGATCCTACCTTTCATTAGATACTCGAGGACGTCCGCTACGTGGTCTGTTTTCCACTGTATCAAATTTTTCATATATATGTTCTATTCGTACAACAGATGATCTAGGGATGCCCAACATGTTCGATATCTGATGATTAGAATGCCCTGCATGATGTAAAGCAGTCATTCTTGGTCGGGTAAACGCAGAAATTTCACGTCCTGGAATTATAATGTACAAAAAACTCTAAAGGAACACGTGGCTGAAAAAACTGACCAGATTTGTAAAAACATTGGTAATAAAATAAAGGTTCATGGTCTTCAATTTTTTATTGTCTTCCTTGTTCCCTAAGTACCCACTAGGTTTAATCGAATCATTTTATATACAGGGGGTCCAAGACTCTTGACGTTGTGTGTATGTTACAAACGCGGTTGTTTCAAACATTAAATTATTTCTTCTTAGTCTAGCAAGCCTTTCCAGAAGGAAACCCTACGCCTGTGAACGTGTCCTAACGCGCTTTGCTTGTAGTATGCAACACACATGCAGTAAAAAAGGTCTAAGCTCTGCTTATCCTTAATCTCTATATCCCCTCTAAATATTTTAAGAGGGGAAAGAAAAATTCATTCTTCGAAAAATTTCCAAACTTATTTATAAAACGAAAAAAATAATATATATTTTCGAAAATATGAAGGGCCAGAACTTTTCCGAAAAGCTTTGACGATATGTGCACCTTTAAATAAGAAGTCGATATTACCAAAATAAAATTAACTCACTCGAAATTTATCGAACGCATCCAAAAAACTATTTCACAGGACACTTAATATCAAACAGACCCAACAAATAGCCAATGGCAGGCCATCGATGTTCATTTGGTGGAGCAGGGCTAGTGGGTTGACAAAGGAGAGAACAAGTGGTGCAGATGGAGAGAGATCCAACTGTTAGTATATTTAATTGAGCCATGTTCCACAAAACCATAAGATTACTGAAATTTTTTTATTATACTATATTTTATACTAATCATAGTATAAAGAGATAGTTACTCCAAAGATGAACTAATAGTTCAAACAGATCTATTAATTTGCACTTTCCTGAAATATTTACTATTATTTTTTAGCTATGTGTAGTGAAATTTTAAAAGAACGTGGTAGGTGGTCCGGAAAGACGTCCGCCACATCAATTTTTAATTTGCCAGTATAGCCTGGTGTCGAATGCAGTTGATGCGGTCATAGATCGCGAGCTCACGACTGCGTTAACACCGAATGGCCCGCAGGGGGACAATAATTTGCCGCCGACAACCGCCGACTGAGATACATTACTGCCCGTGCTGGTCTCTTCGACGGTGGAGAGAGGCAAAAAGATGGCTGGCAACGCCTTAAACTTTTAATTTACTGTTAGCATCCTAAGAGAAAACTAAAGCACGCGGTTACTTCGAATACTAAGATTTCTTTGTACAACAATTTACATTTTTAGGGTGGAATGCAGCATAGCACAATCCAACATTGCATACTTTCAGAAATCGGATTTAATAACAGAATAGAGAATGTAGAATTTTGTGGAAAAAGCCTAAAAATGTCATTTAAAAATTTAGTTTGGCCACGCATTATTGTGTTAAAATATATATTGGTATTGAATAAAGTTGCAAAATAGACTCCTAAAATGGGCACAGAAAGTGCATCTGACCGGGCAAATGGAACAAGAATTGCATTATTTGGGCTTATTATTATTTTTTTATTTTATATTTTATTATTATTATTATTTGCGATTTGGATCGGTCGCGCGGTTTAAGGCGTCAGTACTTGAATCGAGGTGACTGGATCGCTGTGGGTTCGACCCCTGCGGCCGGTAGACCGTATATAAGCTATATTCGTGGAGAGATTGGTACCCTCTCTGCGGGTATGGTAGGGTGGAAGAATGTTGACTTAGGTCAATGTGAGATATTGATACCGGTTGGCATTTAACTACCCCCTAACTAATGAGGTTTTCCAGGTTTCCCTCATTCCTGCACTGAATGGTGGTTAGGGCCTACCAACGTAAGTCGTTCCTAGGCGCAAATGCGGCCTGCTTAATAATAATATGCCGCCCCCTCTCCCGCACAAGTCTTCGACTTCTGGGCTAATCCTCGTGATTAGAATGAGGGGTAGAGATATTATTATTATTATTATGCTATTACTAATACATCCCACAGCGCCTAATAAAATATATTTCACTGTGCCAAAAAAATGTGGTGCAAGCCGATGAAGAGCGACGAAAGGAAGCATTGCAACATTGTTTGTTTGGTCAAGATTATTTTAATGTAAGTTTAATTGGACATACAGGTTTAAGTTTATCAATTAAATTAAAATGTAAAGTTGTAAAGAATTAATTAAACATTTCTAAGCTACCAGAATGTATACAGGGCGTTTAGAAAATGAACGGTAAAGCACCTTTGACATTGTCGATATTTAATTTCAAATAGTTTTGACTT
Source organism: Monochamus saltuarius (assembly GCA_025584915.1). NCBI lineage: Eukaryota > Metazoa > Arthropoda > Insecta > Coleoptera > Cerambycidae > Monochamus > Monochamus saltuarius. The sequence goes on along the minus strand of CM046728.1, from coordinate 3,089,497 downwards.
ATTGGTATAATAATTTGTATAGTTAGATATTTGACTCAACTTAAAGAGGCCACCTGAACGAAGCAATCATAAAAATGCAGAAATAAGTCAGATCTCATCTATTGTGATTGAATTTTCGAGTTCCCACAGTTTCAAAAGTGAACTTAGATATGTTTTCATTAAACCAGGTTAGTAAATTTAGCTAGATTATTATTGAATAGGACTAGATGTTTGGTATCAGAGAGCATACATATGACTTCATTGATAGGAATTGTAGATGATGATTTTGATTTATATTAGCTTAAAATACCGTTCAAATACAGTAAAAAATGTTACAAAAGCTAATAATAAAGAATATATGGGTAGATATTGTGGATGTAATTCAATCTTGGTCGAGGCTTTAGTCCACAGAGTAGTTAGTTTCACAATATTGTTAATACCTAAAGCTATATTAAATAAAAATATCTTCACATGAACCAAACTACGAACTAAGTACCCACTTCCGACTTTGTCAATATTACCATTTGTAAAAGATAATACTTTAACTACACATTAATCCAGATTTTCTAGGAAAAAAATTAACAAATCTCCAACTTCGTGTGTAAAAATTCAGTTAATTAAGCAATCCCACTATAACTTTGTGCATTAAATGACTATAAAAAGCAATGTACGTCTTTTTTCAATTTATTATGTTTAGTTTTAATAAAATAATTTTTTCGTTGATCAATAAAATTCAATAAACAAAGCGAGAATGTATTCAGATCGGTTAGGAGTACAGATCAGTTGGTATCTGCACTGAGAAGTGTTAATGTATTTATCGCTTCTGGAAAGTGGTTTAGCGTACCATTATTTCCTTATTTTCTCTTTGTTTGTTGAAAAATCAATCAGATATTCATATGTAGCACACAAAAAACCTTATTTTCCAACATTTTAGTACAATTACCCAAGCAATAAGAAAATTATCGTAGAATATGAAATAAGAAGTATATTTTTCCAGACCTATAACTTCTGAAGGAAACAAAATTGTTTTAAGTCGATTTAAATCAATTTATTTTCGTCCTAGGAAGCTAGCCTTAAAGTATGACCCATTCTTTACTGAACACCCCGTATAATATGGCCCCATAATGAAAATACACTTGACTAAAGTCAGAGATTCTCCCTCAGGCTCCCGCGACGAACCGATACTCATTAACTTAACCCTTCCGCTTAACCCAACGGAAGGCGGGGTAATTCGGAAACGTACACTCGCGGAAAATGCCCCTTCACCTCTCGTTATTTCCAGGAGTATAAACAAGCGCCCGTACACGCCGAAATATGATAATGGAAGGCATATATAGCCGGGGGAAGACAAATACCCGCTTTCATAAATAACCCCGGCGCTTTATTACCGTCATTAAAATAATTTCGAGTGTTCAGCGCGTCCGCAAGTGAAATATGATCCGAGTTTTCTATTAGAATGCCGAGAGATGTCTTTTATAAGAACGCCGCGAGCTCGCGTAGCGCAACATGGGGCATTTTAATGCAGGCGGAGGCTACAGAGGTACCGTCGGAGGCCACAACGTTGTAGATGCGGGGAATACAAAGCGTATTTATTTTCAATCCGACGATCATTCGCTTGGCCTGTGCAGGTTGCACCGAATTGAACGCGAGTATAAGATACCTCCAAAAAGCGTCAACTATACTCCAACTAATGTTTTAGCATAATAGACTACTACACAAGAAAAATAAACTTAAATTGATCGAGATGTACCACTTTCCCCCATAAAAATAGTGTTATCTTATAATACCAACATTTTAGTACAAAATTTGTTAACCAAGAGTAATAAATGACTTCCAAGTAAAATAAAATATATGTCAATTTATACAGGGTGAACCTTAAATAAGTACAAATATTTTAACCAGCAGTATAGTTCTGTGTCTAGAACATATAATTAATAGTTTTTTTTACAAAAAAATCGGAAATAAAAAAGTGAAATTTTAAATAAATTTTGTAATTTTTCTGTAGAAAACTTGTTGAGGACCGCTGGTCAGATTGCCACTTTCATAATTTTATCACTCGTAGTGCTGCAGACTGAACGTGTGGTTCACAGTGTTGCCAGTGTTACACAAAAATCTTTTCTTCAAGGAAGTTTTAAAACCTTGTCCTCATGGACGCAAAATTTGCGAATATTCGCTCGAATTATTTGATGGTGGGAAAAAATCTCAACTTTTAGCGAATTTCGTCAACTGTAACATTTTATATTATTTTTATTATCAAACTGTCACTAACTGTCACGACAGATTATCGGAAGACCAAGTCAAACTTGCTAACCCCACATAATGATGAAAATAGAAATAATTTTGTTTTGCGAAATTTGCTAAAAGTTGACACTTTTCACATTTAACTTGTGAAATGTGGATTACTGATTAAATAGTTAATATTTTAACAAACAGGTAAGCTTGTGTGCACGTTTATGTATAATTTTTTAACATTGGACCACGTAATATCTTCCTAAATACTTTATGGTAGTATTGAACATGTGGAAATTTATTTTTAATCGTTTATAGTAAGGTCAGTTAAGTTAAAATGTATGTCAATATTGCTGCATTTCATACTACATACCCAATTTTACTGCACTTATGCTTAAAACAAGTATTTTTAAAATAGAATTAACCGTATTACTTTACTATTACTTTAAAGGAAACGTAATATTTATATTAGAGGCAATATGGCAACCTCGCAACAAATCCTATGGTTCATTAGGTTGGTTATCACAGATCTGTGAGCGGTCCTCAAAATGTGGTATTTAAAAAAAAATAATATCTTGTAAATATTACAAATTTTTAAAAATGGCTTTCACTAGACTGATCTATATGACGAACCACACCAGCAGTTAAAATATTTGTACTTATTTAAGGTTCACCCTGTATAGTTTGAAATTACAAATTGTTTACATTTCCTGTGTTTTCAAATGCAAACATTCCAATAACGCGTAAAACTAAGTTATATCTAGATTTTTAAAATTATTACGATAGGTAAATCTTTACATATTTATTACGAAATTGCAAAACTTATTTTGTCTTCAACTAGTAGTTAAAAATAAGGTAATAACTAGTTATGTTACCCTATTATATCCTACAATTTGCTAAGTTCCATTTTAATTACAGTATAAACATATTTTCAACTTTGTTGATAACTACTAAGGAATATTTAAACATTTCAATTAATCTAATAGAAATAATGTCCTATATCATGGTACAAAAATTGTCCAGAGGGGTAAAATTTAGAATATATAAAACAATTTTGAGACCGACAGCGCTGTATGGTAGGGAAACCTGGGTCCTCAATAAGAAGTCAAGAAAAAACCTTTTAAGATGGGAAAGAAAGATCTTAAGAAGAATTCTATGGGGCAAGAAGACGGAGGAAGGCTATATAAAGAGAAACAATGAGAAAATATGTGCAATGTACCAGACAGCAATAGACGATGTTGTAAAAGCCAGAAGAGTGAAGTGGCTAGGGCATCTACGAGTAGAACGTAAGGAAGATGAAATGACAGTTAAAAAGATTGTAGGGAGTAAACTTAACTACAAGAAAAAAAATGGAGACCGAGAAAGTGATGGAGAGAGGCAGTGGCAATAGATCTAAGGAAGAAAAATGCAACGGATTGGAAAATAAAGGTGAACAGAATGGAGTGGAGGAGAATAATGCAGCTCTGGGCCTAAGTTGCAAATCACTTTGTATATTCATCAAGTAGATAACTTCATTTGTAAACCATATCTCCAGTACTGATACGTTTTTTATTTTTACTCCCATGTCATGTTTCAAGTTGATCAAAATAAAAAAAATCAATTTTGTTGTCATGCCTGTTTGCTGAAAGACTAAATAATGACTTCCTCGACATTATCCGTGCCCAGTTTTCAAGTTTAGAGTAATTAGTTGTCCAAACTAATTCCGTTCCGAAATCCACTGACAAATACGTAAGTACGGCGTTAGCACTTTCTTTGAAGCATCTTGGAACGAATTGTTTGCGTCTCACGGAAAGTATTAAAGTTGTGATTATGATATACTATCTGTTGCAGGAAAAACTCCCGCACAACATCTATCAATTGCCAAGGAGTAAGATATCACTAGGGGAAGGCGTTCGCCTTTTCAACGCCGCCTAAAAAGTCAGTCACGCAACCTAACAAAAAGCGCACAATGTTAAAAGAAAATGAAGTAATAAATTATAATATCACGGATTAGATAAATCTTATCAACAGCTTTTTCTCCGTCTCCGGGTGGAAAAAACCCGGATCTTTCTCTATACATAATAGAATTAAGATGTTTTCGCGATGATACTGTCACTCCGATTTTGCCTACAGAACGGGGTGGGCTATGAAGTGCTTTTATTACCGTCAAAGCGAAGCTTGAAAGTAAAGATATTATATTGTTGCATATTTAGATTTTAAGACTGGGTTGACAGCTGAATGAAACTACGATTATATTCTACCAAACTATTTTTTGTATAGTGTCTTGCGTTACAATAATTTTAGGATGTGATAGAATACGTGATTTTGAGCGATTTAAATAAACATACCTATATATACAATATTTGTGATAATTACACAGGCACACAAAAATAAAAAAAAGTTCTATGCTCGACCTCCGACCTATGGGTCGCAATGTATTTTGGCTCCTGAAACAAATCCCAAGGTCGGTATAGCTCAGACGTTCCATATTTGCGCCCTACGGTCAAAAAAATTACCAAAATTTGGCCATTACATTGCTACATGAAGACAATCCTCTTAAATCAATTCGATCCTGAATACGGTGAAATCATATGATTTTTTCTGACAATTTGAAATTTTTTAGGACCAATTTTCTGCCAATTCGTGGCCCTCAAGTAACAATTGGGATGTGCGAGGTCTTATCCAACAATTGATTCATGTTTGGACCCTTCAATGGGACGGAGATAAAGCTTTGCGCTTATTTCCAGGTAATGGCCAAATTTTGGTCATTTTTTTTTACCGTAGCGCGCAAATATGAAACGTCTGGGCTATACCGACCTCGGGATCGGTTTCGGGAGCCAAATATACACGGGGAACCATAGGTCGGAGCTCGGGCACACAACTTTTTTTTTGTGTGCCCGTGTTATTTTTTAAATATTTTTAAATTTAACCGTGCTTTTCTACAATTATTGAAGTGTAGAAGAAAAATAAACCTTTTTCAAACAAAATACTTCTATACCTGTTTAGTAGCAATGAATGGATTATTTAAATGATTTAACCAATAAAATCCAAAGTGAACACTTTTCCGCATGATAGTAAGGAAAAGGCCATCCTATTATTGGAGGAATATAATGAGCAAAATATTTACATTATCATTCTCACTCTGGCACATCCTCCCTCTTTAGGATACAGTATCGCCGTTTCTATCAGTTAATAATAATTAATTTCTGTCCTTTTCGTGCCGTAATTATCCCAGTTCGAGGCGGGTAGGAGTTCGCGAACGTAATTATTCAAACATTTTGCCACCCACGACACATCCCTTGCCAGATATCGTTATTAAACATTTATCCGCCCAATACAGTAACATCGATTTTATGTAAATAATAATTTCAACCCGGATTCACCCCTTGGATCCGGCCGAACGTTCCCGCTAAACTCGTAAAACAGCTCGGATGACGTGTTTCTCCGACGCTTCATGCGCTAGCGGCTCCCTAGATTGTCAAACGCCCGCCGACTGGCTACTATCGCTGAAAATAGTAGATTTTTTTCACCGGGGGCCATTTTCGGTACCGCCCTAATGCGAAAATAGGGAAACAGTATGAAAAAATGTATGAGAAACAAGCTAAAATTTCAAATCGATACGCAAGGTCACTTAATTATATTTATTCAACGCTTACTTGAGTTGTTTTTGTTCGATTTTGATTTTTTTCTCATATAACACGCATTAACACAAAAACTATTTTTGCATTAGTGCTTTCAAATAATAATAAATGAATTTTGTTGGCGATGCTATAGCCCATTTAATTCTTTACACCTGTAAGCTACTGGTTATTCTACAGGTTAGTATACCTGCCCTCCCAACCTGCGCTCACGCTCGCTGACTTTCAACTCACACCCATCCACTCACATAAATTTGTAGGTCACTCGCGCGTCAATCACACATGAACACCTGAGTCAATCACGAATGACGATTAGTGCAGAAAATATGCATAAATTCTGTATTATTTTATTGAAAACTTGTTGAAATATTCTTCAGTGTATGATAATGATTTGGTTTTAAAGTGAATGAGAAATAGAAATTGATAATAATTATTCACGTCGGGTATTTTCTAAAAATTCTACATAAGTAAGACTACCAGCTAGCACAATTGGGCCAAGTAATTGATTATTAATCATATCACAACACACGTTAATGCTAAACCGATGCTGAAAGTTACTTTTCACCGTGGCGTGCAGATTTTCATCTGACCAAAGATGTTCATTATGACAGTTATTTACTCCATCACAAGTGAATTGATCCTCATCAGTGAAGAAACCGTATTTGTAAAGCGTACAATTTACGTTTATCCAATTGCAAATATGCAACCGCAAATCATTATCACCATCCCGAAGATTCTGAACGCGCTGAATATGGAAAGGTTTTAAACAATTTTTGGGAATGACTTCCCATTCCGTAGTTTGATTAATTGGGAGACGGGTTACAATGCGCCTTGTACTTACATCCGGTCTACGTTCTACCACATTTAGAATATCTTCTTGCACTGCTAGACCAGGACCAGCTTGCCTCTCAGATGTAATTCTCACACTGGGAAACATTCCAGTTTCACGTGCATTGTTGAAGACTGTCCGGAATACATTTCTATCTGGCACTCTTCTGTTGGGGAAGTGTCGTCGATATTCAGCAACTGCACAATTAGCACTACCATTGCTATACCCATAAATAAAAATAATATCAGTAAATTATCGATGACTAAATGTGGCAGGCACTACGAAATTATGTGTATACAATACCGACTCACAATTAGCAATCACTGAGTTTGGTTTAGAATGCATGACCTACTCAAAATAAAATAATAACAGCTTTCGCAAAAAAATCAATGAAAATATTTTCATTGCCATCTCAGTAACCGTTGATATTCGACCATGTGTTTATTAGACTTTTCTGTTCACTTTTGCCCCCTAAACATCTCTTTCGAGGGTTCTCCCCCAATCACCATGTATAGACCAAAGTCTCTGATTTCTGAAGGGACACAAGCTGCGTGGGTTATTATTTCAGATCATCTGAATTAGCTGATTTATTTTGTGGTACGTCTATGACATGTACGATTGATTTACGGACATGATCTACATATGAGACTTGTCCGCCTAATTCGTAAATAACGTCTAGAAACCTTCGTTCTGTTCTCATTTTTACATATTCCGCTTGTGTCTCACGGAGACGGGCCCTATATCCGCCGCATAATCCCGGTATACATGATATTGCGGTCAGATACGGGGGCAGGGGGAGCATCCAGCTAATCAACCACGTCCGACTGATGGATCGGTTGTCTTTTGCGGGGATCTTTTGAATCTATGCCGGGCATTACGGGATTTAATAGGAATGTGCGGCTGCGGCGGTACGGTTGATGCGACACGGCGGCGTCCGGGCCGCTCCATCGAGGGCCAATCGCCTTTAATGAGAAATCGATAAGCGTTAATTTCGCAGATGGCACGTGCGACCGTCGCCGGGCGAATCCGCTTTTAATTTTTCGGACCGTTGTGCACACGCGAGCGGAGGGATCGAACGTCAACCCGAGTATTTGGTTGGTACACTGGAAGTAGTGTTCATTGATTGATTTTATCTATTGGTGTCTTCACAGGGTGAAGCCCTAATATTCGAAAGAGGTGTTCAAGGGCAAAAGTGAATAATTATTATTATTTGATATTTTATTTTGAGTAGGTCTTGCATTCTAAACCAAACTCACATTAGTGATTATTAATTGTTACATTTATTTTGACGTTTGTGATTTAAACGCTTAATTTATAACTGTGGCACATTTACTCTTCGAGAATATGCTGATATTATTCTTATTTATGGGTATTGTAACGGTAGAGCTAATCTTGCAGTTGCTGAATATCGAAGTCGCTTCCCGAAGAGAAGAGTAACAGATAGAAATGTATTCCAGGCGGTTTTCAACAATGCAGGTGAAACTGGAATGTTTCCCAATGTGAGAATTACATCTGAAAGGCAAGTTGGTTCTGGTCTAGCAGTAGAAGAAGAAATTCTAAATGTGGTTGCCCAGCTGTAAGTACAAGGCGCATTGTAACCCCATAAATAGCTAAGTCAATAATTATCTAAAACTAAACTAAAGTAAAAAATCAAGATAAATAGTGCTATTGTAGAACATAAGAAAGTCTGCAATGTTAAAATGACTATGAAATCCTGAATTTTAAGAAAAACATTAACTCTACATAAATATTATTATTGATTGTACAGTTAGTGCATTACCGCAATTAAAGTTGACAAGAATGAAACAAATAGTTTTGCTAATTATATCATTTTTTATTAGATTTTAGACATTTTTGTTAAATCAATGATCACATTTAACTTAACAGCTATATGTTACTTTGTAGAATTTTTCTGAGCACAGATTCATTTATATAGTGGGATTGTTAGTAATATCAATAAAACAACTTACGTTTGCTTTTCTTAAGTACCTTTCGAATATTTTATTATCCTTCTTTAGAGAACTTCGTTGTTATTAAAATACTAAAACACACAATTAAAGCATAAGTAATTTAAAAAGAGAAAAAACATAAGTACCGTATGCATTTACATTAAAAAAAATGTATTAAGATTTTTTTAATTCTTCAGAATTGCACAAAGTTTTGTTCATATTAAGCTTTCCATCATCATCATAATCATCGTCATCATCATCATGCTCTTCATAATCATCATCCCCTTCATCAGCGTCCTCTTCATCATCATCCTCATCATCCTCACCCTCATCATCATCATCCTCATCAACCTCACCCTCATCATCATCATCATCATCATCATCTGCATCATCACTATTTACAATTTCACTATCATATCAGCGTCATCATCATCATTATCTATATCTTGTACGTCTTCTACATTATCATATCTAACATCATCAATATCTACATAATCGTCATCTACATCGTCATCGCCATCTACATCACCATCTACATCAGAGCTGTTTCACTTCAAGTTTTGAAGGCCGCATTCTCAACAGGAAAGTAAGTGGCTGATTTAATTTTCTTAAAATCGTTGCATAGGTAATTATCATCATCGTTTTCGTCAGCATCTGTATCACCATCATCATCTACATCATTTATATTATGTACATCATCAACGTTGACTCAGATATTTCAATTCTGCAGTGTACAAGACGGTATTTGTCCTACAAAACTATAAACGTTTCCACAGTGCTATAAAAGCCTAACTTATTTAAACTTTGCTCTGGCTAAAGCATCACCCGGATCTCAATAAGCGATCCCGTACAGGGTATCGTCGAGGCGTGCTAAGGCGGGCCTTTCAGCGCCGCAGTGCTTTACAACCGGAGTTTCGTGCTCGGAACTAGACAGCTGTCTTATCAACGAATGGGTTTTATGACGGTCCTGAGGTCCAACTTAATTATGAGTCGTCTTGCAGTAAAAACTCGGGTTTTTAAAATAAAAGTGACGCCGCAGGGTTGTTAAACGCTTATGATGGAGACACTGCGGGTAGTTTCTTGTACGGTGGTTGGCCGATCATCCCCAGGAAATATTTTAATGGAATGTTCTCAAGTTTTTGACTTCTATGTCATTTGTTGGATATGCTGCCAGAAATAAGTTCGTCTCTTCAAAAGAAATATTGACCACGTGGAAATTAAGTCTTCATTAAGCAATAGGTACACAAGATTTTGGTTGGTCTTTTTCAATTAACTAACCTTAGTCACTAGGTCATCGTTGTACTGTTTACGCTTTTATAGAAAGGATATTTCCCAAACAAAATATAGTGCCTTTTCGTGTGAACTGAAGTGATGTCAGGCTTCAAAAGTGGCCACAGGATTTCTTCAGCCATGGAACAGAAGGACTGCCAGATCATCATGAAGAACTTATGTATCTACCGATAGTAAGAATAACTCCTCAGACATTTTATACAGGGTGACTAAGAACTTATCTAAACATTTTTTTTTATGTACAAGGGACTGTTACAAATACAAATTTGTAAAGAAATTCAAAAAGGAAAGTTCGAAAATTATTTAAAATGCACTGCACTGCATGGCATTGAAAACTTGTCCACTGTAAAACCTAACAAGGCAAAGCATGTAATGGGCGAGCGAACAAAATATTCTCAAAGAAAGAAATAAATAATATTTTATAACACCTATTTTATAGTAAATTCAGTTTTTGCTGCTAATAGAATTGATTTGTGGTTTTAATTAATAAAATAGTTTGACATACCTGATGTTACAATGACAACATTGGGCTCATCTTACCCAGTTTCTACAAATTAACACAAGTGTTTCTGCTTCAATCCCTTGGTATTAATGCTAATTGAGCTTCGTATATGAAACGCCACACTGTTGCAATACGCCGTGGACGCCCTGGACCTCCATCTCTTCCACGTTGTAAATTTCCAGTGTCACGCCCGCGTTGCAGTACACTTGCACTCATTGCACGCCGCGGTAAAAGTAGCTACATTTGGCACATATTTACCGGAAAATCTGCTAAAAGTATTTTCACTTCACCATAGTACCATTGACACTAATGTAATCACTCGCGAAATTAATACCTACTATAAGTAATTGGATTTCAATATTCGCAATCACCTGACTAGAAAGCACAGCGACCCAGCGATGTAAAAGTTCTAACTAAAACTACTATAACTTCAATAATTTTGTTATCGAAAACTAGAACTTTTCATGACGCATCCATTCCCAATTCTTTTTAGAAAAGTTGTGATTCACTGTATCGTTTATTGATATTGTTTAATATACTTGAAAATTTGAAAAATTTTATGGTCACTTGAACACAAAGCTTTTACCAGTAGCTTCCCTTGGAAGAGAGAAAAGGGGTCATTGAAATAAATCAAAATAAAGGAAAACTGAAATTTATTAATTTTTATCGTAGTGGGATATTTTTACATTTTAAATCATTCTTTCTGGTTTGTATACAGTGTGTTTTTTAACATACTGGGAGTAGGTTTGTTTTAGTTAAATGCTTTATTTAACAAAGTCGAGCGGATCGTAAACTTTAACACCCAGTGTATCGTCACTTATTGAAATTGAGCTTCTGTCATTTCAGGATATACTTATTGTTAAGGGAGTGATTGTCGTTTCGGAATAAATAGTATATAATAATAATAATATCTCTACCCCTCATTCTAATCACGAGGATTAGCCCAGAAGTCGAAGACTTGTGCAGGAGAGGGGACGGCATATTATTATTAAGCAGGCCGCGTTTTCGCCCAGGAACGACTTACGTTGGTAGGCCCTATGGCCCATATGGCTTATATACGGTCTACCGGCTGCGGGGGTCGAACCACACAGCGATCTAGTCACCTCGATTCAAGTACTGACGCCTTAAACCGCGCTACAACTGACCGAAATGCCTGCTCGAATTTTTTAACTTCGTTGTTTATCAAAAAACTCAGTTGGCAGTGTAGAAAAACGGTGATGATTCTAGCGGGGAACGCGAGTAGAAAAAGCGGGTGTCAAATTCCCCGAGGGCGTATATCAGAGTCGCAACTTAGGGCCAGATTCAATAATACGTATGTAAACGACACCCGCCGTTGCCAAAAACACAAGCCGGGAAGCGGCGTAACCTCCCTAATTGCCTCGGGGGCAAAAACCGCCGGCGCCGCTGCATAATGCGAGCCGGCAAGGGATTCAACTCGGGCAGAACACATTCCGGTAATTCATAAGAACGATCCAGAGGCAACTTTGTCATCCTTTTGACTTTAAGTACCTATACTTAGACACAATGCTCGGGACGCGGGATGAATTATTAAGTTCCTTCCTCTCAGCCGTGTAATTGTCTTACACTCCATAATAACCCACGTATACGACACTAACTGCTCATTCATAATTCAACCTCGGTAAGTGTATTTAACCGATGAACTCCCTTTGTTTTGCAATAATTACAGCGCCGAATTATACAGTCTCCTCTGTATCCTTTCGCTCTGATTTGCGGATCGAGGATTTGTCTCAAGAATTGAATAAATGGAATGGAGTCTTCGAAATAAATTCTTCTCTATTGAATTCAAAACACGCGTAAACATTTAGTTCTTCTAGTCTCATGATGGATAGATTGCAGTCTCAGTAAATCTTGTTTCTTTCGATTGCATTCAAAGCATGAGTTAATACTCAGTTCTTTCAGTCTCATGATGGATAGATTGCAGTCTCCTAAATCAACTTTTATCTATTGTTTTAAAAAATGAGTAAAAACACAGTTCTTCTAGGCTCACGATGGATACAGACTTATTAGTAAATAATATTCCTTCCTATTGCATCCAAATATATATCAAAACTCAGTTCCTATAGTGTCATAATTGATAGATTTTAGTCTCATAAATGAATCCTTCTTTATTTTACTTAAAAATAAGTAAATGTGTAGTTCCTCTAGTCTCATGATGGATAGATTGCAGTCTTCTTAGTAAATCCTGTTCATTTTCATTGCATTCAAAACATGAGTTAATACTCAGTTATTTAAGTCTCATGATAGATAGATTGCAGTCTCCCAAATTAACCCTTATCTATTGTATTAAAAAATGAGTAAAAACGCAGTTCTACACTCACGATGGAGTTCTTAGTAAATAACATTCCTTTCTATTGCATTCAAAACATGCTTCAAAACTCAATTGCTCTAGTCTCATGATGGCTAGATAGCAGTCTTGCAAATCCTTCTTTATTGTATTCAAAAATGAGTAAATACGTAGTTCCTCTGGTCTTGTGATAGACAGATTACAGTCTTTTTAGTAAATCTTGTACCTTTTCATTTTATTTAAAACGTGAATTGAAACTCAATTCCTTTGGTCTCATGATGGATAGATTGCAGTTTCCTAAATGAACCCTCCTCTATTGTGTTGAGTAAAAACGCAATTCTTTTAGTCACACGATGGATTTTAGTCAATTATATTCCTTTTTATTGTATCAAAACATGCGTTAAAACTCAGTTCCTCTAGTCTCATGATGAATAGATTACAGTCTTCTTAGTAAATCTTGTTTCTTTCCATTGCATCGAAAATATGAGTTAAAACTCAGTTCCTCTAGTCTCATGATGGATAGATTGCTGTCTCATAAATTAATCCTCCTTTATTGTTTCAAAAATGAGTAAACACGTAGTTTCTGTAGCCTCATGATGGATAGATTTTTTCCTAGTAAATCTTGTTCCTTCCAATGCATTCCAAATATGAGTTAAAACTCAGTTCCTCTAGTATACCAATGGACAGATTGCAATCTCCTAAATGAATCATTATCTATTGTATTCAAGAATGATGTATGAATGAATGAATGAATGATGACAGTTACTATAGTCTTTTGATGGATAAATTTCATCTAAATACGTGATAATTTTAGTTAATAATCGAAGTATGAATCAAGTAGTTTATTCTGAACTTTCCAAAGATAAATTAATGTAGCATACCTAGGATTCAGTTCGAGTAATAATTTTAGACGACACAAGCATAGTGGCATCTCAATAGTTGACTGAACTATACGCTTTCGAGGATACCAATCCTACAAAAGACAAGATAAACAAAAACGCTGACGGTGCAGTTTGAACAGCGCAAATATTTGCTACGGCTTGAAAAATTCACAAAAACAATCGCTGGAAAATATATTTTTGCAGTCTGATATACGAATGGTTCGACAATTCACGTCTTCGACTCTGGATACATCTGCTAGCAAGAATGGCTTATTTCCTGCTAAAGGACAAAAACACACTCATAACTATTGTATTCACATTGAACTTAAATTTCTTCAAAACCGCTGTAGACATTATAATGAAACTTTAAAGGTGTCGATAGCTATAAAAGGCGCATGTTTTGTAATGCAACGTGATTTTTTAGTCTTAATCTATAACGGGTTTGAAGAAATTTAAGTTTGTGTCTTTTTTTTTCATTAAATTTTAACACGCTGTATCACAGTAGCGAAGCCTTTTTGGGCTATAGTTTATTTAGCAAACTAGTATTATTTTTCGATGTAGAATTTATGGTTAACGTATGGCCGTTTACTTTCGAGACACCCTGTATATATTCAACTCAATATTCTAGGGTATATCATGCAGTATTTTCCCTAAAAAACCGACTTCCACTACTGTTATAGGGTATACCAAGTATTGTATTGTAGGCCTAAGCAAAATTTCACATAAACATCATTGTAAAAACTGACACAATACAGAAAAGACAACACAGTTTGATCCCACTTGTACCTACTCTAATTTAAATGAAATTACTTACGTTACGCAGATAACGTTAATAACAAGACCGTATCCTGTTATACTTCCCCTAAACTGAACAATTACACTCAGTTGATGTTCCTTATTTTATGATCTCCAGTCTAACTGGCAAAACAACGCTACTTCCTTGTAATAACTGTAGGTGATATTAAACTTAGGACGGTATTCCTCATTTTATTTCAGTTACGACGTAGACAACAGCTGTGTCGCGATAGGGTTGCTTATAATGGCGGTTTGACAACAAAACATCAAGGATATGTGAGGGGTTTGATAAGTCGGATCGCTACAAAAGAGGGATTGTTGTTATCATCAGATTATCCAAAGAGACAAGAGCGTTTTATACAAGTGTAGGAATCCACTTAGTTCAATATTATTTTGTTATATCTGTACTGCTGAATGAATAACACCCTGTATAGAATATTATACGCATTAGCTAGAGGGGAAACTGGAAATGAAGAAATAAGAAATAACACGGGAACGCTGAGCGAGATTCGGTGGGTAGTTAGTTGGGTTTTAAGACTTCGGCAGGGTGGCTGGAAGACAGTGAATGGTGATAAGTGGTGCATCTGTTCTAATTTTACAGGTCAATAACTTATTTTTGTATATTGTATTTAAAGATTGAATGTCATTGTGTTCCTTTTATTATTTTATTGTCTGTTCAATATTTTATTACAGTTTCATCATATTTTATTATAATTTTGAGGTAAAACAATACTTGTTGATTTATTGTTGAAATTATATGTATAACTTTAGTTGGAGTCGAAGTTATGCTGCTGTAAATGGTATTGTAAGTTATTATTAATCATCTATGACTACTACTTTATTACTTGCATTAGCGGTTTGCTTGTCAGATGTTTGTAAGAGCCTTGGTGATTCTATTAATATTTTCTCCCGTGACTGAACAAACATCCGATAAAACATATGATGCATGAGATATGGTTTGAGATATTTGTTCAACTAGCTAGGTAGCCTTCCGTATGGGACCTCAGTACCTTCTGACGCAAGTCGGCTAACTAACCAAAACACTCTTCAGTGTTGTATGTAGAATTATGATTATATTACCGTGTATTCAAGTACTGAAGTAGATATACATTTTTATTATTGTCATCATTATTATTACCATTGCAATAGCGACAGCGACTCTTTGAATTGTGATCGGGGTTTTCTCTGTCGTGCTCTTTTCCCCCGTGAATTCAAGGCTGAGTACGGCACTGATAGGTGGTTAGGTAGGCTATTACACCATTGACAGGAAACTAATAAACGAGGTGTATTTAGTAATTTGCTTTGTTTTATTTAAAACTACTCAAATCTCCCTAATTTCGTAAATATGTAGCACATTCGAGGTAAGTTAATAAATAATATAAATAAACACAACGTAGGTAAATCTTCTCGATTATTGGCCAAATACTTGATCTTTCAACAATGTTGAACGAACCCAGGTACGTTACACAAGGAAGTGTTTTAAGTGCATGCCATAAATTAAGGATGTGATTTTTTCCAACAGAGGGCGTTGAAGTTTTTGAAGCATCATATTGTCAAATCACACAGAATAACAAATCTTAAGTCACACTTCATAACACATAAAAAAACTTCAGACCATTCACAACTGTCAAATAAATCTCTGACGTTTCTTCAAAAAACGTCAAAATAAAGCTCTTCATAAATTTACACATAATCAAGAAGTTATTTATCTAATAAGCTTGTAAGCTTCCGTAACAATATCTTTCCAATTATATCTGTTTGTTGTAAGTCTGTAAGTTGTTTCACGAAACATAGGGAAACGATGTAAGAAAGCATAGAAGATAAATTTGCTAGATAGTAGCAGCAAAGTTATTTAAATATTATGCATTTTGCGAAAGCGCTTGAATGAATTCAAAACATCAGCGAAACGTAAACAGCGCGCAATCATCTGTGGAAACAGATCGGGTTCCTAGCCGAACAACGGCGAGACATGCATTTTCTAGGGTCTGAGGCGAACAAAACGAAAAAAGTGGGCGAATTCCCGAGCTGCGCCCCACTTTTTATCGCTGTACCTAGCATTCCTGGTATAATGACCCGAATATTTGGCGACGAGGCAGGCGTGAAATTACATTTGACAATTGCTTTCGGCGGCGGCGGCCACAAGACGTCGCAGGCAGCCGCGGCGTTCCACTCGAAACGCGATTAGGGCGATATGGCTCTCCTAAGACTGCGAGGGGGCTTTCCATGCAGATATGGGGGTCTGGGGACTGCCTTGGAATGAATTTCAATCGTATTGCTATTCTTTTAGAGGTTAGCCATGCAGCTAGCCCCTGTTTTTAGTCTAAGAGATCGTAGTAAGCGATCTGTACTAATTAAAGACAAATTAAGCTTTGTAAATTATGGTTATTAGTAATTTCAACAATGTGTTCATTTACGGAACATTCGTATTTTGTTCTTATTATTATTCTTTAACGAGATTTTACTTTAGAAAACTCCGTTCCTCTGTGTTGTTTCCACTGTTTTCTCCTTAGGAAAGTTATTAATTTTATTATATACCTATGAGAATTGGTTTTAAACAAAAATCGTCCTTGACTCTCTATCTTATGTTTGTTCCTCTTGTAAATTATTTTCTTTACGAGAATTATTCTAAGCAGATACGATCATGTCTTACCTTCCATTTATTCCTTAGGCAACATTTTCTACCTTATCGTCAATTAAAACTGTTTTACCTTTAGTTTGTTTCTTAGGATAACTTTTCCATGCTGTTCTCAATTTCAATTTCTATGGGAATTTGTTCTAAAATCAAAACAGTTTTTTATGCTATGTAGAATTTGTCTTAAGCAAAAGTAGTCCACCTTTTGTTTTTAACCTACCTTGACCAAAATTCTAGTCATTACGGGAATTTGTTCTAAAACAGAAACGATCTTTTATGTTCTGTCTAAGGTTTATTTTTTTGTAAAAGCTTTATCTAGATCTCAATTTTATTCTTTACGAGAATTTGTGCTAAGCAAAAACGTGCCTTTAATTTGTTTCTTAGGAAAAGTTTCCTATGATTTTCTTAATTCTGTTCTTTATGGGAATTTGTTCTAAAATAAAAACGGTTTCTCATGTTCCCTCCGAGATTTATTCTTTAGAGACACCTTATCTTGATCATCAATGTTATCGTTTACGAGAATTTGTTCTAAGAAAAAATAGTATGCCCTTTGTTTGCTGTTCTCAATTTCGTTCTTTGCGGGAATTTGTTCTAAAACAAAAACCTCTTTTCTGTTATGTCCAAGGTTTGTTCCATAAAGAATCTTTACTTTGATTTCAATGTAATTCTTTACGAGAATTTGTTCTCAATAGGAATGTTCTGCTCCTAGTTTGTTTTGGAAGAATCCGTCTTCATATCTTCAATTTTATTCGATAACGCCGTTTCTCTGTGTTCTTCCTCCGGTTTGTTCTCCAATACAACTTTTATAGTTTGTTCTCAATTTTATTATTTGCGAGAATTTGTTGCTTTTCTAACTTTCTTAACTTCAATTTTATTCTTATATGGTATGACTGTTAGGTTTGTTCCTTTTGTTTTTAATTTTAGTCTTCACAAGAATTTGTTTTAAGAAAAAATGTTCTGTACTTAGTATTTTTAAGAAAACGTTTCAACCTTTTGCTCAGTTTTATTTACTAAAATTTATTCTAGATAAGAGATATTCCTGAAGCAAAGTTGTCTATCTTGTTCTTTGTTCTGTCCTTGGTTGATTCATTAGCGAAAGGTCGGCATCTCGACTACCATTTTTACAAGAACATTCCTAGAAATATGTTCGACTATCGAAGATTTTTTTACTAATACCATTCTTTTTGCTCATTGACGAGCTGCAGGACTAACAGATCATGCAGATGCGAGCGGTTGCGAACGCGTAGCTTATTCTTTTGTGTTTTTCAGCAAACAAAACGATTCCTCGGCCCAATCTCTCAAGAATGAATGAAACGAGCAACAGATGTCCTATACCCGGAGCCCTATCGCAACAATGGGATATATGTATATTACAGAAGTATCAGGAAGTACGCCCGAGCGATTAGCAAAAAACCCGCGCGATGAAAAATGATCCCGCAGTCGCCAGATAGTGGCAACGGGGATTATTCTTATTCAGTCCCACTTAATGGGCGAGTTTAAATGTCTAGGAAGCAATCTGGAGTGTCGTTGTTTTAAAGTAGTAATCTAGACGAGTCGTTTTGCTCTGAACTAGAATTACAGTCGCGCTACGTTCTCCAGGGCCATTCGGAGGGAGGTCGGAGATAAATTTTACTTCAGAGGAGAACGGTCGAAATGGTCGATTTTGTTGGCTGTTCACGATATTAGACTTGGTAAATTACCTAAGCTATCCCGTTTAAAAGTAGCGCGGCGGAATAGCCTTTACTAGTATAATAATCGTTACTAGTCTGAAAACAAACGCCGTTCAGTTAAAATGTTTTCTAAAACGTGTAAAATATTAGTAGAGGAGCAGGGTCTTATCCTTAACCGAAATTCAGTCATAATGTCGTTAAACTTAACCGCGTCTTCCGAAGGCGTAATAAAGACAGAACATCTAAAAAAATTACTGGCTCTTAAACAGAAGCAAATCAACTCAAAATTCCCGGTAACACGGTGGTCCTAGTACGCAACAAACTTTTTGATGACGCAGCCATAAAGCGTTCGAGCGTTGAAGCGAAATACCGTTGCTACATCAGGGCCACATACGTACATAATGTTATTCTTTAATACTTCAGGGTGCAGTAAAGACTACGTTAGTGACCAAATAATACGGTCGATCAAGATTCATTCTTATACGGGCATCGGATACGAGGCGTGCCGACTTGTTTGGCAACATGGCATCAGTGTTAATTTGGGACCTGTGAAAGAATCGAGGCCGCGAGCGGCCAGTAACTAGCTGAAAAGGATTTTGACTAATGATTTAGAAATATTTCTTGTTCGACGTAAATATATATTTAACTTTTTATTGATTGCGTATTTATACTCATTTTTTCCTATCTTTACTTAAAATTAAAGACATAGTGACTGAATTATTCTGCAATGGAAAGTTCATATTTACCATTGGTTTTGAGTAAATAATACAGTCCATTTGTAGTGGGAGCATTTCAAATCCCTACTCGATAAAATCAAAGATGAAGCGACGAATCATCGCAAAGTAGGGAATTGATATTAGGTTGGTGAACAAGGTGAAGGGAAATTTTAGATTATGACAAAAAATTGTCCTACTGTACAAAAATGTACAGCTGTTGTGCAGATATCTCTTTGACACTGCTATAGTGAACTGACGGATAAAACAATTGAGTCTGGTACTGAAAATTAATGGTATACTGTCGTCAATTGTGTTTATGCATCTAATACAATAGTAATGCAATAGTGTGAGTGTAATTACAATAAGAAACGAAACATCATAAATCAGCGCCTAAAACCGCTGCATCTGGGATCGTTCCAAAGACAATATTTATTTACAAAGTTGAAATTTTGTGTTTTCTCATTCAGAAAAAGTTGATATGTTGCTAATTTACGACGAGTCACAAAAAAAATCAAGAAGAGCTGTAGAGTTATATCGAGAAAGGTATCCAGAGTACCTTATTCTTGATCATAGAACCTAAATTTCCTTCACGAAGAACTTCCTGCACTTCTGAAAAATGTGCCTTTGCAGCTAAGATTTCAGCACGACGGAGCTCCACCCCACAAGGCCAGGACTGTGCAGCAATATTTAGATATCACTTTCCCAGAAAAATGGATTGGATTAATAGACCGATTCTGTGGCCCGGAAAGTCACCGGATCTAACACCCCTCGAATTATTTACGGGGGATTTTGAAAAATAAGGTTTACAAAACACCTTCTCAAGACATTAATCATTTGAAGGAGAAAAGTCATAAACGTTTGTAATGACGGCGAAATGTTAATAAACACAGCTCACAAAGAAGTCAGGCGAAGATTGGATATGTGTCTTGATATGAGAGGAGGTCGTATACAGATTAAATTGTAATGTGTATATAGTATGAGGGCGTTTGCCTCATTTTGTAAGTTTAGTTAGTGTTATCATCACCATTTGTTTGAACTGTATTAAAGAATTATCGAGTTTAAACCTTTTATTTATTCATTCAATTATTGTCCAACGACTTCTTTCATCCTTCCACCGCTAATGTGATAACAGGAAAAAAATATAATTATTGATAACGTCATCAGATCCCAAAGATGTCCCAAATTTTATTTAAATTTTTTGTATCCTTACATTATTTCCATACCATAGTACGAGTTTGAGACACCCTGTACTACGACTGGCAATTGTAAATCCAAGCAAAGCAGTTTCTAAATTCATCACTTACTCAACAGACTTTAAATCAAGATGAAATTTGATCCTGAAGGCGTCATTAGTTATTATTTACAGCGTGACGGATCGACCGCCACTCGATGCTTCCCTCCAATCTGCGGATGGATTCGCAGGACGGCGCAGCGATCCTCCATCCGTCTTTCTCTTTGTCCGGACACGGCCGCTGGAGCTCACATTGTTCTTAATTTGATTAAAATTCCACTCAAAGCGCTGCCTTATTGTTCTTTCCCCTACACCTACTTGACATGTAGTCATCAATAATCCCTCGTACGCTCCTCAGGCTTCTATTAACTTATAGCGGTGGCAAACGGGCCAAAGTGGCAATTCTTTTCGGATAGTTCTGCTTTTGTGCTGTCTGCCTTTGAAGTATCGTAAATAAGCATCCATTTCGTCCTTGAAAATCATTACATTCTGGTGTTTTGTTGGGAAGTAGGATCTACCTTTGTGGATCATTTACTCGACAATATTTTAATGCTGGATCCTACGTTGGCCTTTTGTCTGATCCACCATAAACAAACGATGACTTATCCGCCATTGACAGATGTAAAGAAACTGAATATGTCTTACGTTTTAGTCATGTGAATATACACGGTTAACTATGAGTAAGTACAAATATTTTAAGAGGGGATAGAAAACAATATGAATTAACAGAATTTCCTTTCAAAAAATTTCCAAACTTATTTATAAAGCGAAAAAATTTTTTTTTCGATGTTATATTAAATCCTTATTTAACGCCGCCAATGCGAGAATCAGAGTATGCAACCACCAAGCAACCGTCATGCAACATTCGGTCACAGTCGGCAGTCGGTCCAGTCGAGTCGGTTCGCTGTCATGTTATAATTTAATTCCTGTGTTTACGTTGTAGTTTTGTGTTCTTCTTCAGTTTTTAGTGCTTTATTTTAATTTTAAACGTTTTATAGTTAATAAATAAAGGAATATGTGTCGGGTACAGATATTTTCCCACAATATAGTTCGCCGGTTTGTGTTTCTAGGTTATGGGACAAGACTGCCGCGGGTGTTAAACGTTTTCTGTTGTCTATTAGAACATACCTACTCATCCCTTTCTTCGATGTTGTTATAATACATAGGCATCTGTCTAACTGTACCTACGGGAAGTGTGTTTATCGCTAGTGAGTGAAAATGTAGTTTTACCAGTTTGTAACCAAATAATGAAAAACGAATGCAAAATACTGGAGCTAACTGGATTAACTGTTACCTACCTATCAGGTATTATTACTAATAAGAATGTCAATTTTTGTCGTTTCTGCATTTAAAAACACTACAAACGACCGCATGGTAGTTGTTGATACTCATCATATGCGCCGACTTTCCGTAGGAAAAAAGGGTTTTGCCCCAGTATTTAAATATCGAGCTAAAATTCTGAAATAACTTTTTTATTGTCTTTTAGGGCTCCCTGAGCACGTGGTTAAAATTATTTTACTTAGCCATAGTTAACCCTGTATAGAGAGCAATATACTAATTCAGATGGACCACTGTCTAAATTTAAAACGCAAGAGAAGTTAGATAGTAAAATTTTATAAATGCCTCAAATAACGTTCTACATCAACTAAGGGGTAGGAGTAAATACCGAACATGTTGTTTGGAATAGGAAGGAAGCGCTAAATATATAAATTTTAAAAAATGTAAATTTGCTTTACCGTGGATTGTCTAAACGCCATTTATACATTCTGGTAGCTTCGTAGAAGAGTATAATTGATTCTTATTTAAACATACTTATGTATTTTTAATTAAACTTATATTAAAAAAGTTATCACAAACAATGTTGCATTTTGCAATGCTGAAGAGTGTAACGTTTTCCTTTCGTCGCTCTTCATTGTTCTACACCACATTTTTTGGTACGGCGAAATATTTTCTATTAGGTGCTCTATGATGTATTCGTATGTATGTTTTCAATATTAATGACACACTTTAAAACGAATTTGGCTATTTATTTAGAACTGCTGACGTATTGATAATGAAATCTACTTTCAATATTCAACATTAGTACTTAGTTGTTCCATTTATCAATAGAGATCCAATGAAATTTCTACTCAGAACTTCCAGTTGTTTAAAA
The DNA here is from genome assembly GCA_025584915.1 of Monochamus saltuarius. Classification (NCBI taxonomy): domain Eukaryota; kingdom Metazoa; phylum Arthropoda; class Insecta; order Coleoptera; family Cerambycidae; genus Monochamus; species Monochamus saltuarius. The sequence goes on along the minus strand of CM046728.1, from coordinate 3,066,720 downwards.
ACTGATTGAGGTAGTGTCATTATTATTGCAAACGATAGTACATAATGGCAAAATGCAATATTTCTCCCATTTGCTCGGTGATATGCAGTACCGAAGAATTCGGATCCTTGATAAGTTCTATTGTGGATGATGTAAATTATGATTTCAACAAAAATGCCTTGCGTGAACCCGAAATTCTGTTCCATCCTCAAAATATCCTAGTCCTTCTTCGCACTTTTGCGGGAAAGTTAAATTTTTAATCGAGTTGTAGACTTCCAGAACACGAAAACGAACACAAAGGCGTCTGCACCCACCCCACGGCTCCTTCTTACAAACCGACTGCTAACTTTTTCCGCCGTGTAAACGTGCGAATCTGCAATTCCGCAAACTTACAGGCGTTGGCGTGCATCCCGGGCCAATCTGGAGCGGCGCTGGCGGCTCCAATATCGGCGAAATAATCCTTACGTATAAATTTGCATGGCTTGGAACAACAGGCTGGAAGCGTTGACTCTATGAATATCCCAGCAAGCGCTGACTGCGCGACAACGTAACTCAGCATCGCCACCTGCTACGCTGCCGCTGCAAATATATATTTTATGGCAGGAGTTGCAACCGGTTGCAGGCTGCAGCCAATAATTGAGGACCTTAGTGGAATAACGTTGCCGCTGATATTTATTTAGCAGCGCACGTGAAATACGCTGGAAGAGATCGAACAGAAATGGGTTCTATAAAATAGTTTATACATTGTGCTCAGAAGATACAAAAAAAAATACATAAAATTTTAGACACACGGTGTTAAATGTTTATTCAATACAATTAAGAATAGTAAGACTATACAGTGCCTTCATAAATGATTACAAGCCACGTGACCAGGACTGTGATTCTCGAAGAACAACTCTTATGCAAATAAATTTCTTGTCTCTCTCAATTACCGTAGTGAGGAAAAGGATATTCGCATATGAATTGCTCTGCGATTGATTTGAGAAGAAGTATTTTTGACTGTATGAGAAAGGTATTTTAAGCTAATATAAATCAAATTTCCTACAATTCCTATCAATGAAGTCATGTGTATGCTCTCTGATACCAAACATCTAGGTATGCTAATGAACAATTCCACAGACAAAGCTGTATTCAATAATTATCTAAAAAAATTAATCTAGCTAAATTTACTAACCTGGTTTAATGAAAACACTCTATAAATATCTAAGTTCACTCTTGAAAATATGGGAGCTATATTTATAGTGTTTTCATTAAACCAGGTTAGTAAATTTAGCTAGATTTAGATAATTATTGAATAGAGCTTTGTCTGTGGAATTGTTCATTAGCATACCTAGATGTTTGGTATCAGAGAGCATACATATGACTTCATTGATAGGAATTGTAGGAGATTTGATATATATTAGCTTAAAATACCTATCTAATGCAGTAAAAAATGTTACAAAAGCTATTAGTAAAGAATATATGGGTAGATGTGGTGGGTGTAATTCAACGCTGGTTGGGGCTTTAGTCCACAGAGTAGTTAGTTTCACACAATATTGGTAATACATAAAAATATATAAAAAAGATGCTAAGTAATTAACTAATTTCAGTTCTACAGCATCATGAATCACGTTTCTAGAGACAGAGAAGATAAAATTTTGAAGTTCTTGTTAAAAAGTGGTTGCAAATGTCAAGGCTTGAATTTTATCCGTTAATAGAGCATATAACTTCAAACCAAGGTAAGTATACCTTTCTTGTCATATTCTTTTAAAGCTTACGGTGAGCGCTCGATCCAAAGGGATATAGTTTTCGCTCAGTAACTCCTCAACGAAAAATGATAAAAATATGCGGTTTTTTTAATAGACTATAAATATTATTTTACGTCGACGCTGTGTTTTAAAATTTCAAAACACAGCGTCGACGTAAAATAATATTTATAGTCTATTAAAAAAAACGCATATTTTTATCATTATCCGTTAAGGAGTTACTGAGCGAAAACTATGGGTTTGTTCCAACACAGCAAGAATCGATTCCGAACCGTCCAGAATTAGTCAGTCAGTTCAGTTGTTAATGTACTCTCGGCGAATGCGACGTAAGACGGTGTTGGTCAAACATTTCTCACGGTACTGAACCAGTTCTCGACGGTTGTTGGAACAGACCTTATATATCGTTTGATAGAGCGCTCACCGTAAGCCTTAATCCTTTTTTGAGTTACAAATATTTTGTTTTTGTTTCTTGTATCATATGTATATTCCGGTATTATTAGTTTATTTTTATTTTGTGTTGATATATAGTTAGTAAGTAAAAAAACAGCTGTCGCAGGTCCATCAAGCACGCTTCATCAAAAAGGTCATTAGAAGAGTAAGTACGCATATTTTTCAACATAATTTTAATCATTGTTTTTTGTACTATTTCAAGATTCCTTAAAATACTTTTGCTTACATTTTCCCAAACTACAATTCCATAAATTAGATGCGATTGCACTAATAACGTTTAAATTATTTTCAGTGAATTGGGGTCAAGTATATCCCTCAACACTTTAAACTTATGAAATAAAAATTTAACTTTCTTAGAAACATCGATAGAAACTGAAAAGTAGGTAAGGAGCGAACATCAACATAATTATGCCAAAATCGTGTTTTATCGTAACATCGAGTTAAACCACTGAAATATTATAGCTAGATCTTTTTCAGCCTTTCTTTTAACAGTTTCCCAGTCACTGTAAAAAATGCAAGTATCATCAGCATATGCTATGATATCCCCCGAAGTCTCTAAACAAAATAAATCATTTAGATATAAATTCAACAATATAGACCCCAGAACGGAGCCCTGGGACACTCCGTACTTAATCAGTTGTAATTCACAGGTGAACAGATAATCTAACTGTGCATAGCGACAAACTGTAAATGAACTGTGTTGTACAGTAGCAAAGCTTGTATTTTAGACAGTAGATATGTGTAAAGGTTTTACTTACCTTAACGTGCATACTTATTTAGCATAGATAAAGAGAATAGCTATATCATAGTTCCAAAAAGTAAATTTTAGGTATTGGAAGTCTACAAGCATTATTGAAATTAGTACGCGGTGTAGAACTAACTACATCTATCGGCCGTTCGCTACTCCATGCCGGACTGAAAATGTCACAGGCACGAAGCGTTCTACATGCAGTAGACACCATTGAAAGCTGTCGACCTTTATCGCGATCGGCGAGAAACGATATTTTGCAAACACGGAATTCCAGGAAACAACTACTCTGCGGGCTAATGCCCCGACCAGCATTGAATTACACCTGGAAAACCTATAGCAACAGCTAGAGTCAGCTAGAGATACCTCACCTATGGCATACTGATGAGAGCTAATAAGCTCGAAACCGGTATATGTCTGGTGGGCGTCTGACGAATGACTCTAGCTGTTGCTATAGGTTTTCCAGGTGTAATTCAATGCTGGTCGGGGCATTAGCCCGCAGAGTAGTTGTTTCCTGGAATTCCGTGTTTGCATTATTGAAATTATTTTTGTCAACACATCACTTGTCACTTCTTTCTGACAACATAATCTGTCATAGTTCATATTCTTGAAATGCCATTCAACAATTTTTTTTTACACTTACTTACTGTTTCTCATAATCCCAATAAATGGCAGCTTCAGATGGGGAGATATAGGAGGCCAAAGCTAAAGCCATTGTTTCTCCTAAAGTAATAACTTAATATATCGAAATACTTACTGCTAGCAGGTGTTATAAAACATTTGATTTGACAGTCATCTTATCATCTTACAAAAATATTCATCTAAAAGTCTTGTCTACGAATGACGTATGTTTTTGAGGAATGTCATAATTTAAAATTAATTGATTGGTATATAATGTAATCCATGCCAATATCCCGCAAAGCTTCAGAACCAGCATCAGTCTCAGCATAATCTTGCTATTTGGATATACATAGCGTACCACTTCAAACGTTCTGCTATTAATATATCCAGCTGAGCATGAATAAACAAAAAATATAACCTAATTAACCCCCTATTACAAGTAGCGAGCTCAGGATAATCCCACTGCGCCTAAATAGAAACAATCTCTGTATTGTCTGCTCTGCGTATATTAACTTATTATGGAATAGGGAACAGTAATAGGAATTAATTGAATTTCCTACTATAGGGTAAACAGATCAATATTTCTACGCAGAAATACCCGCGATTACTATCCAGATTCTGGGAGCATTAAATAAAATTAGTAAGCGTTGGTACAGGAGCGGAGTCAGTTGGTTACCCCTCACTCATTTCAAGTTAAAGAATTTAGAAAGAAGAATAATGTCTCCACATCTAATAATAAATCGTGGCATACGTTTATTGTAATTCTGGTTGCCTACTATTAATAATAATCCGTATCGGAAAATATATGTCTTTTAATTACTTTTACTTGTTCGATTTGTTTATGCAGAAACAGACATTTCCACAGCCTGGCAATATTGGAAATGATATTTTCTCTTTCGAACTGCTGTAATACAATTTATTCCTCTTTCTTATTGTAGATCAAAGTTATCGTTTAAACTCTCTAAATTCGTGTACCTACTCTTAAAACAATGCAAAAGACAAATCTCATTGCTTATACAGGGTGAACTATGACTAAGTACAAATATATTGAAGTATGATCGTGATAGCTCAGTTGGGAGAGCAATCCCTCGGAAAGCTAGAGGTCCCGGGCTGCGGCGAGCACTTTTTCATTCTACTACAGTATATGAATTATTTTCCTACGAAGACCACTATGACGTCACGCATATTACCTTCTCCAGTCAACGAAGGTCACTCTGCAATATTTTGTATGATGCATGTGAATTACAAAATCTGGACCCCTGCTGGAACCGGTCCTGTATTCTAAACACATAACGTTCGTTATCCAACTCTAATTTTAATAAGCAAAGTTTAGTTGTCCCTGTTTTGTAAGCAGGCAAAATTAGTGGAAGCTAAAACATTATTTAATCCGTATTTCATAAGCCAAGTTGGTTGGGAGGTGCGCAAGGACAATTAAAGGCGGTCGACAACACAATACCTAGTTGGAATTTTGTTGCTCCTTTAATGTTAAGGAAGCAATATCGGCTGAATATATTGTAAAGGAAGTCGAGTATAATGTAAGTATTATTCCTTTATTCGGATGTTATGTATTGTTCTATTTAGATAAGTCGAGAGTTATGTAACTTTTTGGGAATGTACGAACGCGCCTTACTGTTTCTGTTTTTGTTATTGGGTAGTATAAATATTTAGAGTAGTTGAGGTACTGCCTTAGACAGTCATATATTTTGAAATTGTTTGTGCACAGTGAGATATCACCAGAGATCTAAAATTCGTGTTAATACTATTAACTTTACATTACAAAAGTAAAGAAAATTCATACAACTGTGACCTTACCGGACACAATTGAAAGATCAACAAAGTTTCAGCATCATATCGCCTATATTTAAAAATTGTCAGTACATACATAACTTCTCTAAAGTAAAATGAGATATAAGTGATATAACCATTTTTCTCCAAAATTTAGTTATGGAACATTAAAAAAAAACAACAAACTATGTAATAAAAATTAATAGTTAACAAATTATAGCCATATTGCGTTGCCTTTTCCTTACCCTGTATATATTTAAGTAAATGAGTTGCGCACTTCTCTTAGTTCTGAGTTTAGGTCAGTAAAACCAAATCACAAAGCAGCTAACTTCCTTGGGTATGTAAGTATGTCTTTATAATCCACAGTATAATTTTCAAACCAGATTTGAGATAATTTCAGTTAATGTCGTCACTTATTTTGGCATTTTAATTATTAACAACACATATTAAAACACATCGGTGGCTGATAGACAACTGAAATACCAAAGCCGAAATTATAATATTTTTCATCCATTTTGGTATTTCCTTGTATGAAGAAAAATTCTTCCATCGTCATCACCCTGATCATCACCATCTTTATCATCATCCTCATCATTATCATCGTCATCGATATCTTCATCATGACCCTCAGCATCACCTTCATTATCATCCTTATCATGTCATTATCCTCATAATTTCGTCATCATCCTCATCCTAATCTCATCACCATCATCCTTATCATCTTCATCCTCATCATCCTCACTACACACTTTTCACAGTTCTGAAGTAAAATGTCGAAGTGCTTGTACTGATTGTTAGACTAGCTGTATAAACTGATAAGATTAAGCGCAAATTAACTAAAATAGAGATTTTACAAGTGGATCAGTTTCCACTACATTTCAGAAGTGCTCATTTCTTTGAGTATGTATGGCCTTTATATTCTGCAGGATAATTTTCAAACCACATCTTCGTTCATTTTCAAGTTTTAATTTACTAACACCCTTATAACTTGTGCTGGTATATGCATACGTGCAAACATGTCAGCGACTGATAGACAACTGAACCACCTGACGAAAATGTAATGGCATTTTCTCGTATCAATGAAAAGCTTTGGAAAGTTTTAACATTTTTATTAGCTTCAGGTCATACAATTCGGGTAACAAATATGTCATACATTTTACAACATTACACTTTAAATGACTTTGTTTTATATAATACACCCATAAACTACTGTAATCATTTAAGTTGAATTCCCTACGAGTCCAGAGGTATTTTTTAACAAATAGCATACATTTATAAATATTTAGCTTTAGGATAGTAAATGATTGTACGCAGTCACATGACTTAGGTAGTAACAATTTATTTATTCGTCTGAATTTCGTAACAAAATCCGTTTCTTCCTGATTGGCGTTCTAAAACAAACGTTCAGTTGTGTCAGTATTTACAAAAGTCCGTAATATACACAGTACTAGATATATCTATAGGATCCATGTATGTTACACTCATATAATTCTATGTATTAGCGTTCTTTCTGGTTTTATGTACACTTGTCACAGGCTCTATCACAATGTCTTTACCCCTTTCAGTTAGACTAACTGCCTCTGAGTTTTGACTTAGATTGAGATTGTACAGTTATTACAACAACTTTGGTTTCTATTTCTTAATTTTGATTAAAATATGTACACTTCAGTCAATTTATTTACATAGGTTTGATTATTTTCTTAAAATTTTTCACTCCACATGCCACTTCTCTGTTACCGTAAGAGCGACACCATCACTAGAAGGACCGTTGTCACCAACTGGGCTGTCACCGAATTCGAATCTGAAACAACAGAAAAAATATTGTGAAACTTGAAACATCAACGTAGTTCATTAAGATTATTATTTGTAGCCTTAAGTACCGCACCAACTTTTCCAAACACCCAGTATATTAATCAGAAGCGGGATGTTTATAAATCAGAAGTGGGACAAAATTGTAATAGTGATATAAATCCGCTCTAGCTAGTACGGCCGTTGAAAGGAGAGCATGATAAGTAAGTTTCGGAGGCAAACACATTGTCTTTTTTATATAGGAAATTTAACAGTGTATCCCGGTTTACTTAGGGATAATATTTCTCCAGGATGATGGACTTTCTTATAGGAAATCGTTTAATCTTGCTGCAAAGTTTTTCTATATAGATAGGCGACCATTATTCAATGTCGATCAAAGTATGACAGGAATTGGTATTATCAAGTGTATATGTTAAAGTCAATTTCCTGTAACTTTGTCTATGCTTTGGAAACTGATATCAATAACACGGCTATCGATCCTTTGGGAATTCTGCATAGCCGCACGCCAGCGAAGCGCCTAATCAAGTTCGATCCGTCAAAATATCCGATTTCTTGTTAACGATTGTCGAAGGTACAATATGAGAAATAGAGGGAAAGAGAGATACAGGAATGGGAATAGAAAAATAAGAGTTAAAGAGGTAAAGGGGATGTTTAGGTATGGTAATTTGTAAGTTCCTAAATCAAGTTCCTTTAAACAACATTGTGGATATTTCTGAAACAGTAAAAAATATTGATTTTAGGAAAGGGAGGGACAGGGAAAGTCAGAGAAAAAGAGAGGGACATAATAAAAGCTGAGGTGGAATCAATTTAATATATTTTATAGTTTTCGTTTAGTTGATTGTGACTTTTTGATGAAGATTGTAGATATGTAGATTATAAATTTAACATATGTTTATGTTATATTTATAAAAGTGAATAAAAGGAGAAGAGGTAAAGAGAAACCGTTTTAAACAACATAGCATATAGACAATTTTAAGATATTATTCAGTTTTGATTGATGTCTGTAGAAGATAAAAAGTAAGAAATAGTAAAAGTAAACAGAGGCCTTTTTAATATTCTTTATAGTTTTTATTTGTTTTAAGTCTATATAGATATGCAGATATACATATAAGGGAGATATGAAAGCAGAAATAAGTAATTTCTGTTGCTCTATAACTTAATTTATGGTATATTTAAGAATCAGAGGAATAAGAGAAACCGAAATAGAAGGGATAAAGAGAGGCCATCAAATCATTGAAATGAAGTTTAAAATTGTTTGATGATTCTGTAAGGCAAAGAGAGACATAGGTTTTATAAATGTACTATAGTTTCCATTTATTATGTCAAGTGAGTTTTCAATTAAGAATACGGATATAGAAAGACAGATAAGAGAGAGAGAAACAAGAAAAAATATACAATGTACGTAAAGATAGAGATATCGTATTTTATGTTCTTGCTATATATTTTGTTATATTAAAAAAAGAGAAAGGTGACAGGAAACAAGTAAAGAGATACCGATTTAGTATACTTCAAGTCAAACGCCAGTCAATTTTTATTGACGCTTCAAGAAAAGAATAAGGAATAGTAGAATACAGATATACAGAAAGATAGATAAAAAGGAAATAGAGACAAGAAAAACTATAAAATGTACGTAGATATAGAGAGGCAGAGGTAAAGAGACTTTTCAGAGAGTTTTTAAAATTTAAAAAGCACTGAATATAGACAATTTTAAAACATTGTTCAATATTGATACTTCTAGAAAAGAAAGATATATCATGAATGTGGAGGTAAAGAGAGTAAATTTTATAGTCTTCACTTGTTTTATCACGTCTAGTAATTTTTCTATAATCAGGAAAGAGAGGAAAAGAAATGGAAGTATAAAGGTGTGTTTCATGTTTTATGTTTCTCTTTTATATCTGATAAAATAGAAAAGGGAGGGCGAAGTAAAGAGAGGCCATTTTTGTCAGATCACTTAAGCAACATTGAATGCACAGAATTTTAAGACATCATTAAATGTTTATCAATGCTTCTAAAAGAAATATATAATAAAAGAGGAGTTAAAGAGAGGTTTTTTAATAAACTTTATAGTTTTGACTTGCTTATCACGTCTAGTAATTTTTCGATAAACAGGAATTATATAAAAGTAAAAAGAAACAGAAATAATGAGGTGTTTTTCATGTTTTCTGCTGCTTTCTTTCATATCTGAGAAAAACAGAAGAAAGGGCAAAGTAAAGAGGGGCCATTTTTCAAATTTTTTGTCAGATTCCTTAAGCAAGACATCATTAAATGTTTATCAATGCTTCTAAAAGAAATATATAATAAAAGAGGAGTTAAAGAGAGGTTTTTTAATAAACTTTATAGGTGTTTTTCGTGTTTTCTGTGGCTCTCTTTCATATCAAAAAAATTGAAAAGAGAGGGTGAAGTAAAGAGAGTCCATTTTTCAATATTTTTGTCAAATTATTTAAGCAATATTGAACACATACAATTTCAAGACACCATTAAACGTTGATTGATTCTTATAGAAGAAAGAGTCTTTATTTTTTTTTAACTAAGGAGCAGGTATGCGTTCGGAAAGAGAGACAAGAAGAAGGAAAGATATCCGAGCACATGAAAACTTTCCATTGTTAGCTGTAAGTGTGGTGGAAAACGTTCTCACAACAAGATAATCCTGGATAGCTTCGGCGCGTAACGGAATAATACATAATGTAGAAAATTAAACCCGGAGCGGTTACGACCTCCCTCCGAGCGCGTCCTCCAGCTCCGTAACGTAAACGAATCTTACCTAACTTATTTAGCAGCGTATTACGTTACAGCCTCCTAGTCTCGGTCCTAACTGCATAACGCTAAACCGATTCCGCGGAAACTATCTCCGGCAAGTTGCCGAACAGACGTTAGAGATGGGAAATGGAAGGGCATGGGCTCAACCGACTCGCGTATGACAAAGCCGCAGGACCCGGCGCCTCCGCCAGCCAGTGTATCGGCCCGCTCCTCCGGGGAAATCATTCCCAATTTTTGTCTACAGGGGGCCGTTCTCATACTCGATGCATGGCGTAATTGAATTCTTTTGACATCGGAATCGCATAATGAAAGAGGCGTCTATCTGGAAATAAACGTGTGGATTCTTGGGCGTTCGTTTCTTTTTGATAACCAGCAGTTCTCATGTATGAAAAAAAATGGTTTATACAAAAGTTTTAAGATTTTTCTTGTGCTGTCTTTTGGACTAAAAATATTAAACCAATAAACTACAAAACATATAACCTTTTAGAAGGAGAAACATTGTGGAGAAAGTAGAGATAGAGAGGTATTTTGCGCTATACTTTCTACAAGTTTAGAATCATTTTATATTCTACTTGCAAAAAAGACAGAGGCAAATAGAGAAGAAGTAAAGAGAGACATTTAATTGTTCGATACTTCTGAAAGAGAGGGACAGAGTACTATTTCATTTTCTATATATTCCATGTCTTTTCATACAATTGCAGCATGCTGGAGGAAAAAAGTGAGAGAAAAATATAGAAGAGATACACATAATGAGATAGAGAGAAAAGATATTTAAGGGTGGGTGTTTGTAGGTTTCTATATCAAGGCAAAATTGTTCATAATTTTAATATTGTACTATTGCTTTTTATTCATTTCATTTCATAAAGCTGCTTTTTGACAGAGGAAAAAAGTAATAGATAAAGAAAATATACAGAAAGTGAGTAAAGCTGAGAGAAAGGGGTTGTATAAGTATGGGAGTCTGTAGGTTATAATCAAGTTATTTTAAGAAACATTGGATATGTCACTATTTTATTATTAAAATTATAATGTTCTAATGCAGCTGTATGTAGTAGTATAGTGTAGTGCGCCAAAAACCTCTAGCAAAGTAACATATATAATTGGTAAAATATGGATTTCTATAGTGATAGTAGTACAAAAAACAGGCCAAGTACGCCTCTCGAAATTATTAGAACGGAGGAAGCTAAAAGAAAAATTCAACAACACTTATGATGATTTTGATAAATGGTGTTCCTTTAAAAACGTATAACACGTATTAACATAACAAGTCAAGAATATTGACTAGAAAGGAAATTGAGAGATGCCTCCTATGAAATATTTTTAATGATCAAGTAAGTTATCATCTTCAAATATAAAATAAAATGTACCTACATTATTTTTTAATTAGGTGACACTGATTTTTTGCATATATATTATAACAATAATAAATGTTCCAAGCAAGTGGTTGGGTCAGATTCCGTATAAAATAACAAACTATTTTTTATTTTTTTTATAATTTTTCTAAATAATAATAATAATAATAATAATATCTCTACCCCTCATTCTAATCACGAGGATTAGCCCAGAAGTCGAAGACTTGTGCGGGAGAGGGGGCGGCATATTATTATTAAACAGGCCGCATTTGCGCCCAGAAACGACTTACGTTGGTAGGCCCTAACCACCATTCAGTGCAGGAATGAGGGAAACCTGGAAAACCTCATTAATTAGGGGGGTAGTCAAATGTCAACCAGTATCAATCTCTCACATTGACCCAAACGAACATTCTTCCAGCCTACAATACCCGCAGAGAGGGTGCCAATCTCTCCACGAATGTAACTTATATACGGTCTACCGGCTGCAGGGATCGAATCCACAGCGATCCAGTCACCTCGATTCAAGTACTGACGCCTTAAACCGCGCGACCACTGACCGATCGAAATATATCTGGAACGACAATATGAATAAATATTTGATGTAAAATACTTCGTAGAACACTAAAATTTTACTGTTTCCAAAGTTTCTAAACAATACCAGTGGCGTCAACTGGGGTGGATAGATGCTAGTAAGTTTTTCCATCAGAATTTCTATCCATTAAATTTTTTAGCGCCACTACTGACTAGGCCGACACAAATATCGAACCCTAGTAGTAAAATAACTAATATTTATTAAGTTTTTCTATGCCTATATTCTGCATCAAAACAATCCATTGTTTCGTAGAAAATCACAACGACCTCCGTTTCCTGCGAGACAGAATAAAATATAACTGTTATGATTCCATTATAAACTGTCCCCTTACGGTCGTCTGATCTAGAATTCCCTTTTCTCGTCGAGAGCGAACTTCTATTCGAAAAAACAGCAGTTAATATCGGCCCCGGATCCCAGAGAAACTAGATAAAAACAAGTGGAAACATGCGACCCGTTCCCCGTCGAGATTGTATCGGACAGATAGCAGAAAAATCGGGCTATAAATAAAAATATATTAAAGAAAAAGTCAGTCTTTGACCTGTTATTTTACATGGGGATGGGCGGGCATCCGGAAGATTTATATTGGCCATTTGAATACGCTTTTTGTTTCATTCGCCCCCAGAAACCGGGTTACGCTGTCTAGGGGACAAAATATACGGCCTCCGCGACAGATATACGGGGTGTTCAGTCCTGGGATGTGCAAAAGCTTGAACGTCAGTCATCTTGCGATATTACTGCGTTCACAACAAAATTTTTATTGATGTGGTAATGGTCTGCCAACTGTTACAAAGTGGTCCCGTTGCTATGACATTTTTTAACCCAAAAGGCATTCTTTTTAGATCCACATCTTTCGACGTTTTTCCTGTAAACGTGTGCCAAATTCAGCTACTTTTACCGCGGCGTGCAGTGAGTGCAAGTGTAGTGCAACGCGAGAGAAATTTGATACAGAATCGTGGAAGGGATGGAGGTCCAGGACTTCCACAGCGTATTGCAGCAGCGCGTCATCATACACGAGGCTCAATTATATCCGCACCATGTATAGAGGATATAATTGAGCAGGACCGGTATCATGGCCACCACCATCTCCTGACTAAATCATTTGGACTTCTTCTTGTGGGGATATTTAAAAAATAAAGTGTATCGCACCAAAGTGGATACCTACTATTGAGGATTTACGCAAACGTTATCATTTGTGTTAGTTTGTAGAAACTGGGTAAGACGGGCTCAAAATATTGTTATAGCATCAGGCATGTCAAACTATTTTGCTAATTAAAACCATAAATTTAACCTATTAACAATTAATAACAAGAACGGCAAAAGCAGTTGAATTTGCTGTATAAAAATAGGTGTTGTAAAATGTAATTTATTTCTTTCCTTGGCAATTTCTTTCAATTTGTAAAAATCCCCTGTACATTCAAAAATTTTTATTTAGATAAGTTCTTAATCACCCTGTATAATTTAATGTTTTCATAGACTTGAGCTCTGCCTTGTTGAGGGAAATCCTTTACATTGCCAATTTCCGAAAGTTTTTAAGCTACTCGACAGAAAAACCCTAATATTGATAAAGTTGTACTTGAAAAACTTGGAAGCATTAACTAATTTTAGTTTTAAAAAAAATACTTGCACTGTTGTTTCAAGTAAGTGAAAAGTTTTCGTTTATAACACTTATATTTCTTTCTTAATTAGCGAAATAAAAACAAATAGTGAAACAATCCCTAAAACCATTTTTTTTTTTAAATTTTGTATGTATTGGATTTTCCGCTTTAGAAGCCGGACTGCTCTTCCACACTGTTTCACGAAAAAGTTGATTAGATACAATTCCTTTTATTGAGGCCGCTGTGCAGGAACACGAATTGATTCCATCTATTTCACTTTTGTGAGGACATCAATTTTTGCCGTGGGATTTGCCAAATGAAGACCTTATCCTCCGATATCCCGCTGCTCCAAACCCATCAAGATAAATTTGTGAAAAGTGTAATACAAAGCCGTAAAAACTTGATAGATGATTGAAGGGAAAAAGTACAAAATAATACACTTTTTATACATCGACGGGGCTTATCTACCACAGGACCGGACTAGGAAAGGGATTATCTATTGACGGGTTTTGTAGCGTTACCGTGAGTAATGAATATTTTTTAAGTTTATTATGATAATTATTCTTAGTGAAGTAGAACTTAATCCAGGTTATAACTAAATACACACAACGCCAAAAGTCTTGGACTACCCTTCATTCTTGTTAAAGAAATCTTTTTGTCAGAAAAACCAAATACATTTATAAAACTATATTGTTTCCTGAATAATTTTTTGTGAAAAGAATATGTTCGATAAAACGAGTACTTAGAAAATTAAAAACCAGCAAATGTGTGACATTATTGGCAACATTTATTAAATCAAAAAGAAATAACAAAGCCAGTTCTCTACTTGACTAATAGTCGGTATGACCTCCACAACGTTCTAATAGCATATTGGCACGTCTGTGTATTGAGATAATCAGGCAGTTGCGGAATATTGTTCCATTCCTCTTCTGCCGCCACGACTAACTTATCTGCAGTCTGAGGTGGAGGAATATGATTATGAATGGCTCTAATAAAAAAATTCCACATGTTTTCAATAGGATTCATGTCAGGAGAGTTGGCTGGCCGATCAAATCTATTGATATGTCCTGCTTTGAGTGTCTCTTGAACCATTCTTCCGCAATGTGGTCGAGCATTGTCGTCCATAAACACAAAATTTTCACCTATTTTATTACGTAGGGGGTAGATAATGGGTGTAATAACTTGTTCGATGTAAATTTGACTGGTCATATTATGTGGTATACGAATTAATGGGGTGCGGCAGTTGAACATTATTCCACTGCATAACATTACCGCACCTCCTTCATATGGAGCAACTTTACGTGAAAATTGAAGTTGCTGCTGACGGCCTGGTTCTTTCCAGACTCTCTGTCGATTGTTATCAGTAACCTGCCCAATTCTGGTTTCGTCCGTAAATAAGACCCACCGTCACTAGCGTAAAAGCCAACCCCTATGCTCTCGCGTCCACTAGAGACGGGCAGGACGATACCTTGGAAGTAGAGTGGGGACCCGTAATGGTCTTCTAGCACGTAAATTTGCGTTGTGGAGACGTCTTCGAATAGTAGGTGTCGATATAACACGGCGAAACTTAGCTTGAACGTGGACCCTGAGAGCTGAAGCTGAAGATGTGCGGGCATATTGCACCAAATACCGATCCTCCCTTTCATTAGATACTCGAGGACGTCCACTACGTGGTCTGTTTCCCACTGTATCAAATTCTTCATATCTGTGTACTATTCGTATCACAGATGATCTAGGAATGCCCAACATGTTCACTATCTGATGATTAGAATGTTCTGCATCATGTAAAGCAGTCATTCTTGCTCGGGTAAACGCAGAAATTTCACGTCCTGGTATTATAATGTACAAAAATTCAAAGGAACACTTTAAATACACTGTCAAACTGACCAGATTTGTAAAAACATTGGTAATAAAGTAAAGGTTCGTGGTCTGCAATTTTTTGTTGTCTTTTTTGTTCCCTAAGTACGTGTACTCATCTAAACATCTAAAAATGTGTAAATTTGGCAACATGGGAGAACTCCTAGAGCGAACACAAATAAAATATTTAAAACTCTCCAGTGCTTCCGGTCGCTGTTTTAAATGGGACGCCTTGTATATTCCTGCATTTTTCTGTATATTTTCGTTCTGTCTTGTTCACATTGAAATTGTCTTTCAACCCATATCCATCTTTTCATTCAATAAATTTAGCTATAAGGATCGTATTTCAAATAAAATCATTGACAGGTATATTGAATGTTTTATTTATATTTTTGTTAAAAAAAGTGCAAGTTAAATTTTTAAAAATGCATTGTAAAAGATAGAAAAGTTTTTATTTAAATTTAAATATTTTTGCTACCAAATGTAATTTATAACAAAAGCTATAGAGAATTGTTTGTACCAATAGGGATTTTGGTTTTTTTAATTAAATGGCAACTATTCTTTTGTGACTGTTTGGAACTGTATAAAGCAATGAAAAAATGATGGAACGTGCACACTAGCACAGTAAAAACTGTTGGGCTGAATAATATTTAACAGTATGATTATATTTTATACCACTTTGTTCGATTTTATTATTGGACATATATTGGAAACTTTAGTGAATTTTTTAAACAACTGAAAACGTGAAATTTTTACTGTACCATGTAAGTCAAATTTATAATTTTAAAACAAAATTTTAGTTACTTTAAAATATTAAAAGGTATAATGTATATGTGTAGGTGTATTCGAAATTTGAAACTATGATTCAATAAAGAATATCTTCAAAAACCTATATATTCAACAAATTGTTTCCGTACACTTGCTTTTGATTTTCTAGTGTTATCTGGTGTTAGGCTTTGAAATTCTTGTCTACTAACTTGTTGATATTCTTTATCAACTAGCGACATTTCAGTATACATTTATTAAACTCAAAATACATACGTTTCAAACTAGTAACTTGTATCTACTGTGACAGAATCGTTTGAATAAAAATAACAAATCGACATACGTCAACAACAACAATACCTTGGCCGAGTCAAATCACAGTCAAATTAATTTAAAATGCCAGGTTTGATTTATACTTGGGGTAGAGTAAATTATTCCTGGAAATAATGTAAGCTCTTGTGATATTATAAGTGAAAATTGTTCCCATTTTGAACAATCTACTCAATAAATAATCAAAAATCCGCCGTGTAACGTTACTTACAAATAATTGTATCACTGTACTTTTAGTCTAAGCTGAATGATGCTGTATTATTGGAGGTTGAGGTCTTGAAAACGTGCAGTACAGAATCACATCCTAAGAATTCCCGCACTTGAAAAGCTGCACGCATTTTATCTCCCGCCTCGATCCACTTAAGACCCCAATTTTTCAATCTTCCTGCCGAGTACCGTCCTGTCCTCGCCCCCAAATCCCATTCCAGCGTATCATCTCCAGAGATGAAAATCGATATACACAAAGTGCTACTCTGCATAAGCTCTTATTTAGCCATTTCCTTTGATTTGCGTTGTTGATTCGATATCAGGCTGGTGGAGCTTCCACGAGGCGAATTCCCTTGTTAAATGATATTCCGAGTTATATCGCCGTTACAAAGTAAACATGCTCTCGCGCGGATGCGGAATGTGGAGACCGCAGCACACTTTGAGCGCGAGGGGAGCGGGGTGTGGCGGGGGCGGCGGTCACCGACGGTGGGCGGACGTATGCAGGACCAAATTGAGAATTTTCCCCGAAAAAAATTTAAAACTTGACGGGATAACATTCCACAAACGGTCTTGAGTTCTACAGACCTTGGCTCCAAGTTAAGGATATAGGGAATGGGATGCGAGGAAGGCTAAACAGTGTCTCAATGTAAATTTGATAATATATATACCGGGAGTTCCCTCTAAGACTGTCAGTGTTTATATCTCAGAAACCATCATAGCCAGTGCGACGAAATTTGATATACAGACAATAAGATGGCGCGTAGAATCCGCTGATAACATCAATTCTCATACAGGGTGTTCCATTTTTCAGGAAATCGATTTAATTTTGATTTTCTTGTAGTCAACCCCGCTAAAACTTTCTTAACTTGGATCGATCAGTGGACGCGCGGTTTAAGGCGTTAGTACTTGAATCGAGATGACTAGATCGCTGTAGGTTTGACCCCCGCAGCCGGTAGACCGTATATAAGTTATATTCGTGGAGAGGATTGGCATTCTATCTGCGGGTATGGTAGGATGAAAGAATGTTGGCTTGGGTCAATGCGAGAGATTGATACCGGTCGGCGTTTGACTACCCCCCTAATTAATGAGGTTTCCCAGGTTTCCCTCATTCCTGCACTGAATGGTGGTTAAGGCTTACCAACGTAAATCGTTCCTGGGCGCAAATGCGGCCTGCTTAATAATAATATGCCGCCCCCTCTCCTGCACAAGTCTTCGACTTCTAGGCTAATCCTCGTGATTAGAATGAGGAGTAGAGATTTAATTATTACTTAAAAGAACACCTTCAAAAAGTGCTCAAATTTATTTTTTTTGTCATGTAAAATGTGTATAGCCTTCAGCCAGACTTACACAGAAGAAACTAAACGCCGTAAATGTCAAAACTATGAATTGTCAAATATTAATGGCATATAGTATTTTATTGCACATAAGTAACGGTAAATAATGTATTGAAAGCAATTTACAATGATGTTATTGAGACTTGTCGATATAAACTTAGACTTGAGTTGAGGGCTTTACATTATTGGAGTCTTTCGTTGCACCTTCGCTTTGTCGATATTTTTAAATTGTTCCATTATAATGTAATAAAACTTAAGTAAATTGTTTTTTTTATGTACATAATAATTAAGTATTCGTATGTTTTATCAAATGTATTTACAAAAGTATGTAAGTAGGGAATAGATATTCATTTTTCCAACTGCTATAATTATGGAATACTTATTTAACAACAAATAAATTCGTACCAAACGACTCCTAAAAATTTTTTGATTATAATCTGAACGTGTTTGTCCTTGAAAGTCTTGATGAATTCACCACACAAAAGAAATATTACTAAGGCATAACCTAGAAATGATTGATGATAAATTTGTTGTGTCCACATGTTTCAACACTTTATGTATGTTTCTGATGGATAAAGTATGTTTAAGAAGGACTCTTTACCTGTAAAATAGTAAACAATGTACTACAATTTCTGTATGTCTTATGATACAAAATCACCTGTAAACTTACCAGACCCAGAAGGCAACTATCACATAGTCATTTAAAGCTAGACAGTAATTTGTAATTATTGTTTTCATCTTTCAGGTATGTGTGTGTAGTGCCACAAATTACATTGAAACAAAACGATTCGTAACATAGGATACCAAATGTTAGTTTCTTCTCTGTACGTCTAGCTCAAGGCTATACACATTTTGGTTTGTTCAATTATCCAGTATATATAATTTCACTTAAAAACGATCATATTACAAAAATCACTTTGTACGTTGTAGCAAATATCATTACACTTCACAAAAAGTCAACGTAAGAGCATTTTTGTGTTACTGTTTTAAGATCCAGTCCACCGAATACGCCAAATTATAGTGGAAGTATTTAGCTCGTTAAGATATAATTTTATTGTGTCTAAAAAAAACTAGCGCCTATATTACCGGGCATTTCAGCTCGTTAAAAGGTTATTATGCTGCCACAAACTCTCTACCAACACAAAGCGGTACTTCGAGCTTGGCTAGCTTTAGAGAATAACTCAACTTTTTACCCGGGCTGCACAACTAGTTGTATAAATTCCACCCCACGTTTTACAGCACTATTCAATCCATCGCGAGGCTGTTCTATAAAGTGTTTTTCTTATAGGAACTTCGGCTAGCTGAAGAGTTATCGGTGGTTTCGGGAATATTGTGGACAGTGGCGGGTAACGCAGGGTTTCATTAATTTATTTATTTAAAGAACAAGGCATCCCGACAGAATAGATTAATATTCCAATTACAGATAATCAGCACAAATTATTGTATAGAAGGGAAAGAATCTAGAAGAGAACAAATCTTAAAACTAAGTAAATCTTAACCTAAAAATAAAGTTCAGAATTATAAAAATCTATAACTTGCTAAACGCTTAACAGAAGACAGTAGCAAATGGAATATATCAATAGTAGAAAAGAATGAATTGAATACTTTTTGAAGTTGATATATAGGTGAATTACTTGTATAATTTGTGTTATAGGCATCTATATAAAACAAGGAGTTTGATCTGGCATAGTAATGTACCTTCATGAACAAAGTTTCATCATTTGATATTGGTGAATACAAAAATCATATGTGTTGAACTGCAAATGTCTATTAGAACGATAATTAAGGTGACGTATAAGTTTAAGGAGGAGCCCCGTCGTGCATTAACTGCATTCTTTGCCTTAGCACATAGAGAACATTGTCAAGTAGTTCAGGTTTGAATATACATAAGCCATTATTAAAATTTAATCTTTTTAAAAAATATGCTGAATTTAATAATACACATTATTAAGTAAGATGACAGCAATTATAATTATAATTATAATTAAATTTAACATTTAAGGGTAAGTATTTATAATAGATATATTGGTTAATTATGGAAAAATATAAATTTTAAAATATTTAGGACGCCCTGTATACCTATTTAAGTACATATCTGATTACAACTTGTGTCTTCCAAAAGTAAGTACATTTTTACATCTACAAAAACATTATAAACATTAACATACTCGAAAAATTAGCAATCAATATATTTACAGCAGTGCGGAACTTTATCCACAGACACCCTGTATATAAATCAAATGTCCTTATTTGATACTTTAAAAGGAAATTCGAAGGAGAGTGCTTACTGTAACGCTACATAATAAAAAAATATCACAAATTTCAACTAAGTAGCTATTTCAGAACTGCAATCGTTTCATCTACATTCTGTTAAACTAAAAAAGTCTAACTGCCTTATAATTAATCGTTTTATGCACTGCCCTGTATTAAAAAAGAGAGCAGAGCGTTTCCAAACTAAATAACGTACGGGATATAATGGGGAATAATAAAACCTTTATTAGGTGGCATTATAATTATGTTGTTATATCGTTACGAGGGTTTTCCTTTATGGCTAAATAGTGCTGGAGGTTTTAGTGCCCTATTGTGCCTTAATAGAACGTTAAAAGATAGTTTTTCCAACAATAGAAATATTTTATTTGATTGTGCCTTTTTATTGCGTGTTAGATGCGTGGGGTATTTTACAGGGTGGTTCAAATTTGTTATATTCTCGAAAAAAGAGCCCAGAATTTCTCCAGAACCACCCATAATCCCTTTTAAAATGTACCAATTTAAACCAGCATGTACATTACGCTGTAATATGTAAAATATTTACATTACACGAGATATTTTACGCAGAACAGTACCAAAGTACAGAGTACTAGCGCATAGAAGTACATTTTGTACGCAATGATATGTACAATAGCTATATTACGCACTGTACACTCATCGCACATAATGGTTTCCAACCTGAATGTAATAAAAAAGGTAGTTCCTTTATAGGTAAATAGTGGTAGGAAGTTGTAGTGTCCTATTATGCCTTAACAGAACGTTAAAACGTAGTTTTTCTAACAATAAACATACTTTCATTGATTATGCTTTTTTATAGCATGTACATTACGCTCTGGCGTGTAAAATATTTACATTACTCGGGAATTTAGTACACATAACAGACTAAACTGTTAGTTTCAGTCCGATGACGTACACTACGCACTGAAGTGTACAATAGTTACAGTACGCATTGCACACTCGTCGCAATATCAAAGTTTTCAACTTATGTGACATAAAAGAGTTTGGTACATATTTATCCTTCAAGTAACCTTTTATATGTTACAGAATACATGAACTACCTCCTTGGAGAATTCATGGGAGAGAGTTTCGTTAACTGGTCGAAGTTCCAAGAATCTTTTGTTGCAAATATTGAAGAGAACATCGATTTGGTGGCATTGATCTTGTAATTATGGTAATTACCAGGGCGTTATTTTATGACTATATAGTAATCGGATAAAGTAAAGCTATCACTTCGCAGGGTTCAGTAACGCCGTAATTGTCATCCGGCGCCTCCTGAAAAACATCCCCGATCTGCAATTCAAATGAGCGCCGAATAAAACCAATCGCAGGCAATTAAAGCGCATAAAACTTTGCTATAATCCCCGTTCCTCGGAGCCACCTCCATTGATTCGCCATTACCCCTAAGCCGGCGACTGCATCCTTTTCTGTCCCTGTCCGCAATAAAACGCGAAACATAATGCCCTCGGACATTTTAAGGATGGAGTAGCTGGATGTTAAGAGCGCATAAAGCTGGGTGCTTTATAATCATTATCTGCGGGCCAGGCAATTTTGCTCATTCACGGCGCGCGATGTTTATCTCGGCCTCCCGTCTTGGCACTTTTGGCGGCCCTAACGACGTAAACAAGTGTTTATTCCTCGGATATTCTGATATGCCTTATAATTCCAGTTTTAAACTCGCGTTACGTCTTAAGCGACGCCATAATGACCGCCATTATTTTAATATTTCTCCACGCCGACGACGTAGTTTACCGGCGGGCCTATCTCGCAGCACACCTGGGGCTCGTTCGCCCTATACTCCCCAGAACAAGTCAGAACCCGCTCCGAAAAGGGAAGTGTACGTTTTTGTATTGCTCTGCGTAATATACAGTGCGTAATGTACAAAATAATAGGATTAATAAGAAAATGTAAGAGTGACTCATTGCTTCTGGACAAGCTGGTCTGCGTAATGTACGTGTACACATCAGTGCGTAATGTACAAATGAACAGGTTTTTTGGAGGCATATCACCCATTGCTTTTGTCTATATCCAACCTCCGAAAGCTCCGAAAATCCAAGACTGATCGTTAGCCTCGGAACTAGCTGATCTGCGTAATGTACAAATTAATAGATTTTTTGGGGCATGTATGTACTGGATGTTAATTATTTTGTCTATACACAACCTGCAAAATGATTTATCAGTTTCTGGACAAGCTGTCTGGCATGTACAGTGCGTAACGTTTACACTTCAGTACGCAATAAAATCTAAAGAATAACTCATCGCTAGCTTCTACATAAACTGGTCTGCGTAATGTACAGTGCCTAACGTGTGCACATCAGTGCGTAATGTATAAATTAACAGGTTTTATGGAGGCATGAATGACTACGGCATGTTACCCATTATTTTTGTCATAGCCAACCTCCTAAAATCAAAAGAATAACTCATTGATAGCTTCTGGGCTAGCTGATCTGCGGAATGTACAGGGCGTAACGTAAATATTTTACGCATTGTCTAAAAATATGTGTTACCAATCTTTTCCACAAGGCTTTCTTAATCCTGTAGAAAATATATCTAAAAATACATCTATTTGAATCTGAACGTTACCGTCCTACCAAACTTATACAGTATGGCCTGCGCCTATGCTACTGGTATTTCTAACGTTGGCCAAATCAGTGCGTAATGTATACAACAAATGTTTTCCTATGCTTTATGACATACATCTGACTTCAGTTTGATTGAGCCTTTATCGTATCCACAGTCGTATCGCTATGTATAGAAACAGGCAGAGTATTAATGAGATAAATAATGTTTAAGCTCTTATAAAAATTATTGTTTATATATTATAGTTATGGTGCTTTTACATTATCTATGTGTCACTCGGTTAAGCTATCATAATTTAAACAAAATGTAATCCTGGTAGAAAACTTTTATGTTGCTACGATTGTACAGTGCATAAAATAGCTATTGTACACATCAGTGCATAATGTACAAAATGTAGTATACCGCACCAGGCTTAACATTTTGGTACTCTTCTGTATACAGAATTAATTTCCAGTGCAATGTACAGTGGGTAATGTATTTTTTAAGTATTAGTGTGTAGTGTACAAGTTTACGCACTACCGCTAATGGTGCTTTTACATTATCTATGTGTCACTCGGTTAAGCTATCATAATTTAAACAAAATGTAATCCTGGTAGAAAACTTTTATGTTGCTACGATTGTACAGTGCATAAAATAGCTATTGTACACATCAGTGCATAATGTACAAATGTAGTAATTTGTGATACGATTTAAATCTGATTGATACAATGAAAATCTTACTAGGCTTGGAGATTGAATCTTTTTATGTGTAGAGACTTTCAAATCAATAAATAAGTCAAAAATTCAAAATTTGGGAGTGCTTAAAATAAACGAAGAAATACTACAACTCTGTACAAGTTATTTGCGCTTATATTGCCTAAATAACAGTTTCTTCAGTGTAACATAGCACATGAGGTGATAACTATCTATTTTCTTAGGTCCACCTTGAGTAGCACCCAACCAGAAACGATATATACTCTCTGTTCCGGCGCGCGACTAAGGCATGGGCGCAGGGCCATTCACAGGTCCATGAATGTCAATTTCCGGTGGAGTTTTGCAGCGCTCCCGGAGCGAAACTTTCCAGTCTCCAGGGGGTCCGTTCCGGTCACTAGTCGGGTCGCACGGGATTTGGCAGATTGCGAGGTAACCCCAGAAAACCATAGTTTCTAACTCATTATTTAAGTATACATTTTCGGAACGTAATAGGCGGCTATTTACGCAGGGATTTATCAGCATACTATGAGGAGGACGATAAATTGATTACCAGTTTACAAGATAAGCTTTAAACGTGTAATTAGAGCTTATACAAAGTTGGCATATATGCGTCTCTTGATCAACCGGATACTGACGTTATTTAGGTATTAACAATATTGTGTGAAATTAGCTACTCTGCGGACCAAAGCCCCGACTAGCGTTGAATTACACCCACAATATCTGCCCATATGTTCTTTATTATTAGCTTTTGTAACATTTTTTTTTACTGTATTGTAAAGGTATTTTAAGCTAATATAAATCAAATCTTCTACAATTCCTATCAATGAAGTCATATGTATGCTCTCTGATACCAACATCTAGGTATGCTAATGAACAATTCAATAGACAAAGCTCTATTCAGTAATTATCTAAAACAAAAATTAATCTAGCTAAATTAACTAACTTGGTTTAATGAAAACATTCTATAAATTTACTAAATTCTATTTTCACTTTTGAAACTCAAAAATTCAACTACAATAGATCAGATCTGATCCACTTCTGCATTTTTAGGATTGCTTCTTCAAGTGGCCTCCTTTAAGTTGAGTCAAATATCCAACTATAAAAATTAATACATCAATAAATTAAAATCATTTGAAATTAAAAAGCGACATTGGCAAAAGTGACAGTATTTGTGATAATTATTCTTTTAATATAACCGAGCTTTTCTACAATTACTGTAAATTGCATTAGATACATTATTATTTAGCGTTATTTATATCCAACAAAATACTGTATGCCATTATATTTGACAATTCAATGACAATTCATAGTTTCGACGTTTATCGATGTTGGTTTCTTCTGTGCAAATCTGGCTCAAGGCTATACACATTTTACATGACAAAACAATGAAATTTCGGCACTTTTTGGAGGCGTTTTTTTATGCTAAATTATAAAAAATTTTAATGTTTCTTTATCAGAATGTGTTCATAATTAAGTATATTTCACTTTAAACACAAGTTTTAGTAAGGTTGACTACCAAAACATCTAAATTAAATGGATCTCCTGAAAAATGGAACACCCTGTATAGGAATCGATGTTATCATCAGATTGTACGCGCCATCTAGTGTCTGTATACCAAATATCGTCGCACCGGCTATGATGGCTTCTGAGATATAAGCACTGAAAGTCTTAGAGGGAGCACCGGTATAAATAACTATTAAATTAAGTTTCTTATTACTTACTTTAAAAGAATTTATTTTCTCAGTGTAACCTGTCGTTCGACAATGTATTTAATAATATTTTTATTGCGCGCAGTTCGGATAGAGGGCTGTAAAGCGACGACGCCACCCTTAAAAGGCACTAAAACATTTAAATCGTATTTCATATTACATATCTCCACTGGAAAACCTCCTCTATATTTAATACTGTCACAAAGTTCCCCCTTATTGCAGGATTTTAACGGCACGTCGGGAGACGCATATGCGCTGAATATTAAAAATTTTAATTTCAGACGCCAATAAAATGCGCGAGGCACCGTCGCTCCGGGACAGAGAAGGGAAGCCACAGCGTTAGGCCGCAACAATGCTTTTAATGCCCCAAGTAACTGCGTTTTGTTTGATTTTTCGCTGTGTACACTGAGAGATTTATTCGTTGCGAAAGCGCGGAAACAAAGCAATTGCCCACAGATTGCAGCATTCTTTGCAAATTTTTGTTACATCTTTTATTCCTTGCTCATTTGTAAATGTCAATTTATCGAAAGATTCTTTCTTATTTGCTTCATATATGTTAACAGTCATGGTACAACTGGTATTTTCGGCAATACAAAATTTGGGCAATGAAATAGTTGAAATTGTATCATCTACAAGTGCAGAGACTGCTAAAGTAGTAGACAACGGCATAGCATTTACAGACTTTTTACAAGGAAATCATTTTATCGACACTTCGATTTTGTTATTGATGGGAACATCGACAAAACTCGTGGCAATTTCAGTGGATTTTCATATCGTCAATCTCTTCTCTATATAGTTAAAACCTTGGCTTTTTTGAAATATAACGCACATTCTTAATATATTTGCTAGTAACAGTATTTACAAGCTTTCCGCTGTCGACAGTAAAGGTTGAACAGTCATTGTCTCTAAATAAGATAATATTAAGTGATAAACGTCAATGTTTCACTACAGAACACTTAGAAAAGCTCGTAATAATATGTTTTAACCACTTCCAATATACAACGGAAACCTTGTCTCAACACTAACCTTTGTCGGGCAAATGTTGTCATTTTTACATGTTACCTTAATTTATATAGATATTTTATCCTCGACTTAACCTTACTCTTTGGTAATAGTACTATGTTGCGACATATTTTCTGTGAACATATTAAAATGTGCCTTCCACTATCTCTAGTAATAAATGCAGATTTGCTGCTCAGTTTCTGCAGGTATTTCTTGTGGAATAAGAAAAATCCACTCGATATCTTCCATTTGCACCAGCTTTTCGAACAAAACTAACAATCACGTTTGAAAATGTCTTTTTCTTTTAATTAAACTCGACTCTATCGCTTGTGACTGTGGATAAAACGTTGTATGCTCTCGCTTTTGAACATAAATCACTGTACCGCTATAAAACAGTGCTTTTGCTGACTATTTTTAGTGTCTAGCCTTCCCTCCTAGGCGATAAAAAGCATGTACGGTTTTAATATCCGGCTTTTTTCTCAGTGTACAACACCGAGCAATAAAAATTTTAATTTCCGCTACACCCAATAAAATCTGTGAGGGCATTCCTCATTCCAGGCATGCGAAAGAGACGAGCAAAGTCCGCGGCCAGCTCCGTGTAATGCATTTAATATCTCAAGCACGTGGTCCCGGTTTAATCCAGAATTTCCATAGCTCGGATTCCTGGTCGGCTCCCCGTCATAACTCCGCGTTTATGTTTGCTTTGTTCGGCGCTGCAAAATGATACCTTAAACTTAGACGGTAATTATTATTATGGCGAACCGGCGCTTAAATATCGAGGGGGGAATATTTTAGTAAACAACGCGCGTCCTCGTATTCCAAACAGTTTTATTGGGGGCTACGTGACTGCTGGTTCGCGGTTGCTGGATTCGCTGTTTGCTCGCATTGGCTTCTTTGTATCATATATCTGAAATTTTAACAATTTTTGGAACTATCGTCTAGGCCTGATTGGCCCAAAATGTTCCCTTTATCTAGCTGCTAGAAGGCTAGAAAATTACAATTCATATTTCAGTATACCTATAGTAGACTTTCAAAACTTTCATCAACAACATCATTCCACATATTACACGTTTGTTGACCCAACCAGAGCTAGGTATGAATACAGGAAAAGTATTCTTGATTGCTTGAATCCTGAATCCTGAACACTTGTATTTAAGTATTCGTATTATACAGTGCTTTCGAAAAGTAACGAATAAATTCATTATTTTTGAAATTGAGAAATTTTAAAAAAATCCCCTGTCACGTCGATTTTATTTTTAAAAAAAGCACTTTTTGACATACGGCCTACATTTGTGACGTCATCATTGTTCGAGATATGGCGTCATCGACAATTTTTTTAAATAGCAACCTTCAATTTTGACCATGCCAATTGAAAGAGAGTGTCATTCTACATACATACATCATGAAAATAATCAAGAAAATAATGTTTGAAGATTTTAAAATTTTATTTTCACAATACTGAAAATGATAATGATTATGTAAAAAATCGACTAAATTAAATGTTCAAATTGTGCACCGTTGGCTGCCTGACAGTAGCCAAGACAATTAATAAATTCTTTTTGGACATTATCAATAACTTCAGGAGGTATACGATGTATCTCGTGACGAATTCTTGCTTTTAAATCTTCTAAATAAACCGGTCTAGTAACGCATACTTTGCTTTTTAAGTATCCCCACAAGAAATGATCTAGGGGTGTCAAATCAGGCGATATGGCTGGCCACTCAATCGGCCCCCTTCTCCCTATCCAACGATTCGGGAACAGCTCATCTAAATAAGCACGGGCAGGTGTTGCATAATGGGAGAGCACAGTATTGTGAAAATTAAATTTTAAAATTTTTGTTATGTAACATCATAATTTTTCATGACGTAAGTATGTAGAATGACACGTTCTTTCAAATGGCATGGTCAAAATGGGGGGCTATTTAAAGAATTGTCGATGACGTCATATCTCGAACAACGATGACGTCACAAATATGGGTCGTATGTCAAAAAGTGCCTTTTTTAAAACAAAATCGACGTGCCAGGGGATTTTTTCGAAAACTTCTCAATTTCAAAAATAATGAATTTATTCGTTACTTTTCGAAAGCACTGTATAAATAAAATACGGGACGTTTCCATTATTTAGATAATTAGTTAAATCTAAATTTAACATGAAAATCTGATACAAAAAACGCCGATTCATACCCACTGTCACACATCAACGAAAAGCGGAATGGAGTGACGCAAATTTACTATGCTGTTTGGGCTCTGTTTAGACCGTCCATGCTTTAAAATTGCAAAGTTTAAGTTAGATAACTATGAAAGGGAGTAAAATTAATAACCTGATATATAACAATATGAAATATTTAAAATTTACGTTCCATATTGTTTTAATTTTCATAATTGCATGTTTTCCTACGATCAGTACCCACAGAAAGTAATTACATCTCGTACAGCTGTAGACAATAATTTGCATTGCAATTTCACTAGTTTTTTTTATGAGAATTTTTCACCCATCTTTCGAAAACTACGCTCTCCTCGTCGCACCGGTCGCACTTGAGATCGATAGAATTTGCATTAAAGTCCGCCCGTGCTGCTTGAACTGATCCGGAACTGCGGAATCAGAAGTTTCGACCAGATTTACATAAAAATGCTTTCAGGGATAGTAGAATTAACGCGGATAGGAATTGAATTTTTGGACTTGCTAATGGACAGCGGGGTACGTGCAGGGATAACGAACGTTATCGGGCCAGAGCAAATTGCACGTTTGTAATTGTACTGATTTTTGCTGATGAGGATGGGGCTGTGAAAAAAATGACGCCATCTCAGTAACGAGACATAAATATCGCACAGTTTGATATGGAAAATATTAACAGAATTTTCGCTATGAATGTATACTAACAACAGAACATAATTTGAGTTCTGTGGCCAAAAATAAGGGTTTTTTGTTATATAAACCTGGGGCCTTAGAACAGGCGTTGTCTCTACAGCGTATCAAAAATTTATTAAAAATCAGTTTTTAATTTTTAATTTCTAAACCGCGTGATATAATTTAACTAAATTCGGTGTGCACTTTTAGTATGACAGCAGGAGTAAAATAAAAAATTACCAGCTTTAGAAACTTACCAGTGGCGGAGGGATAAATATCACCCTGTATAATATTTCAAAGGTCAAAGACCCAGTTATAGAATAGGAAAACCCAAAAATACATGAAGCAAATTACACAATACTTAAACACATGTGACAAATATGAAAAATAATCAATCTAAATATATAATAATAATAATAACAATATCTCTACCCCTCATTATAATCACAGGGATTAGCCCAGAAGTCGGAGACTTGTGCGGGAGAGGGGGCGGCATATTATTATTAAGCAGGCCGCATTTGCGCCCAGGAACGACTTACGTTGGTAGGCCCTAACCACTATTCAGTGCAGGAATGAGGGAAACCTGGAAAACCTCATTAATTAGGGGGGTAGTCAAATATCAACCGGTATCAATCTCTCACATTGACCCAAGCTAACATTATTCCACCCTACCATACCCGCAGAGAGAGTGCCAATCTCTCCACAAATATAGCTTATATACGGTCTACCGGCAGCTGGGCGCGAACCAACTCCGATCTAGTCACCTCGATTCAAGTACTGACGCCTTAAACTGCGCGACCACTGACCGACCCAGACCAATATCCAGATAAAGACAACAACAATTACAAAGAAAGTTATTTCATAGTTGAAATATTACAATCCATAAAATCTACGGGCAAGATAACTTCATTATATAAATCACACATATTATGAAGTGGAGAGTGTTTCAGAATATTTGTACTAACAAATGGCAAATAAAACATGTTAAATTGTCTAGCTTCAATTCTGTGAACATGAAAGCCTAACATTCTCAAGATGGCACTGCAGTCAATGACATTATGCATTACTTTAAATGTAAGCCTTTTATGTCGACTTTTCAAAGTTTTAAGACCAAATCTATTAAGCACATCAAGTTGTGGAAACCCAACAGAAGGAGAGTCAGCATCGACTTTAAAACTAATATATTTTAAGAATTTACACTGAACATTTTTAACAGCATCCACATGTACAGCATAATTAGGACACCAAACAATTGATGAAGCGATTTAGAAATTAAAAACAGATTTTTTTTTCATTTCTAACATACTGTAGCTGGACAATGGCTGTCCTAAAACCCCACATTCATATAACAAAAAAAAACCTTGACCTCTGTTGACCCTATATTGTTAATGTGACTATTTTTTATTAATTAGTTAAAATAAATTAAAACTTATATATAGTATTCAGCTTCATTAATATCTCGGAAGCATCAGTCTTACCTCCCCGAATCGACTGTTAAATCACTGGAACATTCCCACATTCAGGAGCCAAAACACATTTCATCCTCGAGCCCGAACTGCAAAACGACACCGACAATAACACGTAAAGACAATGACATTAAAAACCTTTCCATACACGGACTGTAAAATATAGCCAACAGCGGCATTACGACCATTCCATCCTGGGCGGCAATAAAAATTCCTAGCTGGTAATAAAAAAACAAAATCAGCGCCGGCATTACCGCAAATTTTATTTCCGGCCGAATTCCGGCAGGCCCGGAATCCGGCGTGACCGGCGCCTCCGCCATATTTTGCAATCGATAAATGTGAACCTTGTTTTTATCATTTAAAATCAGTTTATGTAATTTCTGCGTCATAATATAATAATGTTTGTATTATTTCCGTGTCAAAATAATACTAGAACTGCAAAATCAGGCTATTTATACCCAGTGTTTGATTTATTCCTATATTTTTCTCATTCTCACCCTCAGACCTACCTGAACCAGCGTCGCGAGTACCCAGTACCGATGACGGCCTAGGTCTGGGCCTCTCCTCCTCCAACACCACTTCTTTCTCTCTGCGATACAGATTGAAGACGGTGGCGACGCACGACAGCCTCGCCTTACCTCCCTGGAAGGTCTTTCCGTCAATCTCCAGCTCCAGACCCGACGTGGTGATCATAGGAACGCGGCGGTTGGTATGAAGGGAACCGGCTGATTCCCAGTCGGCGGGGATGCGCTTCAGATAGCTCTCGTTTATCTGGAACAGATATTTTTGTAAATACGTTGTTATTTAAGCTGCAAGTGCGTAAAGTACCAATTTTTATAGAAAAGTTGAGACAGATACATTACGCATAATATATATTTTTAAATACATAGTAATCTACGCTACGCACCATGGCGTAAGTATTTTCTTTGCGTGAAGTAATACTTTTCTTGGAAATATATTTTATATAGGAGTCATTGTTTTGCTACTACCAAAAAGTATGCGTATATATAAATTAAATTAACCTTGTACATTACGCATTATCATGTAAATATATTATTTTTAAATGTGTAAAGTGACATTTCTTCTCGAAAAGTGATCAGGTGCTTTATTTACGGGTTGCAAAGTTGAATTAATAATGTACATTACGCACTACATTGTACATATATGCTGACAAGCACAAAATACTATTTTGTAATTGAAAAACCAAGTTTACGCGCCAGTTACATATACAGTTTTTTCTAATATCGAGAAGTATGTTATAAATGAAATATATATGTACATTACGCACTATCATGTAAAGTGTATTACTTTTATACAGCTGAAATGCGTTGGTTATAAATTAAATTACACATTTCTTCTCGAGAAATGAAAATAATATTTTTCTACTACCAAAAAATAAATTGTACATTACGCATTTTTTTTAAAGTAATGAGTTTGTAAGTGTGTACAGTAACAATTTTTCTGGAAAAGTAATAAATAGTACTGTAACATGATACATAATTTTTTTAACAAAATGTTTCCTTAAATTAGTACATTAAAAATGTACATTACGCACTATCTTGTAAATTGTTTTATTTATGCATGAATTGCACACTTTATTTTTTCTACTACTGAAATGAAAAGTTTTTAAATTAAAATAGTATCGTAAAGTAGCTAGTACAGTAGTATATTATTTTGTAGTGCGTAAAATAACTTTTCTCGGAAAGTGAAAAAATGTACTTTATGCTCAAATTAACAGTAAACTTATGTTATACATTAAATTAATCATATACATCATCCAAAAATAAATCAATAAATGTACATATTGTATTTCCCAGTACCAAAAAATGTTTGCGTATCTAAATGGAGTAAAATAGCAAGGTAATTATTAACTATTATTAAGGATAGTTCAGTAACTTTTGAAATAATGTTTTAGCATAATTTAATAATAATCAGTGTACATATTTTTAACAATTAATTATATTAATTTTACTGAATATTGTCAGTTTAACAATAGAGATTCACAAGTCAGTTGTCAGTATCGTCATCGTGGCACATAAAATACAAATACAATTTTTCCAAACTGATGTACATTACGTATAAGTGTGGTAAAGGTGCGTAGTGTACAGAATTAATGTGTAGTAGAAAAAATATCTGTCGTTATGAAAGTCTTTTCCATCGACGTAAAAACCGACGTAGAAGCACCGTTTTCCGCATAAGTTACGCATAAATGTGGTAAATATGCGTAATGTACGAGATACACAGTTAATATTTATTATAGCTGGTAGAAAAAATATCCGTCGTTATCAAAGTCTTTCCATCGACGTAAAAACCGATGTAGAAGCACCGTTTCCCGTTAGATTTGTCCGCGCTGCCCCATTGTTGTGATATGCATAAAAGCCTTGCAGATCGGACATCAAAGGCGTTCAATCACATCCGGCAATCAGCCGGAGCTCCGCGTAAGAGAGAGAAAACAGCTGATGAACGTATTGTATGCGAGAACACACGGGCCGGTCCGCTTGTTATGCATTAAAGTACCACATGTCCCGCGAAATTACATCCGCCGGGTCCTGTTTTATTATCAAGCATTGTCAACAGTCGACTACGCGCCATGGAGGGACGATAAACCCTCCCGTATCACTTCAAGTGACAACACCACCTAGCAATTTATCACGTAGAGTACTTCGTCCGACAAAAATACACCACTAAACAACGTTTCCCTCGTTATTACGGCCAGGGGCGTAACAGAGGGGCGCCTCAACTAATATTTAAGCATAATAGACTACTGTATAAGAAAAATAAACCTAAATTGATCAAGATTTACTACTTTCCGCCGTACAAATAGTCTTCAACGTTACAAAATCTTATAATACCAAAATTTTAGTCAAAATTTGGTTATCCAAGAGTAATGTATTGACTTCCAAGTAAAATGAAATATATGTCAATTTATTTGGAAATACATTAAGTTTTTATTTTAGATTATTTTTCAGGATATTAATATTATTAAGAAGCAATAATAAAAATGTTTGGTCATTACATTATACGAGAAAATTTCCTGTTTTGTTCAATTTGTTGAATGGATACAGACTTTATATTATATTAAAATCTACTCCTACTCAACTTGTAGATTGACTGTCTCTCTCTTTTTATCCCTGTTCATTATTAGATTGTATTTAATCAGACACAATAATGTTGTCTGTCTTGGGCATAAGTAAGTTATATAAAGGGTATATTTTGGTAATAGTCTTTTATATTTTGATATCTATATATATAAAATTCTCGTGTCACAGTGTTAGACGCCATACTCCTCGGAAACGGCTTGACCGATTTTTATGAAATTTTATATGTATATTCGGTAGGTCTGAGAATCGGTCGTAATCTATTTTTCATACCCCTAAGTGATAAGGGTGGTCCACCCCAAACATGTTTTTTTTAACAAAATTTTTTATTTTTATTTTTTTATGATATGGCATTAAAAATACATACAACCCTTAATTTTCACCCTTCTATCACAAACCCCTATTTTTTAATAGCCATTTTAGTAATTTAATCATTTTTAACCCTGGTAGATAACTGATCGATTTTCACTAGATCAGTTATCCCCGCCAGGCATCTACCGGTGTCACTTCTCACCACAACCTAGAAAAAATATAGACAGCGTCGGTTCATGATATAGGTCACGTGCCAGGTGCCGCCTTTTCTAGGGACCTAAGGTCCAGAAAACTGATATTTTATTTGCTTTATGTTGGCGGTTGTGCAAATATGATGGCTGCATTGCAATATGAAATTAACTAACTTGCTGTCATTTTAAAGAATGTGACATGAATGTGATCAATCACAGTAAGCAAATGAGATTCACTCTACAATACAACCAACGTAAATTGGCATAAAAACCAAGTTTTAGTGATTCTGGACCTTTTAGGGCAGCCATAAATTAGCGGTTGCCGGCAATATGACACTGGCACAGTCTATATTTTTTCTAGGTTGTGCTTCTCACCCAGTAAAGAGCACAGAGTAGGAATGAGAAAGAGGCTGACTACCAAAATATTCACTAGAAATAAATCATA
Organism: Monochamus saltuarius; assembly: GCA_025584915.1. Classification (NCBI taxonomy): domain Eukaryota; kingdom Metazoa; phylum Arthropoda; class Insecta; order Coleoptera; family Cerambycidae; genus Monochamus; species Monochamus saltuarius. The sequence continues at coordinate 3,032,187 of CM046728.1, read as the reverse complement.
TGGCAAAACAACGTTTGCCGTCTCACCTAGTTTTAACATAAAATTGGTCTGTATTTTTTTTTGGTCCAACTAACCAATTATTAACATTAGTTTTTTTCCGCACATAAGTTAAAAAGCCAACAAATATAGGTAAACTTTTCCTATACGGAATAAGTCATGAACATATTTTGATCAATTCAGAGGTCTTTAAATAATTGTTGGGGTACTACACCCATATTTGACAAAAATGGCTAAGAGCATCGAAAGTGTGTCAATATTTTTCTAAAAAAAAGCGCCATTGGCTATTATGATTGCAAGAGAATAAAGTTTCAACGTACATTACATACATTGGAAGACTCAGGTCTTATGATTCATTGTGCATGTCGCTGGTAAGAGAGTTAAAAGCAGATATGTGTCCTTCTGAATTGTCTTTACAGTTGGTACAAATCCTTCACCCTTAAAAACTGTGACACAACATTTTAACCGTATTCAAATATATTTATCCTGTAAAATCTCCAGGTAAAATAAAATGGGCTAACATTGCAAGTCTCTAAAAAATTCCTGGTATTCTTAGAACTTTTTGTCAGCAAAATAACATGTTTGCGCGATTTTCAATATTAATAATCACACAAAAGAACCATGCCTCCAGACATAGATCCATACCCCGGCCAGGTGAAGACCATAACCAGATCATCAGCACCCCTTCGGAAGGCACGACAATAATCCCCGACTCCCTTCCCGCCCGGCCCCGCGTGTGCGTATGTATCAAACAGCGTCGCTGCAGCCGACACAGCACAGCCATTAATTTAATTCGTTAATTAATAACGGCCTACTTGAATTTAGCTACGCAAGCAAGTATGTAACAATTAAAATGACAAATGCAATTACTATCATAAATCCAAATTTAATAACGCCAGAATAAACAATAAATGATGGAGTGGCTCTGCTACAGACCCACTCGTGGAACCAGAGGCGTGGGAGGGTCGAACAAACAGAGGGGGATGTCACAGTAGCGCTATTATAAGTATTTCGTTTGCTCTGAAACATCGGAGGGTCCCTTTCAGTGGCGTAGAGCATACAAATAATAATCAACTATATTTAATCCTCCAATTAATACGCATTTGTTGCTACTCTTTGGTTAAGAGGGGTAGTATTATCTGAAATAGGGGATGTAGTGTACACAGGGGGTATCGAAACTATATTAAACCACTGTTTATCGACGACTATGGAAGCCCATTCACCACGAGGTTATATATTTCGCACTTTTAACGTTTGGAGGCTACGGCAATCAACAACACACCTGCAGCGGACGGAAGGCCAACCGGAAAAATTCGTTATTGCTTGCGAAGGACGTTTATCGTAGAAACACCTCGCAGAGTATTGCCTAGATTCGCCATAACTTCACTTGTCATGCAGCTAGTCATGGTTACTATAAAGAATTGTTCCATGTTTGTCTTTGTACTTTCACAAGTATCAAATAAGCACTAGAAAAAAACGAAACGCACTAGCCACAATACTACTACGGCTAAAATTTGTTTATCTGCTTCCATAGACATGTTAAATGATTTTTATTTTACTGTGACTTACTTCTTAATACAACTTTCTCCGTTAACAAAATAATCGCAGTCTCTGTATAGAGCATTTAAACCTTCACAATGACGTCAAAATCTCTAAGACCTTTGCCAAAGCGTAGGTAGGTCGCAATCTAACATTTGTTACATTTTGAAGTTACCAAACATTTACACTACAAATTCTTTCAGCATTTCCAATGCGAGTATTTGTTTACCAATGTATCAGAATTTCCACCTTCAGTTTCCTAAATCTGTCCACTCCAATTTCAACAAATGCTTTTACAACGATGCTTTTGCAAGTACAGTTTGAATTTAATATAATAGCCGGCTAATTAAAAATTGACAAAGTAATTTTATAAACTCGGCTTAGCAGTACTTAAACTTCATTAAAACGCGTTAAAACTAACGCGCAAAACAAACGAGAGCAGTCTCTAAACGAGCTCTAGTTTATAGCTAGGATGTGCACCGGGAGTAACCTGAAACTGAATTACACAGAATTAGTTTTAAATGACAATGCGCTGTTAGTTTACCCGCTTCTCGAGACAAACGGGAGAAGGTTTCAAATGTGGCGATCGTTTTATCACGTTTCTTAGTTGGTTTATTTTATAAATTGGCGTCGTTTAAAGATTTGAAAAGGTGGGGGTGGGAAACGGTAGGTGACGCTTTGTGATTGGAGTTTTAAACAGTAGATGGTCTCTCTTTTGCGAAGCCTTAAAGGCAATGCGCGTAAAATTTGGAAAATGGAAGCTGTTCGCGACGAGATACATTCAAACATATTTATGTCCTATTATCCAGGTGTTATCAATTAGATTAGAAATACATCCTTGTTGATGCCTGGAATTTCCTACACTATATGTTTTCAGAAATGATTCAAATGAAGCTTTGACGAGTAACGTTCGAAGATGTATGTTGCTAGTACCCAGACTTTATATTAAATTGTTTGGGGATATAGCATGTTCGTTATTGTTGTTCGAACTCCGAAAACATCTTCTGTTATTAATATTCCCCTTTGTTTTTCAGAAATCTTTGATTGAAATTAGAATGGAGGGAATGTTTTGCTTCATTTTTTACGGACAAACTGGGAGTTTTTTGTGTTTCTCGTATCTAATATGACTATTGACTAATAAAACATCATCAAATATGATTTCTGGTCTGATTTTCTGTCAATATCTCGAAAATCATACGAGATATGAACAAGCTGAGATCGTTTTTTGAGTTTCTAGTATCTGATTTACAATCTTCCAAATTTATTAATAAAACTACTTTGTGAAGAAACGACTTTTAGTCTGATTTTTCGTTTTCTGTCAATATCTCAAAAATAATACGAGATATGGATACACTAAGACCATTTTTTGAATTTCTGGCACCTGATTTAATATCTTTGGTAATAAAACAACTTTGTGAACAAATGATTTTTAGGCAGATGTGTCTATTTTTTCGTCAATATCTCGATAATATAATAAGAAATACAGAAAAACTGAGTGTTTATCGCACCTGATTCACTATCTTCCAAATTTCATTTCATGAAAATACGATTTTATGTCTGATTTATCATTTTTTGGTTATCTCGAAAACATTGCGAGATACAGACAAACTGAGAGCGCTTTTGAGTTTCTCGTATCTGATTTACTATTCTCTTCTCCAAATTTGTTGATAAATCTTCAGGAAAAAACGAATTTACGAGATACAGATAAGCTCATTCCGTTTACTGCACTTCTTGCACCTTCCTAATTTGTAAATAAATCAACTTTGCGAGAAAACGATTTTTTACTTGATTTGTTCCTTTATCGTCAATATCTCGAAAATAATATGAGATACAGATAAACTGAGTGCGGTTTTGAGTTTCTCGAACTTGATTTATTAACTTCGTTAGAATACGATTATTTGCCTGATTTGTCACTTTTTCATTATCTCGAAAATAATACGAGATGCAAACAAACTGAGAGCGCTTTTGAGTTTCTCGTACCTGATTTACTATCTTCCAAATTTGTTAATAAAACATCATAGAACGACTTTTGGGCCTAATTTGTGTTTTTCCGCCAATATCTCGAAAATAATACGAGATACGACACCATTTTATGAATTTTTCGAACTTTAATTAATATTATCTAAAGATTTTTTCAACTACACCAATTTCGAGACGGATATGTCCTTTTTTGTCAACATCTCAGAAAGTATATGAGATCTAAACAAGCTATCGTCATTTTTTAAATTGTCAGGTCCCATTTACTACTTTCCGCTCTATCGACTCGTATTTATTTCCAACTCAAACGGAGTGTTTACATTGCGTTGAGTCAGCGAGAATCGAAAACATAAATGATTATATGCAGGGCAACTCATCCACTTCACTGATCATGGAATTTATGTTACTGTACATCAGCCGGAATGGGATTATTATTTATATATTTTTTTGTCGATGCTTTGTTTCAATTAAATTCTACGTAATTAAACAAATAATCCAGTACTATTGATTTACAACGATGTTTTGTGCAAACTAATTCTTGGAAAATGAGTTCAGTTTCATTATTTATATCAAATAATTAGTGAATATGCAGAACTTTTGCTCAAACCAGTTTTCATAAAAAAAAACCGCACGGTTTTATATGTTATACAGGGTGTCGGATACTTAGGCACAATTAAAGCAAGTTTCAATTAGTTTAATTTAACAGACCCGTTTTAGATATATAGGTTGTCATATCGTGCAATTCAATGATGGTCGGGGCTTTAGTCCGCAGAGTAGTTAGTTTCACACAATGCTGTGCGGCTTATCAATATCTTTAGATGCTATAGTGTTACGAAGGCAACTAGGAAGGTGGGGCGATGAGCTGTGCCCCCCCCCCCAAATTAATGAACCCGATTACCAGGTCTAAATGTTAAGCCGGGGAAGACGTTTTCGCACTGGCCACCGCGTCACGTCCTGAAATTCCGGCCACTTCTTCCACTGCCGTTGGAGTTCCCTTAATTAATTGCGAGTAATCTCGCCTAAACCCCCCAATTCAAAGTAATGGCGGCAGGGGAACCGCCTTAAGCCAAGGTAGTGGATTTCTAACCGAGAGTAATTGCCCTCTTCTAATCTACAACCGGGAACCGGTAAAAAATACCCTTTGGTCTTTCTCCGGCTACGGACGGCTTGCTAATTTCGATTCCGGCTTCATTTAGATCGCTACTTTCAGATGTGGGTCGATGGGGGACGACGGGCAGTGATTAGGGAGCGATGCCGACGTTTCTGCAAGGAAGGCAAGGACGAAACCCCGGCTAATGGGGTGAAATAAGGAAAAATTGCTGCCTTCCATCGACAGAATCAAATACTACGCGAAATAAACCGCATTATTTTAGATCATAATCTTCCTTACTATAGTTGACGTTCAAGTTGCCTCTCATCTACTAAACATCGTAGATCAAGTAGTATTTTAACCGCAGGGGTAGATGTAATAATAATAATAATAATATCTCTACCCCTCATTCTAATCACGAGGATTAGCCCAGAAGTGATACTTTAACACCAAGGATAGATAAAGATCTCTAATTTTTTAAGTAAGTACTTATAACTGAAGCCCACACTTCGTTTTCATTATCAGGGGAGCACTTAGGATGGTAAGTTAATGTTTGTAAAAACCAAGGTGTAAACATATACCTACAAAAAGTTAAAATCAACATTTTGTTAAATAATAGAATTCCATAAAAATCATTGCTAATACTAACGTAAAATCACCTCAAATAGTTCCTAAATTTCTCTTCATACTAAACGCATTCATATTTGGACTATAGAAAAAAAAAACATTGTTTTACATGCCACGATAAAATTCTATTATCGTCTTCATCCATAACAGTTTACCGTATTGCATAAAAAACAATTTATGAATATTACTATGCACTACCAATCAAATACATTCAGAGTATCCTACATAGGTTCTCACACATTCACGTAACGAAAAACCACTGGCTCTGTAAACAGTGTTGATTCGGTACGTCAATATGCAAGTGCCAACATGCAAAGTTCATTAGCGAATGCACGGCAGTGTCAACCGTCATCTAACTTCTCTTCCGTACCCATAGAAACGCTAGCTAGTGCTACGTGTTTGATGTAATAGAGTTAGTTGCCTTCTATTCGAAAGAAATTTCTAATTAACTGCTTTTAATACGTAGGATTGGCAGCAAAGGTTCACATTTTTTAGTTAACTCGAATTTAAAAAACATTTGCTAATGCTCATGTAAAAATACGTTATTTCAACGTGTCTATGGCGAACATAGCTATGATAGCTATATTGGAAACAATGCCGATATTTTTTATGTATGTACACAGCGAACGTAATAAACATAGTTAACATATAGTTCTTAATAAGGATATAACACGCTCCGTCAATAGCTAGAAATGCTTTCTTCATATGAAACAATATTGTTGTGTTATGATATTTTTGTTGGGCGCCAATTAATATTTGTGTTGAAATTGTATTTGTGTTTCTGTAATGTTTTGTGTTTGTGTATTTTGTGTATAAAAGAAAATTGTATTTATTGGACTACAAACCTGTATCTTATAATTTTTTAATGCTTATTCAATTACCCTGGCTGCTTGGAGAACATAGACTCTGGTAGTCGGTTCGCTCGTCAATTCAAATCTTTTTAACACACTGTATCTTACTTTCAAATAAATATCAATTTAAAATGGACAATTTTTATTTCATAAGATATTTGTTTACTACTTATTCAAGAATATTTAACGTTTTATGAACATTTAATTAATAGGTAACATATAAATTTTATTTTAAAGGCAGTTGTGTATTAAAAGTTGCCTATCTTTAATATTTTAAATTTCTTAATAGGATACAACATTCTTAAAATCCGTGATTCAATGGTATTCTGCTAGTGTATGTTCATTGATGGTAATGTATTATATTTGCAAATCATAACGTATTGACAGATGTTCCACTAAATAACGAATTTTAATATATTAAATAGAAAAGTAAAGATTATTAATTATACTAAGGTAAGTAACTTATTGTTTTAATAAGTTTTAGAGTCTGTGACTGTCTATTTTGTGAATTTAATAGCTAGCTAGCGTTTATTTTCTCTGATAAAATTTACGTAAATTTCTGTGAATTTATGTGCACATGAAATACCTTTCTGTAGTTGATTTTCTTTTTATAAGACTTCGACTGGAAATCCTTTGGAACTCCCTCTGAACTGGTGATTGGGCTTCTGGTATTGATGGCTGGTTCTTCCCACTATATGGTACTGCCAAATTTCTCACTAGGACCTGGATCTCTGTTGATTTTGTTGTTAGACACTTTTCTTGTAACGAGAGTATAACTTTTAACGATTATTTGAACTTTTTCTTGCTAATTTCTAAATTTTCTGGAACCTCTGTTCAAAAACTGACGCTGCCCGTTCTTACATTCTTTCGTATCTAATCAACAAATTTTTGTTTTTCCTCTATTTTCTACCAATTTGATAACTTGATGCCTTGTTGTAAAATTTGCACACATATTATGGTCCATACATATGATCTTATATAGTTTTTCGATGCACTGTTTTTTTTATGTTTTCACTCCACTACTTAAAACTATGACAAATTTTTTTTTTGTTATTACAATTTTACTTATGTCTAATTATTAAATATTCTTCAATATTACTCTTTTTATGTACATTGTTATATCTTTTGTGGAGCCAGCTTTAGACTTGACATTTGTCCCTGTCTATGATATTTATTTGACATTTCTAAATATTTTACAAATTTTATTTATTTAAATTACTAATATTTTAATTATCTTCACTTGACTTATGTTGATATGTGTATGATGTTATTAAATGATCTTTTCTTTTTCTTTCTATATACTTTAATCTTGGTTTAATTCCTTTTTTGTTTATGTACTATACAAAAATATGATATCATGTCCCAATATTTAATGAATTTTAAATATTTTTTCTTTCAAAAATGGTAATTTATTTAATTTACTCTACAATAACTGTTTATATGCTCTGCATTGTCAATTTTATATTATTTTGTATAATTCTACTATGTTTTAATTTTTATAACAACAATAATTTCTATTCTATTTTATGGTTTTTTTAATTAAACATGTAAATTCTCATAAGTATTGAAGCTGATTTTTATATTGTCTCAATATATATATAGCTATTGTAGTAAAATAGCTAGTACAATGTTCTTAGCACTTTTGTAATAAACAGAGCTGACACATGTTCGGTGTAAGTAATATTGGTCGTTTAGTGTATATAGCTAACGTTGCGAACATAGCTAACCAGTTCTATGTGTGGTCTTATATATAGCTACCGTCCAGTTCTAAAGGTTCTAACATTTTGTACTTCAAAAGTGCAAGCGAACGTAGCTATCTTTGTGTTCGTAACAGTACTAATATATTGGCGATATCTACCGTTTATATCGTAGCGCACTGGCCTTAACATAAAATAACGTTGTCTTCTTATTATACATACGGCGAGAATAGTAGACAGAGCTAACGCTGCGCAGGATGCTGTTTTTAACGTGTATAACATTGCGAATATAGCTAACTTAGTTCAATGTATGACTAGCACAGTGCTAACTAAATTGCATATGGCAATATTGGTTGTTTTAATATGCGTATAAAATATAGTTAGCATAGTAATCGAAATGATAGCTATATCCGTATTCAATTCATGTGTAGCAAACATTGCGAACATAGCTAACCTAGTTCTTTGTATGGCCTTATATATAGCTAATATCAACTCACGATGTGTGTCATAGCAATATTAGACTAGACGGTTTGTAAACTGTATATACATAGCATGGAGCAATGTTAACTATTTTTATCATATACATAGCGAGTACAGTAGACGGAGCACAGCACTGAGTACAATTTGATGTGATATGCTGTTTTCAGTATATATAGCGAATGTTGCGAACATAGCTAACCTAGTTCCTTGTATGGCCTTATATCTAGTAACCATCATGCAGTAATGTGTGTAGTAATAGTAATATTCAACTAGGCGATTTATAATGTAGGTATATAGCGAACGTAGCTATTGTAGCGCATTCTCCGGTCATAGTATAAAACAACGTTAGCTTTATTATCATATACATAGCGATCACAGTAGACAAAGCTAACTAATACAGAGTGTGATTTGTTGTTTTTAGCGTATATACGAACATTGCGAACATAGCTGAGCTAACTCTATAATACCCTTGCATAGCAATATATGTACGCAATTCGTTGCACAAATTCGGTACAATAATCTGTCTTCTAGTGCATATATTAAATTCAGCAGTAATTGTCAAAGCAAAATGATCTCAAGATTAAATTTCTCAAGCATCAGAACTTAAACGCGACCGGGGGCAATAAAGACAGGAATTACACGAAACCTAATAGAAAACTCGGACGTATCGAATCCCTAATTCCAATTAGAGCGCCGCATCGATACCTCGCGACATTCGGAAATCAGTTCGTAGCTATTAAATAAAGAAAAACCGCCCTCAGACGGATCAGACTCGGTCCGAGGCGGGAAAGAAATTGCGAATAATTTTCAATTTACAACTTCTTGTGCATATGAGAGCGTGACTCTAATTCTGATCCAGCTGGCTGTTCAGCTAGCAGCCGGGACGCGGTACGTGACTTCATTATTGTCTTCGGGACGGGGTGGGCTGTTCCTCGCTACTTTACACTGTCTTTTGTTCCGAGCAACACATGGGGATATTAGCTTTGGTTCTACGAACAGCCGATAAAAATATATGTTAAGAAAATGCCAATATACGATATCGTACGATATAGCTGGACGGAAACCACGTTCGATAAACGGAATTACAGGTGTGGAGGAAGGTGCGATGTATTACAACTTTGTTTTAAAACTAAAGTTGCTACTACATTAGTTTTCAACATTAATTTTCTCATCTTTTTTTAACACAGGACATATCCTATAAATTTTCCAAATATTAGGCACTGAATAGTCACATGCTAAAAACATATTAAATAATTCAGCAAATCATAACCACAAACTCTGGAGGCTGGAATACCGTCGAGATCCTTGTTAAATTTTGGATTTAAATCCAGTAGAGTTCTTAAAATATCATTGGCACTTAATTGATCAGCATGACAAAATTAAGTTAAAGAATCAACTGAATCAATAAGATCAATATTAGAAAAATTAGAAGATATTGAACTAAAAAATGAAGCAAATCCATTGACAATCATTGAGCTATTCTATTCTAACACATATTATTCGGTGTAGTACATTTGTTTTTCTTAGAATTAACATATTTTGACCAAAAGGACTTTGAAGTTCGACTCAATACTTTAGGAGAGAAAATTTTATTTTAATGCTTTTTTATAATGGACAAGTCAAACCAAGAATAGTGTGGCAATATTTAGAAACGCATTATCTAAAATATTATAAAATTTGTCACAGACAGAGTTTAGATCAGGTTTTTAAAAATTTGCAATCGTAACTTAACAGAGTTTCATAAAGTAACAGATAATTTGTCTTGTGGAAATTGAATTGTGCAAGAGAACTATTGAAGGAGAGATTATTGTGAGAGTAACCAATGTTATATTTACTGCAAATAAAACTGTAAATAATCAGGTCTGTAATATGATCATGAGAGGTCAGATAGACGTTACCTATCCTGAGTTTTTTAAAACATTTGAAAAGATGATTGATCATTTTTTACTACTACAAAAACTTGATAGTTGTGGGTTCTGCGTTGACTTGCTCAGACTGGCGTTCCCCATGGTTTAATACTTGGTCCTCTATTCCTTCTCTATTCATAATTTTTATTAATAACCTTGTTAATGACCCAAATGTGTGCTACCTTTTGTATGCTGATGATGTAAAGTTATATGAAAGAATTGACGGTTTGTGGGATTGCAAAAAATTGCAATTATATTATTAAATCTAATGATTAACTAGGTTTACTACGTTGTTTGAATTTTAGAGCGCCGAATTCTAATAGTAGATTTAATAGCTTATTTGCCATATCTCTTGATCGTACTAATATATTAGTTAAATCGCCTTTATACCAAATATATTTATGTTTATTGTATATACTGTTCCAACTTGGGTAAAAACCATATTTGTTTATATTTTTCTATTGTCCGGTAGTTTTTACCATTAATAGTTCTTGTTGACTTGACATTCATTATTCTTTTTTCCTACATTTGTTTTTTTTTAACTACGTAACTTATCCTGTAATTTGCCCATTGGGTATTTCATTTCAATAAATAAATAATTAAATAAATAAATATGACATGAACAATTCGTAAGAATTAAATCTTATATTCGGTTTTTACTATTGCTTGAAATATTTGTTTTGCTTTGATTTGATTTCCCATCAGAAAAATGTCTACATGTATCTCTTGCGTTAAGTATTACATGCCATTGATATGACCCTGTATCTATTTTTTTTTTGTTCCGTTCCAACACATTTCGAATATCCGACACTTCACTCTGAATCCTTACAGACCGTAATTTAATGTCGCCCTTGGACCCATCGACATTCCTTGTCCGTTTTTGTTGCCGGCCTTTCTTTTCCGTCAAAAAAGCCGCCAGATGGCGCCACGCGTCCCGTAACTGTCAAATATCCCCGCAAATCGAACTCGGACAAAAACCCAATATACTGTGCGAGTGGGAGTCGTCATCAGAAGAATTTTCTTGTATTCAATATATACATATTATTGCGCCAATATCTGAGGGTGATGAGGGACCAGTAATGACAAAAAACATTTGCTTGGCGACGGTCGGCGATTCAATATAACTTTTGTCCCGGAAGTTACTTCCGTGCTGTTGGATAAAGTGGATAGAGTGAAACATGCATATAACATACAGGCGTTTCGTATGATATCAAAGACATACCAATTTTAGGCATCCTGAAGACACGCTATACACAAATGTTAATTGCTTTTAATATAACGTACAAATGCAATTCCCATGCAAAGTACGTTATACATGAGTATAGCTGTTGAATTATTTATCTGCACATAGTATAACTTGCTTATAACATGCACATACTCGTATATTTAAAGTGCATTTGAAGGTAGCTCACATGTGTTTGCTAATATGTACCAATTTTATAATTGCGCTAAAGACAAATCATGAATAAGTTTCCATAGATCTCGATCTTCTTCGACCACACATTATCTTTAACAAATACATAAAGAGAAATATAACGTACATGTTTAAACGTACAGTTTGGTATAACGTACCAATGTAATTGTCATAAAGGGTACGTTATACACCAGTATATATCTGTAGGATTATTTATCTGTACATATTATATCTTGCTTATAACACACAAATATTTAACGTACATTTGGAGATCGCTTACATGTTTGCTATAACGTACCAATTTGAATTGTACTAAAGATAAATCATAAATAAGTGTTAATGTATGTCTTATCGCGAAAGATTTTACCACATCATTTATCTTTAACAACATAAAGTGAAAATTAGATAAAACGTACAACTTTAAACGTACAGGAGTTACAACGTATCAATGTAATTGACATGAGTAGATATTTGCAGCACTATTTTTCTGTATGTTTTAACGTATGTAGCTTCAACGCATATTGGGATATAACGTACAAATTATAAAATCATAAACAGTACAAGTCTTATTTCTAAACTTGTTTTCACATAATTTATCTGTAACAAGGTTAGATACAGGGAAACTTACATATAACGTACATGTTTAAACGTACAATTTATGATATAACGTACCAATGTAATTGTCATATAAAGTACGTTATACACGAGTATATAACTGTAACTATAACTTGCTTATAACACACATATTTAACGTGCATTTGGAGATAGCTTATGTGCATTAGCTATAACGTACCAATTTGAAGTGTAGATAAATCATGAATAAGTTTTAATACATGTCTTATCGCAAAAGATATTTCTACGTCATTTATCTTTAACAGATACAAGTGAAAATTAGATATAACGTACAACTTTAAACGTATAGTAGTTACAACGTACCAATGTAATTGCCATGAGTATATATTTGCCGCGTTATTTATCTGTATGCTTTAACGTATGTAGCTTTAACGTATATTCGGATGTAACGTACATTTCTTTGATATAACGTACAAATTAGATAATCATAAACAAATGTTAGTACAAGTCTTATTTCGAAAGCTGTTTTCATATAATTTATCTGTAACAAGGTTAGATACAGGGAAACTTACATACAACGTACTTGTTTGAACGTACAATTACGATTGTTACTTAGATTTCAATGAATATGTCTCTGGTGACTTTTTTCATTATTATCTGTCATCTCCACAGGTCCTCGTAAACTACCTCCCATTACAACCCTCATTTCACGCCTCAGGACATATAAACAAAGAGAGGATTAAACTTTATTCTAACACCTACCAAGCAGAAGCCATAACCATGTGTAACCGCGAGTAAGTTCTCCCTAACGTACGCGAAGTTTGGTAAGCGACGATACTCAAATTAAAACTTTCTTTGCGGATGGATGGCAAGTACCTGAGACGCATACCGAAGACTCGTATGAAGGCGTATAATGACACAGTATTTTTTTAAGACCCGTTAAGGTACTAGGGGAAAATTCCTGCGGATTTCGTACGCTTTGTAATGACTTCCTCGTTCTATCGTTTGCCGTGGACCGGCAATCCAACTTACGTGATAAAATTAACGTTAAAGCCAGTCCCGGCTGGAATATGCTACCGTAGATGAAATGTATTAAAACTTGTTTACAGCCTATGAACAACTAACGTTCGTAAAACTACATAATTATCCACTAACATACCTGACATAATTTATTTTATTTAATTAATAAGTATAAAACGGTTAAAATTAGAAATTAGTTACTAACTATTCTAAAATAACCTAGAATATTGCGTTGCTAGTTGTATACTCTTCAAACATCAAAGAACATGGTTAAAGCTTAGAATATAATATAACATTCTAAGGATCCAAGAAACATAATTCCCCAACAACACAAGGAGTTTAAAAATTTATCGGCGTGAAGTACATCTTGCAGTAGTGGCCTACAGATAGCGACTGCAGCGGAAGCTGTCAAAAAATATCGCATACGGTACTGCGGTTAGTTTGAAATTATTTTTCAGTACTTGCTTTTCACAAATTCAGTTTTTCCCGCATTTTTTGTGTATTTACAAATATGTATTCAAATGCCTAGATAGCGGATAAGGTGCTGATTTATGGAAAGTATGATAAGTGCATACTATCGTGTACCAAAGACGTTGTCCGAGTAGACAAAATATTATGCTGAATCCTCTTTGAACAACTGTTGTAATGCCTTGGTGATAAACGTGTTGCAGTGTTTTTATGTATTTGGGTACATGTATGTTTTTGTTATCTTTGTGTTTTCCCGATGGAGGTAATTCACCTGATCGTGATCACCGGCCAAGTAAGTACCCCGCTTTAAACAAAGATAACAGTCGAGGGAAGGAGAGGTCCCCAACAACAAAAATCTTTGCAATTAATCAAGTAAGAAAACAGAAAATGATTCAACATTCTTAAATTTTTATTAATTTGTCTACTCAATTAATACTCATGCAACTAAGAACCTAACCTAACATTGTTAAACATGCTGTGAAACTTTATACAGTTTTCAAAATGTGCTTACTTTACGTCCGTTAAGGTACCAAGTGATGTTTCCAGCTGGATAAGATGGAGGGGCGGTGCAGTTTCCTTTAAGAGTAGAACCCATCTCTAACAATTCCTTAGCAATAGAGAGAACTGGATCGTCTACAGGAACATCTGAAACAAAGTATCTAATTCAGAATAGACTTGAGATGTTTTGTTGATTACTTATAACTATTTAATGCTTAGAATTGTTTCTGAGTATTTTTGTGAGAAAGTTGTACGACTTTATTTCTATAGAAAGAACGTTAAATATTTCTATTTAACTCTGTCTATCGCGTTTAAAAATACAATGCCAACTCGCCTCGGTAATCTAGCATGACGTAACCAGCATATTCTATAGAAACCAAGGCGCAACGATGGAAAGGGTTTCACTAGTGCTTCGCTCCTTTGAAACATCCTCATTTATTAATATTGCAAGCGCCCCTCGTCAGAAAACTGCATTATGCCGCGATTCACGCGAGCAACCCGACGGAATTACTCGGCTTGAAACAGTAATTTTGTGTCGTTGCCAGTACAAGGCGAGAAGTCTTTTGCTCTTCATTTAATTTCTGACAAAAGCCAGAGAAAAGCGGGTGCATAATGAACTCGGATCAGCTTTATCTGTTCTTTGTTCGGGACGAGACTACGTTACTGTCTTACAATACGTTCGACGAGCCGAAAAAACGGGCTACGGACGGAAAAACATCCGGGGTCAAATCGAAAAGATTTAAAATGTTGTAAAAATTACAGAAAACGTTATTTTCTTACACGAGCTGCACCTCGTTTCTTCCGTGGACGTTATATTGGCAAAAGTGTACGTTATATACGGTTTTACGGCCCAAGTAGAGTACATTATAAACTACTAAGACGTAGAAGTATAACGTTATAACGTACGCGTATTGCAGTGTACGTTAAATAAAAGACGATAAATGTAAATTTTGCTTTTCGTATAAAAGATGTTGTAAAGCTCTCATCAAAACAAGTAGCACTAGTCAAACTGAGTGTACGTTAAATACGTGTACGTTATATCTATGTAACTTTAATTGTGTCTCAAACTGCACAAAAGAGGTTAACCTATTTACCAATTTCACTTTTTGATTCATGTTTACAACGTACTCATAGGAATAATAATAATTGGTAAGTTACATCAGGTACATATTATTATATTCGTAACAGAATGTACGTTAAATGATCATTAAGTTAATTGCACGTTAAATGTGTGTACGTTATAAAGAAGTTTTACTATATTTACTATCAAAATTCTATTTGGTGCACGTTATATCAGCTGTTAAATGCCTGGATGTTATATAAACATTTTAGTATACAGGGAGATTCAGTTTTAACTCGCTGTGAACCCGATGCGACGTTGCCAAATTTATATATTTTCCTAGTAGTACAATGTAAAAATGAATACTATAAATTATTTTTTAAAAGTAACACATTAAGTATCAGATGAGATATAAGTGGTCTGCTTACTTCCTGCTCGGCCTAAGCGGCTCGACTTACAGGAAGCGACCTACATTGCAGGCCCTACATTAGTCCGCGAAGTAGTTGTTTTCTGCAGTATCATTTACACATTAATCAGTTTAAAATATATTTAATAACAAAATTACAAAACTCGAACGGATTAAATAAGGAACATTTTTATTTCAGTCCATGAATAGTAAGATAAAAAAAAAACAATACTCTCTAGGCAAATTATTACGAGAGGTTGAAAAGTGTTTGATATACTGACTAATACAAATATCTTTGTGTTGTCGACAAGAAATAGTCCAAGACACATTCGGCGACAAACAAAATGGCAACAGTGAATCTCGACCTACCGTATTATTGGGTCAATAACCTTTTTTACGGCGCTTTTAATGATGACACATGATTGAATACGATATTTTACCTTAAATATTTATGTGTTAATAAAACAAAAAGAATAAAAGGAAGGAAATACGTCTTAATTAGTGTCATCTTCAATTTATTATTCAGTCTGTTCATAGTACTTTGTTAATAAAGTTGGGATTATCTGCACTTTGATTTTGAAACTAGTTGCAAAATTCAACAAAATTTAAAACAGGTTCAAGACCAGGTGTCCTCTATAGGTATCCCCCTTCCATATGTGTGGAGTTCCCTCCAAATATGCAGAAAATACTATTAATGATTTTACACACTGAAGTTGTTCAGATAAAAATATGTATGTGGTTCTGATATGGCAACATTGTTTCGCTTCAACACTCGAACCAGCAACGTCGTGTTATCGATTGTTATAGGTTGATTTCCTTTTCTTTTGAAAGACCGAACATATTTTTTTATTTCTTGGCTTTATTAAGCTTTCCCAATGCATGATCAAAATTAATGACATTATTCATGCACCTTATATGCCAGTTTTGTTGAAGCTGCAGCCAAACTTTAAAAAATCCCTATTCAACTTGACGCATCTGGTTTTATAACCTCCAAAATCCGTTGAAAACCAAGCGATTCACGTCCGGACATAATAAATTTCTGGCATTTCTGGAATCACACAGTACATTTATATTGCTAATGAAATCATGAATTATTTACCAGTTAAGAAGGCCGTGGCTCCATTGTCACCCTTTTCTCGAAGAAAGCCTCGAGGATTACCCTAATTGTTATTTATTGCTCAGATTTTTTCTTTTGTTGGAACACGCAGCGTCCGTTCCGGGTTGGGTTAGGGAATAATTTTAAAAAATCGCCGTCAAGGCAAAGCCCTTTTACATTTCGACGTTCTTTTAATAGCATAAAATCGTAAAAGTAATACTGGCGTAATGGTAAACATTCGTTATAGCTATTTTTAAATGAAAAACGTCATTCGGGTCTCCCTTAAAGATCCCGCCAAAGGTAAATATTTGAAGATGGAAAAACAATTTCTTGTAAATTGGCAAACGGTGTCTGCTTATATTTTCTTTAAGCTCTCTTTAAAAAGCATGCGAAAAAATGTTTATTTCATTTCTGTAGACGTCACGGCATGGGAAAAAATAATAAGGGAGGCTATGTTAAGATGAAATTTAAATACTTATTAATGAAAACTAACTATAAAAAAACCGCAAGAATGATTTTTGTAAGTAAAGTGTTTTCTTTATAGATTTATTAATAAATGAGGATGCAACAATAAGTTGTCGATAAATTGACGAATCTTAGAACCAGAGCGCTGCTATTACCTAATACTGTCTCAGGCCCAAAAGTGTATACGTATTTCTCCATAAGGTTGCGCCTCTATCTATAATTTCTCACTCAACGGTATTAGATAATAGCGGCTCTTTGGTTATAAGATTCGTCAATTTATCGACAACTTATTGCTCACGGAGGTTTTCTTTGCTTGTTAAACCATTGAATCACACAGAACACTCAAAATTAACTGTCGTTAACAACAGTTCTCGACAGACGGACAAATCTCGGGCCCAAAAAACCCCTACTGTAAAACACGTTGTAACATAACGGAACGTCAAACATGAAGGCCTTTATTTCTTGTCAGACTTTAAAAACATTTTGCCCTATAGATATTTCCTATTAGGGCCTTTGTTTTCAAGATACAGGGTGTTAAACTTGTGGATCGAATATGCATTTCGCCATTAAGGTTGCGCCTCTTTCTAATTTCTCACTCAACGCTTAGGTTCAGTTCCAAGAGTTGCCATATTTTCATTTCTACAGCAATTTGCACTAATGTGCGTGGCTTAAATCAATTAATGAATTCTATAATAAATTCCATATGGTAATATATAGAAGTAGTAAAGGTCAGAAATCCAGTGGCGCATCAAAAATTTTTAAAAAAACCAGGTTCTAACTTTTATTTTCTAAATTGCTTGTATTAACTCAACCAAGTGTATTCAGTATGATAGTAGGTATAAAGCAACAAATTAGCGGCTTTAGAAACTGACCAGTGGCGGAGATGTAGGTATCATTGGTCATTATGTGCCGAAAAAATATCACCCTGTATAATATTAGATATAAAATAACGAATTCAGCAAGGTATATCTTTTTCAGATATAACAAGTAGGAGAATCGATTGTTTCAATAGTCATACGGATTCACTAAGCAGCAAAAAAGTTCTGCCATTTAAAAAAAACATGATGTGCCACAAGTGGCGCCCTCTACTACTGACATCAAAATTAGAAACAAATTAGAATTTCTCGCCCGCAAAAACCCCCAATTTACACATTTTATGCAAATATTTGGATTTTTTAAGAAGTTATTTACAAATATTGAAAATAAAATTTTAACTTTGACATCCTGTATCGTTTTTATTATGCGACGTGGGATATAGGAATGTTAGGTTTTGCTACTTCATTCAAAAACACCCTGTATCATATAACCCACGTTTGCACACTGACACAAAAATATCCCACTTCTGATTCTGGCGAAGACTTACGTCAAAATATTGCTCCAGAGTTTTCCCTCTTGAGTAAACAAAGCCGCAGGAGAGAATAAATTAAGTTACTAATAACTACAACTCGAAAGTTGAACGAGACGACGTGAAATGTCAGAATAATATCCCGTCGGTCGTACTAGCGGGAAAGAATTCGTCGTTTTGTTACGACGCCGGGACGTTTTTAAAAACTTTTATTCCTCATCTCCAGAAAGACGTAACAGAGTCCCAATGCTAAAATAACGAAGGAAACTTTTTATTTACCGTATTGAAACTATATGTTGACTCGTAGTGGATTCGAGGACTGTAAACATTTCTGAGTTATGAAAACGTGGAGTTTTGACGCAGCTGGAGTGGCCTCTTCGGAACACGCTAGTGGATGAAATGGAAAAGTCAAATATTGCAACGAAATATCAACACTGCGAACCATAATTTTGCAGTGTAACAGTTAGCGCATCCCAATTTTGTCTAAATTTAATAAGTTCAAGTCCAATAAGATTTTATCTAGATGCATCGACAGTAATGCGAGTGAAGTGTTTCGGTTTCGTTCGTTTGTTGTGAACGTTCAGTTTTACATGGAACGTTGTACAAAATCTGCAGCGTAAAATATTGTATATGATAATTACTGTATCAGCGATTATATCGGTTTCAGAGATATAGGTTAAAAATAATTAATTAATATAAAATCTTATTGGTTCATTCAGGTAGTTGGTTATATATCACATAAATATTTAAATTCCTAAAGTTGGTAATAACGATATCATTTAAGTTGGCACGATAGGTACACCTGTTGAAGGAAACTGAAATACTAAGCCCTTTCTTCTGCAAGCTGGCACGCGGGTCGAGCGCTATTTTCTAACCTCTATAGCGCGGCTCGAGAAAGCCAAAACCACGAGGTAAAAATATGTAATCACATTTTATATGAGTTATTCATCTAGAACAATATATTATCTTACCACTATGAATTAACTATTTAATTTTATTATTTAAACAGTGTAAAGGACAAAATAGCTATTTTTTTCTGAAAATATTAAATGCTTGTTATAATTAATATTTAAAATTTGTTAAGTTGAATATTAATGTCCGAGTGGTAGTTATTTTTTTGGCCAACCACAATTTGATAACTCATACATTATTTTAATGGTTGGTGGCGCTCAAAAATGAATATCTAATTAAAATTTATAAAAAAATATTCATACATTTATTCCAAACCACGACCTAGCTCCTATTATGTAACATCTGAGACCGGGCCAGTGACATCTCAAAAGATGTGACAGTGTACTTAGTGCAAACTAGGCTTAATGCAGGGAAAATTTTGCTCGGTTGACTCAAAATTTTCCTTTTATGCTACAACTAAAAGGCTGGTCTCGTTGTCACTGGTTGTAGTAATTATTATTTATTTAAAAAATATTCATGTTTCTTTTAAAAACTTTCTAAGAACAAATGCAAAATTAGCGCAAGCAAGATTCTGCAATAACTAGCTTCAGAAAAATTATGACACAAAAATAACAACTTATATTTAAGTGCACCTACATTTAAGAATTTTTTTAAAATGCATGTTTATTTTTAAAAAAGTTATTCTAGACGCAAATGCAAAATTGACGCTAGTGAAGGCTTAGGCAATAACTAGTTTAGGAAAAATAATAGCACAAAATTGTGACTTCTATTTAGGTATAGCAGAATTGAAAAAAAAGCATATTTCTTTTTTGAACACATTGACCCAAGCCAACATTCTTCCACCCTACCATGCCCGCAGAGAGGGTGCCAATCCTCACCAGGAATATAGCTTATATACGGTCTACCGGCTGCGGGGTCGAACAAGTGCAAAAATCGCGCTGGCAAAGCCATATGCAACAGCTAGTTCCAGAAAAAATGGCACAAAAATTACACTGACACTTAAACAGCATAAGTAAACGTTCGAATATCCCTTTTTTAGCTTTGCGGACCGCGGGCCTGTTGAGGGATATTGAAAGAAAGCCACTCCGGAGGCGGTGATAATAAATGGGAGCGCATCCATCCTGACAGGCTGATGCCTCCGGACAGGTTACCCATATCTCGCAGCCTCCCGGTTGAGGCCATTACTCATGGGGGTTATGGGACATGGATGTGTCGGAGCGGTGCCTGTCTTATCAAATTGTACTTCCGCGCGAAACTAATATATAGAAGTAGGAAAATTAACTTCGCCGTATCAAATAATAAAATGAATGATGATATATATGACGGGGATCGGGACAGGCGGCGTTCGGTTGGGAGCCGAGGCGGAAAATGGATCTTCTTGCCCGACGGGATGAAGTCGGGTATCGATCTCGGGAAGAATCACTGCTCGAAATTAATGGTTGTGAGGAATAGCCGTTTAGAATGAAAATGACAAGGAATAATTAAAAAAGTACTGCATTAAGTCTAACACTAGTTCTACCAACAAAATCAGGATGAAAATCTCATTATTGCAAGATTATTGTTTGCTGTTCTTGTATTTTTAGTAATTTGTTCTTTATTTTTGAAATTTATAAACAATATTTAATATAATTTTCTCAGCGATTTGTTCTTTGTGCATCATAGCTTCATTTCACTGGCTTCTCTATAGCGAAGATTATATTCTTGATTCAATTCTGTATTTAATTCTTGTCAGTTTCTTTCCTCGATGCATTTTATTCTAGAATTTGTTTATATTAAGAAAATTTCTCTTTACTCTATTCCTAGTTTTGCTCTTTACAGGAGCATTCCTAGTATGGTTCCTTGCATCTTATTTGCTTCACTGCCATCAAAGGAGGTTCCTTTGTTCAGCAATTGGATTTGTCTCTTGCAGGAATTTCCTTAACATTCTGCTCACGAATAAAAAAACGTTCTTTGATCTATTTTCTTTTTTGATTTGTTCTCGTCAAGAACATTCCTCTTTCTTGTTTTCCTTGGTTTGTTCTTTAAAGGAACATTTTTAGAATTTTTTGTATCAAAACTTAGAGAATAAATAAAGTGTTTTTACATGCATTTTGTTTAATGATTTGTTTTCATCAAGAATGTTTCCCCATCTTCTGTCTATGGTATTATTTTTTATAGGAACATTCCTAGTATTATTCCTTGCTTCTTAAGTATTTCCAGCAGTGGACTTTCCTTTGTTCAGCAATTATATTTGTCACTTGCTGGCACTGCCTCTGTCCTCATTAAAACTACGAATAAGGAAAATGCCCTTCAATCTATTTTGTTCTACGCTTTGTTTCCATCAAAACGTTACCTTTCTCCACTTTATTCTACGCTTTGTTTCCATCAAAAACATCTCTCCACTTTGTTGGTTTATGCAAAGAGCAGGAACATTTTTAGTATTTCTAAAACCAAAACATAGATAATAAAAAAGTGCTAATACGCAGTTTGTGCTATGATTTGTTTTCATCAAAAATGTTTCTCCTTGCTCTCTTCCTGGTATTATTTTTTACAGGAACATTTCTAGTATTGTTCCTGGCTTCTTAAACATTATCAACAAAACACGTTTCTTTCTTCGGCTATTGGATTTGTCCCTTGCAGGAATTTTCTGTTCTCATCAAAGCTACGAATAAAGAAAATATCCCTCGATCCATTTTGTTCTACGATTTGTTTCCATCAAAAACGTTCCTCTTACATTTCTTCGTTGGTTTGTTCTTTGCAGGAACATTTTTAGCACTTCTAAAATCAAAACTTGGAGAATACAGAGAATGTTCTTCAATGCATTGTGTTCTATGATTTGTTATCATAAAGAATGTTTCTTTTTACTCCGTTCCTAGAATCATTTTTTTAAATATTGCTAGTGTTGTTCCTTGTTTCTTAAACATTGTCAACAGAAGATGTTGTTTTGTTCAGCAATTGGATTTGTCCCTTGCAGGAAGTTTCTATCCTCATCAAAACTACGAGTAAATAAAATGTTCGATTCGGTTTGTTCTACGATTTGTTCTCATCAAAAACGTTCTTCTTCTCTTTGCTAGTATGTTTTTTACAGGAACATTTTTAGCATTTCTAAAATCAAAACATAGAGAATAAATGTTCTTCGATGTATTTTCTTTCACGTTTTGTTTTCATAAAGAACGTTGCTCTTTACTCTGTTCCTAGTTCTGTTCTTTACAGGAACAATACTAATATTTTGTTATTTGCATGAATGTTCTGTTCTCATTCCCTTCTTTGTTTTATTTTTGAAGGGATTATTCTTCGATGCATTTTATTCTAGAATTTAGTTTCATCGACAATGTTCCTCTTCTATCCTCTATTCCTGCTGTTGCTCTTTACAAGAACATTCCTAATATTATGTGCCTAGCTTCTGAAACAATGTCAACAAAGGATGTTCTGTTACTAGAATTGTTCCTTGCAGAAATGTTCTTTTTTGTTTCATTGTTTTGTATAAGAACTTTCCTTCTATTTAGTTCTTTTTTCCTGAAATCTTTTGAAAAGACATACTTCTATATATTATAAGTATTTATTAACATCATAAAGATTTTTTTGTTCTGTTCTCGCATTTGTTCTTTATGGCAATGGACCTCACACTCAAGGCCGTACATTTTTTAAATTTCATAGCAACCAGTATATCTGAAATCAATGATATGACGACGAGCCCATTTACAAAGCTAATGGAACATTCAAAACATCCCAACAAACAAACAAAAATACCGTTTCGATGGACTGCGGTTACAGTGCAAGCGCAGATATAAAAATTATCCACGTCAGGTTAAAAAATGATCCCCTCAATATCAATTTGGTCCAAATGCCAGCTTCGGCGATCCCTTTTAGGGCGAAATTACCCTGACCACATTTACTGTCGATTTTTCAGACCGCTGACAGGCCAGATGGCCAATAACACTGATTAATTTGCAAATCATCATCAAAGTATCAAACCCGGAGCCAGTATAACACATCTCGATAAGGTGGATGACGGATGAATGCCGAAACAGGCAGCGCCCCCCTTCAAAGGAAAATAAACTACCTACGGAGTGACGCTCTCACTTAATAACTGTCGGTTTAAAAAATCCGGCCCGTGCAAATACGCCTCTCGCTATTGATTTCTAGTGTTCCCACTTAGATGTGCAAATTAGGACAGCGATGATACAGTTCCGGGTAGGTTTAGATTTTCTGGTTCAAACTTCATGAAATGGTAGCTTATAAATCTTGTAGAAAGATGTTCCAATGACCAACTATAATATATATAACCTGATCTAAAACCATCAAAAATTTCACAATACAGAGTAATTCACATCTTGTCTAAAAAAATGGGAATAAATGCGTATTGAAAAATGGACTCAATATCTTAAAAAATTTTTGTAAAATCCTTTTCAGTGTCAGTTCCTGGCTTTGTTCTGATAGGAATACTTTTCTGCATTTTATTTATGAATTCAACCGTTTCTTTAACATTTTGTGTTGCAAAGTTAGAAACATTTCAACGAAGAACAATTCTCAATTCAAACTGAAAAAAGTGGTTTGGCTTGGTTTTATTGGTTTCTGTTGTGAATTTTGTTCCTTATAAGATTGTTCATTGCATAAAGAGAAATGTTCTTGAACTTTCTGTTCATAACGTTCTTGATTTTGTTCTATAAAACACCAGTCTTCTGTAGCTAGTTCTCTTTACAAAATATTTTGTACCGTTATATTTAAAAAAGAAGTCAAGGGAAAACCTATTAAGATCGGAAAAAAGATCTTAAGAAGACGGAGGAAGGCTATGTAAGAAGAAATAATGAAGACATATATGCAATGTACCAGGCACCAAAAATAGATGAAGTTGTACAAGCCAGAAAAGTGCAGTGGCTAGGGCATCTAGAACAAATGGAAGAGGAAAGGACAGTTAAAAAAATTGTGGGGAGTAAACCGAGTTACAAGAAAAAAAGAGGAAGACCGAGGAAGCGATGGAGAGAGGCAGTGACAATGGAACTAAGGGAGAAGAACGTAACGGATTGGAAAATAAAGGCGGAGAACAAAATGGAAAACAACGGTTTGAATCAATATAAAACATTTTAATAAAAATTATCCTTTGAATTTACTCAAATAGGAACATTATTCTGCGTTTTGTGGTTTTTATAAATCGTCATCATCAGATTTTGATCCACAAATATTAAAATAACCAAAGACCCACACGTTCTGCCATCAGCTTCCTTTAGCATTTTGTATTGCAATGATTAAAGCCAGAAAAATTTCAACGAAGAAGAAATGCAAGAACAGAATAAAGGCAAACCTTCCTCAAACTATACTGAAAATATTGGTTTGGTTTGGCTTGGTTTTATTGGTTTCTGTTGTGAATTTTGTTCCTTATAATCATTATTTTATAAAGATAAATGTCCTTGAACTTTCGGTCCCATAAAGTTCTTGATTTTGTTCTTTATAAAAACATCTATCTGTAGTTTATTCCCTTTATAAAATTTTAAATATTTCGTACGTTTTTAATATAAACATAAATGTAACGATTTGGCTTCCAATCTCAACTCATTCGTTTGCCCGGAACAAATCGCCTACCGACACGCCTAGATTTGCCCCCGGAACACCCGTCGATACCGGAGTTTGCCCACCGATATTAAAATTTCCCCGTACCTTAAAATTAATTCCGATATGTTTAAGGGCGGCAAACATGTAGAGTTGGCCCCTGTGTCTGATGTTTGTCGAAGCGTGAAAGCAGGATAATATGGCTTTACAAACACTGTCGGACCTCAAAGCAAACGCCAGAGAAACCGCAGGTCCGAGCTCCGGAGCCGACGTTACAGCGGAATTTTCGACCGAATATCAGACCATCATATTTATTCGGCCTTAGATCAGCTAGAGGGAGCAGAGCGCCTCCCGTAATTGGTGTACACAGCTTGAGGGGAGACGTTCGCTAGGGAACGGTATAAGCAACCTGCAAAAGCTGTTCTCGTCAGTGCAAATTAATGCTAACGATAAAATTATAAACCACTAGTCGGATCTACCTCAATAATCGTAGGAAAGGGTACAGAGGTATCCTTCAAAGGTTCTAGAATTATTTGTTTTAGAAATTTGTTGGCAATATTACAACTTCATTCGCCATTATCCTCTCCAAAGCACCTATTACTCAGATATTGACATTATAGTGCTTCATTTCAACAATTCAATTTTTTGCATGAACGTATTTCACTTTCTTGCTTTTAGCTCCTTAATTCGCGCTATTTAACACTCGTCGGTCGATGTTAACTATCGTCCAGAATGATTGTCATCTCCTAGTCCTCAACATTATTTTAACCTTTTAAGTCACTCATGCTACCTTGCCTGATTCAAAACTTCATGCTAGAAAGCAATATAATATATCTGCAGATTCTAATCCTTTTCGTCTAATCACGACAACTTTAACAATATTTTGTATTCATACCCAGTTTTTTTTTTAATAAAAATAATAGTAATAACAAGACATTTATTTCCAAAACAACAGAATGGAGTGGATGAGAATAATGCAGCTCTGGGCCTGAAAGGCCTGTAAACAGCTTTGTACATATCTTTAAAATAAACATAAATGTAATCAATATAAAGAATTTTAATATAAATTATCCTTAGTATTTGAATTTGCTCAAATATGAGCATTCTTCTGTGGTCTTTATAAATCATCATTGTCAGACTTTGCTCCATAAATATTAAAATAGCCAAAAACACACATTCTGCCACCAGCTCCTGCAAGAAAAAATGTTCACAATGTGGCATACTTCCGATAAGGCGAGCGCATAACGTATTCTCCCAAAGTTTCTCAGCTCCTTCGTTTGTCCGAAACAAATTGTCTAAAGTGCCAGATAGAAATGTATTCCAGACAATCTTCAACAATGCACGTGAAATGGAATGTTTCCTAGTGAGAGAGTCTTGCAGTGGAAGAAGAAATTCTAAATATGGTAGAACGTAGCCCGGGTGTAAGTACAAGGCGCATTGCAACCCGTCTCCAAATTAATCAAACTATGGCATGGGAAGTCATTCACAAAAATGGTTTAAAGCCTTTCCATATTCAGCGTGTCGAGAATCATCAGGACTGTGATAATAATTTGCGGTTGCATTTTTGCAATTGGATAAACGCAAATCATACACTTTATAAATACATTTTGTTTACTGATGAGGTTAACCCGTGATTGAGTAAATAGTTGTCATAGTGAACATCATTGGCCAGATGAAAATCTACACGCCAATATGGAAAGTAACTTTCAGCATTCGTTAAGCATTAACGTGTAGTGTGGTAATATTAATAATGAATTTTTGCTTGGCCCAGTTATGCTAGATAGTCGTCTGGAGTATGTAGAATTTTTAGAAAATAATTTGACAGATCTACTGAAGGACGTTGCATTGGATATTAGATAAAATATGTACCTGCAGCATGAGGGTGCCCCTGCTCATTTTAGTCGTGTTGTGATCCATCATCTCAACAATCGCTTTCCACAACGCTGGATTGGCGATATCCAAAATTGGCCACCAAGGTCACCAGATCTTTAATCAATGATATAATTTATAATATCTACAGAATAAACACTCTTGTCTGCTTATGCATTACAATAATTAACTCGGATAAAAATATTTTCATTGCTACCACAGTAACCGCTGATATTCCACCATATGTTTATTAGGCGTTTGCGTTAAATAAATTCCAAGAGAAGCCATTGTGATCAAGTTCCTTTCGAAAATCAAAATAAATAACATCAACCTGTTTCTGACTGTCCAAAGCCTCACTCACATACTGGGTTTTGGTCAATATGCACTTCTGTAAATAGCCATAACCACATCCCTATTCAAAAATCGTTTCCTTCAGCTGTATGAATCCTTTTATGAAGCCGGCTTTCCCAAACCGACTGAATTGACTGAAACTTTATCTCCGGCCGAAGAAATTGCACCATCAGAACCTTGGAAGTTAAAAACAAGCCTCTATTGCGAAGAAATGATGTAATCCGCAGGGAATTAAAATATGCTAACGTCCGCAAGAATTATCCGACCCACCTAATGGGGTTAAGCTCTGCTTAATGACCGCCGGAATCGCCGTTAATGAGAAAAGACTTTTCATCGCGAAGAGAAAGCTGGAGGAGTTAATTTCCTCCATATGTTCTGATCCGAGCTCTTTTTACGCCGTCAATCGTGGCAGTGTTATATGTTACAATTTCCATCTGGTAATCCCGGACTGTGCGGCCTCCCACTCAATCTACGCCACCGAACGGCGACCAGCGGCGGCGTCTGGTCCGGAAAAGAGGGGCCATGGCTATAATAATTGGCGTCTTAATTTTCTTGGCAGACTTAAAATCATAATGATGATAATCTTTATTTCTGCTAAAATAAGAACTGTATTCAGTTACAGATCAAAACAGATTAACTTTTGATTTTACTGATAGTATATTGGGAATATTCCTGTTTTTTTATTGTATTAACTCTAAGATATACAGGGTAATTGGAAGGGAGTCCCTAATATTCAGAGAGGGTGTTCAGGGGGCAAAAGTGAACAAAAAAGGCTAATAAACATATGGTGGAATATCAGCGGTTACTGTGATAGCAATGAAAATATTTTTACCCGAGTTAATTATTGTAATGCATTAGTAGAGAAGAGTCTTTATTCTGTAGATATTATAAATTATATCATTGATTAAAGATCTGGTGACCTTGGTGGCCAATTTTGGATATCACCTTAGCCAATCCAGCGTTGTGGAAAGCGATTGTTGAGATGATTGATCACAATACGACTAAAACAGACAGGGGCACCATCATGCTGAAAGTACATGTTTTGCCTAATATTGGAGCATCGTCCAGTAGATCTGTGAAATTATTTCCAGTAAGACGACCATCTAGCACAACTGGGCTAAGGAATTGATTATTAATTATATCACACCACACGTAAATGCTCAATCGATGCTGAAAGTTACTTTCCACCGTGGCATGCGGATTTTCATCTGACCAACGTTGTTCATTGTGATAGTTATGTACTCCATCGCGAGTGAATTGAGCCTCATCAGTGAACAAAATGTATTTGAAAAGTATATAGTTTGCGTTAATTGCAAAAATGCAACCGTACCTCATTATCACCTTCCTGAAGATTCTGGCAAGGGTGAATTACTTCCCATGCCATAGTTTAACTAATTTGGAGACGGGTTGCATGGCGCCTTGTACTTACACCCGGGCTACGTTCTACCATATTCACAATTTCTTCTTCCTGCTAAATCAGGATCAGCTTGACTCTCAGATGTAATTCTCACACTGGGAAACATTCCATTTTCACGTGCATTGTTGAAAACTGTTTGGAATACATTTCTATCTGGCACTCTTTTGTTCGGGAAGCGACGTCACTATTCAGCAACTGCACGATGCTACCGTTGCAATACCCATAAATAAAAATAATGTCAACATATTCTCAATGACTAAATGTGACAGGCATTACGAAATTATGTGTACAATACCAACTAAACCAACCCACATGTAAAAATAAATGCAATAGTTTGTAAAATAAGCCTTTACTACTTCTTGGATTATTATTGTATTTATACGTACATGACAGGACACAATTATCAAATTTGTAGGTATATTTGGTGAGATCACAGTATGATGAGCCACGTTTCATCAAAATAGATTATATGCCAAACTGATTCACAGCATGCAATGCACTCCGCTACCTAAACTAACCATATGTTTATTATTACTCTCAGAGTTTCAGTCGACCACTGGAAACTTCACTCATTTTCGTCAAGAGTTTAAAGCGCCCACGGATATCGTACCATTAGTATATTATGACTCTCGCTTTTTCTCGCTCAGGCTCATTTTTTACACCAAAGGGCATACGCATAACTTCATTAATAGAAATTGCAGGAACATTAATTTATATTAACTTAAACACTTTACAATACAATAAAAAAATCTACAAAGTTAATAATAAAGAACATATGGGTAAATATTGAGGATAATTTAACACTGATAAGGGATTTAGTTCGCCAAGGTAGTGGGTTTTGCACAAAATTATTAATAAATAGTGGAAATGTGCTATTGTTGTAATTTTTTCGGTTACTCACGACAGCGACGGGCGCCTCTGGCCGAGGCGTACCCCTCCTCCACCCCATTAAATCCGGTGGAATCTCCGCCATCCGCCGACCGAACAGACTAATCAGTGGAGCTCGGCCTGACGGATAGCCCGTCACGTACCTAGGATGAACCCCATCGCATTGTTTTTTATGCTACGTTTCGTATGCGGGATTAGGGGCCTGGCGGAATTGAAAATAGAAAAATGGCAAGGGTTTCGACGCTGTGCCAGCGACTAAAAGCTTTCCGGGGCGCGACAAAGGCTCGCGCCAAATTACCACGGTTAGAATAAGGTGATTTATGGATATGCGATCGCGCGCCGCACTTGCCGGAGTTTCGAGGGAATCGGGAGAAAAAAAGAACGCGCCGGAACGCCGTCGAACATAGAGCAAACCGGAGAAATTACTAAACTTATTCGTAATTACGTTGCTGTAGATTGTTTTAAGTTTGGCGGGGCGTAAAAAGTATAAATAAAATTGTTTCATGTCCCATGAAACCCATTTATATAGTTATTCCACTAAATATTTATTGTATTTCCTTATAACTCATTTTATTCAAATGTAAAAGGGGTGGGTCCTATTGATTTTTTAATAAAGGATTTTGTGGTACAACAGTTTCTAAAATCCGTCAAGAAATCCGTCACTGAAATGTCCAAATGTCCAATTGTCCAATTTCAGTGACATTTGGCCATTTTAAATTTGTTGAGTATTTTCACGTCCCCCCTTTGCGTCACTACTTTGAGTAACACCCTGTATAAGATAATTTTTTCAGGGAGCATCCCTTCGCAGCTCCGAACACACACAGAATTAGTCTAATTAGGCTCTTATGTCGTAATAATCCACCGGTAGACTACGCAAACACATCACGCAGAGCGCAACTGGGGTCCACGGAACTATCTGTACATCCTTAAAGCCCCTATTCTCCCCTCCAGATCTGCTGAAATAATAAACAGCTTTCAGCGGATATATTTGTTTACGTTTTAATGGGCAGCAACCACGGCTCGCGGGGTTTTGGAGAGGTGCGCCAGGCATAATAAGCAACTCAATTAGTTCCCACTCGGAATTAAAAAAGTTGCCGGGAATCTATGTCTGCGGATACATCATTAGGGCGCGACTTAATTAAAAACCTTATTAGGGTTTACGTTTCCTTTTCGGGGTGTTTTAATGAAATCTTTTGTTCGTCGTAGGCGGTGCGAGGCACTCTTTTTACGCATATCCATACGAAGTATTTATTTAGTCGCCAATGCCACTAGTGATTACGTTTAATAGTGAAATGCACTAATGTTTCGAAATACTAGTGTTAGTCATTAATTTCTGACATGATAGTCGAGCCATTACTATTTTTAAGAGAGAAGAACGAAACTTCAATAATTCGCCAATAAGTAATAGCAACTGAATCACACTTATTTGACTTGACTATGAAATCACTAATGATGAAATGTAACATAGGGATATATAATTTTGCGTTTGCAAGTAATTAGTGATAACCATGGTAGTGTTTATGTCTGTTCAAAACTTCGTTTAAAATGATAAAATTCTTGAGATTTCAAAGAAGTTTTAAATGTTTGCATTCTAAATACTTATACATATGGTCTATGTATGTAAGATACTCAAGACATTGACTGATTTGAAACGAAATATAAGTATAAGACTACTGACAATTACTAGTAGTTTTCAACTCGATCACTAGTGCCAATATTACACGTTGTTATTTTTACATTATAGTTTCAAATATAAATAATGGACAACCAATCGATTTAAGTTCGGAATGATTTAGTAGTCACTTGTATCTCCTATCGAATCATTGCTTTCTTAAATAGAAAAAGAAACACGACAACAACTGATGTTAACAACGATAATTCATAATTCTGAATTCGAAAGTATAGTTATAGTCACTAGCTAAAATAGTGCACTTATGGTAGTCGTTAATAAATTATATCCGTTGTATAACTAGTGATTTGACAGTGAAATCACTAGTGACAAAATGCAACATACAACTGCCACTAGTAAGTGATGTCATTAGTGATAGCCACTACTGGGTTAATTTAGAGCCTCAAAGTGGAATACAGTATATTCGCAATGATCAACATGACGCAAGATATGGCAGATATGATAATTATTTTAATTAGTATTACTATTAAATTATAGTGATTGTCTTTAGGGACTGTCATTATATGTTACTTGCATATACAAAGTTAGTACCTAGTGATTTAGAAATCTTGAAAAGCTAAAAGCTGAAGGTAAAAGTCACTATTAACTACTAGTACTAACTTATACGTGTTATGTTACTTTTTACTAATTATACTGAACTTAATTTATGCATGACTCTAGACACATTGTCATAAATGGCAGCCATTTATATGACTAATGACTTAACGTATTTAGTCACCCTTCAAGGACCTTCTATAATGAAGACACGAGACAAATTGTCATAAGTGAAAGGCACTCATGTAATTAGTGAAAGTCACTATAGTGATTATATTCATTGTAGAGTTGGACTGTTTTCATAATGAAGACACGAGACAAATTGTCATAAGTGAAAGGCACTCATGTAATTAGTGAAAGTCACTATAGTGATTATATTCATTGTAGAGTTGAACATACCGATATTAAATTAATAAAGTGACTTGTAAGTTAGTAATGGTGAATGACTTCTTGTGAGTTACTTATCAGTCAGTTATCAAGTTGTGTACGACGAATTTTAAGCATTTCACTATTGAAGGATGCTCTAGTTCTCCCCATGAATACTTTTTAAAAGGTTACTTCTGCTTAACTGCTTTCAATGGCAGTACGAATAGTGACTAGTTATTTCGAGCTAACGTTATAAATAATAATCAAGGCAGACGTCGGTTTCGCGGTTTCCAGTGATAAATCGGGCACATTTTCCGCCATTTTTATTTCTCCGTCGCGCCGTACGCCAAGGAACTAATGTACCCTAATTAATTCCATAAAGTAATTTATACGAGGCAAAAGAGTGCAAAGGCGAAGAGAGCGGACGTCTTAAAAGACGCATTGCTAATGGAGTTAGTTAGGTTTTGTTTGAAGTGACAAATGCAGGGTACTCATTCCCACCTGGCAACTGCAAAACGGCGTAGCACTGAGTCCTGGTGGTCGTCAGGGCCGGACTCGAGCTATCCAGAGACTTGGATAATTACTGAAGTTTCTTTCTTGGACCAGATTCTCATGTAGCATCTGTATTTACTTCTATCTTTGTCCCTTCTTGTATTTTTCCTTCATTTTCTTCTGTTGACTCTCAACATGCGTTATTATTACTGCTGTGATGAAGATAAAAATGATGGTAATGATGAAGGTGATGATGATGATGATGATGATGTTAAAGAACTTTTCGAAAAAATTTGAAGAGACCAAAAAGTTAGTAAATCAATGGCTTTTTAGAGATATTTTTTATTGAAAAAATGAAATATAAGAAAAAATGCAGAATTTTTAGAAAATAAATTGAAAGGTTTAGTGGACGATGTTCCATTAGATATTAGGCAAAAGATGTACTTTCAGCATGATGGTGCCCCTGCCCATTTTAATCGTGTTGTGATCAATCATCTTAACAATCGCACCAAGACCACCAGATTTGAGTCCCCTTGATTACTGCCTTTGGAGATGGTTTAAATCACTAGTATATGGAACAAAAGTGAACACAAAAGAGGCGCTATTCAATCATCGTATTGTAAATTATGCAGCACTCATAAGAGAAACTCACCGCGCACTTCAACGAACTACCCATGCAATCCACAAACGAGCTGATGGAACACAAACATTTATGAAACAGCTGAAATATTAAAAAACGACCTTATTCTGTCAAAAATACATCAAATCTACTTCACTTCTGGATATTTGAGGACAAAAATTTCCTGCTCCGGTCCTGCGTCCTACCTAGCAGAATTTATACTCTAAAAGCAGCTACTTCCTATCTCGGAGGCACCACCCACTTTCAGCAAAGATCTATGCGATCTAATCAGGGCCAAAGTGTTAGAAGTAAGTGGTTTAAAAATAACAGGCGATTTAATGAATTGGATTGCCGACAATGATGGGCGCTAGAGGTGAATTAAATCAGGTTGATTCTATTTCAGGCATCTAAAAGTCTGGAGAATCAGATCGGTTTTGTCGTTACACTTTTATGACTTTCCAATTATGTTTTTCTACACAGCTCTCTGTTTGAAGTTTCTGACATTAACGTGCAAAAAACTTGGTTTATAACTCTATTTATACATTCCAATTAATATTTTTCCATTGGAAAGGTGTTTACTTATTTTACGAGCTTCTGACATTTCACAAAATCGTTAAACACGGCTTTAATATTGTATAAATGCCAACATATACTGCGGTCGCGTTTATACCTACGGCAACTTTTCTTACGAGTAGAAAAACTATCAGCCCCATTACGTTCTCGCAGCAGACTTAAGAATTCCAGCGTCTCCGCCCTTGTTTGCTACAATAGAGTGACAGCTGCCGCCAAATGGCGTCATTATATTAGCTCTTCATCTGTCGATACGCGAAGTTCCAATAATATTTTGCATAAGGCGACATGCCGCGTCAAGTCGTAACATTAAACACAATAGTTGTTCCCCAACTTGTGTCGGGAAGTTCTGGAGAAATTTGGTGTCTTAAAAATCAAGTAGACCGGATTTTTTCAGCCATAAACTGCACAAAAAGCACAACTGAAAGTATGAAAAACGTTAAATAAATTTTTTAACGTACTCGTTATAACTGAAAAGTTATCTAATACGTTTTGGTGAAATATACAGTTAAGATGCGTTAAAAGTTTGATATAACTTGTTTGTTAAAACGTACATAACTCTAACAAAGGATAACATGCACTTACACTGCATTAAAACGTATATATTTTTAATACGTCAAATGTAGATTTACTGTATCTGATTTGTTGACCATATTAACTATAGTTTGTAATGACATCTTGATATAATTAAAATTGTACGTTTTAACTTAGTGTACGTTAAGCGTGAATGTTAAATGTATATTTACTATGGATAATAATAATTACAATTACAGTGTATTCATTGGCGACGCTAACCAAATTGTACGTTAAATGGGTATATCTGCAATTGTGGAAAACGTTCAATAAATTTTAAAGTTTTGATCAGATATACAATTAAAATGCGTTAACGTTTTAACATAATATAACGTTTATTATAACCTATACAGTTTTATTGCGTCTATTAAAACGTATACAGTTTATATGTCAAATGTAGGTTTACTGCATTTGATATGATGACAATAATTGTACGTTTAAACTTAGTATACGTCAAATACATATGATAAATATATGTTTGCTAAATATGACAATAATCAACCATATAATATGTACGTTATAGTAGCGTACGTTACGTGATATGTTTAGGTCTACCAATATTCCTTAAAACAGTAAATTTTAGTAGTTTAAACTCTGTATGTATGTTACATATTTGGTAAACTTCTCTACGTCCACAAAACTATAACGTACAACTACCCAGATTCTCAAAAAATATTTATTTTGATTTCCCTGCGACCGCTTCTCCAGAAAAAAATAACAGTTATCCAATCATCGTGAGAAACAAGAGAGCGACGCCGCAGGCAACAATACTCGGAAAAGAAAACAAGTATCCCGGAAAAGCAAAACAATATCAACCGACGACGGCATCTTGGAGCGAAAATAAACAAATATCTCGCGAAAAAAGAAGTCCCGCGCTCCGAGCAATGAAAGGGATTTAAAAAATAATGCGCGTGGTGGATTATGTAAAGCGGGCCGTGGTTTGTGTTGTTTTAAGTGAAAGTTTTGCGTTGTTTTATATCACAGATATAAATGAGCGAGTCGGTGAATATTCATAGATTTTTTCCTCGAAATTATGAAGAGGGACCACAAGATAATCACGGCTCGAGAGGTTTTCATTTGCGACAACACAGATGCAGGATAAACCAGGTGTAAACGAAATATATTATCCAGGCAGCTCAGCCTGATTTGTATACATTGTGTACAATGTAGCTGTTGAAGTAATTAAAATGTTATGGTACAATCTGGTGTACGCTAAATAAAAATGTTAAAGCTTTAAATAAATTTGTGTATCTATTTGCTAAGTCAACGACATTAGAAGTTTTAGTAAAGAATGCGTCATACAGTATATGATGACGATATGTATAAACGTCGGTTAAACTAAACGTTTATAACAACAAGACGGTACGTTTTAACAATGTACGTTATATGAGTAGGTTAAATGCTTGTTTACTATGTACAACAATAATATAAACTATGAGTCGTTTAAAATTTACAATCGTATGATTCAAATTGAATGTTTCCTTATGTACGTTAAATGTAAACGTTGATTGTACGTTTTAACAAAGTTTATATTAGATGTGTATGTTTATTGCACATGATGATGATGCCTATAACTTCTTTTACCACAACTGAAATCCTACGTTTCAAAACAGTGTACGTTCAAAATTTGTTTACTACAATTTTTTACGTTATACTATCTAATTTGTATAAACGATATTAAAATTGAACGTTTTAACAAAGGATACGTCAAATGCAAGTTTACTATAGTTGATGACCATATTAACTATAGTTTATAATGTTTAATACAATTAAAATTGCACATTTTAACAAATTACTACGTTAAATTTACAATGTACTCAATGGCAGCGCAAATTCTACGTTTTAAACGTTATGTACGTTAAACGGCACAATTAAAACCTTATATTATAGCGTACAAGGTGTACGTTAAATCTATTTCTCAATGCCGATAGAAAGTTACTATATATGATCAAGATATGTCTTAACGTCGATTAACGTTTATAACAACTTGTGAGTGCAATTAAGAAGGAACGATTTAACAGTGTACGTTAAATGAGTTGGTTAAATGCTTACCTACTATATATGACGATACTAAAAACTATGAGCCGTTTAAAATTCATAATGGTATGAATCAAATTGAACGTTTTCTTACGTACGTTAAATGTAAACGTTGATCACACGTTTTAATAAGTGTATATTAGATGTGTATATTTATTGCACATTATTTCATGAGAAAATTGAGAGCTTTAAATAAATTGTTAGTACCACAACTAAAATCCTACGTTTCAGAACAGTGTACGTTAAATTTTGTTTACTATAAATGGTTATTACAACGTACTGGTATACTTCAAATTGTACAATTTAAGAAGTACTCTAAATGTATACGTTAAATGCTTATGTACTTTCTACGCTCTAATTTGTATAAATGATTTTAAAATTGAACGTTAAATGAGAAAATTTTGAGCTTTAAACAAATTGTTGGCAAAACTAAATTGTACGTTTTAACAAAGTACTACGTTAAATTTACAGTGCACTAGATGACAGTGCGTTATACGTTTTAAACGTTATGAGCGTTAAATAACACAATTAAAATCTTAGTTTTTCCAAGTGAACGTTAAAGGAATTTCTCAATTTTGATAGAAAGTCAATATATTTTAGTATGTATTATGCTATTCAGACTGTATATTGTAGGAAACCCGTTTGGAGGTTTCCACATAGTATAAGAGGACATTTTCTGCGACAACGGTGTCTCACAGAGCCGGCGTCATAACGCCAAATTTATTGCTCCGTTTCCTCACGAACTAGTAGTGCAAGCACCGGCATCTCCAACTTTTAAAAACCGTCGGTCCTTCCTAGCGCGCGCCCGGGCTATATTTCAAGGCGAATAAAAATAAAATAAAAATAAATTTAAAAAGTATAATAGAATACGTATCCCGCGAATTCGCACATTTTCCCTTTTCTCTACGGTCCCGCGTTTCCTTTGAAATTATCATAAAATATTCACTTGGGAAACTGTATTACCGGAGATATGAGTTACAGCGCTGCCGGATCCCATAAATCAATGTTTTGGGAATACTGGTCTTACACCGGTGGATTGGAAACGCTTCGACCCGAAAGAAGGCGCACGTGAAGAACGAAACTTTTATTTGATAGACCGGATTAATTCGAAAAAGGGCGATATCGGCTTTCGTGCTATATTTGAAATAGCCGAAGCTTGGTTCCAAATTACTTGTCAATCATACATATAAATAGTTACTTAAATCAAGTAATTTTGAACGTAATATGTAAAAACTTTGAGTCACTGGATCAGGATCACCTGAATTAATTTTTAAAACCGACTATGTTTACAGAAACAAAATTTCGAACTTCTGACAAAAGAAGAAAAGCAAAAGTTTGGGAACTACTGGGTTTACAAATTTCAGGTATATTATATTATTGAACCATTACATACTTCAGTTTAAACTGATTTCGGAGTATATTAAAAAAAACTATAACAACTAAAAAAGCATCGTGCAAAAGTTTTGGAACTGCTGGTCGTAAACTAAGTCTTGAGAGTTTAAATTATTATTCTGTTTCTGCAAGAATGCTTGTTTGCTAAAATATATTACTATTTTAAACTTAACTGGTAGACCTATTGTTTTACAGAAACTATTGAAACTTTTTTAAAACTGTTGAGGAGTCTCTAATGTAGGTTAAATGTTAACAATCTTTCAAGTATTCAAGTTCATTTCTAGTAGATGTCTGTCATTTTGCAGAAATCTAAGACAGTTAGAAACATAAGTACCTATGTAAAATTTAGAAATCACATTTTTCATTTTTTAACTGACCTTTAAAATGTTTACGTCAGGAATCATAAAAAGCTCACAAAGCAAAAATTTTGGTAATTCCTGTAGATTCGTTCAAGTCTGCTACTATTTTAAAATCATAACTTCTACTCACACCATTTTCTGTACAATTCTTTGTAACGCTAAGAAAAGTTTGGGAACCTCTGAAGCTACACAGTATTTCAGCACTATTCATTTCTAGAACAGTGTCCATTTTAGAAAACTTTTAGGCAGTCTCTAACAAGCAATGACCAAAGTTTGGAAACCACTGGATTAGACTATATAGCAGAAACATTCCAATGTATTTGAATTACCATTTCTTTTGCTCTGAAGCTGAGTCCTGCTACAGATACGTTTAAAACTTACTTAAGAAATCAAATAGAGCTTCCAGCGAAAAAAGTTTTTGAACCGCTGGCAGGCGAGTTATTTTCGGCTAAATCTCCATCCTGAACTTTAGAAACACCTAAGACTATTAAAAACTATTGAGGCTGCTTACAAATGTTTGGAAATATCTATTCCAGACGGTATTTCAACAATATTCGGAGTATTGCAATTCAGTTCTAGATCTGTGCCACTTTTAGAAAACTTAATCAATCTCTAACACGCAATGTCAATAGTTTGGAAACCACTGTATTCGACTATATTCCAGAAACATTCCAATGTATTTAAATTGCCATTTCTCTTTCTCTGAAGCTGCGTCCTACTACAGATATGTTTAAAATTTACATTAAAAATCAGACAGAGCTTCTAGCGCAAAAAGTTTTGGAACCGCTGGCAGGCGAGGCGTTTCCGCCCAAACCTGTTACTATTCCAAAAACGCATCCCAGCAGCAGCAGCGCCACTCGCAATTATCTCATGTGAGAAGTGCATCCTGAACTTTAGAAAACAGTTTATGCGGAATCAACCACTTGTATGCCTAATATACTCGTTTAATCCGGGGCGCCTTAAGAAACTGCAAACTCCGGTCGCTCGAGCAGAATGCGGCCGGCATCTCGTTCTTTTCTGGCGACGGCGGATGCGCTCTTCCTCCTTAAATCGAGTTGTAATTCGGATAAACTGCGCTCGTGGGCATGACAACCGGAAAGCGGGAAGTTGCAGAATGCATTATTAAGTTTTCGGGGATTTTTACATTTCTGGGAGCGGTATTAATTGCGCCCGAGGAGACAGCGGGGCGCGGGGGCGGTCGGGGAGGCGGCAACGTGACGCAATTAAGGTGAACGCGACTCCCGGGCGTCATTTGAGCGTCAAATCGGTTAAATAAGCTCCGAGGGAAGGTTATTTACTAGGAGGAGGATGTATAAATAGATTTATTACGTTTTCTTAGGTAATTCGACGTGGGGACGATTTTAAGGTGTATCCGGAGCGAATGGGTCTTGCAAAAGGTATCCTAGCACGAATTTGCTTCCTTAATGTGGCCTCCAAAGATTTTTTTTATATTCAGAAACGCCAAGGAATCTAAACATCCAGGTGACAGAATTGTTCAACTATTGAAACTGTCAATTTTTTACATTTTATAACAGACAATTAGTAAACTAGTCCACTCTGCAGGGACCTCCAAATCCAATAATTAAGACAACCTTAAATTATGCGTTTATGAATTTCAAACAGCAGTTGGTAGTGATTACCAACGTCACATGCGTACGGTAATAATGCCTATATCCCACTTATTGCGTAAATAACTATTACTGTATGGTAAAGATATTTAATTTAATTTAAATTGATTTCCTATTATTCCTATGAAGTCACTCGTATGCCCTTTGGTATCAAGAACGCTAAGCGAGAATTCATAGACAAGGTTGGATTCGACAAATATCTAAAATAAACCATTAATCTAACAAAATTTACTAAAGAAAAAAGATATTCCTGCCATAATGGAATCATTAAATTATATATATACACTGAACTATCATTACTTCGCTTCAGAGCTCCTAATTTTTTTCTCTATGGATCTGTGTAAGAATGGGGCACAAAATCCTTTTAAAAAAATATTAAATACGATATTAGAGGACTCCCAGAGAGCCGTAAAACCGCAGTCGTTGTAAAAAAACACCTCCACATCATCGGCCCATAAAGGGACCACCTGCTCCGCTCCTTCACAATTGAATCAGACACAGATCCGGGTTTAATTCATGCATGGCAGCCCGGGATTTTTCTGATTTATAGTGCCGGCCAACGAGGCAGAAGTTATAGGGCCAATTGGACCATATGCGACCGCATTCGACTCCCAACTAAATCAGATTAAAAACATCAAATGGAGTATATGCAAGTCGGGGGATATTTATGTGCTTTTTAAGTCGATTCGACAAAACGCTTTTTGCGTGTGCGGACGCCATTATTGTCGACGACGGACGAATGTTCCGGGACGGCCATTTCTCCGGGAGGGTTTTATTGGACCCCGTTTAATTTTCTTTCGCTGTTCGCTACCGGGGTGGCTTTTATAACCTCACCTTGGACGATAAAAAAAATCCGATAGTAAAAAGTGGTCATTTAGAGAACGATTTAAAATTTTATGTTCACCTTAATGAAGCCTATTAAAATGCCATAAATAAACATTAAATACAGAGTGACTTACTTAAAAAATTGATTAAAAAAATCAAAATAAGCAGTTCGAAAATAATTTAAAAACACATTCTGCACGGCACTGGATATTAGACACTGTAAAATCTGATCTTGCGAGTCATAGTACATAGCTTAACGATAGATTGTTAACGTCAAAATAAAGTGATTAAGCCCAACATGCTTTATTCAATTGTTGCTCCTTCTCATTCTACAGGGTGTTAAAGTTAAAAAAATGTTTTCGATTTTTTGTTAAATTTCAAGCACGTATTGGTTGATTGTTATTTTTTCTAATTAATAACTCACTGCTTCTTGAAGATATTCCATTAAATTTAAGGCAGAACTTCTGGTTTTTGCATTATGGTGCACCTGCACTTTACCCCCGATGAGGGAGAAAATATCTTAATAGAAATTTTCCGCTCCGTTAGATGGACGCGGCAGCTAAATTCCTTGGCCTGCACGTAGTCCTGATTTAAATCCGCTGGGTTTTTACTTTTGCGGTTATATAAAATCTTTAGTTTACAAAGACATTATTAATACTCAAGAACAACTGTAAGAGAAGATTCAAGAATCGGTTAATATTATCAAGCAACATAGAACTTTATTCGTCAGAAAAAATTTAAATAATGGGCTAAGAAAGTGCATCTAAGTCGCTGGTGGTCACTTCGAGAATCTTTTATGATCAATAATTTGTTAAGATATGCATAATAAAATTGTCAGTTGTTGTAGTGTTTGTCTTATTGTTAAATCAGTTTTGATATCTTAGGACTCCCTAATTTTCTAATTTAATTCCCGCCGAATCTCAAATATTTCAATCGTCTGTTTCTCGAAAACGGTTGAGTTCATCGATTTGTAATATGTATACCCTTTCTATTTAGAATTGAAGGTAGTTGAATAGTTTCTTATTAAAAAAATTAAAAGTATAAACAGACATATTTTTAAATCGACAGTACAGTATAGCTAACGCTCCCTAGTCGTGACCTCAACAGTGTTTGCATATTCGTAATTGCCACCTCAAAAAACATAGGACTACAAATGTTCAATACGTTCTTAAAATATAACAAAAGATCGAAATTTTTTTTTTAAATTTAACACCATGTAGAATAAAAAGGAGCAACAATTGAATACGGCATGTTAGGCTCATTCGCTTTATTTTGACGTTAACGATCTGCCTTTAAGCTATGTACCATTATTAATGACTCACTCTGTATACGAAACTGTACACTAACCTCAAATATATCTAGATACGTGAATTATATGAAAAAAAGTTTATTCACAAATTAAATAAACTTAAAATTTCGACTTACCGATGACGTACATATATCCAGACTCCATGTGGGTGTAAAAATTTGGGGCATCCGAAGAAACTTCGCACTTATATCGTCCTGTCACTTCTAGTTGAACGTTTCTCAACACCACTTCGTTTGGAGTGCTTTTACTTAACTGAAAAAAAAAAAATAATAACAATATACAAGGTGTCTAAGAGGTGAAATCGTTTTTATAAAAAACATTAGTGCTTCTAGCACCTAAGAATTATTTGACAAACAAAATATGCTATGATTTCAAATCCCTCCAAACCAATTCTAAAAATTAAGTAAGCCTTAAAAGGCAACACCCTGTATGAAGCTATCTCTGAACGGCGTATTACACCTTCCGACGGTAAAACTTCAAAACGACGGGTTCGTTTGAATAGAGGCAAAAAAGGAATTCCCCCAAGGACAGCACCGCTGTTCGTCTTTTTTTATATTCCCCGCAAAAGTTACACGACCCTAACCTAACCTAATCTCCCGTTTTATCAAAGGTTACCCCGAATTAGCTTCGCCCCCAGAACTCACATCCACGTCGATCCCGGGCAAAGGAAACACTTGC
Source organism: Monochamus saltuarius (assembly GCA_025584915.1). NCBI lineage: Eukaryota > Metazoa > Arthropoda > Insecta > Coleoptera > Cerambycidae > Monochamus > Monochamus saltuarius. The sequence goes on along the minus strand of CM046728.1, from coordinate 2,989,642 downwards.
GTGTTAGGCAGCTCCTTGGGGATGTATCTGTAAAACTCCTTGCCGCCCTTGTACCATTTCACTGTGTACAGAGGCTCCCCCTCGAGGTCGTATTTGCACTGGAGTGTCACTGTATCCATAATCCGGGCGGCCGGGGGGATGGTTACGGATACGTCTTTCAGCGCCTCGGCCCCTGCAACAAAATATCGATTCAGCCCTGGAGAAAAACCGAACGTTCACAAAAATCAGCTACAATTAGTATTACAGCCTGTACGTTATAGCAGAAGTACGTCTTAATGATTATATGCTACGTACATATAACCAAGGGTGAGTTTGAAACATTTCTGTAAATATTGTACACTATATAAGAAAGTGTACGTTATAACATCTAACCAACTGTTATACCTATACATAATTATATGAACCCTGTACGTTATATCAGAAGTAAGCTTTAACGACTACATACTACTTACATATAACCAAGGGTGCATTTAAAACTGTACATTTCTGTAAATATTATACACTATATAAGAAAGTGTACGTTATAACATCTAACCAAGTAAATGTTTAAAAATGTACGTTAAACGTTAAAAAAGCACCGTACCTCTGCTCTATAATACGTACGTTATATTGTTGCTTCAAGCTGTTCGTTATATGTTATTTTATTTGCAACAGTTTTACTTTAAATCGTAAGCGATACAAATTTACTGTTATTATTTATATTCAAAACTGTAAAATATTTTTGAAACGTTATTTCGAAGTGTACGTTACATCCTAGAGTATGTTTTCAGTCATTGTGCAAATATATACATAACTTGAACAATTTGAAGACTATTCTTGTACTTTATATCAGAAGTATACTTTAACGACTACATACTACGTACATACATATAACGAAGGGTGCGTTTACAACTACTGTACATTTCTATAAATAGTGTACACTATATAACAAAGTGTACGTTATAACACCTAACCGAATGTATGTTTTAAAATGTACGTTATATACTGCTTATAGTATATAACAGAAAAGTTATTAGAAACAGGAATATAAAACTGTACAAAATTTTTAAAGCACCATCCTTCTACTCTACAATATGTACGTTATATTGTTGTTTCAAACTGTACGTTATATGTGATTTTATTTACAACAGTTTCATTTTAAATCGTAAATAACTCAAATTTACGATTATTCATGTTCAAAACTGTACAATATTTTTGATACGTTATTTCGAAGTGTACGTTATATCCTACAGTATGTGTTAAGTCTTTGTGCAAATATATACATAAATTCAATATTTTGAAGGCACTATTCTTGTATTTTATAACATGTACGTTATACGGATGTTGGAAGTTGTACGTTATATGGTACCAATATTTATGAGAGCTTTACTTTAAATCTTTCAGACTAATTGGATAGATTACAATTATTATGCATGTTCAAAACTATACAACTATACGTTACAATATGTACGTACGTTAAAACAACGTGAAAACTATATTGCATACGTTAACTGAGTGTACGTTTTATGCTTTATATTATATGTTATCCATAGTTATAGTAAATTTATTGTTAACATTTTAAATAAGTGAGATGAATCTACTATACTTATACATAGTTATATTCAAATCTTTTAAAAATATTCTTTCGCTTGTATACCTCATACACCACCTATACCTACGTTATATATTTTAATGTTTTATCGTGTATGTTATGTACATGTTATGCTGTATAGCTTCGTACTAATAGAGATAATTAAGCAGTGTAATGTACGTCGAAAAAGTATTATAATTCGGAGGCATAATCTTTTTACAGCTGCCGACAAAAAATTTCCCAAATTAAAACACAAATTACAGTGTCCCCAAGGGATTCTTCGCAGTGTACAAAATTCATCTTATCGCGCCTCAAACTTCAAAACTTTTAAATTAACTTAAACTTTTTATAAACCATTATCTTTTTCGGCGTTCGTTATCGTGGAAATCTATTAGGTAGCGGAAAGTGTTTACAAAATATCCATCACGTCACTAAATTTATAATTTCATTATATCCAACATGAAAATTTAAACTATTGCTGTTGGCAGTTTTCCAATTTTTTAGTGATAAATAGCGGTAAAATTATAAACACGCGTCGTGAAAAATTAGATATAATAGGTTAGGGATAAAATACGATTAGATATCGACTGTCCTCTGTTTCTGCAGCCTCCAGACGGGTGTTTTTGCGGAAATCAGACGAATGTAAGTCGGGTGGCGAGCAGGTTGACAGCGGAATCCATTTACTCTGTTACCTGACCTAGTTCCGGGACTCTTTGTATAAATGACCACCGGAAACGTAATGGTAAAGTACTTGGAAATGTGTCGTCCTGGCAGAGTTCTCGAGTTAAAAATCACGGTATTTGTCTCCATTGCCGTAAGGAAACAAAAGGAATGTCTCTGAGATTAACTACAAGAGAATTTTCTCTGCATCCAACGGAAACCTTTATTAAAATATGACACTTAATTTATAGCCTAGATATCAACGATCTGTGTGGTGGAATGCGGAGGGGGCAATATGTTAACATATTTTATCCACATCCACCTTATAATCGGACTTTTATCCACACATATGGACCGTCTAAAAAGATACTGTATCCACTAGTGGAATAAAGTAGAGGCTCTCAATATTAGATGGCACCTATTGCGTAAATAACGAATAGCTAACTCAGCTTTCGCAAAATGGAACATTGCTGCTATTGAGAAATTCTCCTTCTAGGTTTCCAAATCATTCCTCGCCTTCTTTGATGTCGTCATATAAAGCGATATAATTAGCTTGGCCGCCAGACAGCCATTAGCAAAGTTTTACGTAGACCATCGTCGTCTAACTGTCGGTTAATTCTCGAACTGGAGGGAATTCGCAGGAATTGTAGGGGTGACTCCTGCGAATCCTGCACGATAATTCTCCTGACAATTGCGTGTATTAAGGTAGTAAAAGTTAAGGAATGCCGCCTATCTGGAGGAGTCGGTTCGTTTATGCGTCATAGTCCGGTTCGAAGGACCAAAATTCACGAATGCTGGTACAGCAGTTTGTTGTAACGTTGTGGTATGTGACGCTGTTTATTTCAACAAAGCAATCAGTTTGAAACAGTGTAATTCAGTCATAATGTCATTAATTTTAATTACGTATTCAGAAGGCCTAATAAAGAAAATTTTAGTCGATATTTCAAAAATTAACAATTTTTTTTATGATGCGTTCTCTGATACCAAACATCTAGGTATGCTAATGAACATCCACAGACCAAAATCTATTCAATAATTATCTAAAGAATTTAATATGTTTATTTCTAACAAAGCAATCTGAAACTCGAAATTCAACCACAATATATGAGATCTCACTTATTTCTAGCATTTTATTAGATTTTTTTCATCAGGTGGCCTCCTTTAGTGTTGAGTCAAATATCTAACTATAAAGATGATTATAGTTAGATATTTGACTCAAGTTAAAGGAGGCCACCTGATGAAGCAATTCTAATAAAATGCAGAAATAAGTGAGATCTCATCTATTGTGGTTGAATTTCGAGTTCCCACTCCAGAGGTTAGTAAATATATTAAATTCTTTAGATAATTATTGAATAGAGTTTTGTCTGTGGATGTTCATTAGCATACCTAGATGTTTGGTATCAGATAACATACATATGACTTCATTGATAGGAATTGTAGGAGATTTGATACATATTAGCTTAAAATACCTTTCTTAAACAGTAAAAAAATGTTACAAAAGCTAATAATAAGGAATATATGGGTAGATATTGTGGGTGTAATTCAACGCAGGTTGGGGCTTTTGTCCACTGAGTAGTTAGTTTCACACAATATTGTTAATACCTGAAAATATATGAAAAAACACATACATAATAACAGCATGTTCATTAAAGTTCAGTCCTGAAGTGATATATTTTTTCTAAAGACAAACTTATCGTATGCAATCTCAAATGTGTGCATTTTGTAAATTTCTGACACAAAATTCATTCATCATGCCGTCGCAGTGCAAGTTTAAAAGCTCCGTTAAATTTTACAGAAAATGCAAATCGCATTTGATTTGACTTCTGGGCTTATCTTCGTGATTAGAATAAGGGGTAGAGACATTATTATAATTATTATTATTATAGATATAAATCAGTAACAAATCTCTTACTCCAGTTCCTCTCGTGATTAGTACCTACCAAATAACAGACGCACACGGAAAATGAAGCAATTAGTGACTCTATGACTGACTTATTTACCTAATCCTAACGCGTCCCCTTTGTCTACCTTGATATTTTTCAAGGAACAGCAGCATTCCAGCCGGCTTTCACCGCACTATAAACCGAAAGAGGGTCCTCTAAACGCTTGTTTAGTATCTCACGGTACGAAGGATAACGCCAGAACACCATCCTGGGAATACACTTAACCGGTGGTCATTAAAGGGGCCCGACATTGCCGGCACCGTCTAATATGTGTTCGCTGTTGTTATTACTTAATTCCTTCGGCATTTATTGCTAATTGTTATACTTATTATGCTCGCACCGGCTCACTCCCTTTCCTTAACGGTAGGTGTTTACTGCCATGCCTTTGGAGGAAGGATCAAAGGAGCCTAGGTCGAGAGGAGGGGGTAACAGTGTTGGGAAAATTTACCGGATAGATGTCAGACGTACAAAAAGTACAGTTAATGTATAATGCGTAAAATACAGTGTTCCCAGGGGTGTAACGTAACAGAACTCAAATGTGACTAATTTGTAGAGGTGTTCGTATCTTCCAGGATTGCACGAGATTTGTTGAAACAAGTTAAAAATTTATGTTTACGAATTGATGATAAGTTACGATTTGGTAATAAATAAAAAAGGGTATTGATGTTCATTTTCGTTCTACTCGACAATGTGATTGGTATAAAGTCCCTAAACATAGCACTGTACTATACTGTACTGTACAATATGAATTGCCATTTTTATACAATGCCGTCAGAATCAAAGTGGTGTTCCTTTCAACTAGTAACCTTTATAATTTATAAGTATATATGGTTAGTGGTCGCGCGGTTTAAGGCGTTAGTACTTGAATCGAGGTGACTAGATCGGAGTTGGTTCGCGCCCAGCTGCCAGTAGACCGTATATAAGCTATATTCGTGGAGTGGATTGGCACCCTCTCTGCGGGTATGGTAGGGTGGAATAATGTTAGCTTGGGTCAATGTGAGAGATTGATACCGGTTGATATTTGACTACCCCCCTAATTAATGAGGTTTTCCAGGTTTCCCTCATTCCTGCACTGAATAGTTGTTAGGACCTACCAACGTAAGTCGTTCCTGGGCGAAAATGTGGCCTGCTTAATAATAATATGCCGCCCCCTCTCCCGCACAAGTCTCCGACTTCTGGGCTAATCCCTGTGATTAGAATGAGGGTAGAGATATTATTATATTATATTATATGAATATTGCAGTCCATTATATTATTTATATTTTTTTACCTGTGTACAAATTAGCTTTCTGAGCTACTTTGCGATATAAACTGAATTTGAAAAACGATTGTCCAAAATAACTACCAAATATTCCATCACCTTCTATCACATATAAAATTTGTATCATCCGCAAACAGTTGAATATACATTTTTTTAATATATTGTACAATATCATTAATGTACGGTATAAATAAGTTTGGTCCTAGAACCGTACCCTGCGGTACACCATACTTTCTTTTTCAGATGAGACATATCCATTAAACTTGACTAGTGTTCGGTCTTTCAAATAATTTTCAAACCATTTAATCACAAAACCAGAAATTCAATATTTAATTAATTATTACATAAGTAAATGTCTACCAATGTTTGAAAAGTTCGTCTAAAGTCCAGAAAAACCATCCCGATCAGTAATTTTTGCTACTTGATCATCTACACTGCTACTTTTATTTTTTATCTTTTTTTTACTTCTTTAATTCCTATAGATAAATAGAAGTCTATCTAGATATCTCTCGGTGTGATTATTAAGAATGTCTGTTTAACTTATTTTAATTATATTTATCCGCAACTACTATATTAAAATTAATAACTATAAAATTACTACGTAATTCATTAATACTATTCAAAAAATATTCGTTTAATTATTCTTCGATTAATGTGTATTCAGGTATAAGCATACTATCGACACTGGTGGTAGTAAACTAGTAACACACTGGAAAATCTCGTTTACAAGACAAATTTCGTTGCAGTGTTGCTAATAGGAAAACCGTACTATCTCTGAGGAGGGACAGAAGACATATTAGTCCGAGGAAAAAAATCTGGGAAATATCAAGCTGCCCACGAAGACAGATAATCCGATATATGGATTTCGCAAAGAGTGCTTTGTCTAACTTGTCAAAACACGAACAATATTACATCCCCCTTCCCCTCCCCCGGGTGTCCGGCAGTAAACAAGTTGGGAACGCGATATCCGAAAATCATCTGGAGCATATGAACGCGAGGGAGAGGCCATCAAAGAATGCCTTGGCCGCACCAACTTACGATTAGTTTCATCTGCTCGGGGGAATATATGTAGTTTGGAAAGTTTTTATTTTTATAACCGCTCGGTTTTTATCCGACCTCGTCGGGGGACCAGGCGGTCTCAATCTGAATATGTTTTCTATTGCATCATATTATCGGTTTTTCTTTTAAAACGCCTATCGCGGCTTTTATACGATCCCTCCGCGCGCCGGTTTGGGATTTTGTCGACATATTCGACGGGAGCATCATCTCCTTCCCATTTTCAGTCGGATTATGCCCGCTAAAAGGCGATATCGAATCATATCGGAGTAAAAAAATAAAAGGAAGTGTACTTAACTTTACTTTTATTTACCGTGTGGCTTTTATAATGTATAAAAATTATAGGACAACTTCTGGCCAATATGGAGTGATTGAGAATTAATTTGAAAAAAAAATTAATAATGTAAAATGGTTGACGAAAATGAGAAAAACAAAAAATAATTTGTAATCTGTCACATAAGATTATTTCTTGTCACGACAGTTGTTACTGGTTGTATATTGTTTAAAAATGAGTTCTAACGATTACTTAAATAGTAAAGTAGAATCACGATTAATACCGGTAAAATCGGAAAACGTTTATAAAAAAGAATACAAGTTCATCAAATGGATGGAAGAGTAAAAGGTAATAGATACAGATTAACGAGTTGTGCTTGCTTACCTTCAGAAAATGTCGGAGCAGTACAAGGCGTCGACTATGTGGAACATAAGAAACAGATAATGTAAAGTAAAATACATTTTCTATCTAAAACAATAAAACCAAGGAAAAATTCGACCCACCCTTGTATAATCACCAGTTCCCCTTGACATTATCTCTTGCGAAACGAGAGTGGGCTAGGCTTATCGACGGGAAGCCATCGACGTTGATAACATTGGGCTTCCTGGTGGAATTCCCTCGATTTGCTCTAAGTAAGTAAACGCCAATCAAATTCAGCCCCGCAGATGAAATTTTTTTCGAGCGGAGAGATATCGTCGACGTGGAGGGTGTGGATATCGGCGAACAGGAAATTAAATTTTTGTTTCGGTGCAGGATTTCTAATTGTAATGTTTGGACTAATCTACTGAGTGCCTGATCGGAGAATAGCCAATATTGACTTTTATTTCTTTATTGGACGAAAGGATGCGAAAGGGTATTTGTACAAATGCAACATTGTTTGTCTTTTCTTATATTTGCAGTTGTTATTAACGATGGAATTACTTCTACAGCAAAATGCAACGAATGGGTATCGCTTTCGTCTAGAATTTTCATAGCTGTTTGTTTCTTTTTTCAGTAGAAGTCTTGAGGTAACCTTCCCCGACAGAATTAGAATTCCAGCCACCATTTTATACTCAAAAGATCTGACCCACAATCGACTAAAGAAGAAGTTGTGGATCACCCAACAGTGCCTAGTATACGCATTTGGATTCGGCAGTTTCAGAAATAATGCAATCAGTTCTGACCCATTGTCAATAGTATTTATACCAAAAGGTTGTTTGGTACATTTACCAGCTTTATATCCAAGAAAGCAGCGAACATGATCATAGTTTTCTTGCCAGTTCTACCAAATTCAAGCCAACAATATTTCTAGATGTTACCAAAAATTCTCTAGACATTTTTGTTTTGGTATTAGATATCATAACCAATAATCAAAATAACCTAAAATAGATATTGGTTATAAAACCTTTCATGAGCATCAAAAATCTGGAAATTTCATTCTCTGTCAATATCTTAGATTTGCTTCAGGAATGTAGTAACTTATCAAGTATTTTATGATATCGATTTTCTTCTTTAGCAAAATTTCTCTTCTTATCTTTGAGTAATAGAACTAAAAAGAGGAAAGCTTCTGTGTTTTGCTTAGTTCGTTGATATATACTAATAATCCTTTCTCGTAGTTATGTTAAACATTTTTTTCTCTACACTATTTTTCATAAAGACCAAATGCTTTTTCATGTCTTCCATGACATCTCTGGCACGAGATTGGAAACAGCACTAGAAGCTTCGTTTGCAATATCTGACTGCAAATCATAGCTTGAACTCATATTTATGTTTTCACAATAATCATGAGAAATAATTCAATAATAACTATGTTTATATACCCGTTGTTACGGTACCTTCTTCTTAAAGACAATTTTTACATTATGTCGTTCTAGAATAGCTATTTTCGACACAAGCTGTGAAACTTGTTGTTAACCTAAACTTTACGTCGCGTGCGACCCTGAAAATAAATGCTGGTTACTGATCATCTAACTCTTGAAACAAACATCTTTTCAAAAAATATATGTACAATATCTTTCAATAAACACAGAACCAAATAAAATTATTATCCTGCCTGTGACATTAAACACAAAAAACGTCTCTCGAACGAAAAATATTATTTACCGGGGCACCTTTCAGGCCGCATTTCGATATAAAAGACAATTGAAATATATTTATCGACTGAGTCATAAAATAAAATCTCCCAAAGAGGCAGTAAAACACTTCTGTGATGTGGAGTACGTCGATACTAGGTCAGATATTCCCCCTAGGTTTGCTTGGCTTCGTATTCAACAGTCGGTACTGTGTTTCTTTATATACAGGGTGCGCCAACTAAAACAAAAGTTGTTTTCTTGGTTGATAAAAAAGTTATGTAAAAATGCTCGATCACGTCAAATTTAATGTGGAGAGAGAAGGTTTTTTATTAGAAATTGACGATGATTTTCTTCCCCCCTAGGCAGGGGATAAACCACCCCTACAATTTTAAATAGGAAAGGGTGTCGAGTGATACATCAAATTAAAAGTTTTTTGAAGGGCTTTATGGTGATACCAAAATTTATTACTTTGGAACAACCACTGATGAGTAAATCGATTATTTCTTTACAAACCAAACTTGATGCTATCTTGATGGATTTTGTTAAGTAATAATAATGGGTTTTATGAATTAAGACAAAAATTAAATACTATGATCAAATTAATATTCTTTATTTTTCTCTGTTGAAGTTATATACGATTTAATTGTTTTTGATAAATAATTCAAAATGGACAAAGTTTAATGTTTTTTGCTATAATGAAAATAAAATCCTTATCAATACGTTTTTGCGTGGGTGTATCGAAAACATGGAATATTAAACCCATTTGGTTTGTCAGTCTCAGGTGACCTGGTAATTCATCGTCTGCGTTAATCGTTGAAAATGGTTTATTCGACTGCAGAGAGAGTTGAAATTTCAACCAACGTTATGAGGACAAGCATGTAAACCGAAACTATGTGCTGAAATTAGTAGCGAAGTTTAGAGAAACTGGTTCAATTCTTAACGTAAAAAGGATCGTAGATGCCCGGTCAGAAATGAAGCGGTGGAGGTAGGAGTTTTAGGACAATTGATTTTAGAATCAACAACAAGTACAAGGCAGTTGTCGACTTCCACTGGAATAAGCGCAACCAGCATTCGCAGAATTTTAAAATCACACAAATTTCACCCCCGATGATTTTGAACGCCGAGTACAGGTTTGTGAACTCATAAGCCAAAGAGCCACCGAGAATCAGAATTTTATTTTCAATATTTGCTTTTCGGATGAAGCAAGTTTTTCTTTAAATGGCATTGTTAATCGTCACAACTGTAGATATTGGTCAGATATTAATCCACATATCTTCCACAAAGCGCACACACAACATCCTCAAAAAGTAAACGTTTGGGCGGGTATTTTTGGGGATCACATTATCGTAGTTTTATTCCGCGAAATCTGACTGGCAAGACTTATCTTCAGTTGCTGGAAGACTTCGCTTATCCCCAATTAGTAGATCTTGTGGAAATAATCCGGATTATTCAGAAAATCTATTAACATTCCGACAAGATGGTGCACCACCGCACTATGCTTTAGCGGTTCGGCAATTTCTAAATGAACATTTTCCTGGTCATTGGATTGGTAGAAGGGGATTGGGAATGGTCTGCAAGGTCTCCAGATTTGACTCCATTAGATTTCATCTCAAGTCGAAAGTGTACTCCACTTCTCCAGGGACTTTGGAAGTTTTGCGAGAACGTATTGTTAATGATTGCCGCCAAATAACCCCCGAAATACTTGAGAAAGTACGACAGCGATTCGAAGCAAACTTATTTCACTGTCAGGAAGTTAACGGACAGCATTTTGAACGATTGATTAGGTGATTTTGAGCGTTATGTATTTGTAAGTATTCATAACGAAATAAATCGATTTACTCGTCAGCGATTGTTCCAAAGTAAGAAATTTTGGTATCACCATAAAGCCTTTCAAAAAATCTTTAAAATTATGTATCACTCGACCCCCCTTCCCATTTAAAATTTTAGGGGTGGTTTATCCCCTGCCTAGGAGGCGAAGAAAATCATCGTCAATTTCTAATAAAAAAACCTGCCCCCTTCACATTAAAGTTGACGTATTCGAGCATTTTTGCATAACTTTTTTATCGACCGAGAAAACAACTCTGTTTCGTTTTAGTTGGCGCACCCTGTATATATACTCTATAGTCTATACATATGTATGTATACCTATGCTATTAAAAAATACTCTCTTACCCAACTTACGTGTTTTCGATGGAAATGTATTGTTCTGGGTGGTATTCAGAAGTTTATTTACAGATGCTGTCACAAATTAATCCGACCAACAATAGCGAACGTAAATACCTGGGCCTGGAAGGCAGCGGTGTCAGGGATGCGAGTCCGTAGGATCGCTGATGCGGAATGAAGCGGGTTTCAAATATGTGAGATTGTTCCGAAATATCCGAATTCAATCGACAAATTTCTTCTAACAAAATGCAAACCTTGTTACAGGAGCGAAGCGAATATATTTGTACGTTTTGTACCAGGCGATCATATAAAATGGACATTATATATATAACATGTATATAAGATATACGTACGATAAATTTGTGAAGGTTATATGCAAATCATACAGTAAGAACTTTGATTTATTGATAAATTTAGTTTTTCTTTAAATTCGTTAGAATGTATCGTATCAAACGCACATCTGAAGTAACGTACCAAAGTTGAAAGTAAAAGGTAAAGAAAATGTTCATGCCATGTTGTACGTTATAAGCAAAGTTGTAAGTACAAATATAATAATTATAATATAGTTTATTTCACCAATATACATGAAAATATTGAAATTACATAAAAAGGGAAAAATATTACAGAAAATTACATGGAAAGGGTAAAATAAACAGAGAATAGATCTCATTTGCCACTCGACAGCAATAGCCAAGTATACCGAATAATACCTAAAGCCCACAAAGGAGAACCTTTTGCTTGGGTAATATTAACATTTAATTACAATTTACTCAAAATACAATATAAATACAATATACACACTAAAAAATTAACACTAATACAACAAAGGAGTATATATATTTGCAAACATATATGTATTAGACACGTAGTAGCACATGTAGTGCAATACACATATAGCAGAAATGAAATAAATATGATATATAAATTAGGTAAGTTTTACTAGTACATATTATTCTATCAATTATCTGGTGTATTTAAGTATAGCTGTTTGCACTAGAATTTCGATATGAGCAGAAAGACACAGAGTTTTGTCAGAATTAATAGTTAATAATCTGGTATTAAAATAGTTAATATTTAGTCTTTTTCAGCTCTATTCTTTAGATGCTGCCAGTTAATGTCTTTGTAAAATAATACAGTGTCGTCAGCAAAACTGGTTAATTTTCCTGATTTTTTTAGGTTAAATAGATCATTAATATAGAGATTAAATAAAAGGGGCCCCAACACAGTTCCTTGAGGTACACCATAAGATATTCATATACATTTTTTCAGAACGTTGCCTATTTTGACACATAATTTTCTATTTTGGAAGTAGCTCTTCCTTAGGTTAAGTGCAACTCCATGGATTCCAACATTCTCTAATATATTCAATAATTTACTACCGTGTCAAAGGATTTCGCCAAGCCAAATTACATGATAACATCCAACATTTAATCAAAATACAGTGCTTTCGAAAAGTAACGAATAAATTCATTATTTTTGAAATTGAGAAGTTTTCGAAAAAATTCCCTGGCACGTGGATTTTGTTTTTAAAAAAGGCACTTTTAGACATACGATCTATATTTGTGACGTCCTCGTTGTTCGAGATATGACGTCATCGACAATTTTTTTAAATAGCAACTCCCAATTTTGATCATGCCATTTGAAAGAGCGTGTCATTCTACATACTTACATACATCATGAAAAATTATGGTGTTGCATAACAAAAATTTCAAGAAAATAATGTTTGAAGATTTTAAAATTTAATTTTCACAATACTGTGCACCTCCCCATTATGCAACACCTGTCCGTGCTTATTTAGATGAGCTGTTGCTGAATCGTTGGATAGGGAGAAGGGGGCCGATTGAGTGGCCAGCCAGATCGCCTGATTTGATACCCCTAGATTATTTCTTGTGGGGATACTTAAAAAGCAAAGTATACTTTACTAGACCGGTTAATTTAGAAGATTTAAAAGCAAGAATTCGTCACGAGATACATCGTATACCTCCTGAAGTTATTGATAATGTCCAAAAAGAATTTATTAATCGTCTTGGCTACTGTCAGGCAGCCAACGGTGCACAATTTGAACATTTAATTTAGTCGATTTTTTACATAATCATTATCATTTCCAGTATTGTGAAAATTAAATTTTAAAATCTTCAAACATTATTTTCTTGAATTTTTTGTTATAACACCATAATTTTTCATGATGAATGTACGCTCTTTGAAATGGCATGGTCAAAATTGGGGGTTGCTATTTAATAAAATTATCGATGACGTCATATCTCGAACAACGATGACGTCACAAATGTGGGTCGTATGTCAAAAGTGCCTTTTTTAAAAACAAAATCGACGTGCTAGGGGATTTTTTCGAAAACTCAATTTCAATGATTTTATTCGTTACTTTTCGAAAGCACTGTATATATTTAGCATTTGTATTTTTTCCAAACAGCCACATTTGTATTCATTATTGTCGTGTTTTTGTTCCCTTATATCGAACCATACAAATGCGTTGTGGAGTTATTCTAGTACGTTAACTTCACCTAAACTAAACTTTCACAAAATGCAAAACAATATTTAAAACTTAGATGCGCCCCGAGAATGTTTTTAAAGGATTTGCATCTATAATCAACTTTTGATAATCTCTCTACCTTTAAAGTAAGGGGTAAACTGTTTTATGAAGTTAAAGATAATCCGAGTTGCTCACAATGGTGCGTTTTATCCGTCAGTGAGTTGGGGCTGCGTCTGCCGAACGAGCTCGCAGGTTCGTCGAGAATTAGTCACCTAATTTGTTCACATGCGAGCGCGTAGAATCCGCAGAAATTAGGACCGTGAGTTTGCCGCGCGGTGTTGGCCATTTAGTTAACCGGGTATAATTGGACACAATGAGCTGTTCATGCTGTTACAATTAAACTTCAACTTTGTACGCGTCGCATAATTTAACAGGTAATTAGCTGTTTGCACGGGACGATTCATCTGACTTTCCTTTTAAATCTTACAACTTAGGGAAACCATAGGGACAAATTGATTGGTTTAATACTTATTTACACTACATGGAAAGTAAGTAGCATTTACTGGTCAAAGATACTTAGCTACTGCGTGACGTATAATATTTTATCTGCTCCCATAAGAAATAAGAATTAGGTTTTGTAGCTGAGAGGATATGGAGGATGATGTAAAAGGATCATCAAAAATCGCGATTCAATCATTATTGCCGAGAAAATCCAAAGATAAATAGGAAAACGCGTATCGCCTTTTTGAAGATTGGAGTCATCAAAAAGGAGCAACTGTTATCACTGAGGTAGTTCTACTAGCCTATCTTGAACAAAAGTCCAGAGTATACAAGAGTTCTACACTATGGAGTCTTTACTCAATGATAAGAACAATATTTTCAGTGAAAACGAATATTGGCATAAAGAAATTTCCAAATTTAATTGCTTTCCTTATAAGTAAATCGGTAGGACATAGATCCAGGAAATCTAGTGTTTAAAAAAAAATCAGAAGTTGAGAAATTTTTGAAAGCAGCAGGTGATAAAACCTACTCGATGATGAGTGAAGAAAACTTGTACGTTATATGCAAAGTAATGATTTAGTAGATCAAGTATTACTTAATAACACAAATTCTCTTTTGCAAACCATTTGAACCTACGTTATAAGAGTGTACGTTAAAAAATACATTAAAACTTGTACGTTATATGCAAAGTAATGGTTTAGTAGATCTAGTAATATTTAATAACACAAATTCTGTTTTGCAAACCATTTGACCTACGTTATAAGAGTGTACGTTAAAATATACGTTAAAACTTGTACGTCATATGCAAAGTAATGGTTTAGTAGATCAAGTAATACTTAATAATACAAATTCAGTTTTGCAAACCATTTGACCTACGTTATAAGAGTGTACGTTAAAATATACGTTAATACTTGTACGTTATATGCAAAGTAATGGAAACCATTACTAGATTAAGTAATTAAGTAGATTAAGTAATATTTAATAACACAAATTCTGTTTTGCAAACCATTTGAACATACGTTATAAGAGTGTACGTTAAAAAATACATTAAAACTTGTACGTTATATGCAAAGTAATGGTTTAGTAGATCTAGTAATACTTAATAACAAATTCCCTTTTGCAAACCATTTCAATCTACGTTATAGGGTGTACGTTAAAAAACTTGTACGTTATATGCAAAATAATTGTTTAGTAGATCAAGTAATACTTAATAACACAAATTCTGTTTTGCAAACCATTTGACCTACGTTATAAGAGTGTACGTTAAAATATACGTTAATACTTGTACGTTATATGCAAAGTAATGGAAACCATTACTAGATTAAGTAATTAAGTAGATTAAGTAATATTTAATAACACAAATTCTCTTGTGCAAACAATTTGAAGCTACGTTATAAGAGTGAATTTTAAAAAATACGTTAAAACTTGTACGTTATATGCAAAGTAATGGTTTAGTAGATCAAGTAATATTTAATAACACAAAATCTTGTTTGCAAACCATTTGAACCTACGTTCTAAGAGTGTACGTTAAAAATACGTTAAAACCCGTACGTTATAGGGAAAGTAATGGTTTAATGGATCAAGTAATACTTAATAACATAATTTTTCTTTGTAAATGTACATAGTTCTAAAGCACAACGATTAAATAGATATAATGGATCCAGACGTTGAACGTATGCATCCCTGTCGCACAGACTAAGCTCGTAACGACTTTCAGTAAAGCCTTGCTTTGTCACAAAGTTGGAAATTTTTATGGCGCATCCGGGTGCCGCCAAGAATTAATTCAAGGTAATTTCGGCATAAAATTTTACGACGCTGTACGGTATTAAGGAACAGGCTCTATTAATCAATAGTTTACCTTCTAGTAGCGTATTCCTTAGAATGCTTTATTGTTCGAGTGGATATTAAATTTATTGCTGACATCGCCGTATATCATACAATGTTCTAATCCGTAACTACATGTTGTATCCACAGAATTGAACTCAATACTTTAATTCGTATCGTACTGAAATGTTTGCGGCGGAAAATTGTGTATCTGTTCCATCGATCCTCAAATATAGGAGCTGCTCTTTCAGAAACTATTATGGCTACCGTTATATCTGCCTTATATCACTGGACTAGACCACTGAAAATTTACCATGCAGATTTTCGTTTTGATACAAAAACTAATTAAAAGGTGCTGATTCATGGGAAATGTGACAAGTGCATACTATCGTGTACTTTGAGCCATATTGACCAACGCTGTAATGCCTTGGTGATAAAGTGTGTCAACATTTTTATGTATCAGGAAATCTACCTGGTCGTGGTCGTCGGACCGAGAACATGACAACAAGAAATCAGAAAATGATTTAATATTTTTTTATTGTCTTCCAATATCAAACATTGAAATAAATATCAGTAAGGTAGGTGCTCCCATAATATCGTGTTTGTCATTCGGTAATTCATAAAATAATCATCTACATTTTGTAAATAAAATATAATAACATACATATACAGGGTGTTAAAAAAAGAGTGTAAAATATTTCAGGAGGTAATAGTATGAAAGAAAATAAGCAGAAAAGTCTTAATAAACATGGGTCCGCAAAGTAACGGTTGCGGAGATATGGACCACTATTCGTTTTTCAAACATTTTATTTTATTAGGAATAAACCGACAAAGGAAGCTTTTAACAAACAAAAAACAAAGTTACAGAAGATGTTCAAAGTGCCCTCCGTCCATTTCCAAGCAGGCACGACATCTTCGTCTCAACGATATTCGAAACACCCTCCTTGGTTTGGATTTCTTGACACTTTTGATTAATCCGTAGCTGCAGCTCTTCCAGGCTATTTACAGGAGTACCATACACTAATGGCTTTAAATATCCCCAAACAAAGAAATCTAGAGGGTTCAGATCAGGGGATCTTGGAGGCCATAAAACAGGTCCGGCCCTTTCTACCCATCTATGTGGAAAAGTTTGGTGTAAATGCTCTCTAACGGCCATGGAAAAATGAGCTGGAGCACCATCATGCTGGAACCACATTTGTTGCCTCTGATTCAAGGAATGTCTTCCAAAAACTCATACAGTGTGTTCTGCAGAAAGTTGAGGTAAGCAGCGCCTGTTAATCGGTTTGATAAAACAACAGTCCGTAGAAACGTGTCACCTACAATAACCATCCAAATATTTAATGAAAAACGTGCCTGATGTCCAGATTCTATTAGAGCATGAGGATTTTCGTCGGCCCAAATATGCGTATTGTGAAAATTAAACACTCCATTTCTTGTGAACCCGGCCTCATCAGTAAAAAGAATGTTTGCAAGAAAACGAGGGTCTTCAGCATCATACCAGAGGCAAAAAACCAAACGTGCTTGATGATCATTTATTGGATTTAAGGCCTGTAATCGTTGCACATGGTATGGATAAAGCAGTTGCTCGTGAAGGATTCTCCAAACAAGAGGACCACTAATTCCTACCTCGGCTGATATTCAACGCACACTCGTACCTGGATTCTGCTCTACCAGTGCTAGAATTTCTTCTTCTGCTCTAGGAGTGGATACCGACCTTGGTCTTCCGGATAAATGGCACTGTTTGCTCAAGGAACCGGTATCACGCAATCTTTGGTGAATTCTTCCAAACATGCGTTGTGAAGGAATATGGCGATTTGGATAAGCGTCAACATAAAGACGTCGCGCTTCGGTGGCGTTCCCATTAGCACGACCATACATGAAATGCATGTCTGTTAATTCTGCGTTAGAGTAACCAGCCATAGCGAAAGAAAACTTGTGCACTGAGAACAACTGTCAAATACGTACTGTTTATTTCACTAAACATCAACCAATTATTATAAGAAAATACACAACGTTTTTGCAAAATAAAAAAGGGGCTAAAAACATAAAACATTCCATATCTCCGCAACCGTTACTTTGCGGACCCATGTTTATTGAGACTTTTCTGCTTATTTTGGTTCATACTATTACCTCCTTAAATATTTTACACTCTTTTTCTAACACCCTGTACAATTACGAATATTTTTACAACATTTTTGTTGTGTAAAAACACATTTTTCTTTGCATGTTTCGAAACTGCTTACAAAAGGCGCTTGTAAATTATCTATAGGTGTTCTTCTGCAATTTTCTTTTTGGATTTTTCTGCACAAACAATCCAATTAATCATATTATCCCTGGAAAACGCCGGCGGGCGGGACATCGATACAGGAGCATAATAATAAATTTATCGCATTATACATTTCGTATCCCCCTTTTCTCAATTCGTCTCGTAGTATATTCGGGTAATAAATTCTGGAATGGAAAAAAGGCACATTTCCGAATGTAATGTAAACCAATATTTGTGCTCCGAGTAATAAAGTATCTAAAAGGGAGTATTCCAGGCAATATTGCTAAATCTACAGACAAATACGGTTACATTTGTTGCTCGCGCTGTTCCCGACAAGACGTATCGGAATGTATTTATCATTATTTCAAATTCGCTGCAAACGCGGAGACGCCTGCATGCAGAAATATTTGTTGGAGATGTCGGATTATAGAAAACAAATACGCCGCAGCTTTGTGATATTTTTGCTGCGCCTGCTGTGAAGTAATTTCATGCCGTTTTTAAGCCCTTAGACAAGTGGAGTTTTGGACATTTTTACTACTCTTTCGATTCTGTTGTCCAACAAGAAAAAAATCAATCAAGATTGAAATGCCTCAGTAAGTAATAAGTATGTTTATCATATTAACTTTCAATTTACGTGTATTGAAATTATCAAATCCCTTTCCACAAGTATTACGTTTTGTTTCCACTTGGACCTTGCCTTTGTCACAGCTTATTCCTTTGCCTTGGACCATATCAGTACATCGGTGTCAACATAACCTCTTCGTTGAACTCGTCTCTCAAACATAGAGGATGGAGTGGAGATGCGGGACATTTTGTCTACTGCCCGTAACACCTACCTGTTACCTGTGCCTACAACACCAGTTTCTTTTTTTAATGCGATTTACATTGCTTTTAAATATTTTGCTTTGCCTTCTCTTGAAATTGAACGCATACATCAAGCTAGCTATTTTGATATGCCATGTTTTGTGTTTATTTTTAAAATCTGTTTCACCCACTATAAAACTACGACGTACGAAATGATTAGCACTGACACGTACAGTTCCAAATACTTGATTAAGCATTTTTTTCGAATGGAGCAATAAATAAAATCCCTGTTGACGTTCCTGCTATCTCTAGGACGCTACAATTTGCCAAAAACTCGTCGAAGTCGTCACACACTATTGCTCGATATTTATTGCCATCTCAATTTTGTATTCGATAGCCCGACCCCCATTTTTTATTTACCAATTTCCCCTTCGTCGGGAAAGGGCCATCGCGGCCGCAAAGGATGCCCCAACTCCGATATCCGAATAAACAAACAAATGATGGGGATGGAAATGAACCGTCACGTTCCCCAAGTAAGAAACAAAAGACTCCAACCTCATTTTATCAGATCAGATTATAAATGCAAACGGCCGGAGCACTACCATAAAACTAATTTATGCCCGCCAGAGGTCGGAATCACCCCAAAAAACCGCTTCGTTTTATTGCGGGCCCTTGTGTTATACATGTTCGCGCTTGCCACGGGCTTTAACTACCTCGCGTCGGCCGGAGTCAGCTTTTTATCCGGCCTTTTCGCAATCTGGGGGCATGGGGGAAATCCAGTTGTTTATGGCGAGAATAGGTAGCGCGGGTAAATGGGAAAACGTTAACTCCGAACGCAGGTGGCGTTGCTCCGGTGAAAAATTAGATGTTTCAATCTAGGACCCGTGTTAAAAGAGTAATAATATGCCACCCCCACCCCACAAAATTGGAATTTATTACATCACCTTGTTTGTTGTTTCGCTAGGTTCTAAATAAAACTTCATTAGCACTAGTTTCTACGTACATTTGGTGAATTAACGTTAAATACAGATTACAGTGTACGTTATATGTACATATATGTACGTTAAACACAAATGTTTATGTACGTTAATGTGCATTATGAGTAAATTACATACAAGTTATGCCTATGTTATAATGTGTACGTTAAGTACAGAAAACAGTGTAGGTACGTTAATCTCAACCTTAACAATATAGTAGAATTATTTACTGCATGACCGAATATACGTTACAAGCTGTATCTAATATACAGATTTTATGTACGCTAATACTATTATTAGCGATGTCGTAGAACTCTTTATTATATAATCGAATTATCACTAAGAGTGTGTAAATTACATGTAAGTTTAGCGTGTGTCATAATATGTACGTTATATGCGTGACGTTCAATACATACATTATACATATTAGTATACGTTAATGTACATGTACAACATAGTAGAACTTTTTATTTTGTAAGCGACTAGATTTTATAAAAGATTTTTACATGTAGCTTTTACGATCGCTATATTAGAGGGTGCGTTATGTACGTAAATAAACGTACAGATTTTAATGATTTTAATGTACGTTAATGCTAATGTCAAAATAATGTAGGTTACAAACTGTATGTAACATGCAGATTTTATGCACGTTATATTAAGGTATTTGTTACATATACATGAATGTACGTTAAAAACAAATTTTTAGTGTACGTTAATGCTAATCTCAGAAATGTAGAACTCTTTATTATATAATAGAATTTTTACTAAGAGCGTATAAATTACATGTAGGTTTCACAAGCCTTATAATAGGGGGTACGTTATATGCGTGAATGTAAATTAAATACAGATATCAGTGTGCGTTAATGCTAACCTCAAAAATATTGTAGAACTTTTTATTTTATAACTGCCTACATTTTATAAAGGATTTAGTGACATGTAGCTTTTACGTCGGTTGTGCGTTATATATACGTAAATCAACGTATATATTTTAGTGTACGTTAGTGCTAACCTCCAAATAATGTACGTTACAAGCTGTTTGCAGAGTTTGTGCACGTTACATATACATTAATGTACATTATATACAAATTTTTAATGTACATTAATGCTAACCTCAGAGATGTTGTAGAACTTGTATTTATTAAATAATCGAATATAAGTTATAACATATACAAATAATGCATGCTTTACATACGTTTTATGCATACGTAAAATATTTAATAAAGGTTCATGTTATCTAAAAAATATCGGAGTGGTCGTTAGTATATAATTGAGTGCAGTTTATAAGCGTGTACGAGGCTTTACGTGTGTACGTTAAATACGGATTTTATGTACGCATCTCAAAATATCATGTTAACTATTTCTGATATAGCCAAATGTACACACGCACGCTTTGCACGCAAATTTTACGTGCGTTATATACAAGTACATTCTACGTTCTACCAATAAAAATACTGATACAATATTTACGGACAAAAAATTGCGACGAGTTGAACACCTACAGGCAATCCACTAAAATGCGGTCCCTTCTGGAAAAAAGTAAAACCACTGCGAGTGTTGTCTCCTCATTAATTTCAATTCGGATTCAGGCTGGCTCCGAAACTTCGTAATAATTTATATTAATGGATTTATTTTCATGGGGAGTAATTATTATTAGCGCTTAATGAAATTTCTCCAGACTTGCGGCTCACGGTCTGGCTAGGCGGCTTACGGAATTCAATTTCCGGCATTAGAATTTGTTAGACGCTTTCGGACAGTTGCATCCATAGGGAATTGCCAAGGAGCAGTCTCAGACGGGATGTATAAGTCGGCCGTGCTTATACAAATCGCAACAAAATTAATGAACCGGGGTAAAAGGTATTAGTCTGACGCTGAAATAACGTCACTTGATGATTTATTTATCGCGAGATTGGAGCTTTCACTAATGGCCAGGACGCATGTGCGTAAAATTCGTTGTAATGTTTCAGTTTACATAAAAAACGAAGGCCTCTAAACACAGGAGATTGCCTACTTTCGTCCAATAGCATCGCAGTATTTTGAGACAAGTGACGTCATTGGTACTAATTTGATTTTCGCTATCCAACTCAGTGTTAGTTATATGTAAATGTTCAGTCGTTTTAATAATTTTTGTTTGGATATACAGGGTGATTCAGGTTTAATCTTGATAACTTCCTTTGAATATCTCAGAAACAAAACCAAACATCGATAAAAAACAAGAGACGAAAAAGTTTCGAAATTAATCAGGTCAAAGTGGTGTGTAGATGTTTTATTGAAATTAATTATTTTGTTTGTAGTTTTCAAATAAAGTAAGAGGAGGGTAGCATACCAAATACACTTCTAAGAGGGGTATGTAGTTCAAACTTAAGAAGCTTATGTAAGATCATAAGGAGTGTTTGTGTTCCGAATTTCACTTAAATCGGATAAGTGGTTCAAAAGTTATGAGGGAAAAACGAGAAAAAAATTCCTACTTCAACGCCCTCTATCTCGGAAACGATGCGTTTTAGGAAATAAGTTTATATCACAAATGAACATTATTTTAACCTGTTCTATCGATTCCTGAAGTTATCAAGATTAAACCTGAATCACCCTGTATATGCAAAATATTGTATATTTGGGTTACCTTAGCCCTGACTTTCGATGAATAATTGGTCTATCAAAAAAATGTGTTATTAACTTCTTTAGGTCTTTTTTTGTTGACATGGTACTTATTGGTGGAACACGCACGCAAACATGTAACCTGATAATTGTGTCGGTGTGTAAGAATAACACTCACAACACGTGTTTTTTTTACGGCTTTCTTTAGGCTGTAAACGTGTGAATGACGGTCACATCTGGCGTCAAATCAACGTTGACAAAATACTTTTAGGGGTCCTGTCATATTACAAACGAGTATTTGATTCGAAATCAGAACGTTTTTTCACAAAGTGAGCCCTGTCGATAAAATTACCCGTACCGCATACGGGAAAGCTTTGACCGAGGTGTATTTAAAGATACCTGGGGCTCATCTTCGGAGGCAGATGTCGCGTAGGATCTTGGCACCTTACCCAACCGGATGCCGCTCGTCCGTTTTCTAGCTGACCAAATAAAATAGTTTGGTGTTAATGAAGGAGAAGGAAACGGATTTAGCGAGAGCTGTACGCCAGGATGCAGTGAGTCACATTTCTGTTTCGATTGCTTCCTGCAGAGTGTTATATCAGGAATAGGTATGTGGGTGGAGAGTATGAATGGTGTGTGCAGAAATAGGCGCCATTTTCAATATTTTAATAATTTAATCTTTTTAAAACAGGGTGTCATTAATAATGGTGCATAGCTTGACGGCAGATTGTTAACGTCAAAAAAAGCGATTGAGCCGAACATGTCTTATTCAATTGTTCCTCCTTTTCATTCTACAGGGTGTTAAAGGTGAAAACATATTATACAGGCTGTCTCACATAAGAGGGCCACTTTCATGTATCTCGCTTAATATGCAAGACACGTCAAAAATCTTTATATATTTTTTGTTGTATTTTTGGAGGCCTTTATCCTCGTAATAACAAATTTGAGAACCATGGCCAACTTTATGAGTAATAACAAAAAAACCTGTAGAGTACCCAAACTTTAAGGCGGTCTAACTTTTTTATTTTTAGAGATAGAGAAAACTTATTAGTATTAAATTTTGATTGCAAAATTGATACCTTTCACTTGATATAAACAGATTTTTTAAATATCATATGTGGTTCGCTGCGCCCTCCAGGCGGATAAAAAATTTTATTGAAGCAGGCTATGGCCACAAAATATTGCCCGTTTTTTCGTCGTTCAATATAATACATGTTGCCCTAATCTTTTGTATTTATCAGAGTTTTTTCCATGTAAGTTTAAACAAACTGTACCTAAATATTTTCGTGTTGCTCAAGAAAATGTAGAACCTGTTTTTAAGACGCCAACTGCAAAAAAAAAATAATAAACAGAATGTACTTTTTACGCAAATTTTCTTATAATATTATTATTTTATTGGTTTTCACATTAGAAGCAATTGGGTTTTTAAAATTACTCTAACACAGGCAGTGTAGCTTACGCTAAATGTTGCAAGCTATGAAAATAAATGTATTGCCTCAGTAAAATCACCATTTGACAATCTGTTTGTTCTTGTTATAGTATTTTTACTCAATAATCATAATTTATACATAATCGTTAGTTTGAAAATTGTTAAAGTTCATTGTAGTTTGAAAAGCTATAATTTTGAATGTGTTATAGCTTGAGGAAGAGGATTACACATTAATTGAAATTCTTCGTCGCGATTTTACGTTTAAATTGATATACTCTTAATTCTCGAAACATTAATTTAATCGATTCAGTAATTTAGTCGAGTACTGAAATAAGCAGTGAATTAGAAATAAATTTTATTTAAATTTTAACAGAAAAGGTTAACTTAAAACTAGAAAATCCGAAAATTTTTTCCAAAATAGTAGGCGTGGAAATAATAAGTAGACATCTATCACTACAATACCATATTGTTTCTGTCAATGCAAATTAATTCATAGATTAGGCAGTAGTGTTTTTATTGTTAACTTTTATATTTAAAATGGCTCATCATAATAATTTTTCGGACATTGAAATGAGAAACATGATGTGTATATGGCCAAAAAAATTTTGTGGTCGCCGTGCAGCAGCGAGATACTTGGAATTATATCGACAACCTGATCATAAACTATTTAAGAGATTGCACGACAGATTAGGTGATACAGGATCATTTCGCCCGAAAAGAGACGTAAAGAGACGACACCAGACATAGACCGGTTTCGGGCTTGTTAGCCCTCACCAGTATGCCATAGGTGAGATGACCGACAATTGAACTGGCGGTTCCTTCATATGTATGTTCACATATAAATTGAGTGCAGGTGAGATATAAGTGGTCTGCTTACTTCCTGCTCGGCCTAAGCGGCTCGACTTACATGAAGCGACCTACATTTCAGCAGGTACTTAACGCAGACCTCTCTACAGACAAAGAACTTTATTCAACGTCAGACAGCAAGAAAGTGCATTAAAATAGCTGGTGACCACTTCGATAATCTTTTATGATTAATAATTTGTAGATTTGTATAATAAAACTTTCAGTTGTTGTAGCGTTCCAGTGAGAATATCCTAGTAGATACATTTTAATTATCAATTTATTGATGTACAAGGTGTTTAAAAAAAATCGGTTGTTCCGACGGTATGTGATAAAACAAATTTGTAAGTCTGTATTAGTTTGGCGTTTATTTCCATTTACAGCCTATACACCTAATTATGATAACCGTATATTTAATAACAATTCCGTTCAGTTGGAATTCGAATTATTGAATCATTATTAATTAGTATGTTGACAAAATAAAAACAATAGATGCGTTTATTATAAAATTACGGTTGGGGGCATGCCCCATTGTTTACATGGTGTATAATTAATTTTTAATTGATCTATTATGAATTCGGAGCAGTATATCAATCACTGATTAATAGCAATAAAAATAATTAATTATTATACAATGAGTTTTATTAAATTTCAATAATTAGTATTTGAGATAATTTAATATCGACAATTTATTTATTGCTTATACGCACATGATCAAATACAATAAATATATAAATATTTGTGTCACTAATTTTGAGACCCACATTATACGGGCACTTATGGGAAATCTCTGCAGATGGAACATGAAAAAATAAGATGACAAGTTTCTATCAAATATTATCCTAGAGGTCTCTCTACGCTGCAAATCGGTTTTTCTTGAATAACTTTTAAAGTACTTAACATAATTTAATGAAAATTGAGTGTGATGGAGACTAGAAAGGAGCTCTTAAAATAGTCTCCTTGAAACATATACAACTTAATGCCTAATTTTTTAACACCCTGTATGGTAAAGACTTTAAAATAATAAATCTGGATGGCTTCAACCTTAGACTAAAAAGAAGTACTCTTGTTTATTGTCGATAAAATGAACCGTTTACGAGAGAAAGAATAACACAGGAATTCATGTTTTATTTTTAATAAAAAGGGTCACGATTCCTAATATTTTTCTCGACAACAAAGTGCGATACGAAAGTCGTTCAAACAACAGACACATTTTATTTTAAGATGTTTAATCCGAAAAATACAACATTTAAAAAAACGCAGTGGTGACCAAGGAGGCACTTAATAATATTATTTAAAAACTTTATAGGAGGGTTCAACATGCGAACAGAGGTCGAACTTTTTCTTGTAAACGGTTCATTTTATCAACAATAAACAAGAGTTCCTTTTTTTAGTCTAAGATTGATGCTACCCAGATTTATTAGTTTAAAGTCTTTATAACACAGTGTGTTAAAAATTTTCAACAAATCCGCCTTATTTGCTTAAAAATGATTGGAAATTCATGTGTTATAAAGCAATAGAGTAAACATACCCACAAAAAAATTAATCCGATTTTATCGGTGAAATATTGAGAAAAATCAATTTGAAAATTTTAGCTTCTACACCATGTATCTTTTTTAATACTGACATTCGGACTAAGACAATATGGCTCTCAATGTATATTTTAATATCTAGAAGTCTATGGGGCATTCATCATGGATCACCCTGTATATCGAAAAACTGTTTATTTACTTTTTCATACCAAATGACTTATCAGTTATCAATCTGTAAGCTATTTTATTTAAACTGCTACGAATTCATTAAAAACTGCTTATAAAAACGGTATTTTACAACATTTTATTAGTACTTTTATAAAGCAATAATTGTATTACTCCTAATAAAAAATCACGGCGTTTTTTGGTAAACAAACTGCCCTGTTTGTGTTATCTCTAACTCACATTTCATCGAATTTAAAAAAATAATTACCAAACACACAAATAAACACGGACTGTATTTATGCTTTCAGAGACATAATGCTGTCGACAGGTTATGAAATTTTAATTTTGCCGCTGTTCAGACTGAGAGTCATTTAAAAATATTTCAACAGACCAATAGTGTGAGAGAAATTTATGAATAGTTGTACCGTACCTAATTTGTTTTCATTGTGACTAAAATACATCGTTACAGTCGCATATAAGCATTTTGCATTAATTTGGTTTTAAAACTAAAAAAATCTATCCCATACACATTTCTTTATTTGCACATAAAGTACGTTCAGTGGTGTACTTGTAATTTCTCTGCAGGATGTTTCCTTTAAAATATACATAAACTACTCATATTTTTTAAATGGAACACCCTGTATATTTGTATGCCATTCAATTGCATTATATTTTCTTCATAATGATATATAATAGTTGCTACTTTATATTTTCGAAATTGATAAAACACGCTAAATTGATAAAACTGATGTTGCTTGGTGCATAGTTGGTCATGTATTTTTATATAATTATACAAAATTGGTTCCTGTATATGAGTATTCCAAAGGGAACGTTAGGCAAGCAACCCGATAATACCGACGAAGATACCTGCTCACACAGGCTTTAGTGCAAAACTTCGTAGACTTTGAGGAGAAGGTAACCCCGCTCCAAAAAGGACCATTCGTCCTATTGAAGTGAATATACAAAATGAAGAAGATATTATAATAGATGCTGTCATTGACAACTCAATTAGTGTTCGGAGAGGCCAACAAGGTCCAATAGCATAGCCATTGCGTTCCCCAGATAAAAATCCTTTGGACTTTTATTTATGGGGACATATGAAGCAGCTTGACTACCATGTTGAAATTACTACCAGTCAGCAGTTACTTGAAACAATTCTGGAGGCAGCTAGCCATAAAAGAAATGATCAAATCTCATCAGTCGAGTGACGAAACTTTAGTTTGCCGATCTGAGGCTTGCATTCAAGCCTAGGGTAGCCATTTTGAACAATTTTTATAGTCTTACGGTTTGTTAACCCAGCTACTATCTGCCTTCTAACTTCTAGATATTCCCTATATGTTCTTCTTGTCCTAAAATACGCTACAGATATTCCAGTAGCTATATCTTCGCAGTGAATTAAATGTAGAGAAATCACTGACCAACTAACGAGAGATTATTACGCCAGAGGACAGTGAAGCATCGACAATCAAATCAGTACCAAATTGAAATCGTAAAACTGTCCCACCGACACATCAATCTCCATAATGTCCCTATAAATAACTTAGCAAATCTCCTCCGCGTTAATTATTTCAAGTGCTTCATAAATTTGCGGTGGTCGATTAATCACCGGTCAGCTGATTGAGCTAATTAATTTATTATGTATTTGTATGGAACTGCTACGGAGTGCGATAAATAAGGGACGGATTTGGACGATTCGGAACAGGATTGGCTCCAGAGGCAGATCACAATAAAAAAATTGTTAAAGTGCAGAGGTCCGGCAAGGACCGCATCTGAAATACTTCGCATGCAACATTATTAATGATATGTAATAGTTACAATAAAACGTGTTTGTTTGTATAAGTATTTTTATTTATTTTTTACTGTATTAGAAACGTATTTTAAGCTGAATTTTATGTGAAATTTAATTCATTAAGGTGAGATGTCAGATCTGTTAAAAATGTGTAACAATTAACTTTGTGAACTGTATTCAACGTTTTTCTGTCTGTCAGTATCCACACTATTAACTATTAACTCAGCTTGTCCTTATTTGACTGCGTGCCTTCTTACACGCATATGGCCACTCGAATGTTCATGATGAGTGGTCCAGCAAGATCTCCGATAAATATTTTAAAGAGCAAAGACCTTCAAACGTTAAAACAGTTTGCATTTGACGTAAGTTTCATATTCCATCAACGCCTTCTCTTTATTAGACATTAATAATTAATAGCTTAGCGGTTGGAAATTTCGCTAGGAGCAGCGTTAAATTTCTGTTTTGGCGGGTAATGAAAAAGGCGACGGCAATTATCATTTTTATTCCATTTTAATTTGTGGGATTTTTTGTATAAAACGGATTAATCCTGCTGGCGTCGCCTTTCCCGCCATTTGTCTCATTCGATAATTAAAAATAGCTTTGGCGTTGGCAGCGCTGAGGCGTGGTATCATAGATGTCCCCATCGGGGTCGTTAAATAATTTTTATTTTCGCGTACTCACAGTATGGAAACCCTGTTCACTTTTTTTTATCATCAGAACCGCATTAGACTCGTTTTTTATTTTAAACACATCATGTTAGACAAAAACGTGTTCCATTAAATACAAAAAATTAATGTATTTTAATACATAACAATATTTAATCGCAGAATTATAAAATCTAAGTCATTTTTAATACGTCGTGTTTTGGTAATTTTATGACCATAATATCTCCAAAGTTATATATAATTATTTTAATACGGAGTATATATTGTTAGTAACATATCAACATTGCCTTCAAATTAATTGTCTAAATTTGTGTCTGTGCACGTATACATCAATTTTTCGTCTTTAGTGACCATATTTGGTCACTCCTGTAAATAAATACTTTATATATGTTGTAACTATTACAAATATGCCAACGCTTATGTGTTTTACTAAATTACATTTATTACGTCATATATTGACGTCATGGTTCATTAGTCGTTACATGAAAAATATACGTCTCATTCTTATTGTGGTGTGTTATTTATATTTAAATAATCTGAGAAAATAACATTTTGCGTATTTAATATATGTACATATAATATATAATATAATTGATACGTTGATTTTTCGTCTTTTTAGTGACAAATCGTAACAAAATTATACAGCAACACATGCATGTATGTTTCAGTACAGCTAATTACTGATATTTTGATTTTTGGTTTTTTAGTGACCATATTTGCCTTAGATCTAGCACAACTAAAAGCAATATCTTTTACCTTATAGATCGACGTTGATAAATGGCAGAATAATGGAATATAGCTTACACACGTAAAATAAACGTCAGAAATCAACCTACCACTTTACCACCTTACCAACTCTAGTAAATTATGACGATGATGCGTAGAATATTTTTAGTAATAGTAGGTACTGTTATTTTATGTTTGCTGTTTTTTCGCCTTTTTTTGCCTACATTTAGTCAAAGGTGAACTTACATGTGATATCGTTTTTATTAGCATATTAATGTCATATTAATTGTACAAATCAATATTACGTCAAATAGTGACGTCGATCGACGTATAGTTGATATTAGGGATGCTGAAGGTCGACGAGATGTAATATGAGAAAATACGAAAGTAAATTTAACGTTTTTTTTTGTAATAACATTGTTAAACGACCTTCTTTTTGATACGTCGTTTTTTCGTCATTTTGTGACTATATTTAATTAAAACGTACAATTACCTTCAATCCGGCAAAGTTACTAGTTATACATTAACGTTAACATCCAGTGTATTATACAAAATAATTTAACGTCTCTTTCTGACGTCGATTTGCTGTTAGGGGTCCCCGAGGTCGTCGAGGTATATTACCGGGGAAGAGAATACAAGAACAAATTAAAAAACCATCTCAAACCGCACTCATATTTAATCCGGACCCAATTTTCCCGCACAATCCACATACCTACCTCTGTTCTGCTTTTTCGAGTACCTTTGTAAAGCCTAACGATATGCCGAAATTTCCCAGAAATTTATACGGATCCGGGATCCCCCAGGACGCTTCCATTTCCTGCGAATTCCACTGTACCTACTCGACTGCTGGGTCATCCCCTTGTTTAAATAAGTCCTACCCGTGTCCCCGCTGTGGTCGAGGATGCTCATTTAACACACATACTTTCCCCGTGTTTGCATGAGAATGCCGTCGGGTCGACGCAAAAACGGAATATCCCTCCTGTATGGCTTAATAGAAATATAACGGACTAACAATACTCGTACAGCCCTTTCCTTTCCGAAAAACACGGGCAAATACAAATATATCAACTTTTGCTGCTTTTCCTCTTATAGCTTTGCAACATCTGGCAACGTTGATCGATTTGCAACCTTTGGCAACTGAGCGAATGTTAACAAACGTAGTTGAACAAATACGTCAGTCTTTCAGAGTGTAGTGCATGGACACTCGATGATATATATGAATTTAACAAGCCGGCAAATCAGATAATGTCCGTTATATAATAAATAACCAATCCGAGCATATACTTGTAATTTATAATGATGCAGTAGCGATTTAATTAATTCGTGGTTACGTTTGTGTTGAATTAAAAATAAATAAGCTACCCCAGAGTTATTTTCTGTGTTTGTACGTCATAGTTTGGATAGACATGATCACATTTATTTTAAGCTTACATCTAGTTTGAATTGTCCTTGACAGGTTAGATATAGAAAAAGTCAAAAATGTTACATGCGTTGTAACAGAATAAGTACGTTAAAAGTAAATACGGTAAAAGCAAATTAAAGTTTTAAACTTTTATATACTTTGCATTTCTTTCCTTCCGTTGGAATGTTTGTCTTTGACTGAAACTGGTAACACTTTGAATCAGTACAGACTAATTCCATAAAGGGTGTATTTCATACAAAGTAATATAATGATAAAGTTGCTTTCAGTCAAAGAATAATGGAAAAGCTGTACGAAATAGTTACTCCCTGCAGCTAGTTTGTAATTCTGTGTTAATACCGTACTCGTTTTATTACAGACGTACCTGCCTTACTTGAAAATAGAAATTCCACCTAGTCGCAACGTCTACAACCTGTGTAGTCTTTGAAATTACAAAAGGATTAACATTTTTCTTCCCCTTTGCAACCCGCTTCGCTTTAATTCACTAAATGAATCCCTCGCAAGAGTAGGACCTTTAATCCGAATGCACAAAATATTACAAAGGCGGCAGGGTTCCCGTAATAAAGTGCGTTGCACTGACCCGAGTCTGCGAGGACTTAATTTTTTATGAAAACGCCCTTTATGCACATGACGTGAAAGGGTGGCGAAAACTTGGTTTCCTTCCTTTCGAGGTGGATTAATGAAAGGCAAAAGGCGGGGGACAAAAAGGATCCGACAAAAGAAAACTTGGTGTCAAAGAAAAGCCAAGATCGTCGCCGGCTTTATGTGGGACTACTTTAAACTGGATTCTTACAAAAAAATTTGCGTCTATCAAACAAAATATACGTTGATACCACGTAACGTTATAATTATTTCTACAATGCTTTCAACAATCTCTCCCACGTCATCGTCAAATCACGATAGACAACCAAACATACACTAATGGTAGTAGTAACTCAAAACTCTCTAAAGGTAGAGAGATACAGATAACACATCTCCACTTGATTGACATTTAATCTAGAGTAATAGTTAATAACTTTTCTTTGGTTATTCCTTAATTACCAATCTAAGAAAATTATATTAGCGCCAAAAGCAACCTGGTGACGTACTTTCATTTATAAAAGTATAAACAGTGTTTCACTAGCTAAGCCACTGTTAATAGCGGATTATATTAAACGGAAGCGAAAACTGAATTTTGTGCATACCGATATTGACAGCCTGCCGTAAGGGGATCCTTCGAATAGGAACAAGAAAACAAAAATTCCACGTTATCCAATAGATAAAGAGTTGATGTTATTTCCGGATAAATCGGAACTGAAAGAGGAATACGGATAACAAATCCTAATGGGATATTTGCCCCAATAAAAATAGGCAGTAACTGAATTGGCGGCAGCTATTTCTGAGATGGGGATATATTAAGATCCACAGACACCGATCGCTATGAGAAGTTCTCAACATACAGTAAAACTCTGCTTCTCGGATACTGAACATTATATCAAGTGTGCTTCGACGAAATCACGTGCACATCATATGCAAACGTTTACGTTAAAATTTGAAAGAGACTAAACTGTATTGTGTAGTTTACAAATTATAAACGAGATTTCCAAGAGCATCCTGTAAAGTGGAACACCCAAATAACTTATTCCCGACGCTGGCACATAATTTGAAAAAGACAAAATTTAATCAATACCGACAATTCCCTGCAATTCTAAAAACCCCACAGTCCACAACAAAGCAATTTAAATAACAGGAGTGCCGAAGTGTGAATAAAAATCCCAATCAATCGAGAAATTACCCTACTACATTTATATTATGTTCAAATTTTCAGTTTACGAATTATAAACCAAGATTTCATTTTTTTTAAGTCGAACAAACGAATTTCTTGGACATCCTGTGAAGTGGAACACCCAAATAATTTATGATGCTGCAGGAAACAGCTACTACGTGAGCTGATGCCCCGATCGGCATTGAATTATAACTGCAGTATCTGTGTGAACAGTCAAGAACCCTTGAAGGCCTCCCCACCACACATAAACCGGTTTCGGGCTTGATAGCCCTCATCAGTATGCCATAGGCGGAATGATTGTTCACATATAAACTGAGTGCAGATGAGATATAAATGGTCTGCTACTTCCTGCTCGGTCTAAGCGGCTCGAATTACAGGAAGCGACCTACATTACAGCAGGTACTTAACGTAGCCACCCCAAATAATTTATTTCCGACGCTAAAGACCCCCCAGTCCACAACAGAGCAATCCAAATAAAGGGAATACCGAAGTGTGAATAAAAATTCCAATCAATTAAGAAATTACCCCACTAAATTTGTATTGTGTTCAAATGATAGTTCACAAAATTATATTTGTTTAAGTCGAACAAACGCAGTCCTAGAACATCCTGTAAAGTGGAACGCCCCAATAATTTATTTCCGACGCCGGCACAGAATTCGAAAAAACAAAATGTAATCAATAGCGACCATTCCCTGCAATTCTAAAAACCCCACAGTCCACAACAGAGCAATCCAAATAACGGGAGTGCCGAAGTGCGAATAAAAATCCCAATCCCTCGAGAAATTACCCCGCTAGGGTGAACTCTAGGAATGGAATGTTCCGGCGAATCGCATATTTCAGGAGTTTGCTTTATGATGTCCATTGTTTAACCGGTGTAAAATAGTAGATATATACGTGTCGGCGGAACACAAAGGCCTCTACGGCTCCCACGACGGACCTTCCCGCAATCTGCCCTTATCTCGGTGGCCGCCCTGCTGCTTAGTGTGCCGCCGGTTGACCATTGTTCAACAGATCGACAAGTTAACGAGCCCGGCCGGACAAGCCCCAATTACAGGAGTCACTGTAAGGGGGCGCCATCGGCTAATTCTCTTAATCAGGACAGCCGCTGGATAACGTCTTTGTGGGGTTAGTGTAGTTGTTTGGATTTTATCTCCGTTTAGGAGACATGCTGGTAGGTCACAGTGGTCGTTTTGATGCTGACCTCTACACCTACATGGTTTTAAACCAGCAAAACATATGTGGCTTAGCGAAAAGGATAACTGCCTTAAAGTAGGGACACAGAGTACTTGTTTATGTCATTATATTTTAGTGTTTAGGGGATACGGTTTAAAGAACATTCAACATAGGGCACACAGAATTCAGTTGTACGTTAATGAATATATTTATTACAAAGCTGTATAGTTTCTAAAGAAATCAGTTCAAACTATAATCAGAGCTCGAAAATTATTCAATTACGGATTTCTTGGAAAGCGCCATCCACGGTCGGATTGGCCCCGACAGAGAAAGAGAAAAAAGTAGCTGTCGCTATTTAGGGTGATGGAGCGTTGGAGCGTGAAAGGTGACGCCTGAGACTGACTATGCATAACTAAACCGAAAGAGGCGCCGAACGCGTCCCGACGCCGTCGAGCGCATCAATTTTAAGAACAGGTGAAGAATTGATTTAACGGCTCCGGGTGAGGCAAAAATTGCCATAAGGAGAACGGGGCTGGAGAACGTCTCCGATCAAATTCGTTTCCAAAAGGCACAATGAGAAAAATGCCAGATATAATCGTGTTTTGCTTACTTCGATGGTGTTGGAAAAATAATTTATACCCTGGGGGAGGAATAATTCATCTTGATTTAAATTTAGCCGTAATTGAAAGGTTTCAGAGCAGGGTGGAAGGGCGGAAATTTATGAATGTGTTGAATTAGGGAAGCGGAGGCATTACGAAAGTCTTGCTAAGAATAAATATATAAGGAAAGCGAAGAGAAAAAATGACAGAAGATCTCTGGATTTAGTCCATAGATTTAAAGTGCATTAAAATTTGAGGAATTTCAAGGTTTTCACTTATTCACGGGAAAGAGATGTATACTTTATATCAAGGGAAACACAATAAAAAATTTGGAGTTATTTTACAGATTTAAGACTCATCTTCTTCACGCTTGATTTGTTCCAAGCATTTAAACCGTTACTAATAACATACACAATGAAGTATGATATCTGAGCGTTAGAGGAACAAAATCTACAGGAAAATCATTCAAATTCCATTAATAGGTTGACTGGATGAGAATTCTTAGAAATATTGAACGCGACGGGCAAATGAAAACTAAGATGGATGTAGAATTGGGAAACCAAAGAATGTTAAGAGAGACAATAGCAACATATGTGATGAGATGAGGTCATAGCAATGGAAACAAATTATTTACGTTAAAAGTAAACAAAATAATAATATGTAACACATGCAGAACTGTATTAATTGAAGGAGGTACCAAAGAATAATATGAACAATGAAACATTAGAAGAACTACCTGTGAAATATAAAGAATGAAGGAATTTACAATTTGTGATTTCTTTATTGCTTACTTTTTGTATTGTAACATGTTTTTTATCTATGCAGGCAAAGTTCTTGCACAACTTAGTTTGCCAAGATCTCTATTTAAGTCATGTCCAGCCTCTTCCACTTCATAACTTCCAGTTTGCCGTACATAGTTACTATCTACTTATCGTAGTTGTGCCGATGCGGGGAGGCAGTTGGGAGTTCTGAGGCCTTCAGAAGACACTTCGGACGATTTACACCCCCCAAGTCGCGCTCAGTTGCCGTCATGCATGGCGGCGCTAATACGTTCGGAACAAGTCGAGCAAGAGCTATTACACAAATGGAGTTAGTAATTTTCTTGGAGGCAGTTACGCATTCGCCGGAAAACGCTGGCGGTTTCGAGAGTGTAACGAAAAGCTGGGATTCGTGTAATTCGTATGAAGGGATGTAGGCAAAATATTTTTTATGCAGCGGATTTCGTAAATTACTTTATTATCGCGGCGGGGGGCTTGGGTGGATGAAAAATATAAATTCGGGAAACAGCTATTAATATCGTGGAACTTTCTTGGTATACAGGGTTAAGTATGACTAACTCTCTACTCTCCAAACATCAAAGAGCATTGAACAAAGGATAGAATGAATATTCTAAGCAAGCGCTGTCACTATTGACTTGTGGCACACCTGTATGCATACAGGGTATCCAGAAACTAGTGGTCCAAAATGATAAAACATACAGGGAGAGTCAAAATAATGTCAGTTGCCTTGACATTGGAATTGGGCATGCTTCATTATACAGGTACGGTAAAAATTAGGTTTTAGAATTCATACAATTTTGACAGTGTCATCAAATTT
Source organism: Monochamus saltuarius (assembly GCA_025584915.1). Lineage (NCBI taxonomy): Eukaryota > Metazoa > Arthropoda > Insecta > Coleoptera > Cerambycidae > Monochamus > Monochamus saltuarius. The sequence continues at coordinate 2,953,510 of CM046728.1, read as the reverse complement.
TGACATAAAAAAACCACGTCTGCAAGACAAAAGACTGCATTTTTATATCGAACACCCCTCATGTTACTGATTTTTGTGCAAAATAGCTCATTTTCTGAAAACGCAGAGTAAATTACACACTAAATGTACTTATTGCCTTCGCTACTACAATCAAGTTATAGCCATTGATGCTAATTACGAACAATCCTGTTATTATCTAACTTTGCAGAAAGCAGCCCATCAGTTTTATTGAGCGGGACGGTGCAATATCTCACCGACTTCATTTAGGACCCGAGTAAGGCATTCAGTGCTGAACAAGAGCTTCTCCGCTGATAAAATCGCATTAGGCGGTCCGCCTCCCACCACTAGAATAGCTACCGTTAATTTTTCCCGTCTTCCACCCTTTTCCGGAGGACTTTTTTCCTTTTTTTAAGTGCTGGATACGACGACACCATCTTCATTAATTATCTCGAGTTTCAATAATTTTCAGGCAACCTGAGACTCGATTGTTAATCGAATATCCCGCCGCCGGAGAAAGCCGATCGTCCTTTTTTCGATAATTAATCAAACTGGTTGGGAAGCGCCCGTTTTTAGGCGATATCGTCGCTATATGAAATTTCGGGGCATTCATTCGCAAGGCTCCGCCTGGTGATAACTAATAAACGAAGTCGTGTCCCGCTAATATCGGTAATGCATTATTACACATATGACATTAATAATTTGTGAGTGGATAAAAAGCTTTTTCAGTTCTTATTCTTCATTAAAATGAGGCTTAGAACAACCCACAGTGTAAAATGAGTTTCTACATTATCTCTAAAAGATTTAATAAGATATAATGAAGTAGTATCTTCTTAAGAACAAAATCGAGTCAAGATAAAGATGGACATAAACACAACAATAAAACACAATAGTATAAACAACAAAGGTAGCTGAGATTCTAAGCAAGTAGAAAATAAACAGGAATATTACCAAAAACAAAATAAAAAACAAACAAAAACTAATCTGGTATATGGGGCATTCCACGCCAACTCTACAGTCGATCCCACATGACCCTCTCAGATCTGGCTCAAAATTGGTACATCGATTGGTACTATTGAAAAAAGGATATTCCCAAATTTTCAGCCCCTAAGACCGCTTCTTGTCACCAGGGGCCCATAGTGAAGTTTTCGACCATCATTTCATCCCCAGGGGTCTGAAATCGGTTTTTCGTGTACTGACGCGGCATTTTGGTCTAAAAAAATTATCAAAAATACATAGAAGATGCCAAATTTCCCATAGAACACGATGCCGCCATCCGTTTTCCGATATCTAGCAAGGGGAGTCCGGAAAACGCGAAAAACCGCGCTTTAGTAAAAAAATCTGATATTTCAAACACAGTCGTTTAAAACTGGCTGAAAATTTACCAAAAGGCTCTTCGATTATTGCTCTTTTGAATGTTCATACGCGCGTGGTGATCATTATATGTAAAAAAAAAGTTACACGCGTTTTACAGGTTTTATATGGGATTTTCTGTAATTTTTTCATTATAACTGCTCCACTAGCCCTATCCAGCTGGGTAATAATTGGATTTTTTTCTCTCACCAAACGTCTCTTTTGTCCCCCTGTCTTTACAAACACAGAAATTTCTCTCTCCAGCCAGTATTAGAGAAAACATTATTTAGAATGCTGATTCATGTATAAGGACGTGTAAAATAGTGAAAATAATATCGAGATGTATAGTGTCAACAATGATTGTAATGTGGGTTTTCTTATTTCTTACTGCGATTTTCATTCGTTATATTATATTATATTCATATTTTTTACAAATAATAGAAGTAAGCTGCAGAAAATGTAAATTTGCTCAAAAATCATAAAATTGACGAAAAATTGTGAAATAAATCATTGAATAAATAATGTTTTCTCTAATACTGGCTGGAGAGAAATTTCTGTGTTTGTAATGACAGGGGGACAAAAGAGACACTTGGTGAGGGAAAAAAATCCAATTATTACCCAACTGGATAGGGCTAGTGGAGCGGTTATAATGAAAAAATTACAGAAAATCCCATATAAAACCAGTAAAACGCGTGTAACTTTTTATTTACATATAATGATCACCACGCGCGTATGAACATTCGAAAGAGCTATAATCGAAGAGCCTTTTGGTAAATTTTCAGCCAGTTTGAAGCGACCGTATTTGAGATATCACAAAGCGCGTTTTCCGGGCTCCCCTTGCTAGATATCGGAAAACGGATGGTGGCATCGTGTTCTACGGGAAATTTGGCATCTCCTATGTATTTTTGATAATTTTTTTAGACCAAATTGCCGCGTCAGTACACGAAAAACCGATTTCAGACCCCTGGAGGTGAAATGATGGTCGAAAACTTCACTATGGGCCCCTGATGACAGGAAGCGGTCTTAGGGGCTGAAAATTTGGGAACATCCTTTTTTCGATAGTACTAATCGAGGTACCAATTTTGAACCAGATCTGACAGGGTGATGTGGGATCGACTACTGAGTTGGCGTGGAATGCCCCTCATGAATGTTTCAGAAAGGACAAAGATCAAAAATAAAGGGGAGCAGTTTCTTTGAGAACGTTATGCAGTCTTGTCAAGAACAAACCTAAATAATGTTCTTGTTTGAAACAAAACTGAGAACAATAAAACTAATAGTTTCAAGAAGAACGGAGCCATCAACAAAATAAACAAGAATGTTCTTTTATACATTTTTTACTACTGTATAGTACAGCAAAAAAAAATATATAAACAAAAATTAATTAACATTTCCACGAAAAACAAACACATAAGAACTAGAGCAGAAATCGAAGGTAATATTCTTGATAAAAGACAAAATAAAGATAATACAAAGAACAAACAACAAAGTACAAAGGTTTTTTTTACTGTTTAAGAAAGGTATTTTAAGCTAATATGTATCAAATCTCCTACAATTCCTATCAATGAAGTCATATGCATGTTCTCTGATACCAAACATCTAGGTATGCTAATGAACATCCACAGACAAAACTCTATTCAATAATTATCTAAAGAATTTATTCTATTTACTAACCTGATATACTCTATATCTATTAACCTCTGGAGTGGGAACTCGAAATTCAACCACAATAGATGAGATCTGACCTATTTCTGCATTTTTAGGATTGCTTCATCAGGTGGCCTCCTTTAACTTGAGTCAAATATCTAACTATAAAAATTATTATACCAATAAATTAAAATTATTTGAAATTAAATGTCGACAACGTCTAGGCAATTCTATTAAGGAATAAAGGACTGGAATACAAAGGTTTTTAAATCCTACGCACGCTCCCTGTAAATTTACATCTCGAAACGAACTAAACTAAACAGGACTACTTTGTATACTCCATAATTAATTTCATCTCCCCAAATGCATATGGAAAACAATTCCTGCGCCTCGTTGGGCACGCTCGTGAACACTCGGTAAAATGTATTAATTAGTGCAGCTAACTACATATGCGAGAACCTGGCATCTATTAGCAGCCGTGTATATTATTTGCTTGCAATAAACAGCGCAGGGAAAGACTAACTGCTCGCATTTACGGAACGAGAAATAAATTTATTTCAGCTTAATTTACATAAAAATAACAATAATAGCGACAGCAAAGCTGGACGACGAGACGTATAGAGCGGTTACGTGGAAAATGTCCCTTAATTGTTTCCGTTATTGCACGATAAACGAAAAAAATGTAAGAATAGTATGGTACATACTAATATAATTATAAATTACATTTTTATGTGTATGTGTAAAAATATTAGGATAGAATTTGTCCTGTTTTCTACCTGTTCTGCAGGACTACTTTTTCTAACTTCAGTAACAATAGTATTCTTGGAAAATACTGCGACGATTCAGAGCACTTACTAGTTGAAGGCATATTAGTGCCAATATATTTTTTTGCTATTTCCACTTGGGTTGGACACTGAATTGTCAATATAGCCTTCAGCAACAGTGGTTGATTTCCAATCACCATGACGCTTAATAGTTATACCTGCTCCAGCGTTAGCCGAAGAACGCTGAAAACAATGCCCGGTATATTCCATTGGGTTTGGTAATTTAAGATATGCCAAAAATCAGTGCCACTTAATTAAAAAAATAATGTAGGTGCATTTTATTTTGCATTTGACGGAGACAACTTATCTTGATCATTAAAAATATTCCATTGAGGGCATCTCTCAGAAGTGTCAATTTCCTCTCTAGTCAATATTGTTGACTTCTTCAGTTTTCTCATAGTTTTTTCTTTTTAAAAATGTTATTAATCTTGAATATTTACTAACCTCGATGTTATGATGTAAAAGTACCGTTGCCTTTAAGATGGAATAATACGGTCACAAAGAGGACGGCTTACAGATCTCACACTTTTACAAAAAAAATTGCTAGCAGGACATTTTCAGTATAGTGCTTCACGTTTTTAAATAATACCATTTAATAGAATCATCATGAGTTTTGTTGTTTTGATGGCATGACTGAAAATTGGTGGTGTTGCGTTTTTTGGTGTGAGAATTACGAATTTGAAGCTTATTTTGACGTTACTATTAGAGGGTGCTAGTTTAATCGTATCATTTAGATAAATTTTTCTTATAATATGCTGTTATTCGTCAAATCATACCTATCGAATAGGAAGCAATATGTAACTTACAATAGTTTCAAATCTATTGAATATTCTACCACATCTGGTGTTCCACAGGGATCTATACTTGGACTCTTGCTATTTAACATGTTTGTTAATAATATTGTGAACGATAATGAGGTTAACTGCTGACGACTTAAACTTATTTAAAATAATTACTTCTCAAGATGACTGTGTATTTTTGCAAAATAACCTATGTAAAATTAATTACTGGTGTTTTCGGAATAAACTTGAGTTAAACGTCTCTAAATGTAATATAATGACATATACCACCATAACTACACCTTTAATTTTCAACTGCACTTTGGCTACTGCACTTCTTCAGCGACCATCTACTTTTCGTGATCTTGGAGTAACCTTCGATAAAGAATTGTCCTTTGCCGCGCATATTAATCAAGTAACATCTGATTCATTTAAGATGCTGGGTTGGTTAATTAGATGTAGTAAAGATTTTTCAAATGTAAATACTTTGAGAATATTATATTTTACTTTTGTCCGGTCAAAAATTGAATATTGTTCTCTTGTGTGGAATCCTAAATATAACATCCACATTAACCGCCTTGAGGAGATTCAGAGGAAATTTCTGAAGTTACTATGCTACAAATCAGATTCCGGTTATCCACAAGTTGGTATTCCGCAGGAAGTGCTTTTGACAAGATTCTCAATTGTGGCACTTGAACAGAGGCGTAAGTGTTGTTCTCAATTATTTGTATATAAACTTATTCACAGTAAAATTGATTGCCAACATTTATTAAGCAGATTGAATTTTCAGGTACCTTACTTTAATGCTCGAAGACCTCAAACCTTTTATCTTTCTATCCCAAATTCAAATGTTCTTAAATTTTCACGTCTTCACGTCCACATGTGATGTGTTATTAATTTTTGCTGTCTGAAGATATTTGAATAATCAAGACGGAATTCAGAGTGGGAAAGATAATAGTTTCAGTGTAAATGAAGATAATTGGCTCGGATGATCCTTTTGAATAATAGCAGCGTGCTGAAAATGAGTGTTTTTTAGTCATTTTTCGTGAATTTCAATCGACTCTAGCGTCTTAACTGTTGAGAGGTAAAAGTTCATGCTTCGCGGGAATTAAGTATACATATCATAGACAAAATTCAGCCACAAGTTTACCTGAGTAGCCCACTCTTTATAAAAGAAAACTTTGCTTGAAGTTTTGAAATTTTTAAAAATCCCAATATTCAGGCTATGAAACGAACGTGTTGACTGCGAGATAAATATCTGATACTCACAGAATCTATTGTTCTTACCTTCAACTTTAAATGACCACAGTCAACTGTTGTTCAAAAAATTGATAAACCGTTTTGCCCTCAGTAATTTCTAAAAATGAGCCACACTGTTCTGTACTTATACACAATGACGTCGCGCCTACTCGTGTACCAGACCTGAGCACCATCGATTTTCCGCGGCAACCCATTAAATCCAATTTACGAAAAACGATCCCACTCGAAAAAAAAACGCCTCTACATTCACGGCGAACGCCGAAAATTAATATGAAAATCGCTCCGTTGTTTTCTAGCAATAAATCAGCCCCGTACTCGGCGCGCTCAATGCGAGGCCCGGATCGTTCCAATTAATCAAAAAGGCTCTAAATTTATGTCTATAATCATTCCGCCATTCACTAATATCAAGTTCTCGTGTCAGATTTTAATAACGTTTTGATAAATATCCGCGACGTCGGTATTCAAAACGTAACCCCTTCTAAAAATAGCCCCGCGCACTTCGCAGCCCATAAAGCAAAGGGAGAAATATGGCGGAATAAAACAGAGGGCAATAGCGGGCGAACTATAAAATTCGGAACACGCAGGTATCATAAATTCCGCGTTCGAGAGCTTACTCTGCCCAAACAACAATCGTTCGAATAGATCGGGCAATCGGGCGAATGGAACTGCCTTGTCGTTGCATGCATCCCACCGCTTAAAACGGATTCGGAAAAAAGTTGGAGACCTGTGCCCTGATACAGGGTAATACGTTATATGGAGGGATGTTTTTTTCGGGTTTACAGAAGGTCGGAGCAAAAAAGCAAAGTTAAATAAGCACTTATTCCAATCTGTATGTCTGAAACTGGAAAATATTTATTTATTTATTGCTTCCAACAGGCATCATTGCCTAATTACATGGAAAGTACGTAAGTAATAATAATAATAATAATAATAATACAATTTATTGCCCAACAGATTACAATCCAATAATAGGACAAATATAGTAACATTAATAAAGTGTATAATCCTATGCTAACTTAACTAAATAATAATAATAAAAAAAAACTTACATAAATAAGTGTTACTTATTATCTACATATGACAAACGCCCATATCAACTACACCATCTTGCAAGAGCAATTTTAACTATTTCAGAGAAGGTGTCGTTGTTAATATCACAAATATCAGCGATTTTATTAAAATTTTTACACATAATATTTATGGGGGACTTAAGTAAAACGTTACTTCTAGCCGCATCACAATAAAAAGTGCTCTGATTTCGCGAAGTTGCTCTAGGTATTTGGAAAGGTAGCAGATTTATTATGGGTGAACAATCAATAATGTTGTGTAGTAAATTGTATAATATTTTGAGACTAGTAATTACTCTACGTACTTCTAAAGACGAGATATCGAATCTATGCAATAAAATAGAATGTTCATACCCTCTCCTTGGGTAAAAGCCATCAATCTTTAATGAAAGAAACTTCAAAACTTTACGTTGCGTGCCCTCAATTAGCTGCTTGTGGCATGTATATATTGGATACCAGATAATTGAGCAGTATTCAAGCTTAGACCGTACATAGGAATAATATAACGTTTTAAGAGCTAATTCATTGGTAAACGTGTTGCAATTTCTAATAATAAATCCCAACATTTTCAGCGCTGATTTGGTTATTTCGGTAATGTGACCCGAGAATGTTAATTTAAAGTCGAATAGCACCCCCAAATCTTTTACTGATTCGTAACGTCCAAGTACCAAATTATTAATAATATAATCGTATATTATTGGTTCATGTTTTCTTGTATAGGTAACAATTCTGCACTTAGACGCATTTAAAAAAAGATTATTATTTTCACACCACCTCTCTAATATGCCCAGTTGTTGCTGAATAACCTCGGAATCAAATAAGTTATTTATTCTTGAATAAATTTTGAGATCATCTGCAAATAACAATTTTTCACATGCTATATCCAGCTCTAGGTCATTAATAAATAATAAAAATAGTAATGGACCGAGATTAGAGGTATACCAGATGTTGCGTAAAAAAATTTGAAGAGTGACCATAGTATTCAACAAACTGCTTTCTTTTATGTAAGAACGATTTGAAAGACGAAATGAGGTGACTATTAAATTCGAACAGATTTAGTTTGTGTAAAAGTAAGCCGTGATTAATACGGTCAAAAGCTTTAGCAAAATCAGTATATTTTAAATCAACTTGACCTTGATTTTTCAGATCAGTTGCTATTAACTGATTTAGTATAGTTAAGTTGTTAACTGTTGATTGTCCTTGCATAAAACCATGTTGAAAAGGTGATATTAATTTTTGTATAGAAGGATATATTCGGTTATACAAGGCCATCTCGAGTACCTTGGCAAAATTGCAAATAATAGAAATTGGTCTGTAGTTACTTATTAGTGAAGGATCACCAGTTTTAAGAATGGGGCACACCCTGGATAATTTCCAACACTCAGGAAATGTTGCGGTTCTGAGTGCCAAATTGTAAATAAAAAGCAGTGGCTGCACCAAAGCAAAAGCGCAGTCTTTAACCAAAATGACGGAATGTGGTCATGACCTGATGTCATCTTGTTTTTAAGTTGTTTAATAGCAGATAGAATTTCGCAATCGGATAACTCGTACACCCCAAAGCACATTACGTTGTTAAGTATATTAGGTAGCTCGACTGTGGCAGGTGGTTGATATGTATTGCTGAAAAAGTGAGCAAATCCATTAACAATTGAATTGGGGGTACCATATGACATCTCATCATACGACACTAGACCGGGAATCCTAGATTTGTTTTTTTTATTTTGTATAAAAGACCAGAACTGAGAAGAATCAGTTGTGATTGAGTTTTGAATATGGTTAATATAGTTTTTATATGCATTGTTTATTTGAGTTTTTATTATAGCTCTTAATCGCTTGAAATGTTCTAAAAAGTATCTGTCTTTAAACTTCTTATACCGGCTGTGGTATTTGCTTTTTAATCTAATGTTGTTTTTAATTTCAGTGGTGTACCAACTAGGATATGAATATGTTACTTTCTTATTAAGATATTTAGGAACAAATTGATCAAGAAGTGAATTTAACTTTAAGTAAAATTTGGAACAAGCATCATCCACATTACTAATACTAGACAAAAAAGTCCAGTCTACATTTAGAAGCGCGTTATATAAATTAGGAAAATTGGCTTTTCTGAAATTATAGGATGTGTTTGTGGGATTATTTGAAAAATTTACGTATTGTGAGCATCTTACTGAAAATTCTACAAGTAGAGCAGGGTGATGCAACTCTTCATTAATAGTAATAGCAACATACAAGTAATATATCATAGCACAGGTACAGTGTAACAAAGAAGTAATTATAGATTATCAATCGAATATATATTTTTTATGGTTTTTAAAAAAACACCAAAAGATCCAAAGGGATACACACTATTATTAGAGGAAACCTGGTTAACTAGACGAAACAGTATCAGAAGGGGTGCAAACTGGGTTGTCTTACGAATGGGAATGTAGAGAAGTTCATGCATTCTAGTATTTCTAAGATGGGTATTAACACAAATCAAGGACAACAAATATGAGTCATCGATGAGAGAGTTTATTATTCTGTATCCAAACAGGAGCATTGCAATGACACGTCTATTATATAATGTATTTAATTTAAACTCTTTACACAAATGAACAGTCCGAGTAACATTATAATCTGGAGGTCTGTTATATTTTTTAAAATAGATGAATCTTAGAAACTTCTTCTGAACTTTTTCTACCTTCTCTGTATATATTCCAGGTTGTGAATGCTACAACAACGAAGCATATTCAAGTTTGGGCCTAACTAAACTGTTATAAAGAGAGATAATTGAATTGATGTTCCGAAATTTTTTTGATTCTCGTATCACGAAACCTAATAGGCTGAGGTGGTTATATTTTCAATGTGCATTTTATACGATAGTTTGGAAACCATAGTTACACCTAAATCTTTGACAAAATTTTGTTTGCTTAACTCGACGTTATTCATTTTATACCGATAAGATATTGTTTGCTTATTACGAGTAAAAGTTATATTATAGCATTTTTGAACATTGAAATCAAGTTTATTAGTACGACTCCATTTAAAAGCCGCATCAATATCATGTTGGAGTAAAATAGAATCATTAGGGCATTCGATACGTTTGTAAAACTTTAGGTCGTCTGCAAACATCAAGCAATTCGAATTCTGTCATAAGTCAGTTATATCATTTATAAAAAATAAAAATAGAAGTGACCCCAAATTAGACCCTTGGGGTACACCCGAATTAGCTCTACATTCATCAAAAAAAAAAACCATAGTATTTCACAACAAACTTTCGGTCTTGAAGATATATTATCAGCGCGATCACAGAATCCGTAACTCCACATGCGCAAAGCTTATTTATTAATACGTCACAATATGCGTCTACTGTGATAAAATTTGGAATACGTGGTGTGTCCAAAAGAGTCTCAAAAGAAATACCACCTAAAAATTACATTAGTGGTGGAAGGATCAAGTGGTCTTTGGAAAATAATTGAATGTTCGTTGTTTAAAGTGCATAAATGTCACACAAACTTGGAGTATTTGTCTGAGCGTCATATTGAAAACAGATTTAATTTTATAGCTCAAATTGTAGTAAATGTAGAAACTGTTGATCAGAAGTCGGTTTGTCATTAAAGGTTTACCAAACAGGCGCAACGAAAACTGCTGGTCCATTGAAAATCGCCACATTGTAAATCCAGTCCAAAACCAAGGCCATTTTGGAGAAAATGTATGGTGCAGCATCATCGGTAAGCATTTAATTGGGCCTTATTTTTATGAACATATATTGAACAGCGTGAGATCAATAAATTTCCTACAAACTTCCTGAACTTCTGGAGAATGTGCGTTTGCAGTTAAGGAGAGACCTATGGTTTCAGCACGAAGGAGCTCCGCCCCACAAGGCTAATATTGTGCAGTAATATTTAGACGACGCTTTTCCTGGGGCCACCCAGTCCAGGATATATCGGAAACATGTCAGGACCATCCTGTAGACAGACCCCTGGACAAAATTAATGCATGGGTTGTTCAAGAATTTAATATCAAATCTCAGTCTGATCCTAATCAAATTCCAATAACGTCACATTACCTTTGAATAGAAATTGAATATCAAATAATGTTCTATATTTAGATCAAGGTATACTTTACATTGAATAATTCAATACAGTTTATTAAAAGACAACTATTTTGCTTATATAAACTGACAAGAGATGGAAGAATTACTTTCCAGACATTTATTTTAAGGTTTTTAATTATATTTTATTATTTTCGGTTTATGACGCCCACAACTAGGTAATTAGTATTTATGTATGAACATGTTAAAACTGAAAGCCGTATTATTTCTTTTTATGATATTTAAATCTGAATTTTATAATATTATTCAAAACGGAATTAGTGCAAAAGGTCGTATCTATAAAAATCTAATTACCACTTATATGATAAAATAAGGTTCTGGCCTAATAGAACCTAATGTGAAAAAGTTGGATTTGAAATCGCTGAGGCGTACTTTAGATAAGCAAAATAATCTCCAAAATAATGTACTAATAAAAAAAATAGTTTTATTACTAATGTCAAATTTTAAAGACAAAGCCTGACTGTTTGATTTCTTCTAATAAATACTATTAAAATTTTGGTTTAATTAATGCTTTTTTCTGGAAAATCTTATTCTTTTTCGAAATATTTGGCCCCACTTTGAAGCCCTGCATCTTCTGTGCAACTTTGTATGTTTAGTTAAATTGCAATACTTTGTCCTTCATGCACCTGTTCTGTGTCGGTTCTTATGCGGAACACCCTGTATATTCTATTATTTAACCACGTTCATATATGTATTTCAGCCTAAATGAAGTATGTGTTTTGTCAATCTCCGGATATTTTTGTTGGATACACTGTTGCCGTATCACCTGACTCGTCTCTTTTTCCCTGCTTTCTGTGTTGACATTTTGCCTACCACCATAGTCGTGTGTGTACCTTTACCTAAATTTCTAACCTGTAATCGGCCTTACGTACGCACGTGTTATTTCGACTTTTGTTGGGTTTCTGACGTAGGTAAGCAGATTTATTCCGGTAAATGCAGATGCCGTAGAATCCGGGCGACCGGAATCCGGATCAATCCCCCGCAGTAGCTTGCGGATTTTTCCCTCCCCGAGGCGGCGGCGGCATTCCATTGTTTTATAATCAATCACCTCCTAGATGTCTGGCTGCACTTTACAGCGTAAAACCGTCCAGTCCCATTAATCAACGTCCTTTGTTTTTGGTGATCCAATTTCGATTCCTATTGTTTGCCGTAATGTTCGGGAGATGTGATTCCCCACTTGACTGATCCCGTTTCCTAATTTAAAAAAGTTTGAGTACTTCTGCGTTAGTTTGGCCCCTGGGGGATTAATTTCAGACGCCGCCGCTCCGGCCGGGAGGGGGCGCTGCGTACGCCGGCGGATGCTTAATAGGCGTGCTTCCTACCACTTCGTATACAGAATTTGCTGTTTTATGCCCGCTTTATTGTAACTGATTCTGCAGTATGACCGATCGCAATCAGACGGTACAGATTCCTGAGAATATTCGGAATAAAAAAGTCCTCGATTGACAACCACGACTCTAATGGTTGCCTATCCAAAGGCCAGGCAGTGTTGCCAAATGGTATAATTTTACGGAAATTTGAATAAAGAACAAATAAAAAGATATAAAATTTTCATTCACTAATTAAGCTCGAAAAAATGTAGCTTTCAGCTACGCCTCGATTTTTTCTCGTGGATTAAAGGCTTGTTTGTAATTTATCTTGTTTTATCCACGACCACGGTCAAAACCAACCAATTAGGAGAGTGAAAGCCGTGTGAGAGTAGGTGAAAAGTTATGGTTTTGAAAACTGACTGCCTTTTCTTGGGTTCCCTGATCCAGAAAGTTTTGCCGGACATGGAATGAGGCATTCTCCACCAATATTACTGGCCAATGTCGGGGGTGATATTACCGCTATGAAGTATCATGATGGTTGGAAATCAACTACAGTAGTGGAAAATTATATTGAAGATTCACTGCCACTGGCAATTGCTGCAAAAATTCAGGCCCCTCCAGACCTTCAGAAACTCTTTATCGACTGAATTTAAACAATAATTCACATAAAATGCTACAAAATCGAAGCGTGGTATCTACTAGTCGTGGATCAATAAATTAATATACTTATCAAACTATTCTAATGCATTTATTATCACATTGTCAAAATTTGTATTAATAGAAATTTTAATAGCACAGCAATATTATAAATAGCCCCCGTATATGCTCTAACGTAGTAAATGTGTAGAACTTGTTGATATCCCTCGTAATGCGCCTATCAAATTGAATTACGACTTCAGGCAAGAGACCTTGTCGGCTCTGATCACAAAAGACGAGCGGTCTAAGCGGTCTGTTGTCACGAGTTTAAATTTGCCTAGAAGTCTAATAGGTAAATAGTAGGCGTAAGATCTGTAACTGTACTTGAATTCTGAACCTATAGAGGGAGCAATCTTGGTATTAAGAGTCCTTATCCACTCATTTCTATATACTATGGTTGAGCCATGCGTACCGGATAGTGTTCTGTAGCATTGTTCAATGTTGTTAAGAATCTTATGTTGGTAGCATGCACGTTATAGTTATAAAAGTGGCAAGGCAATTAAAATTCACTCTTTTCCATTTTGATATAAAACAATAAGTAAGCACGCAGTAGAACATGCTATAGCTTAATTAATAGTGAAAGTTAATGCAGAAAGTCTGGATTCGTTATAGTTTGTTCAGTAGCAAAATCTTTTGCAATCAGCCTGTGCTGGATTTAACGCTACGTTTAAAAGCCTTTTGGATAAAAAGGTGAGTTGTCTTTATAGTAAATTTGAAAGCCACGTGCCACGTGTTTGACCGAACATAACGTTCTTATAAATTGTAGGCTTTTTATTGTGTATTGTAGCTATCATATATGAGAGCAAACAACATGCACCTTGAGAGCCTGAGACACTGCCCCAGTCGTGAGGCTCAGCTGATATCTCAGAACACCATACCTACGTCGATCCTCAAGTATAACCACCATTTGGGTATCACCACCACCCTTGGGCCGAGCTCTATCAAACGAACCTTCACGCTATCTGTCGGAAGGCCTACAGGGGAAGATAAGACTTCATAGACGACCTCTTAGAACATAGATAAGTGTTTTGTTATTTAGTACGTAGTAGTACAATAATACCATAGTGACAGGACCCCAAACGTCCACCATTAGTTGTTTCTAGCCGCACATGATCAAATTAGAGATCAGAAACCATTTTAACACTAGCTGTAAGTTGTAAAATTATAATTGTAGGTCATATATGCATGTATAACTATTGAATAAACAAGTTAATAACTAAACGTCCCTCCCCTGTATTTAAGCAACCAACCTGTTACCTTCCGAAGTAGACAGTGACCCCCGTGGCACTGTGACCTGTAGAGATACAGACCTGGGGAGTTTTCAGAGGCAGGCTCCGCCACATATTTTTATTATAAAATATCGTAAAAAAGACAAACTTTTATTTCTAATAAATATCCCGCTACATAATTCCCCGACCTCTTCCACACGGCCGTAACTCAAACACGAATCCCCACTTTAGCCGTAATACAAAACGTGACGCGTATGATGGACCTGGTAAATGGATTCCTGTTTTACGTCGAGCAAATCTTTCTCTCGTTTACATAAAACCTATTCGGCGAGGGCGAACTAATCGGCTCCGGCAATTTGCTCTCACCTGCTCTCCCCCTACTTTAAACAAACAATGGGCCCGGTTCGGTTCCGAAAACAATTAGTTGGAAAAATCAGACGGGGCTCGGCTTTTTGTCGACGACTGGGAAATAGGAAAATAGAAAAAACGGAGATGAGACAGCAGAAAAAGCGCCGCTGTAATATTTGTAGTGGTGGCGTGGTTGATATTCTCTTCCTTTTGTATTCCGCTGGTGAGTCGCTTAATCATTATTATGGGAACGTTCTTTCTAAGAAAAAAATCGAAATACAATGAAGAGAATACCCACTTATTACTAACAGAAATAAACTTAACAGTGCTCACTAAAGGGTAACCCTGTGCGTGAGATATATCTTAAAATACACAATAAAAAATAAATAAAATAAATAAATAAATAAATAAAACAAATAAATTAAAAAAATAAATAAGGATGTTTGAGTATTTAATTGATAAACTTTAGGAAAGGAAAATCTTTGAAAAATATTGCGTCTTTGGTACACAAATTATTAGTTATAGATGAAGCTATTTTTACACAGAATGAGATGTATAACACTCATGTTGTCATTTTGGAATCGACAAACATTTGTCTTAGTTCGTAGAAACTTTCCGCGAATGCTGTTAAAATATGCAGAAAATATATTTCTCTGCGCCCAATTCGCTTAACACAAGACATATTCTTTTTAAGCCACATCAATCAAAAATGTACTTCTCAGTCTGTTGGAACCAACACATTGGCGATAGTACCTTCAATAGTTGCTTCATTCCTGAGCATCGA
Source organism: Monochamus saltuarius (assembly GCA_025584915.1). Lineage (NCBI taxonomy): Eukaryota > Metazoa > Arthropoda > Insecta > Coleoptera > Cerambycidae > Monochamus > Monochamus saltuarius. The sequence continues at coordinate 2,938,126 of CM046728.1, read as the reverse complement.
AAATCCAGCAGCATATATTGGCCATTGTATGGAGACGCACCAACAACTTTATTGGCCAATAAAGGTGCTGATACTACAACCGTTAAACGGCATGGTGAATGGAAGAGCTCCTCTGTAGCAGAAAGTTATGTTGAGGAGTCCATGTCTAACAAACTTGATATTGCAAGAAAAATCCAAGGAAAAGTTACAAGAAGAAACATTAAATATGATTTATTATAGATTTATTACTCTTTCAGTATACCACTAGTGGAAAAAGTATCACTTTCGACGGTTAATATGTGTGGAAAATCCGATTATAAGGTGGTTGTGAATAAATAAAAATATTTTATTGGGAACAACAATGTGTCATTGACTTTAGATTTTGTAGCATATGCCTCTGTTCAGTTTTATTTTGGCCGTTGGATGAGATGTAATAAAAATACCCAAAACAGCAATGTCGTACATTGATTCTGGATCCTATAACACACATCTGTGTTAAATTTTGTTTTCGGGTAATATTTGTACATATGTATATACATCTCCAGAGCTCTATCAGCGAGTCAAAAATCATGATATGCACATTCCGAATATTTCTATCGGACCTAAAGGCCCTACGCCATCCAACGGTGTCGACATCTATCAATTAATCCTGGGATCGAGTGGTAGGGGTAACTTCATTATCGGATACAGATATATCCACGTCAACTGGAGTTGCCGTCGGGACGCATCTTAGCCCTCGATTAATAAAGAAGCTGCAGATACCCGGAAAATGCACTTTTAAATATTGGAGGAAGTTTGCGCCTGCAGGACGTCACCTTCGAAAAGGATATTAATCACTCTTCTATCGGATGGGATAGTTTTTCGGGTCGTTCGAGGACAACGAGATTTTAGTAGCAGATGCAATTCAAATATACAGGGTGTTTAAAGGTAGCAAGTTGGTGTCGACTTCTGTTTTACTTACGCCCATATCGACTCTATTAGAATTAGTTCACAATGATAAGGAGGTAGTCTTAATACTGCCATTCCACGAATCACTATCATTTCCTCCACATCATTTTTTTATATTGCCTGGCATTTCTCTGCACAATTTGCCATAAGCTGGGTTTTAGTTCGTTTTCGCCAAATGGGATGCTTTTTTCTCGTAACCATTTTGGAGTTCTGATTTGCTCCATGATTGTCGTGGCAATTATTCACATCTTCGACTGTGAATGAATTTCAAGAATTCTTTCAAACCATTTTTAAAAAATGCCGCCATTAATTTTTTCGTGGTAATCTACGGTCGTTTTTGACTGAAATATTAGTTTCCATTCTCCAAAAACCGCTATCACTTTCTATGTGTGTCATTATCAAACGACGATCCTTTCCAGATGGCATTCTTAACCCATTCATGCCCAAAGTGGCGTTTTTGCAACAAGTGTTAGTGGCGAACATAATTCCATCTATTGATCCAATAGCGAACTGAAATCTATTTAAATTGCAGATTTTATTTTCTTTTCTATCTGTATATTTCACTCTCAATTAGAACGAAATTGTCACCTAGTCCAGCACTTCCCACAGCTTTCCCAACAAACTAATCAAGCTTTTTGCAACTTGTAGGTTGATTTTGGAAAATTCACAGGCTTCACTACTTTCCCCCTCCCCTCTTCAAGATTAACAACACCTGTCTACTAACCGTCGATACGAAGTCTAATGTGGGGTTAAAAGCAGATTCGCGCCTAATTTAAAACGCGATACTCTGTCACCGTCGTGGAACGTACCAGCCCGGGGGTCAGGGGCGAAGAGGGGGGGGGGGGGTTTCTCGCGCCCCATAGAGCGCATATCAATTTTTGCGTGGCATTTGGGGAATGACGGATATACGCGTTGACAAGCAGAAGTAACGCATGAGGAGATACGTCTCTGTCGAATCGATATTTAGTATTTAAATGACGCATGAAGTTGCGAGTATCGATATTCGGGGCTGTAACGTCGCTAGAATTGGAATATGTCTCGTTTATTTACTTTGTGCGGTTGTATGCGGAGATAAGTGATTCTCTTTCCGAGGCGATTTCCTTTATTTCCGCAAAAATCCGACGTCGGATGTACAAATAGGGAATGTGACACCAGAAATGTTACAATGCCTACACGATATTATATTCTGATAAGATAAAAAAATATATATATGAAGACGCAAAGACAAAATATACACTGTGTGTCACGATGAGGCCAGCTCGACATACCACGAACAGCAATACAACTCGAATTCTGAAAATTTCCACAGGGTGTTTGTAAATAAGTGCGAAATATTTTAGAGGGCGGTTGCCGATGTTATTTTGTGAAAAAAGTTCAAATAAACGTAGGTCGAAATATGCTTCGTTTCCGAGATACAGAGTGTTTATGTTTTAATTTTTTATTCATTTTTGTTAATTGTTTCAAAGAGTTTTAGAGATATTAACTCGAAATTTGAAATACGCTTTGGATTAATAAATGTGCATTTTTTGGGGTGATCCGAATATTTCTACTTGCACCAGTGACGTTCGTGCGAGAATGTCACAACTTTTTTAAATAAAAAAATGGTACGCCACTGACTTTTTCCCGTTTTGATATTTTTTTTTTAAATTCGCCATCAGTTCTGAATGAAATGAGTGTCTTCTATGTTTTTGGTAGGATGCACCGTTTATGAGGAAAAAATAAAACATATTTTATTGTAGGTTTTGTTAATCTTTTACTTAAAGCTCTCTTTTAGTAAAGTGTTATTATGGTTAAAGTAAAAATGCAATTAAACATTGAAAACAATAAGTTGATATAAATGTGGGTATAACAATTCTTCGATTTCTAGATACAGGGTGTTCAAATATTAATATATTTTCATTTAAACCAAAACAGTAACACAAAACAACAGTAATAAAAATACTGTTTAATAGTCGCAAACATATAACAGATGTTGAAAATTAACTCCCTCACAAATGAAACAAGAGTCGAGTCTTCGTCTCATTGACTGTCGTATTCACTGAATTCCTACTGTATTTCTTATTGTCTCACAGCCGGCTGTAATTCGATTCTTCAGGTCTTCAACATTTTTAACAGGATTGGAGTAAACTAATGACTTGAGAAAACCCCAGATGCAAAAATATAAAGGATTCAAATCCGGAGAGCAAGTTGGCTTGTTGCGTATCCAACGATTTGCATATACTGTATCTAAGTGATGACGTACATTAATGCTAAAATGGGCTGGGGCACCATCGTGCATGAACCATAAATTTTGTCTGAGCAGAAGAGGAATTTCTACAAGAAGAGCAGGTAACTCTTCCTGTAGAAAGTGATGATAAGATTCGCCATTTAATCATAATGAGAGGAAATATGGACCAATTAAATAATCATTAAGTATTCAAAGCCACACGTTTACTGAAAATTGATGTTGAAAATGACCTGGAAAAAATCCATGTGGATCCCTTAAGTGATTGTTATGAAAATTTGATGTAGAATCTCTTGAAAAACTTGCCTCGTCAGTAAACAAAATACCGTTTAAAAAATTAGGGTTTTGAGCTGTTACATATCTCGAAACCGATGCATCAGGAGGAATTCTGTTTAAAAAGACACTTGGCATTAAGAGAGCGATGCCAATTTGTACAAAAATCGGTGGCTTACAATTTAGTATATTAAAAGGGAAATTCATAGACGCAAAAGTAGCTCTTCACTATACAATGTTGTGTACGAAATCTCATCTCAATATCTCGATCGGTTTTCGAGAAATGCAGAGTATAGTAGTTAAGATAGAAAATTTTAAACAACCTGTATCTCCAGACCCATGTTTATATAAACCTGTTTTCTTATTTTTAAAGATTGAACCCACCCCTAGATTTTACAACAAATTATTTTAAACACAACAAACTGTATGTTGTATTTTGTTAAAAAACGTAGACTTTGTGATCAAATTTATTCAAGCTATTTTAAATAGCCTGTATATGATTGCATTTTTCAAAAGAACGTGAATTTTGTGCTCAAAATTATTCAAGCAAGAAATATTTGACGTTTTGTGAAATTTTCGAAGGATGCAACCCTTTACGCAATCGGGCGATAAAGTATACTTTAACGACTAGTTGTCCGGCCGTAAATCGCAACTTAAACGCCTCATTAGCACCTGAGGGTGATAAAGTAAATTTACCGCCTGAAGTTTTTTTTCATACAGAGAAAATCTGACCCAAAATTTAATGTTTATATACAAAGTGCAACAAAAAGAAGGCCATCCCGCTAACTGCGTATTTTTGACGGCAAAATATCACGATTTAACCTACTTACCTGTATAAATGCCTCTCTTGAAAGATACAGGGGGTTCAAATTGAACTCTTAAAATTGTTTTTTCGCTATAATTTCTTTAGGTTTTCACGTATGGCTTTCAAATTTTGTAGATAGACAAAATGTTTACTTAGGTAACATCCAAAAAGGGAGGAATTCCCGGAACCGACAACTGCCGGATTCCTAAGGAGAGGTATCCACTGTTAATTCTCGAATTATCCGGCGGATGTGAGGAGCGCGGGGGCGGAAGTTATGAAAGTTGCAAAGTAAACGGGCAGATTTATCGGGCGAACTCGCATAATTCCGACGGCCAACTTCGAGAGTAACGCCATGTAATAACGGCCATCTGGATAATGTACTTTACAAGTGATAAATCTCAATTCCCGACCGAAATGTTGCGAAGTTTCCTGCTGGATAGTTTCGTATTTATAGTCTCTATAGTCACTGGCAAAAAATCTAGAGAGTGACTAATCGCTAGCTCATAGACAAGCGAGGAGCAACATTTCATAGGCGTACTAGATTTTCGGCCATCTAGTATAGCGTGCATCGGGAACCGCCCTGAAAGGGGCACGTACGCCACTGCCGGGATTGGCCGCCGAAGAATTTCGAGAATGGATATTAAAATTTCCCGGGAAGCTCCCGATTTAATATTATCATTCTTTACCCTCGTATCGGGCGGCATGCTGCGGTCGCGTAATTGCTTACCCGGAATGTATGTCTCCCAACAATTAACATTTAATGTTTTTATTTCTACGCCGTAAAAATCCAGGTCGCCTTTCGCTTACAAAAATTCGAAAGGGCTGGGGAAAATATACGCTGAAATTTTAACGGAACGGGACGATCGCTGAAGGGAGAGATTGGATGGGAGTTCGATCTGAGGATGAGGGTGATATGTGAAGATGTGTAGTAGTAGTAGTAGTAGTTCCGATATACAGGGTGATTAGGGGGAACGCCCAATACATATAATATAAATGTGATGACTTACTTTAAATAAAAATTGGAGATATTGAAGATATGAGAAATATATTGGATATCACTATATCAACTACAAAAATAAAGAATATGGCGAATACTGTGTACCTAAGTTGTTTACTTGACCTGATAAAATTATTATTATTCATGAACGAAGTACATAAAAGTTTAATAATGTAAAATAAACAACTTTGACCGCTATTATGGCACAATTGAAATTTATCGGCGAAAAATTTGTGTTTTACTTGGCAGTAGAGTAGATTTAATGTCTTGGCTGTTGCTGTTTGACTGCCGCTGCCGGCATTAAATCTTGTACTATACTGCTTAGATAAATAAATAACTATAAAAAAGCACATGTGGGATAATGTAAGTTGTACATTGACAGGTGTAGATAAAATGTCTATTGCCGCTTCTCACCCTGCTCGGATACAAAATCGCCCTCGACTGGTGATTGTTACTTACCTCCAATGTAACGTAAACAACTATTTATTTCTATATTGACAAAAAAACTACAAAAATCGAATTTTACAAATTCGAATAGAAGACAAGACAGTTTGGCCTTTCAACCGTAGTCTCACTCACCAATACATTTTTTTCTTACAAGGGCTAGCAGGACCGCCCCGCATCGTAAAAGATTTATGAAACAAACACCGAAGCTCCGCTGCCGAGAAGATATCATGTCCTTTGCCCCCCGAAATTCGCCCCCCGCCTCTCGCAGACACCCGATCCGGTCGAAACCCGCCCCGCTTTTGGCTTTGTCTACATATATATGTCTACGCTTTCCCCGACCAAGCACTACATTTTCCCCGTGACATATTTAATTTTCGGCGATGCTTTCAGGGCCGCGCGTGCTTTGTGTAAACAGGGATAAATCAAATCGTGATAGACGTTTTGTTGATTCACCGGAGAATGGTTTGAGTTGGGAATCATTTCATTCTTCGACAGATACAATGGTCTATATATGTGTCGGGGAGGATTTTAAGTACGCTATATCAGGTCGCAAGGAGGGTGAGGGCTATGATTTTCGCGTTATACAGCTGAGGCGGTGAGCAAATCCTGTCTCTTGTACAGTGTGTCCCGTTTTCTATGGTTTCTTTGGGTAAACTCAGGGCATTTCTGACAAGCAAAAATAATGGCTATACACCTAAACATTCAAGCTCTTTGACAAGACGACAAGTCAGGCATCCAATGACACATATTTGTTTATGAAGGTATAAGTGGTGGTGTTAGCCATTGCAGACACTTGTCGGCCAGATGAGCAAACTATGGAGAACGTTAAACACAAAAATTTCAATAACGTCATTGTTGTTACTATTCCAGACTCTAAAAATGGTGCCACTTACGTTGGCAACGTTAGAAATTGTAAAGGTATATGTTGCAATAAGATTAAAGATTAAGACTTCCAATTTACGCTTTTCTATGTGTAATCAATCAAGTAGATGCTATAACTACCAGTCAGCCCTTTCTATGATGATGATGAGGTAGCTAATAGGATTTTTCACAATGAAACTTCATCTGTAGCTTCCAATAGTACGTTGCATTAGGTTATTACAATTGATTAATCAGACAATATCAGGCTTCAGGTGAATGCAATATAGTAGTTAGTCCATTTTAAGGAAAATATGGTAATGAACAAACGTGAGAGTTATTCAAATTTTGTGATACTGCTCCTAATTGTAAAAATATACTATGGTTAGGTATCTAATATAATAGTTAGAGTCAGTATATTACATTTCTGTTCTGTATCAAATGTATCTTACATTTCCCATATCATTCAGTGTGTTTTCTTCCTTCACCTCTAATATTATTTCCGCAAATTTATACATTCTTATCATGCTTCTATTACTTAAAATGCAATAAACATAAGATTCAATAAAGTACTGCAAGATTTGATAGGCATAAGAATGTTTTCACTTACATCTAATACCTTACTAATATTTCTCAACACATCTTCTTAGCTAGTGGTACTGCATGAGATATTTATTTTCTTCCTTCCTTCAGGTGCAAATCAGGTTAATTGAAGATCTGATCAACATACGGATGTTTCTCTTTGTGTATAAGTAATTAAATCATTAGTTTTCTTAAATCATCTTGCAATCTAAATCAGTAGCTTTTGATAAATTTTATTGAATTCTATTCGACGCTTCTTTTGCTTTCTTTTTTTCTCCAGATGTTGAGTTAGTTCTACATCTGTTACTGCTATTTTGGAACATTACGTTTTCTCCATTATATGTATCTTTCATCTCAAACATTGGTTCAATTTTTTTCTTCGATGGCAATTTTATCTCAATGAAGTGACTGAGATGGTTGACTTGATTTGCCACGAACACTGTAAGCCATACTATTTTATAAAGCGTCATCCTTCTTCTACAAACACTCCTTCATGCTTTCTTCTGTTGCCGTCTTTCTTCACTTTTCCATGTGACACACTGCCTTCCTCAGCATCATCTTCTCTTACTTTTCTTGGTGTACATCACCAAAACGTTTCCAGTTCAGCATATTGACACGTAATATACCAATTACGAAAGGTCAGAGCCTTTCAAGGCACCACAACCTTTCCAGGTTGAAGAATATTGATGACTGCTCCGGAAAAGCTGCAGTTGATGCGCTCAGCGTTAACCGGATCCAGGCCACAAATGAAGTCTTAGGGGGGCAAAAATCCTCATGGAGTAACGCCCCGCGTAGGAATATTAATGGTATCTGGCCCTCTCTCCCCGAGCAACCAAAACAAGAATGAATATTGTATGAGCATCGGAAATGCGTTACATCTTAACAACGCCCGGGACCGGTCTATTAATGCACGGGTGATGAATGATACCCTCAGGCTGGTAGAGCCTGGAGGTAGCTACTTATGTTAGCAGATTATATTTAAATACATCATTAGTTAGTGTCTACGGGATGCCGCGAAGAGAATACGCTGAGAAAAGTGTTCAATGAATTCCATCGAGATTATACAGTTTTCACGACGACATTAGACTTAATAACATAATGAATGAAGAATGTAGAGCAGGACAGAAATATGGCTTGAGTGCTTTCAATTGCGCACGTCATGCAGGACACATTTTACAACAGGACAAATCAGGACAATATTTATGAGCTTTCAGCTCATTTTGTAACAGTGACTGTACAATCATTTGCAATAATAATGACACTCTTTAAAATGAAGGTTGCGATTTCTTGTGAACTGCTGACGTATTGGATCGGTCAGTGGTCGCGCGGTTTAAGGCGTCAGTACTTGAATCGAGGTGACTGGATCGCTGTGGGTTCGACCCCCGCAGCCGGTAGACCGTATATAAGCTATATTCGTGGAGAGATTGGCACCCTCTCTGCGGGTATGGTAGGGTGGAAGAATGTTGGCTTGGGTCAATGTGAGAGATTGATACCGGTTGACATTTGACTACCCCCCTAATTAATGAGGTTTTCCAGGTTTCCCTCATTCCTGCACCGAACGGTGGTTAGGGCCTACCAACGTAAATCGTTCCTGGGTACAAAAGCGGCCTGCTTAATAATAATATGCCGCCCCCTCTCCCGCACCAGTCTTTGATTTCTGGGCTAATCCTTGTGATTAGAATGAGGGGTAGAGATATTATTATTTGTAATGAAACCTACGTTCAACTTTTAACATTAGTCATTAGTTGTTTCATTCACTAATAGTTTTAATGAAATGATGTCCTTGGGACAGCTGCATTCGATAGTAAAGAAGACAACTCTTAAAGACACTCAATTTAGAATATAACGATATATTTTTTATGTTTTTACTAAAGGATTGTGATTTAATAACAAATATTTATTTTGGAGTTTAAGTGTAATACTTAAAAATATCTATAGGTGGGACAATCTCTGTCAAATCGTCAAATAAACAATTGATTAAAATCAATTGCAATGGCAATTTTGACAAATTAAAGATGGCGGCACTGTAACAGTCCACAAATCTTTTATTTTGTATAAAAATAAATGTAAATCCGTGAACACGTATTTGAAAACATTATGAATATGATTGTTTATAAGTGTATTAATGTTTTCTGGGTTGATGATCACGAATCCGAGGTCAAAATTTGAAGATTCAAAATGGCGGATCCAATATGGCGGTCGAAACATTCGAAGTTCAATTTTGCTGACAAAACATAATGAAAATGGGTCCCAGGGGGTTTTTGAGTCGCTGATCGCAAATGCAAAGTTTAAATTTGAAATTTCAAATTGATGGATCCAAGATGGCGGCCAAAATATCCGAAATTTGATTTTGTTGAGGAACATAATGAAAATAGGTCCCAGGAGATTTTTGTTGTTGTTCCTCCAGCAGAAATTAAGGCTCTATAAAAGCACTTGAAGAAGCACTTCCGACAGGATAGCTACCGGTACGTTCTATCATTGAGGTATATAGAAAACAGAAACAGAAATTCGAAAAAAAAACTATCGGTAACACGATGCTCTGGTACACTATAAATTTTCTGATGACGAGTTCGAGTGTTGAAAATATATGTAAGTCCAACAGCGTTGCCACTCATGACCACATATACAGGATGAGTCAGAAAGAATTGGTCAACACTAAGCTGGAGATAATAGACACCAAAATATTATGTTTGAGGTCATCATGTCTTATACAGATACCGGTGGTTTAAAAAATACAGGGTGTTCAAGGTTTAAATTTTATTCTGAAATTTCTCAATAATTGGGAAAGTTTTGATAGCATAACTCTGAAAATTGGTAGTGTTGGGTTTTTTGGTGTGAGAATTACGAATTTAAAGCTAATTTTGACGGTGTTCCTAGAGGGCGCTTCAGAACAGAATTGAAACCTTGAACACCCTGTATTTCTTAAACCAGTGACATAGATTTTTTTCTAATGAAAAAGTTCTTATTCGCAATCTAAAATATATGCATTTTTTATATTAACAGTTCTGCAGCGCCTGTCATTGAGTACATATTAAAGACATTGCGGTATTGTTCATCACTGAATAGGTATATTTCGGACTGTTTTTTGTTACAGCACCAAGATTTTTTTAATAATGTCTGTATTTAAATACAAAGAACGTTTCAGTCTCTCTGTAATAACTTAACCTAGTGAGTGCTGGATTTTATTTCACTATTTATGTAATGTGAATGGTTTAGTTTGATCCTTTGGAGGTAATTTCAACCTCTACCTTCTCTGAAAATTAATGACATTATGACTGAATAAACCTTTTTCTTGTATTTCTTCATATTCCTCGTTACTTTACTTATTTACAATGAAGAATTAGTTGAAATTTTGATTTTAGTAAAACTGTTTTCAAAGAAACTTGTTTTCTCAGTGTACCCACCGACGGAAAGTCCCTCTGACAGGACTCTAACGTTTTGCAACCACCACTTCCTGCGATTTAACACACCTCTACTCGTCTATTTTTGATTACATCGGCAGAGCGTCTCATTCATTAATGCGGTTCTATTTGGGTATGGCTCTTATTTATAGAAAGCGCACATCTGGAGAATTGGACAAGTCATTCATAAAGTCAGTAAGTAACATGTATGAGACGGTGCGAGGTTCTGTCATAGAGAAGATGATACAATGTTGGCCTGTGCTCAATTTTTTATTTAAAGAAGTTTTTTGCTTACTCTTACAAGTTGCTTACTGTGTTGTGATCTAAAGCAGTGCCTAAATTTATGTTTCGAAAATGAAAATGGCGATTTGGTTCTTCTAATGAATTTTTATCCAGAATTATCTTATAATCGGAGTTTTAGCCAGACATGTAAACCGTCGAAAGTGACATTTTATCCACTAGTGGAATAAAGCAACTTTATTTTACTAGTGGGATCATGAAACAAGTAATAAACCTATAATAAAACAAATTTAATTTATTTACTTATTAACATTAACATTCAAATATATAGTAATAGAGATTTCGTTTTTTGTTTTATCACATTTAACTTCTTTTCCATTAATAAGAACTCTTGTAGTATTGTTGCCATCATTTTCGGAACGCATAGCATCTGCCGAAGTTTATGAAGAATTTTCACAAGCAACGGATGTCTCTTCTTGTATGGAACAGCTATATTTCTTTGGATTTTCCTTGCAATATCAAGTTTGTTACATATGGACTCCTCAACATAACTTTCTGCTTCAAAGGAGCTGGTCCATCCATCATGCCATTTAATGATTGTAATATCAGCATCTTTATTGGCCAATAAAGTTGTTGAAGTGCGCATCATACAATGGCCAGTATATTTTTCTGAATTTGCGATTTTCAGGAATGAAGCAACTATTGTGGGTACCTTGGCCAATGTGTTGATTCCAATAGGCTGAGAAGTACATATGAACGCAGAAAATATATTTTCTGCATATTTCAACAGCATTCACGCAAAATCTTTCTTCTACAACTGTAAAGTTTCTTGAAATGCCTGTCTTGGTGTCAGGGATTGAAACAAGTAGGTAACTGCCAACTACCATTGCTAGTTCAACCTAAAATAATTCAAAGTTCAGTATATACCTGACAACATGTAAAAGGTAAGGAGGCTAAAATACTTATCAGATATACTTCAAATTTTCTAGGTTCGTCATTCATTATAAATGATTCAAAATATTGAAAAATAATCATATCCTCCCGTGTTTGATCAATTTTAAGTCAAAATTCCTCGTAGTGGGTAGTATATCGGACGAGGCTGGAGGTTCTGTATTAACAGCAATACAACCAAAATTGGTCCTATTAATACGGATGTATTACAATTTGTAGTTCTAAAGCAGGGCTCATAATTTTAATTTTCGCCGCGCGGGAGCTCTGAGGTATTGAAAGCCGGTCTCAACAATAAGTCGGTATTAACTCGTCGACGGATCTAATTTATTAGTAACGAAACAGAACCGTAAATTACACCAATATTCCGTCTCGGAGCGCTCATGGCGCGGATTCCCGAAATTAATTGTTTTAAACAATAACCGGGAAATTCCGCAATTTTCCCCAATTAATTCTCCAGACCCGCGTCCCCAATATATATGCACAGGCGTGCCGAATTTTGTCGTGAGCCGCTAATTAGTTAGCCCAACAATCAGTCTTTAGCATTTAAATGAGTTTTCGAAATTGAAATAAAAGGCGGCCCTACCACCGTTTCCATTGCGATGATAATATCGCCTAATTATTTCGTTAGCAGCTGGAAACTTATGTATAACCCGATAACTTGGTTATTTGAGGCTCAGTCTTAAAACAGATCAGTTTCTTCACAATTTTGCAACTGAAATAAATGTACAGGGTGTTTTTAAATGAAGTAGCGCAAGTTCCTTACGAATTCTAAATATTTACATGAAGTTTGTACACAGGGGTTTTTGTGGGCGAGAAATTCAAAGTTCCTAATTTTGACATTCACTAGTAGAGGGTGCCACTTATGGCACATCATGTTTGTTTTAATTGGCGAATTCTTTTGCTGCTTAGTGTATCAATCTGACTATGGAAACAATCGATTATCTTACCTGTTACATCTAAAACGGTATACTTTGTTGAAGTCGTTAGGAGTAACAGTTTTCGAAATAATCCTATTTGAAATATTCAGTGCACCGATTGAAAACTGTTATTGTTTCAGGTAAAGTGCCGTTTCTACTGAAAATACAGCAAAATATGCTGTTCAATTGTTCAGAACGGTAAATTATGGAGACGTGCTAAGTTTCAAAATGATTGGCTGATTTGTTGAAAAATTGTTTCATCTAACCTCGCCGATTTTCTTGAAATATTGCACGTCTCCATAACTTACCATTCTAAACAACATTTTCAAGTAATATTTTGCTGTATTTTCAGCAGAAAAGGTTACCTGAAACCAAAATAGTTTTTACTGGGTGCACTGAACATTTCAAATAGGATTATTTCAAAAATGGTTACTCCTACCGACTTCAGCAAGGTATACCTTTTTCAAATAAAACAGGTAGGAGAATCGATTGTTTCGATAGTCAGACGAATACACTAAGCTGTAAAAAAGTTCTGCCATTTAAAAGAAAGATGGTGTGCCACTAGTTTGGCCCTCTACTAGTGACGTCAAAATTAGAAACAAATTTTTGTTTCTCGCCTACAAAAACCCACGATTTACAAATTTTATGTAAAGATTTGGATTTCTTAAGAAGTTATTTACAAATATCGAAAATAAAATTTTAACTTTGACACCCTGTATCTTTTTTATTATGTGTTTCACAGATCTAGATCCTTTGACCTTTTATTTATGGAGACATATGAAGCAGCTTGTTAAAATCACTACCCATCACTTGTTCCTTGAAAGAATATAGAATGCACCAAATCTGATTCGTCGAGTGACGCAATTTTTAGTTCTTCTATGTGAGGCTTAGATTCGAGCCGTAGATGGACATTTTGAACAATGTTTATAGACGTAAGATGTTAATTTGGTTAATAAAGGTTAACTAATGTTTAAACTTTAAACACTAATAATAATTATTGTTATAGCAACCAAATCATATACTTTAAAATGCTTGTATCTTCTAAACAAAAACGATTCGTATCATATAAGAACATTTTGACATTACCTCAGCTACCAGCTGCCAAAGTTTTAGAACACCCTGTATGCGAGTGATGGCTAAATCTTCTAAAACAATAAAACTTGTACTGTGAAGGGCGACTGTTTCTTGTGGATTCATAAAATTCAATATTAAAATACTGTAGAGAAAGTACATCAGAACTGAGACATCCTCTAAGATACTTAGAGTAAAAGTGGCAAGATGGCAACAGGTTTTGATATTTACAATAGTTTATATCAATAGTCAAAGTTGAAGAAAACTGAGAGGAACGCTTTCCCTCACTCTTCCCAAAGTCCAAAAGGTAGTTCATGATGATCACAAACGCGAATCGCAGTCAGCTTCTTCTTGGTCTAATACAAGTAGTGCCAATTAAAAATACAAAACTTAAGCAAACATTGAACACTGTATGTGTAAATTTTAAATTAACATTGAACACCATAAAAAGCCACTAGAAAGTGAAATATTCGTCATGAGATACATTAAAATAAATATATTTAACTCCATTTCCATGAAAACGAAAGACGGAGACCAGAGCAACAGCCGAAATGGGCCCCGGGACAAAGTAATCGCTTTAATTGAATAAAAAAAGTGTTCTTTTTCATAAATCTCCGGAGGGGGCAAGTTATAAAAATAACTGGCTCATTGCCGTGGCAACCGGAGGAGCTCCATTTCCCTTTCGTTTTTATAATGACCAGTCACATTGCATTCATTAAGAAGCTTGAAAAAGCATTAAAAGAGGCAATTGAATAAATACTACATTCTCAGCTTCTAGTACCCTAAAACTGGGATTATCAAATAAGGTCAATAAAAAAGGAATCTATTATGTACTGTTGTTTATGTAAAGGCCTTAATTATGGAACAAATACACATAAGGCAATCTAATGCAGACGTGTGTCAAAATTATTTGCTGATATTCTTCTTATATTTTTTTAAGAACTGAAGCTTGAAGACAAAGTTTTGGCAATAAACCTCGCAAGGAAAATTACATCTTCTATTAAGGCTGAGCCATTCTTTTAAATGAAAATGTAAATGAAATCATTGTGATTGATTCTAATTTAAAAATACTTAATTAACTTAAACGGTCCTCCTAACAAATTAATAATAATATAATAATAATATTATCTCTACCCCTCATTCTAATCACGAGGAATAGCTCAGAAGTAGAAGACTTGTGCGGGAGGCGGGACGGCATATTATTATTAAGCAGGCCGCATTTTCGCCTAGGAACGACTTACGTTGGTAGACCTTAACCATCATTTAGTGCAGGAATGAGGAAAACGTGGAAAATCTCATTAATTAGGGGAGTAGTCAAATGTCGACCGGTATCAATCTCTCACATTGACCCAAGCCAACATTTTTCCACCCTACCATACCCGCAGAGAGAGTGTCAATCCTCTCCATGAATATAGCTGATATACGGTCTACCGACTGTGGGGATCGAATCCACAGCGGCCTAGCCACATCGATTAAAGTACTGACGCCTTAAACCGTGCATCATTTTTTGTCTTTGTCCAGGCATCTCACATGTTATTACTGGGTCGACTGACTTCAATCCATCAAACTGGGCATGTCCCGATTGATCGATGAGAATAATCGTAAACTAAAGGATGCAAAGAATCTTCATTAAAATCAGTTATCTACAAATTTACATGTTTGAAGATTCTTCAATAAAATTTTACTCACCAATGTATATTCTCCTTCAAATAGCCTCACATACGCCTTTTTGAAGTACTGTGATCTAGCATACAGCCGTTGCCATCAATTTATTAATAAATGTCCCTTTTAAAAGCAACATACTCTCAAACAGAAGGTTCGCACAGTTATATTTAACCGTTGATGTGATCAGCTGGAAGAAGGTTAAGACTCGCATTTCCAGCCATCGGAATCCGCCATACAGAACGAACCAGGTCCCTCCAGACGCGAAAAAGCTGCCTACGACGACGAGATCCATCATTAGAATAGATTGTACATTAAGAGCTCGAGTTCGCGGCTATTATTTTTCCATCGCTCTTAACGATATTCAAATATTCATATCAGAAGTGGGGAATATTTATGGGGAGTAATCTTTGCCCCGGAACGGGCGGGCTTTGGCGCAAATTCGGAATTAATGCACAAGGCTACGGTGGGATGAACGGATTTGGTGGACGAAAACAAACACCGAGGGATGGGGGTTGTCCGGGGTCGCTTATCCGTACGCCGAATGCTGGGGTAATCATCGGGATAGCGTATTTATTTCGTTGCTCCCATCCCTGATTTTGGTAATTAAGGTCTCTAACAGACAGAAATAATATATTCTCTTTTTATAAATGTTCATTAAACCGCCTGTGTTTCGTACCTAAGCACTGGGAGGTGAGAGTGTTTTATTTATTCAAATGTTTTTTAAGAGCGAGTATCATACACATACAGATGGACCTTAAACAAGTACAAATACTTTCTAGTATGGTCCTACTGTGACAATACACAAAATTTAGATCAAATTTGTGAGGTAAGATTTTCAATCGAATGTAATATCTTGGGAATTTGACGGAAAGAACTAGTGACGTCATCAATTTCATTTTTCTTTCTAATAAAGTTTTATTACAGAAATGTTTCTGTATTACTGGGTTTCTATTTAAAAATTAAAAGCAATATCGTCCTAAAAATCACATTAGCGGTGGAAAGTCGTTGGAAAATAATTGAATGTTCGTTGTTTAAACTGCATAAAATACTTGTCACTACTCAATACGACTCAATACGGTCCCTTTGGTGCACATTTTTTTCAGAAGTGTGGCAAAAACACAATCAAACTAAAGAAAAACTTCAAATCTAACTGAATTGTTGAAGAAACATTCTTGTTGACTTCGATCCTCAACATACGCAGTTCAACAAAAAAATTATGTCACGCCAATCAGCCGGTCGCCGGGAAACTAGCCGGGGTTTATTCAATATTCATAAGTATCCCTGGGCGGAAAAACAAATTTTCCGGCCGATAAATTTACCAGCAGGCGGTCGGCACTGACGAGGCGATGCGACGGGACCGTCGATTCCTATCAGATGAAAAATAGAGCCCCAATTTAACAGTTATCTCGCCGGTATATTTTATGATGGATTAAACTGGGCGCCCATTATTTGATCGTGGAAATTTTATTCGCGGCGAGAGGCGCTCCTTAAGCCCACCCGATAACTCACCGCCGTCGCGGATGCGGTCTGGTATGTGATAAGATCGGCGTGTGGAATGTTCGACAATCACTCTAATCCCCGTCCGTACGTCTCCTTTATTAGCCGGATGATATCTACCCCGGATGCCTCAGAGCCGTAAAAAAAAACACTCCGGAAGCCTTTTAGAAATACCTGTCAACGATTTTATTTAATAATGGAAACGTTAAAGGAATCAGCAGTGTAGCTTTAGATGTATAGGAGGGCAGAATAAAGTTACACAAGAGTATAAAAGACTTGATTAAACAAATCGAAAAATTTTAGACGGAGATAACGGAATTTTATCATAATTTCCCTAATTTTTAAAATGTTTATCAAGAAACTTTTCCTAATGCCGGGTCCAGACCAAACAGACAAAAAGTGAACAAGATTTTGAGACAAAAACACGACAAAATTTTAGGTATTTAGACAAGACAAAATTGAGACAAACTGTCCACACCACAAGGACAAATGTGCCACAAAATTCAGTTGGTGCGAATCAGTTGTTTAACCATGTGGCTAGCCGCCAGTTATATCTTCGGTCCTCTTGATCCAATGTTGGAAAAATGAAGCACAAACGTTTTTGGATGAGACCAAACTTAAAAAAGCGAGAAAGTTATTCCATAAATAAATTGTTAGATCAGTTACGCGAAGATGATATTGGACTAAGTGATGAGATTCGTTCAAGCTTTAAGAATTTTTTAAGAATGTCCACCGAAGATTTCGAGAATCTGATATGCCTTGTTGCTCCCGCAGTTGTCAAAAGACATACTAAGTACTCCACTACAACAACACAACAGAACTAAATATGTGTGATTTTCCACTGATTTATTGGTCTCCTACATTCATACAAAATACTTCGAATAACAAATATGAATGAAACCCCCGCTTGCTCTCTAAAACACGTTTGACAGACCGCGCATATTGCCTCCGAAGGAGAACAAAATACGGGGAATCGGACAAATAATTGACTGTGCAACTTTTCCGCTCCCCAGCGGCCTCGCCACGTACGCCCGCCGTATCCCTATCGACTCTATATTGTATTTGTTCCTCGGGTTACTTTATCCAAAGCATTTCCGGCAAATCCTCAGATTTGTCTGACGGACCTTAATCAATATCTGACAAGCAAAGGATCGAACTCGTCCGACGATAGGCTTAATAGCGCGAGGGACAGGGGGGCGCACCTGTTGGCACCCCCAGGGGGAAGTGGGAAGGTGGTCAGTTCTGTCATCGCACATGATGAAACCCTCACGCTGACTGGAGATAGTGCATGTGACAGGTTGGTGTTGGAAGGTTCGTGGGGAAGGGTCATGGCTTTTGTTCTATTTTGACTAGTTATTATTTAAAAAAGTAGAAAAAATTATCGACGCATTGATAAATGTTGAAATCTCCATTAAATATTGAAGCAAGAGAAACACTGAAATAAAAACCATGAAATTCACAGCTGTCAAAATTATTGAGATTGACACTTTTAATCACTTGTAGTTGCATAAGTGGTTTGCATTTTACCGGGTAAATTTGGGTTTAATGAGAAACTGCTGCTGATTTAATGAATAATAAATTTAGAAACATATTAATGAAAACTTTATTTATGAAATACTAAAAATAAATATAAAGAAAGGGTTAAATACAATATTGAATTCTTTATAATATTTGTTTTGTAGCATTTTAGCGGTGGCGTTCCAAATTATTTAAATTACCCCTTCTTTGTAGTCTTTTCCGTCACATTTTCGCATATTAAAAGTCTAATCTAGCAATATTATATTCAATTTCTCGATGGAAGTATCTGACTTAAATGTATATCCTTTTGCATCGCAAAAAGTAGAAAATTGTCACCAGATTGATGATGGAGTCGTAACTGTATTAGCAGGCACACAGGTATTAACAATTTGACTAATTTCGTTGTTCGTAGACTTACCGAGTCGACTCATTTTTAGTGTTTAATAATTAAATAAGTTGTTTACAGAAATGGCAAACTATTATTTTGACAACGGACACCGCGATAATCGATTAAAAATGAATAAGTGTAAAAGTTGCACGTAACTTTTGTCGCTGTCAAAGTGACATTACACTGTGGCATTTGGGCTTTTTTATATATAATTAAATTGTCACTAGTAAAGATAAAAACTTAAAATGTTTAAAAAAGCCATTTTCTCCACGACCATTACTGAGCATAGTAATTCCGAAAACATTTTTAACTGTAGAATGCAAAAATTCTCACTCTTGAGTTTATATTTATTTTGAAACACTTGCTCCTTATGTATTTTGCATTTCATTCTGTAACAATATGAATACAGTGTAATATCGGGGATCAGAGATCGGTCAGTGGTCGCGCGTCAGTACTTGAATCGAGGTGACTAGATCGCTGAGGGTTCCACCCCCGCATCCGGTCAAAAAATATCTCTATTAACTTATTTTGTTTATATTTAATTTCATGTTTTTGATTCATACTTTTGGTAGTGGAGAAAATATAATCTGTTACTTAGTTACAATAAACATTCGATACTTGTCGATAATCTTCAACTAGTATAGAATTTTTTCATTATTCTCTTGTTAGATAAAATATTATGAGATGTACAAGTCTTAAAAAAATGTAAAATCCCATTATTATACTAGAAGTAAACGTTGAAATAACCAACTCTGAAATTAGTACATTCTTACCGAAAGCGATGCTGGTTGTTTCAGTATGATAAATCCTAACTGGTTTAGTTTCGTGTCAAATATAAGCCGCTTACAGTTTATACAGTTCATTGTTTAGAAGAGCTATGTCGAGACGGTCTTAAAATATTAGAGAGTATTGCAAGTTTAAAAGTGGTATAAGGTATTTTTGGGAATGTATACACAAACCACCGAATTTTTAAGCCGGTAACAATTGTCTTACAAAAATAAATGATGGAGAGCACTAATAATTCCTTGATTTTGTTTTAAAAGTCCGGTTCCAAAGAAATATCTGCCACCCCAAAATTCGTAACAAAATTAATAGGATATAACGTACCAAGTGAAAGAATGATTAAAGTTGATGTTATCTGACTCTGTTCTTTAGTCCTCAATGGTGACTTACCTGAAACAGAAAAAATTAAATTAATAAAAATAAGTTGATAAAATACACTTCTACAGGCTATATGACTTATGTTTACATTACTGCTTTGTTCTTTTTCGTTTTTCAACACCCCGACAACCCTCCCCCCTAAAAGACAACCGACAAACGGTAATGAACAGCGCAAAGCCACCCCTCGCCGACTTCCTTACATGCCTCGCCCGACCAAAATTTACAAAACGAATTCCTTTTTGGCTTAGAAAGCCCCTAAAATTGATACAATATTTGCCCTGGGGGTAGTCACCCGGAAAAATAAAAACCTTATTTAATCACCGTCCCTTTTGATACGCCATCCATGTAATAACCCCACAATGGAATAACATGGTCGCGGAGCAGGAAAATTCCCGGCGAAATTAGCAAAGACGAAATTGCAGGTTCCATTAGCGACATGTACCAGGAACAGAACTCCCTTCGATAGTGTCATTATTGGAGGAGAATTCAAATAAGGTTTTGAGAAAAACCAGGGAGTACAAAGGATGTTTATTACGTTTCTTGCTGGCTGCCGGGGACGATGTAAGAATATCGAGGTGGATTATGTACAGCGCACGAGTATCTGGAATCTGGAACATATCCGGGTGTCACGCTGGGGATGAACCGACTGGCGACGCTGAATAAAACCGATTTACGATGGAATCTTTTATTAATATCTTATTGCGTGTGTGTTTCAGGCATTCCTGCAAAGCCACCTCTGACAAATGGACAATGCAAAAAGTTAGGAGTTGTACAAAGCAGTTATTCTTACCTAGTTATTACCACAAGGTTATAATAGTTATTTATAGTACAAGTGGGATATAGGCATTATTATACATGAGTGCGACATTACGAATGTAATAAAAAATGCTGTTATCCAACGTGTACTATATAAAATGTTTTCTACAGCTACCTTAAATTGAGAAATATCCAAAATCAGATCCAGTTTGTAAGTTTTGATTCAAAATCAAGAAGCAAAAGCATTGTTATCGTAACCTGTCAAATTTGTTAAGAACAAAATTGAGTTTTAGTTTTTACAATTTCTTGTAAAAATAGTAGTGTTGATTGAAATAATGACTGATTCAGAAACAGAAAATTTGCCTCTTGAAATTGAAAAAGCTGCTACAACTGCAGTCCCTTCACTTTTACCAGATACATCAAGAACCAAGTATGAACAATTTTATAAACAAATCAATGATCTAAAAATATAAAATATGAAGCAAAAGAAAAGGTATTATTAGCAGTTTTTGAAGAATTATTCAAGAAGTACAAATCATCTAGTCTTTGGACGTTCTATATATGCTGCGGTCTACAATCTGGATGTGGCAAAATGTTGACATCAGTAAATTCAACAATTTATTTGCTTTTCTGAAACAGCAATCAATGGGATATAAATCAAAAAATTGAAGAATATTAATGGAAGAGGATGTTTCAGAATTTTGACAAGATGCCGATGACACAAAATTCTTGCTAATAAAGGTAAGAACAAGAAAATGTTTGCTATTTGAAATTCATAAATGCATAATTTAAGGTTGACTTAATTATTGAACTTAGAGGTGAATGCAGAGTGGACGAGTTAACTAATTTGGTGTTAAAAAACGTAAAAAATGAAGGAACATTTTTCATATATTTATACCCGATACGAAAACCAAACTTTCCCGAGAATCACTGTTAATACTTCACCTTGCGTCATAGTCATGCCGATCATGGAAGATTATTTGTATGTTACAGAGTTAAATGCACCAAACTTCCTGTTGGTATAAGTACTTTTAGTGTAATGCCAAAGAACATTGCTCTTTTTCTCAATTTATCACAGCATCAACAATATACGGGGCACTTGTTTCGACGATCATCTACTTCACTTCTAGCTAAGATAGGAGCAGACCTTCTAACTATAAAATGGCATGGTAGTCCAACACCGTGTGTGAAGGCTATATTGATACGTCTCTTGAAACAAGAAAAAAATCGGCACAAAAATTCTTGGAGAAGAGATTGCCGTCCTTGAAGTTGCTTCAAGTACTTGCAAAGAAAATTTAAGCATTGTTAATACAAATACAGACCAGCTTCATTCATCTGGTATTAATCTTATGAACTTCCAAAGTTGTGTTGTTAATATTTATAAGTAATTCAATATAATGTAAGTTAAATTATCTATTAATTGTCAAATTGATAAACCTGTTGGTTCTTAATAAAAATTAACCATTGAGCATATGTCACATTACTTCAGTAGTGTAATGACCTTTGTAGATAAACAAACAAATAAAAAGATGTGGTTTTATACTATGCAGAAATTGTTGAGCATAAAAGACAAAAAAATTGCGTAATAACTTCAAATACTACGTTTGCAAAATTATTTATCTGCTCCCACTAATTACTTACTACTTCGATATTACTAAAAATTGAACGTTCTGGACAGGAATGTTGTAATCGTTGACTTCGAGGACGCACAGTGACCGAGGGAGCGGCTAAAAGCAAAAGTTACTCTTCGGTGCCAACCCGACAAATTACAAATTAAAAAAACAATTACGGCCCGTCGCAAAAAGAGATCTCGGTTAATTAATGTGGCACTAGAGTTGCCGGCAAGAATTTTAACTAAAAGCGGCGTGTAAAGCTTAAATTAATTAAAACTATTAGGGGCGGGAGGCGCGGCGGCGGCCTTGTCGAAGTTTGCGTAATTAAACCCATATTGACACTTCCGTTTACGCGCCCCCTCCCGACCGAAACCTACAATTACGGACCTCTGCCTGCGCGCGGGCAAGATACCTATAATTATCTGCACGATATTGTGGATCTTCTGCTGATCAAACGGAACGCCACTGAAGTAAGCAGGTAGTTTTATCTCACTGCATTACCTGAAACCCAAACATATGAAGGTAGCTGCTCATGCCTCCACTTCACCTATGAGCATTACTACAGTTTTGGCTAACAAGCCCGAAACCGGTCTATGTCTGGTGGAGTGCGGAAGTTGGCTTGGAATGTTTCTTTGGAAGCTATTGCAGGTATAATTCAATGCCGGTCGGGGCATAATTAGTTAGTTTCCTGCAGTGATGTGGGTGAACTCCCTGATAATGTTAAACGTAACTTATTCTTTTGTTTACAATATACAGGGTGTTAAAAAAAGAGTGTAAAATATTTCAGGAGATATGTATGAACCAAAATAAGCAGAAAAGTCGTAAAAAACATGGGTCCGCAAAGTAACGGTTGCGGAGATATGGACCACTATTCGTTTTTCAAACATTTTATTTTATTAGGAATAAACCGACAAAGAAAGCTTTTAACAAACAAAAAACAAAGTTACAGAAGATGTTCAAAGTGCCTTCCGTCCATTTCCAAGCAGGCACGACATCTTCGTCTCAACGATATTCGAACTCTTTCGAAAACACCCTCCTTGGTTTGGATTTCTTGACACTTTTGATTAATTCGTAGCTGCAGCTCTTCCAGGCTATTTACAGGAGGACCATACACCAATGTCTTTGGGGATATTTGAAGACAGTAGTCAGTCACCTTAGCATAGTGCCTGAAAGGAGTAGGTCTGAAGAATGCTTTTTATTAAATAATTTGAAATATTAAATCGCGAAATTTTGGTCAGTTACTGAACTCTTTATACTTAGCAATATTCACACATTTTAAAATTTGTACCAGGGGCGTTAATATTTAAAATGGACAGTGCTGATGATATGTAACCGGGAGACCACTAGAGTTAGCAAAAATGTGACATAATTTATTATCAAATAAGTCTAGGGAAAAAACAATTCGCTTACAAATGTTTCAAGGCTTATTGCCTTGAAAAAATACGAATTCCCGATCCGAAAATGATTGCATACTATTCCGATTTATCTACAAATTTGAAGGCAGATCTAAGCTGGAAAAGTAACTTTCCCGTACTGTGTGCTGACAGTTGCTTAACAACGAACTAAAATAGTAGAATACAGTATTTTGGAGTATGAAATTGAGCCGAATGAGTACACATTTTTTTGCATAATTTACAATTGAAAAGAATTAGTAAAATTACGGATCGTCTTGTATGTTACAGTTCATTTTTCAATTAACCGTCTGGCGTCCAACTTCCCCTAATTCGGCCATTATTTGCTGTGGCGGCCGGAGCGTCGGCAAATAGCATGTAAATTTCCAAATCCGTACCCTAAATTCGGAGAAAAGTTTATGTAATAGGGTGTGGTCAATATATTGTCTCGGAATGGGTTTAACCAAATGTAGTTTCCTCGTCGTCCGTGTAAGCCCTTTAGAGGACCAGTGTTTAGATAGGTCCGTCACAATATTTGGACGATTAAGTGTACAAAAAAGCCACACTTAATAGCCCTTTCCGTCTCCGGCCGCAAATTGCCACAGTGTTGCTTGTTGGCGACGTAGAGCTTGATTTTTTGCGGCATCTGTTAGGAATTTGTCTTTGAATGCGAACTGGTAACTTGGTACAATCTGGTAAAGCTTTAGATGCAACAATTTGTAATATACAGAGCGCAGAGTAAAGTGGAGAACAATTTAAAAGCAGTGTATTTGTGATACATGAAACATATTTCCCGTAACCGATATTTATGTCAGAAAAGGCAGAGGGAATATCGATTCAATAATTTGGAATTCTCAATAACATCAAATTCTATCTCATCCCTCGATAGCAATTCATTTCGGAAATATTTCCTGCTGTTTTTTATATGGATATAGACATCTGAATCACTCAATAAACCTGAAGGGAAGCTCACCAACACACCGCAGGCAACAGAGTGGCACTCTTGAAAGTCATCTGCGAAATGCAGATATTATTAAAGAAGTATATCTGCTTCATGTATATCTATTATGCGTTCGGCAGAATATTTGTATTGTTTCTGTTTAGTTGAAGAGATTGACCTTCAGCGACTCCAAAAACATAAACGCAATATGGTTTTGCCTTTCGGTTTGACCTTGAAGTGACCCTGAAGCAAACCTAGTGTGATCAAATAGACTCCGGATTCAAATCCAGCGACATAAAAAGATTACTGTACGATGGTTCATTTGCACAACTATATTTCGATTTTACTTTGGAATGACCTTCAAGCTGACCTGATGGGGTAAAATGATCCAGCTACCCCAAAAACATATGTGTACGATGATCTGGTCTACTTGCATAGGTATTTGTCTTTCGATTTGACCTTTAAATGACCTTAAATGCAGGTTGATGCCCAGTTCCAGAGTCGGACCTCAAGACTATATTGAGGTATTGTATTATTAAGTCACCGAAACGGGATTGTACAGTGTTTTTTACAAATCAAATTCACCCTGTAAGGCAAGTAAGCCAACCCTCGCGTTGATACATCCCCGCGATTCGAACAGAAGGGCGCGACGTCCCTACCCCTGGGTACAGCATTTCCTAAACGGTTTTGTTATGATATTCTAATTTAAATAAGTGGCTTCTGAAATAATGTATGCATTACAGGCCCCGGCTGCTTTTGAGAACACGAGTTATCTAAATTCGGTGGATATATTTTAGCGCGGAAAGGCGGCCGTCGGGAAGCGGTACTATTAACTCGCCGGAAATTTCAAATTTGTACGGCGAATATTGTTAAAAGCAACGCCAGACCCACACTGGAAGTTTTCCGTATGCGTTGGAAGATTCCTGTTGCCTGGGGATACATTATAAAAGGGGGAATAATAGCGTGCGGCCCCTTCCTCGCTTAAATTTAAAAGTTCAACCGTTACCAGACCGCTACAAAAGTTGATACAGTTACTTCAAAAAAGTCAAAATGTGAAAGACTATGTTAAGGATGTAGGAAACGATCACTGTCTGGCATATTGCTTCTGATATTTCTTAAAAACTGTAAACTATTAATCACTCTTGAACTAAGGCGAGGTTCTTATTGCTGGCTTTACAGAACCAATTGTAAATTAATTGGTCAATGACCATTTCTTCAGTTTTGTGAAATTTTCTCTTCTGTTCTGGATAGGAACCTTCTTCAAAGAGTTTCTTTAGGTCGGATTTGTCCTTAAGCCAACTTTCGAGCACTGGTACTGAACTTTTTACTTTTCACGAAAATATCAATGTTGCCTTTAAGCGACCAATGTTTTCTTTTAGTGACAAAATCACAGTTGAGAGTAGCTCAAAATCTATGAAACTACAATCTCTTCATCGCTTAAGGTTTTGAACACTATTAAACTTTTATTACCAATAATAATCTACTTATAAAATTTACCTACGAAGGCAATTTAGGTACATATTTGCCACAGTTATATATATTAAAAGCGAAAATTGATACTTTATTGCTCGAGAGTGAGGTAATCACTAACGCATACAAAGTTTTATCTACAATCACTGTTGCCAACAAAATATAACTGTTCAATTATTAACTTTTTTACGAGAACGTTAAGTATAGCAAATAGAACAAAGGTAAGAAATTCATTTGTTAGCATTAATAATTTGGATCCTGCAAGTACAGTCTTTACAATAATTCCTGATCTAGAAAGCATATTAGGGCTATATTCTGTAATGGTAAAATTCAAAATTACTGTAATTGCTACTTTCAATTACACTATTTGATGGCCTAGTTAAAATGTTCTTACTTGTTTTAGTTTTTTCATTGTTGTTATTATCTATGTATCCTTCTGCAACTGCAGAACCCTCCTATCCCCGTGTCGCTTCGATAGTTAATGCAATGGTCCATGTCTGATGGTGTGTCCAATATTTAACGTAAATAATAAATTGAAAAAAATGTTCCGTCGGTTTTATTCTGTAAAAAATGGACCCTATTTTAAAATTTCGCTTGTCGGAACTTTATTTTCAGTTCCACGCTCGACTTACTCCGGGTAATCGTGGGCTCAGCGTCGAGTTACGCATCTGTACCTCTTCTGTTATATGCATTAAGGCAATCTCTCCGGGCCTATTCAATAAAAAAATCACAAAGCCTCCATTCCGACATTTCACGAGCTGGTTTTTATACAGCATTATTAGGAGCCGGACCCCAAGTTTTCGTGATTTATTGTTATTTATAATATCTGTTGGGGCGTGGCCGTACGAAATATTTTTCAACGGCCCATTGTGGACATATCTGGATTTTAGAGGTAGTGAAAAATGTCACTCATTAATATCCTTCGTTGTGCTAGGAACGCCGGTGGATGTAGACTAGCCACGCGATCGCAATGTTACAATTAGTAATACAGAATTTCAAGAATCTCACACAAATTTTGAATTGTATTCGGTTCTCCTTCCTTATTGTTTGTCAGATACCGAAGTGTTTGTCCGTGTGCATAAACCAATATTAGTTGCAGTTCAGGAATGTACATAAATAACTATACAGAGTGTTCGGAAGTTTCGCGAAGAAAATTTAGTGTAACAGTTTCTTGAACAGTCATATATTAGGAAGATGCCCTAGCCACTGCACTCCTCTGTTTTAATGTACAATAAGATATTTTTTGAAACATACAATTTGGTTAATGTGATTTTATATCTGGATATATGTCAAAGTCACAAATATGTTCCTTTCTAACTTATTATAAGTTTAAAATATCAACATTATAGGGTTGCAAAATGATAGGGGGACTGTATTGCATTTCATACACCTGTTATTTTTAGAATAAAAACATATACGAAAAAGGTTCATTTTTCCGTTATAAGAATTATATATATATATATATATATATATATATAAAGCTGTTTACAGGCCTTTTAGGCCCAGAGCTGTGTTATTCTCCTCCATTTCATTCTGTCCTTCGCCTTTCTTTTCCAATCCGTTACATTTTTCTCCCTTAGATCTATTGCCACTGCCTCTCTCCATCGCTTCCTCGGTCTACCTCTTTTTTTTCTTGTAGTTAGGTTTACTCCCTACTATTTTCTTAACTGCCTTTTCATCTTCCATACGTTCTAGATGCCCTAGCCACTGCACTCATCTGGCTTTTACAATTTCGTCTATTGTTGGTGCCTGGTACATTGCATATATTTCCTCATTATTTGTCCTTACATAGCCTTCTTCCGTCTTCTTACCCCCTAGAATTCTCCTTAAGATATTCCTTTCCCACCTTAAAAGGTTTTCTCTTGACTTCTTATTGAGAACCCAGGTTTCACTACGATACAGCGCTGTAGGTCTCAAAATTGTTTTATACATTCTAAATTTTACTCCTCTGGACAAATTTTTTGATTTCAATAAGTAGTTGACTGCTACCGAACTTCTGTTTGCTTTTATTATTCTCCTATTTATTTCTTGTTCCTCATCACAGTTAGCTGTTATTAGCGCCCCAAAATATACGTATTCTTGAACTTCCTCAAACTCCATCTCTTCATGCTCTGTTCTCAATTTAAAATTGGTATCCTTTTTTTGTTCTCCTATTCTCAAAAGCTTACTTTTCTCTTGATTTATCTGCAATCCCACTTTACGTGCTTCCTCCACAAGTTTTCTCGTTACTTTTTCTAATTCCCTACTATATCTAGCAATAATAGCCACGTCATCTGCATAACTTACAATTTGATGACTTTTAAACAATATGTGTCCTTCTCTGTTCAACTGACTATCTCTTATGACCTTTTTTTAAAACTTACAGAAAATATTAAACTGAGCATTGTTCCATTATTAATAATAGTACATTACGATTTGTAACATTATTAACAACATTTGGATAACTTCCCTCACGTTTGTTGATTACCACATTCTGCTCAAAATGGTTGACTACTCCATTACATTTACTAGAGGCAACTGAGAGAGCACTTAAAATGTTATATGCTACACAGGAGTTAATACCTTTGACCATCCTCTAACTCCATTGTCAGCCCTCGCTCAGTTTCGACACAAAAAGCGCCCTCAACTGGTAAATTCTACTTACCTCCCATGTAGCGAAAATAACTATTAATTGTGACATTCTCCAACCAATGCCGCATATTTCTCCATATTTCATTTTAAAAAATCACTCGCCTCTTTCCTCGGCTGATGTATTCAAATTCCGCTCTACATCTCCCCCATCGATGATATATCGTTTCAAATTGGAATATAGATAGCTAATAAAACAAAAATTTCCCGAATGAAACGAAGTGTTATCAATATACGACTCCAATATCGGGAATAAAAACTTTTTATATGCTTGTCAGTTACACATAAGTTGGCAGCCATTATTTTTCCATTACTTATCCTTAACAAATCGAAAGCCAAATATGACTGGGCTTTGTTACACTCGACCGGGCATTCTTAAACTTCAGTCGGACAGAGCGAAACGTAGTTTCAATTTTCAAGGAGCAAATATCTGTCGTTTTTACAGGGTGTTAAAGTAAGATATTTTTTATACGAAAACTTCTAATAACTTTTACAGTTATCAAATTTGTAATCGATAAGCCAGCAACTATAAATGTTGCAGCATCGCCGACTTTCCAGGTGGTCTGTGAGCCATTACTTACAAAACATATATTAATATTAACAGGGCGCGTGTTCCACCTCAGCAAATCACCCTATATAACAAAAACCTTACAAAAGAAATACCTCCACGGCAATGGATTGAACTGAAATATTTGGCACATGTAGCATCATTTTTTCTACGAAATATATCGGATGGATGTCAGTGTTGACGTTGACAGGGTGAGGATTAGAGGGTTTCATATTGACAGAAATTGACAGGCCGCTATCGGGGTGATACAGCGACGGGATTATGAGTTTTTCCATACCTAAAGGTAAATAGAGACTTTTATGAACCAGGTCTGTTCGAGGTGAAAGATGAACGGAAAATTCAGCCTGTCGAGAATTTGACTGAAACTTAATAAGGATGGGAAAGATATTTTGTAGAATATATAAATAAGTTCATCTCTGTACCTGGTTTAACGTATTTCATGTAAAAATATGTCGATAATAATATTTTATATATAGCATCGGTTTTAAAATTGGGAAGGACGTCTTTTAAAAGTCTTTTTGAGGACTTGCAAAGAACAATTTTTATAGCTGTGCAAATTATAGATGGCATTTAAGACTTGCTTGTTCTAAAATTAACGTTGGACATTATCAAAATAAAAACATGTCTATTAGAAATATTTTAAAAGTCTTTTTTAAGACTTCCAATATATATTTTTATAGCTATGTTGGTTGATCTGGTATTAGCGTCTATACAAAATATTTTAAGAAAACATATATACTGTGTTAAATCGCCCAACTGGTGTATTAGTTAGAAATCGTACGCTATAAGTCTTTTAAATTTATTTATTCTGAAGCTAAGGTTAGGTGTTATTAAAATGGAAAAATGTATAATAGACGTCCTTTAAGTTTTTTGAAGACATACACAAGAACGTATATCTAAATAAAATCAATCTATACGACAAAAAATTGTAACAGAAGTCTTTTAAATGTCTTTCAAAGTAGATAACAACGCTGTCTCTATATTAAATCGCCTATAGTGCGACAAAATACTACTTAGATATAAAAAAGAGACGTATATTTTAAACGAGAATTCTTTACATAGCACCTCAAGAAACGTCTTCGTAAAAGCAACATATAATCTGTTAATGAATAGAAAACATTTCTTAAAAGTCTTTTTTAAAGACGTTTGGAAAAACTTTTTAGTGAAAGTTTTATCTGTACAAATATTTCAAAAGACTTACTGAAGAAACCAACATACAACACTGTGAAGCTGGTATAACAAAAGTATTTTAAAAGTTTTTTTGACGTATATCACTATCAAATTAACAGATTCTTATAAATGTTAATCCTCTTTGTTTTTAAAGACGTCATTTTTAAAGATGTATTCAGTTTCGAGTGTCTGAAAGTCATTAATAGCATTACGTATCGAGCTCTAGCGACACTGCGGTGGATTTTTAAACATCTGCTTAAATGGAATCAACCTACAAGACAAAAAAATATAACATAAGTCTTTTAAATGTATTTTTAAAGTAAATAACTATGCTGTGTCTAGATTGAACCGCTAAATTGGTGTATTATAGACGTTAACTACAAATTGTACTCTACAGGTTTTTAAAATTTATTCATTCTGAAATTAAAGTTTGGTTTTATTAAAACAGGCAACTATATAACAGACGTTTTTTTAAAGCATTTCTGAAGACTTACAAATACTTTTTTTGTATATCTATATTTACATTTTAGTGTTGGTATCTATACAAAACATTACAAAAAACATATATCTAAATAAAATCAATCTATATGACAAAAAATTGTGTCATAAGTCTTTTAAATGTCTTTTAAAGTAGATAACAATACTGTCTGTATTAAATCGCCTATAGTGCTATAAAATACAACCATAGCATCTTAAGAAACGTCATAGTAAAACCAACCAAGTTATTAGAGAATGGAGCATATTTCTTAAAACTCTTTTTTAAAGACGTTTGGAAAAACTTCATTTTATCTTTGTACCAAACATTTCAAAAGTCTTTCGGAAGAATCCAACGTACAACACTGTGAAGCTGGTATAACAAACGTCTTTTTGAAGTATATCACTGCTAAATTGTACAACTGATTCTTCTAAATGTTAACATTAAGTCCTTTTTCTCTTCTAGAGATGTATTCATTTTTGCGCCCTCAAAGACATTACTAGCATTACGGATCGAGCTCTAGCGAAGCTACGGTTGACTTTATGGCGTAGAAGTTTCCCAGTACGGCTCTGCGTGGGAGTCATACCTCAAAGCTCGCCGATTATACATATACACAACGCAGTGACCCGTGTAATCGCATCTCGTTTCGGCGCGCCGTTCGCCCCTTTCTTCCCATTTTTAATTAATTACTGAAAACTTATATATACCCCTGTAAACTCCATCCAAAATAACTTGCGGCTCATGTAAATGTAAATGAATTCAGTCGCTCTCGCGTAAAATTTCGTTTATCTAACTTTGATGAACTGATTATATTACCATCTGCAAACACAGGTCTTAATTTCGGCGCCGCGACGAGAGTTACGTGTCACCACAGTCTGATTAAATCCAAAGGAGTGGGGGAGGGGAGAGGGAAATTAATTTCTTTTCCATATTTACTGCATCTTCGTCTCCATACCTGTCCGGGATGAGGATAGGGTATGGGGAATTTGCATGAATGGTAATAGTAATAGTAATAGTAATAGTAATAGTAATAGTAATAGTAATAGTAATAGTAATAGTAATAGTAATAGTAATAGTAATAGTAATAGTAATAGTAATAGTAATAGTAATAGTAATAGTAATAGTAATAGTAATAGTAATAGTAATAGTAATAGTAATAGTAATATTAATAGTAATAGTAATAGTAATAGTAATAGTAATAGTAATAGTAATAGTGAAACAAAAATAAAGATAAAATACATCCTTAAGAAAGACAATGTTCAGTTTTTCTTCCATTGTTATTCAAAAAACAATTAAACCTTTTAGAAAGACGTGGCTTTTTGTATTATATCTTCTGTCAATGTCTCGCACGTTAATCTTATATTTAGTTTCAACTGGTCAACTGGACAAAGTTCTTAGCGCCCCCACAGAAAATAATCCAGAGGGATTAAGTCCGCGATCTGAGTGGCCACTGTATTGGACCATCCATCGATTTGGAAAATGCTTGTTTAAATAATTTCTTACAATTACAGAACTATGACTGGATGCACCAACTAATTGCAACCAAGTGCTTTCTAATTTGTAATGGAATATTCTCCAACAAACCTGCAAGTTCTGTCTAAGAACTGTAGAAACTTTTTATCTATGAGAGCTCGTTCAAAGACCTACTAAATGCCTTCCAACTATGCCGCACCACACATTTATTCCAAAACACCATTGATTTTGGCCTTCATTTAGTCTATGCCGATTTTCATCAGCCCAGTAATGGGTGTTTTGGCGATTTGGTATACCATTACTTAAGAATTTATTTTCGTCGGTCCAAAAGATATTATAGAAGTTGTTTCCATCTTCTTTAACCTTCGATGACAGTCATCATTTATCAGCATTTGTACATTTTGTAATCATGAAAGCGAATACTTTTTAACACTCTCAGAGTCGTCGATTGAGAAACACGAAGAGCAGCCGAAGCCAGTCGAATTGAATTTTGCTGATTTTCCTCAAAATAGCCAATAATATTGGCAATATTATGATTATTTCCTATACTCCTTTTTATGTTTTCATACTTTCTTCATGAAAATGCATCTTTATTATTTCGTAAAAATGTTTTCAATTGTGGAAACGTTTTATTATCTGGCGTTACTCTCTCTGCTTTTTTTATTAGAATGTAAAATATTTTTGCAATGAATCACAAAAATAAATATGTTTCTTAGAAGTGTTAGACACACACACAGCTAAGGTTTATGCCTAAAAGGTATTCTAAATTACTTTCGGCTACCAAAAATATTTCTTAGAAAAATGCACGTGTCCTAGGGATATTACAGTTGAGAATCGATTTCTTCCTGAAATCTTTCGAACAAAAATTTTAATTGTAGCAAAATTTATAAAAACTGCACTGATTTCTTCGGTGAAACCTGTTTATCTGACTATCACAAAGCTAAAATTCTTAAATCAAAACTTCTTCGAGTAAACCAACGACGTTATTTTTTAATATTCTCTTTCATGCCTTGCTTCCGTTCAAACATTAAATAATCCCGTTACATGCCTGTGTCGTTTACACAGAACAGAGAAGCCGGAATCTCAATGTTAATATGTTAGGGGCTTGTAATACTACGGATTAACAATAAAAAATAAAAGTTCTCTCTCAGCAAATTTATTTTCAGGAGATGAGGCTTCATCCCCGCCCGAGGCCTTTCGTATACAACGCCTTTCCTTATTATACTACAGACCCCGGTAAAACGCAATTTAATAATGGTAATTCGTGTTGCATTCCTTTGGATCAAAAGAAATTCTACGTGCAAGTTAATACCCCATCGGAAAACCCGTAGGGGGTTTTCATTAGACAAACTAGACGAGCCACATCATGGATATTAAACTCAAGATTGAATTCCTCTAAAAATAAATGGTGGAGCATCCTGATGTAGATAGGCTCATATTATTTTTCACAGACCAAGAACATTTATAAAGAGGGTGTTTCTGAAATAGACCCTGTATCCTCTTCGATCGAAGCAAAACGGGCAAATGAATAAGTAAGGTATCTTTTCTGCGCGTACTACGGCTCAATTTCATTCGGAGTACAAAATCAGATGGAAACGAGATTCCCGATAATGCTAGTCTCGTAGCTGAAAAGTAGAAACTCAATAGTTTCTAATATTTATTCAGGACAAAACTTCCCGAGTATTTGTTTATACACGAATACATGATTCCTAAGAATACTATAGAAATAATGATCAGGCTCATTAGCATTCATTTTGCTCAAGGACGTTAACAACATATCAATAAGTCCTTTGTTGTCCTATGTAGGAGCCACTTAATAACTAAAATCTAGACTTTAAGTATTTGTACTTAAGACAAATTTGTGATGATAATATTAGCGAATATTCTAATCCATTATGTGAGTTCAAAGACTATTTTAGATCGTTCTCAAAATATAAGACATTTTTTCACCCCAACGAACATCACTTGCGGAGACAACAGTAGAAACTTACCTGATGCCGCAAATTTAATACATAACTTTCCCAGTTTTTGAGCACTGACAACAAACGTAGTACATCGAGATCAACAGCAGAATGAGTTTTGAAGACCTTGTAGTAAATTGTACTAATTTATTGCTTATTTTCTACGTAAATTATTTTATTACGTTTAACTTGGTGCGGACGCCTATGTTCCGCGGCTGTCTGGAACAGCCTTAACCATTAATCAGAAAAACCTGCGGTTCTAATTCTCCTTGTCTATTGGTTTATTGTATCTGTCTTCGCATTAGGAATTGGGGAACAAAGTACTACGGTTTGCAATAATAATGACACTACCTCAATCAGTTTTTAAACAACTGGATGTTCTGAGTAGACATTTCATTGGACCTCTATTGATAAATGGAACAACTATGTACTAATGTTGAATTTTGAAAGTAGATTTCATTATCAATACGTCAGCAGTTCGAAATAAATAGCCAAATTCATTTTTAAGTGTGTCATTAATATTGAAAACGATTGTAAGTCTAAGATACGTACGATACAATACTGGAAAACAATTGCATTTGGATTTATTGACTGTCAGTTCACAACAAAATCAACGGGACACGTGCGCTCCCACACCGTTATCCTATTCAAGCAATCACGGTAGTCCAAGGCTTTCCGTTTTAACTGTATCAAATAATTATCTAGTATAATGCTTTTATTTATTCTGAATGACACGTTGCACCACTGCCGTAAAAGTTGCATTTGAATAGGTCCATCATCAACGATAACGTTCCTAACTGTGTTCTCTCCAAGAAAGTTTCTTTTTTGTCCCTTTTTATCGGTTGAAGAGTCTTTGTTTCGTTCTTTAACCATGTTGTTTTTCGTGAGACGAACGAAAAACCAACGTTCTCAATTTCTGACGGATAGACGAGAAGTTTGGGGGCATAACTTTAAACCCGAGATTCTCCGCATTTTCCAAGGCCCTGTGTAATAAAATTTTAATAGGAAATCGATAAACAACGACGCAGCTTATTCAGGTTCCCGCTACAATGTTTCATTACAAGCTAGTAAAAGTTTTTCTGCGATATCTGCAACGGTATCGTGCTCGATTTAATCACACCAACTATTTTATAACTATATTTTGTGCCAATTTATTTAAGCTTCTCTGTTGAGGAAAATAATGTCTCGCCTGCGCTGGCGTTTTTAATGTAACGACTATTCCAACTTTACGGCAGGATCGAGGCTTTTTACACCGACGGAAAGGACAGTGTGAGCACGTCCAGGATCGTAGTAACTGCTAATTTGTCACAGAAACTGAAATGTTCATGTTATTTGGTGAAATACAAGGTATGAGAATATGAGTACCGCAATTTTGAGGGCTCATATATCTGGCTAAAAGGAATAAAACACTCTTATGCAAAAAAAACGTCTAAAATGAATAGTTTGTCTACAAATACATTTACAATTATAAACTAGGATACAATTAAGGTTAAGTAAAAGCGCCTGTAACGTAATTTGTTCATAATTTGACTTTTGGCTCAGTATTAATGGGATGGGTCAGTGGTCGCGCGGTTTAAGGCGTCAGTACTTGAATCGAGGTGACTGGATCGCTGTAGGTTCGACCCCCGCAGCCGGTAGACCGTATATAAGCTATATTCGTGGAGAGATTGGCACCCTCTCTGCGGGTATGGTAGGGTGGAAGAATGTTGGCTTGGGTCAATGTGAGAGATTGATACCGGATGATATTTGACTACCCCCCTAATTAATGAGGTTTTCCAGGTTTCCTTCATTCCTGCACTGAATGGTGGTTAGGGTCTACCAACGTAAGTCGTTCCTGGGCGCAAATGCGGCCTGCTTGATAATAATATGCCGCCCCCTCTCCCGCACAAGTCTTCGACTTCTGGGCTAATCCCCGTGATTAGAATGAGGGGTAGAGATATTATTATTATTATATTAATGAAGTAAACAATTGAAGTTTCCGAAAACCATTACAATTAAGACTAAACAAAAACTATTCTGAAGTCATATTTTGCAACTTGTTTTTTGTATTAGTATTATTAAAGTAAACAATAGATCTAAGATTCTTTTAAACTGTAACATATGACAACATTGCATTTCCAACTACACGAGTGAAATGAGGAGAGCATCTTGTTGATATCACATTGTTAATCTATTTCTGATATTCAGAAAATTACTGAAATGATTTTGTAAGAAATACAAATAAATTAAGCCGGTGGTACTGTGAGTATTTTGTGACATTTATGCACATTCAACTATTTTTTGATTACTTGATCCTTCCACAGTAATACAGAAAAAAATCTCTAGTGAAAGTTTATTAGAAAAAAGAGAGCTTTTTAACAGGAACAAATTTGGGTATGTTTCTGGAACATCATTAACCGTCCATTAAAACCACGTGTCCCAAATGTTATTTAAATTTTTTGTATCCCCACAGTACATACAGAATATAATTGATCGAATTGTCTTCGTGCAATTTAAATACCACCATGTTTGGTCAGATTTCATACATTTCCGAATTTGGATAGAAAGAAGCGATTCCATTTTCAAAGTGGCTCCCAGAACAATAAGCTATTTTGAATATAAATAAAAGCAGGCGTTTGAGTACCCTCGGGATGCCATAAATTTTTAAATGTAAATTATATTTTATGCCTTTTGTTATATTTCCGCATAACTAAGAAGAATGCTTCTTCCCTAAACGTAGGGGTGGCGTATTTAAATTTTTAATAATAGAATTGTAGAAAATATCTTTCTATTTAATTTTTTTTCCAAATAACAGCATATAAGAAAAATTTTTGTGAAAAGCACAAAAAAATACAATTGAAATATAGTTTACTGAGATTCAACTGTGGTTGTTTGTGGAACAACATGTGTCGTGATCTCAGATCAATAAAATCGAATAAGCATTGGGGCAAAAATTACCTTTTCTATATGAAATACAGGATCAAGTTAAGAAAAGTTCTTCGAAATGAAAAATTGGGGAAATACGCAAAGTTTCAGTGTCTTAGACCTACATTGATGTTTTACTACAAAACCAACATGGCTTTTTTAATAATAAATCTTACGTCACTGCATAAAACAGAAATAATGATATATCTAAAGAAAAGGAGAAACCAATGAAGTCAAGTAAGGCCAAATTTGAAGCTCCCTTGAATCTATTTTCGAAATTAACTGAGTCATAAACTGTACTGCTTACTTAGTCAGTTTGGGGATTGGGAAAATGCAAAAATAATGTCAAGAAACCCTGGGATCGGGTCCGGCGAATTTAATTTTAGATAAGGGTCCTAAGCACACGTACGAAGACTAACACAATCCCCTAAGTGGAATTATAAAATGTTGACGTATTCCATCAAACTTAATCCACACACACACACATACATACACCACGCCGTTCGATAAACTAACTCCATCGTCCCCATTCTGTAAAGCATATTTCCCTTTTCGCAGAACTCGTTCATTTCCTTTGACGGGGGGCGAATAAAAATGTAAATTTCGTGTCTTTCGCCGAGAGCCTCCGGCGACGGTACTTTGAATGCCAAGAGTGCCCAGCTAATTGATTAGCGACGTTCACTTTTTATTCAGGAATTTGGGTACATTTTAGATAAAAGCACATTTTTATCGGTGAGATACCGATGTTACTTTTGTTCAAATAAATAACCAAGTATTTTATTTTCAACAGAAATATACAACTACCATATTCATTAAAATCTATGTTTTTGAACTCTTTAGTATGTCATCTACCAAGGGATCTGGAGAAAGCTCAAATTCCAAGACTTATTTTTTGGGAGGGAGTAGTTAACAAATTCTATATATGGCATGGCGTTATTATTAACCTATAAAGATTATAAGTAAGGTTCTTTTCATGTAAATTAACTACCACATTTCGAAATGGCAAAATATGAATCAAGGCTACCAATCAGTACAACCGCTTATATTAAAACAGACACATTTAATGTTTATTTTATCTAAATCATTACAAAGGAGAAAAAATTGAAACCAAGTGAAAAGCCAAAGTATATATTATATAGTAGGAAATCAAAATATTGCATGTTTACTAAATTTTGTATGATGATTTGATTTACATGATATCACGTATAATTATAGAACATGCAACCAACACTATGTATTGAAGTCATGTAGAGGTTATACGTCACTCAACCAACTGCACATGATATCAAGTAGAGTTATAAAACAAAATTCTACATGTCATGTAGAAACTGTATGCCACGCAACGAACTGCAAATGATCTCTTGTATAAATATAGAACAGGCAACCAACTCTACATGATACAAGGTAGAAGTTGAATGCTACACAACCAACAGCACTTGACGTATTGCTATAGAACAGGCAATCAGCTATACGTGACACCATGTAGAAGTTGTACGCTATTCAACCAATATATATGATGTTATCTAGAGTTAAAGACCAGGCAACCAACTCTACGCGATGCCATGTAGAAGCTGTACGCTATGCAACCAACAGCACTTGATGTATTGTAGAGTTATAGAATAAGCAATAAGTTCTACGTGATGTCATGTAGAAGTTGTATGCCACAGAACTATCAGCACATGATCTCTTGTAGAGTTATAGAACAGGAAATCAGTTTTATGTTATACCAAGGAAAAGTTGTACGTTATGCAGCCAATGCATGTAGTGTCATGTAGAGTTACAGAACAGACAACCAACTCTACGTGTTGCCATGTAGAAGTTGTAAGCTACGCAACCAACAGCACTTGATGTATTGTAGAATTACAGAACAGGCAATCAGTTATATGTGATGTCATGTAGAAGTTGTACGCTATTCAACCAATACATATGATGTCATGTAGAGTTATAGAACAGGCAACCAACTCTACGTGTTGCCATGTAGAAGTTGTAAGCTACACAATAATCAAGAGCACTTGACGTATTGTAGAGTTATAGAACAGGCAATCAGCTCTATGTGATGCCATGTAGAAGTTTTACGCCACACAACTAACTGCACATGATCTCTTGTAGGGTTATAAAATAGAAAATCAGCTATAAGTGATGTAGAAGATGTACCATATGCAACCAATGCTTATGATGTCATGTAGAGTTATAAAACACGCAACCAACTCTACATGATGCTAGTAGAAGTTATACGCTTACGCGACCAACAGCACTCGATGTATTGTAGAGTAATAGAACAAGCAATCAGTTCTACGTGATGTAGAATTAGGTGAATAAAAACCAAAACTACACGTTTAGAGTTGGTTGCTTAAGTCTTTTTCAAGAAGATAGCTGAGATTAAAACATAAGTTGACGTTCCATGACTGTTCCGCGTAATATTAGTTCCCAAAACTAATATATTTTCGCAATAAATCTCCGTCCGCTCCCTAAAACTCCACCTAAAAGTAAGAAATTAATATTCCATCAGACATCCCCCGAGAAGTGCCATTAAAAGCGGAATAATGCAAAATAAACTTCCTCCGAAATTTTAGTCCCGAGGAATCTCCGCATGTATTCCGGCCGTATTCAATTAACAGAGGGCGGAAGGCCCCGAAATGAACATCCCCCGATTTTTGCCGCTCATGTTGATTCGGGCCGCGGCGCTTCGCATCGCGTGGCCCGCGGGTCAGAGACATCAGGTCGAACAAGTGAACATCGTCGCCCGCGTCGACCCGGGGACGCCTCCAGGGAAGCGGGGCGGCTGGCGACGTCTCTGCGAATATTACAAACATAATTATAATTACTGGGGGGAGATTAAAGCGTCATCATCTGGAATGTGTTCTTTGCAAGGGCGCCCAACGCAAACACTCGGAAATGCTTTATTAAGCCAGTCCTTTGTTGTCTCTTAAAAATTAGTTGGTTTATGGTTCGTTCGGTCAATACGAGAGATTGATACCGGTTGACATTTGACTACCCCCCCCCTAATTAATGAGGTTTTCCAGATTTCCTCCATTCCTGCACTGAACGGTGGCTAGGGCCTACCAATGTGAGTCGTTCCTGGGCGCAAATGCGGCCTGCGCAATAATAATATGCCGCCCCCTCTCCCGCACAAGTCTTCGACTTCTGGGCTAATCCTCGTGATTAGAATGAGGAGTAGAGATATTATTATATGTATAGGCTACAGTTAACTTAATAGAATATTCATTGGTAAAAGCTCTACAAATTCACTGCTATTTCAAATCTCATTACCAATTATACTCATCCAGATATACCGAATTCTTTTTAAAAATGTGTAGGTCTCTTATTGTATGTAGATTTTCTTTACCCAAACTATGTAAATTGTGAAAATTTACCATGCCTACTCAGGGAAAGTGTACAAACTTCTCTATCGAAGGCGTAAGCTGTAGATATTTTCAATAAATAATAATTGCATTTAAAATTTGGTTGCATCCTAAAATAGTAATTTTATAAAATTCTTCATTTGTTTACAAATTATCGTACGTAATATTCAAATATGATACTTTTTGATAATTTCGTTTCGATACACGAAAATTAACGTTTTACAAGAAAATTTACAAGAACACATTCAAAAGTCAAGAGAGACGAAATTTAGACAATGATTCAAGGGAGTAAAAACACATTTCAAACTTTACCAGCGACGTACAAGAAAAAAATGTTGAAGGGTTCAATGATAGCAGAACCTTGAAAAAATATCACCCTGTATAACGATTTTAAAAAATGAACTTGTATAATATCCGAGACTAGTTGAGCAGTACATGCATCAAATTTGGAGGCTCTGTGTGCAATATGAACTTGGTAATAAAAAAAATAAATGTATTTTTTTGAAACTTTAGCCCAACGTAACTCCGCTACTGATCGAGAAAGAGGCCATGTTCACATAAAGTTTTCCTCTTAAAATTGCTTATTCTATCTACGGTTTCAATTTGTTCCAAACAAACCGGAACACCCTGTATATGGCCACAAGTAGACAGCGAGTCACACTATGGGTACTATGAAAGTCCCGATTTTGTACATCTCGCGTAATATTAAACATGTTGTAATGTATCAATAAATGTTAAAAAAACCTCCTAGATATTTGGTATCACATTTCGTTGAGAGAAAAGCACACAAACTATCAATTTTATCGCTTTCATCGAACAAGCCATAGTGTCGAATTTTAAAAGCAGCAGCATAAAAGAAAGTTTATAATTACAATCGACATAAACAGAAGCATCGCCTTTATTACATTTTGATCCACTTCCGAGCGAACAAAATGTCCGTAACAACTATTTTACAGCCTCCAGATAAGGATTTAGCATCGAACAAATGCTCCGAGCTAATAAGATAGACGACAAAGTATCAAATAAAATATTTACTGTCGGGGGGCCGCACCGAGAGGGGATTGCGAAAGAAACACCATCCCCGATGGCGAGACAGCTCAAGTCGGTGTAAAAAATGAAACCGTCTTAGCATATGTTAGCGACGCTGTTTTCCAAACAGGCGACAGCTGAAAAATTGTTTTTCACTGGAAAAAAACTAGACACGACTGCAATTTCGGTTCGAATAATTCCCTGATGTACGTGTCGGTTGTTGACGGCACGTTTGCATAACATTTTAAATTATCAGAGGTTTCGCAACAGTTTTTTCGTTCCTGCAGCGTCTGTTTGGTACAAAAAACTTTGTCTACCCATATACAGGGTTAACTATGACTAAGCCCACATATTTTAAGAGGGGATTGATAAGAATTAGAATTAAGGGAATCCTCCATCAAAAAATCTCCACACTTATTTTTAAAAAGCTATACAGGGTGTCCCGGAAAGCATGTCACAAACTTCAGGGGATGATAGTACGTTTAAAGATAATATTAGTTTTCTCTATAAACTTGGGTCTACCCAGGCTTCGTTATCGAGATACAGGATGGTAAAGTTATAAAAAAATAAAGTTTTTCTGAGCTATCTCAGTGACTCAGTTGAAAACTTTTATAAAACTTGGTGTGGTTCATACCTGATAGGAGGTCTTTTATTTAGTGTAATTACTGGTGCCACACTGCTAACCAGTGGCGTGCAACGAGGGAGATGACGGATATTTTTTTATAACAAAACGTACGCCACTGAATTTTTTTGAAAATGTTGTTAATTTACGTTCTACTAAATAAAAGAACAAAAATAGGTATTTTAAGTTTTTCTCATAAAACTCGCACTTTTCGAATTATTTTCAACTGGTCACTGAGATAGCTCAGAAAAACTTTATTTTTTTTATAACTTTACCACCCTGTATCTCAAAAACGAAGCCTTTCTGGACCCAAGTTTATAGAGAAAACTAATATTATCTTTAAACGCACTATCATCCCCTGAAGTTTGTGACATGCTTTCCGGGACACCCTGTATAATCCCAAGATCTTTACAGTGTTATGTAAAAATCCTTTATTTGCCCTTTAGAATATAATATTCTAAGCTTTGATCAGTGCTCTGTGATATTTGGAGGGTATGCAGAATTGTAGGTTATAGTTCAGCATTAGTGACTTTTTAGTTTTATACTTTGCATAGCAATTA
Source organism: Monochamus saltuarius (assembly GCA_025584915.1). NCBI lineage: Eukaryota > Metazoa > Arthropoda > Insecta > Coleoptera > Cerambycidae > Monochamus > Monochamus saltuarius. The sequence continues at coordinate 2,895,282 of CM046728.1, read as the reverse complement.
AATAAAGGAATTTAGGTCGTATATAGATATTGCCCTATAACGTGGTTCGCTCTGTTATGTGCTGTTTGTTTGTCTAAAGTCAAGGGCAAATCCAACGTTAACAGCAATCGTACAATATTTTATGATTAAAGACTGTCGCGGATGCATTGCGAGTTTTTTGTTGAGGTTTGATCACACCGAATTTTCAATAATTTCATTGAAGCACAAAATTTCATCAAAGCAGGCCGATAATCTTATAATTTTGCACGTCGTCATAATTTACCAGTCTGGATAACTTTTTCAAGTAACATTTTGCTGTATTTTCAGCGGAAAAGGCTCTTTACCTGAAACTAAAGCTCGATGTACTGAACATTTCTAAAACGGTTACTCCTAACAACTTCAGCAAAGTATACCTTTTTCAGATGAAAGAGGCAGGAGAATCGACTGTTTCAATAGTCAGATGGATACACTAAACCGCAAAAAAGTTCTGTCATTTAAAAGAAGCATGATGTGCCATAAGTGGCGCCCTCTGCAAGTGACGTCAAAATTATTAAAAAATTTGGATTTATCGCTCCCAAAAACTCCCGATCTCCAAAATGTATTTGGATTTTTTAAAAAGTAATTTGCAAATATCGAAAATAAAATTTCAAATTGATATACGCCATAGACAAGATTCAGCACAAAAATAAATCAACGAAAATCCGGTTAAATTTTTTAAACAATTATCGTTTCAATTGTCCCTCCATTACGTCCACTTTGGTAGCCCGGAATAAACCCATCTGGTTTTATGCCACCGAATAATATCCAGAAATTAGCTACACGGATTTTATTTTGCAGCGACTATACAGTTACATGTACATAGCAGTTTTTTTTAGCAATTTAAATAAATAAATCCGACGGTGATAATTGTTATCGCCGTAAACGCAGTTACATAGAATTTTATTATGAGGATTTTAATTGAAATGGATAAATTTAGAACGGTCTACGTGGTGCTATTAAAACAGCCAGGCATGTAAATGACGTTATTTTATAGTTATCGAATATTGTTTCATTACCCAAAACGTGTTGACGCACGTCACTGCTCGCAACCGTACAACTTTGGTAATAAATAATTGTATGTAAGTAATCACAGCTGCAATAAAAATGTTAGGCAGTATAAAAAGCACTAAAACATTTACCAAGAATTTAAAGAAAAGACCTAGTTAACTTGTTTACTACTCTCTCCGTACTACTAAAGTTCAGTGTTCTAATTTGCATACTTAAATTAACGTGATTAGATATATTTTTTTATGAAAATAAGCTTATCCTAATTAATACTAGCGTGGCAAATTAATATATTGCTTCCGCCCAAAGTTATGCACTATTTCAACTACTCTGCGAGCTAATGCTTCGACCAGCATTGAATTACGTCTGAAAAACAGTCACGTTAGTCGCAGCGGTGCCAGCATACCGGTTTTATGGTTGTTTTCAGTATGCCATAGATGAGGCCTACACCTGAAATTGGTGAAATATACCACTAAGGGTAAGATAGATGGTCCTGCACTAATACCATACATTTGACAAACGTTAGTATAGGATATGCATCGTGTAACCATCTGGAACACAATAAACACTTGTCTTCCAGTCATTTTTCCCTTTGCCTGGTTAGTCTTTATTACATCCAGCGCATTAATTCTCTAAATACCTAAAATATCCATCTTCTTCGGATGAATCATTCAAAACGATATTATCCAAGAAGAGGAATCACATCTGGGTTTTTATGTTTTCTAATAGCTTTGTGTTCTTCAGCTCTGTATCTTTGGTTGTCTTCAATTGGCTCCAGCTTTTCGTACATCTTAAGTTACTTATACCATATAGCATGTTCTTCGGAATTCTATGAAGTTGCTTGTTCTCTGCATTTTCCCACTGGACCAATTGGTTCCAGCTTTTTGTACATCTTCAGTTACTTAAGATACAGAAGACATGATCCAGAGATTTTTCTGACGTAATTTTCTTGTCCTTGTTCTTCAAAATTCTATGGACTTGCTCCTTGCCTGCGTTTTCCAGGTGAACTTGTTGGAGATGGGCCTCGGCTTTTGAGTATTTCCAATAAAAGACTTCTAAACAGGTGGAAAAGATGAGTCAGATAACTTTTACTAAAGGGAACATTGCAAACAGGTGTTTTTGGGTATAGCTTCGGAAAATATCACTAAATTACACAAGTGTAGAAATCATAGTGCAACTGACGGCTATGTCTGTATGTACTTAGCCAAATCAAGCATTATTGCCACAAAGAAAAAAGTATCATTAGTGGTGTGTCTCTCATACAGGTAAGTTTGGTTAAGTTATAATGTTTTGGATACTCATTCTCTGTAGTGAGATCACCTCAACAGTGACGTCACGCGTAAAGCCTTGAAACTTCGACAGTCTTCTCGGATGATCTATTTCACGGCCTACTACATTTCAGAGTCTATAAACACTTAATGAGCCCCATCAATCTCACGCGCCTCATAAAAATAAACTTTTTTTAACCGCAAATGGGCTCTCGCTCGCGCAGTTATGATTTTATGAGGCCTCCGGGCAATAAAACAAACACGAATCCGTCCATTAGGCGTCGCGAAAGTTCGCCAGACAATCGGACGTTTTCCATGGAAAATTGGAGCCCTTAAGTGTATTATCCCCCACTTTCGTAACTCGTCAGAACTGTCGCGATTAATTTTATTATTTAATAAGAAAGTTTCGCTAACGCACAGAGGCAGGGGATGATACGCTCAATTTGCCTGTGAGCCGGGGCATTTATAATCTGCGCCCCTCCCCCCATCTCTATCCCCCCCTCCGGGACGAAGTGATAAAAGAATAAGCAGACGTGGAGACGGAGTCCCAAACTTTTTAATCAACGGTTTTTAACGAAATCATGTAGCTGGTGGGCCGGATGGGAAAGGGTCTTTTTCATATTTATCGGGTTGGGGCCTCGCGCCCTCGTTAGCTTCATAATGGCAGCGATGAAGGCGCCCGTCAAGGTGGAGGAGAACCGAGGTTGAGGGCAAGAAATTTACTGCGCCTTTGGTAAATCTCCGTAAAACAAGTTCCGACTTAAAGTAACGTCCTAATTTTGCAAAATATCCAACTGTAAGTTCCTTAACTCACACAAAGAAAATATGTCATTTAACTGACTCTGAGATGAACACAATCATTATCAGTCGGTGTGGAAGAACACATTCTTAAATCTTCAACATCAAGCAGGTTATGACAATTAATATAACTAGTGATATCATTAATAAAAATTGAAAATAAGATTGGGCCCAGATTAGAACCCCGGAGTACCCCGGAAGTAACAGAATATTGACTAGATCTAAATCCGTTGTAAGTAACATAATGAAAACGATCACACTAGTATGGAAATTTGATTCCAGCCGGAATCTGGATTTTTTAAAGCTGTTTGATTACCTGTTGAATTATTATCTGCGTTTACTCTTGTGACACACAAGTAAAACTGCAGAACACATAGTTAAAAACTTGACGTAGTGAGATTTCCATTATTTTCGCGTCAATGTGAAGGAGAAGCGCGGTTGGGGGTAAGAACTTTACTGCGCCTTTGGAAAATCTGAAGATTCGGACGAGTTGCGACTTAAAGTAACGCTTTAATTTTCTAAAATATCCAACTATAAGTTATTTAACTCACACCAAGAAACTATTTTATTTAATTGACTCTGAAGATGAACACAATCGTTATTCATTAATGAAAATTGAAATTAAGAGTGGGCCCAGATTGCAACCCCGAGGTACCCCGAAAGTAACAGAATATTGACTAGATCTGAATCCTTTGCAAGTGTCATGATGAAAACGATTCGACAAATATGAGGTAAACAGTTTGAGAATATTTCCAGACAAGGTAATCAATAATTGTTTAAAATAAAAATTAATAACGAAAAGATACATATTTGGTATAATGAAATCATTAATTTATTTTCAAACTTATTGTAACATATACGAACACGCAGAAAGCCACACTACTTGAGATCTGATATAGTTTGGTACCAACTATACAGGTATGCTAAGCAACAAATAACTTCAGTAGTAATTATAGGTATCTCTTTTATTGCACAGCACCTTTAAAGTAAGGTAACAAAAATCCTTGTGTTTTTTTTTTTTCATTTACAAGTTATAAATAGGCGTGACGCCATACAAACCGCTCCCATCCTTTCTATTTTCGGAGGCATTTATTATTTTCTATTCGACTGTCGCGCCTGTCACACTTAATAAGTATTTATTAAGCAAATTTATTAGAGTACGCCTCCCCTTATTCTGTTCTCTAATCATTTATGTATCTGGCGATAAAATAGCACTCTCATGATGAGATTCCGGGCCTTTCCAGTTCTCTCCCTCGCCTCACATACTCAATTTCCTATCTCGTTGAGGGAGCACATCCGCTCTATTATTTATAAAAAATTGAACAGCCTTTGCGAATAAGTGAAACGTGATAGTGCCGGAGCACCCCGGATTTTTCCGGTGCGGGCATGTCTGGGGTAAACGAAGAGCGCGCAAGGTCGTCTTTTATTTGACCGGTAATAATGATAAAAAATGTTGCTGTCCAATTGGAAATAAGGAAGATATTGATGCATTCGCAAATGGGAATTTAATTGAATTATAGGATGAGAATCCCATTTGGAAATTTGTACGTTAAAAATCAGTATGGAAATTTGGTTCCAACCGGAGAAGCCAGGTTGGGAGCAAGAAATTTACTGCGTCTTTGGAAATTCTGAAGATTCGAATGAGTTCCGACTTAAAGTAACACTCTAATTTTCCAAAATATCCAACTGTAAGTCGGTAACTCACCAAGAAACTATTTTACATAACTGACCCCGACAATCGGTATAAGTTGGTATGAAAGACCATATCTTTAAATCATCAGCATGAACCAAGTTACGACAATCAATATAATTTGTGATATCATTAATAAAAATTGAAAATAAGAGTGGGCCCAGATTGGAACCCCGAGATACCCCGGAATTAACAGAATAATGATTAGATCTAAATCCGTCGTAAATAACGTAATGAAAACGACTCAACCAAAATGGAAATTTGATTCCAGCCGAACTATTAAAGCTATTTGATTGCCTGTTGAATTATAATCTGCGTTGGCTCTTGTGACACATAAGCAAAACTGCAGAACACAAAGTTAAAAACTTAACGAAATTCACATTATATTCGCATAAGTAACTTGCGACACCGTGTATAACACCCATTCGTTAAGCACCGTTCTGTAAGCAAAATCCCCGTCTTCCGCGGACTTTTGGAGCCAGTGGGCTGTAAAGCTCGTCGAATTATCATACTCGTTAAAAGTTTTAATAATTTACAAACTAGAACTTCGCGCAAGCACCCTGTGGGTGGACAGTTCATTACCTCGCGACAATTTTTTTTTGGGAGGGAGGAGTTGAATGCACAAAGGATCGATAAAGCGACTGCTCTCTGGGAACCACCAGGCCCGTTTTAATGCAATGAAAGTTTTCTGCAACAAATAAATAATAACAAAGTCCGCTGTTCTCAGGGAAAGTTTCTCAAGAGTTCTCGGATTAGACTCGCTTGTTCCTTTTTGTAAATAATTCCAATGGACGCATCCAGAGATTGAAAGAAGTTTGTTGATTGTAGATACAGATTAAATGATCCGTTTTTAGCTATACTATTGAGGGATTTTCCGCGAAAATACACAACTCGTTCTAAGGTACTTCATCACATTCATTACTGAATTAGTTCATGTCGTGTTTGAATAAACGTATATTTTTATAAGTTATTGGAATTCAGCTAGAATCGAAGAAGTAAATTTCTTAATTGAAAATGTTTCTTATATTCAACGGAATATCTTATCTTTTAAAATTTTGGACGTCTCCATAATTTACAATTTTGAACAACTTTTTCAATTAAAATTTTGCTGTATTTTCAGTAGAAAAGGCACTTGAAACGATAACAGTTTTCAATAGCTGCACTATTGCTAAAGTTGAAGGAATAAAGTGTTGAAATGATACATTTTTGGATTCAGCAAGTTAAGCTCTACAAGAATCCGATGAAAAAATATAGGGGTTCCATTTAAAAAAATATCCGATGACGTCATCACGCGAAAACAAATGAACGTCGGAAATGCGTTGGTATAGAAAAAGAGTATTTTTAAAAAGCAAAATCGACCTGTCCATACCTTTCTTCCACACTGTATAACTTCACAATTTAATTCTACAAATTTAAATTTATTACATGAATTTCTTGAATATTATTAAAGCAAATGCTTGTTACAACCTACCAAATGTTTACTACAATTTTTATATACAATTATTAGGTATATTCAAGATTGATACAGTTAAAGCAAAACAATTGGGATGTACTTGAAATCTACTATATAAAATTCATGAATATTAATAAAAATATATTTTATATCCAAATGAAGGTAAATTGTAAATGTATACAAAATTGATAGGTTTCCTAAAGCCCACAATTTTGCTGCAATTTAATACAATTGGAATTGGAATCTGCAACACAAAATTCTTAAACGATGGAGAAAAATGTGTCTTAATGTGTCCAAGTATATTGTGAGAATGTATCTATTTATAGACAATTCTTAGGCTTCACACAATTTAATTTAAAGCAAATGCAATTGGAATTTATTTGGAATCTACTACACAAAATACCTGGATATCTCTGTAGATATATGTTTTTTTAGGCAATTATTCAATTTAGCATAAAATTCAAGCACTTTAATAAAAAAATATATTTTATTCAGATGAAAGTAAATGTTGATGGTATAAAAAATTAATTGATTTCCTAAAACTTACAATTTAATTGAAATTCAGTTCAATTGGAATTGGAATATATGCAGCACAACATTTCTAAATACTGCAGCAAAATGCGTCTTTAAAAGTTTATTGTGAAAGTATAGCTATTTATTGACAATTCTTAGGTTTTGTACAATTAATGCCCGTTTGCACTGAAGTTAATAAGCATTACTTAAAAATAAGACATGTTTAAGTATGCTTTTCCTATTGCACCATCCGTTAAGATCTTCTTAAGTATGAAAACAGAATTTAAGCCCCTGTTTGACAGTGACTTATGAAATTCTTTAATTCAAACAGTGCTAGAATGTGCGAAAAACAAGCATAAAAATTTAAAAACGCGGAAAGTACAAATATAGTGATCAATACTAATGAGTGTAGTATTAAAGTAGTAGTAATAAAAGTACCTATAATGGATATTAGATTATATTTGATGATTTGGATACTTTGGAAATTATAGATTTTGCATTTCTCAAATAATTATACAAGATCTTATCATTTCCATACAATGGATGAATTGAATGAAGATGATTTGGCCACTAATACTAACCACAGAGAAAATAAAGTAAATTATTATTAGTTTCTCTCTGATATTAACTAGTCTTATATTAACTATGCCCATATTACAAATGACAACAACAAAAACGAACACCACAAACATGACATTACACCGAAATCTAACCTTACTTCCATGTAACATAAAGTAACGAAAGTTACTAGATTTGGCCGTTGTTGCCAATACAAAGACGTACTTTGCTAAGTATGGTTTATAATACGATGGTGCAATACTCTAAAAAATAAGCATAACTTAACTTTAAGAACATCTTTATTAAGTTGTTATTAGTGAAATGTCGGTGCAAACGGGCATTACTTACACAAAATACTTGGATATCACTGTAGATACATATCTCTTTTCAGACAATTATTCAGTTGAACACAAAAATTATGCACTTCAATAAAAAAAATGTATTTTATTTAGATAAAGATAAATTTTAATGGTATAAACATATTGATAAATTTCCTAAAACTTGCAATTTAATTGAAATTCAGTTCAATTGGAATTGGAATATGCAACACATCATTCTTATTGCAAGAAAATGCGTCTTCTGAGTATATTGTGAGAGTGTAGCTATTATACAACAGTTCTTAGGTTTCGCACAATTTAATGTAAACTAAATACAATTGGAATCTACTACATAACTGCAGATACATATCTTTCTGTATAGACAATTATTACGTCCTCTACAGTCCACTAAAAAGGATGATTCTCCGGCTACAATCAAGCGCAATAACAGATTCTGGGAACATTTAAGTCCACTTAATACTTCATTTGGAAGATTTGTGGCCTTCTTAAGTGCCGCTGAATAAAAATAGCCGGAGCATAATGGCGATATTAAATGGCACGTCTTCAGGCGAATGTGTGTTTAAGTGTGGTTCTCGGTTAAAAATAAATTATTTCGTTCGGAGGTGGTGACAATGTTTTTACCGGCGGTGTCGCTTTATCGACGACGTGTGATGTGTCAAGGAACGTGTAAAAGGTCGTGGTTGAGATCAAACACTCGTCTCATAATGAGGAGCAGGCAATTGTACACAATTATCTGTCACAGAAACCAACGTCTAATTTATTCCGAACGGAGGGAGCCCATTTAGAAGGAAAACAAATGAATGACTTCCTGATTACACTGCCGGCGCGGTTTTTTCATTTTTGGAAACCACGTGGTGGATTTTATATACAGAGTGTAAGCGCAAAAAATGCACAGAGCGTTATTTCTTAATGGAGCAGAAGATGGAACCGTATTGCAGAAAATGTTCAAAAACTCACACTCACATAATAATAATAAAAACAGTAGTCATAATAATAATATCTCTACCTCTCATTCTAATCACGAGGATTAGCACAGAAGTCAGAGATTTATGCGGGAGAGGGGGCGGCATATTATTATTCGGCAAGCCGCATTTGCGCCAAGGAACGATTTGTTGATATTGTTGCTAGGCATCCGTCGTAGCTGTCAATTCTTTGGACAGTGTATAGCATCTAATTTAACCTGTGGACAATAAGTTTATAATAATATTGCTGTTACAATTTGTATTCGTAATTTTTCCTCACGTGTCAGTAACAGACCGTCGATGACGCAATTACATTTTGGGGCAAAGCCCTGTAGCGCCATCACCGCAGGCCTACTTGCAAGAACACGAACGCCCGTACACAAACAAACCCGGAAAAAATCGCGCAAAAACCCGGGCCGAATTATTATCAATTTGCATATTTGGCCGGGTGAAAGTGTGCCATGGAACACGATCGCGCCGCTTTTTGTTTCGCTACACGAGGCCTGCTGCTCTTTTTGCTACCCGCTCGGGAAATACGTGTTCGCAATATTATTTATTTATACCTACGTGTTTTAATTTTTTGTTAAACGTATCGATTCGCCGCGGCAAAGCCGGTGGGAGAAGGGGTGCCTCCTAAATGGTTATTTTTTTCGAGTCGGGGGCCTTCCCGGCAAAGCGGTTTCGAGAAGTTGCTTGCAGATGTTTTTAAAATGGAATAAAAACAACTCCTTTGATACGGGCTGTATGTAGGCGGCAGTGAGCGCTCCAGAAATACCTTGTTTTCGCTGCTACTGAAAGGGTGTGATTTTATTTTCGACAAAAAAAAATTTATTCCATAAGCCACCTGACCAATTTCAATGAAGCAAATTATATTATACAGGATAATTCACAAATGGTGACAATTCTTTGGTGAATTTTAAGGTGTCTTTCATATACAGTTTTTATCTAGAACACGTTATTCAGGGTGATAAACTAAGAGTGTGTTCTTACTTCTCCACTTCTCATCTTCACACCCCTGTAAAATCGTAGAAGACTCTACAGAGGGAGCTGTACAAGGGCAAGTTGACCACTCTACGATCTTTATCAAAAATCTGACAACGTTGCCTTGTTCAACGTCCTAATACCTAAATGTACCAAGCTTTGCTCAAATGATATTGAAAAATACTTCTTAAACAGCGCTTTCAGTATAAGAAAGGCGAACCAGGTTGATATCATCTACACTGACTTTTCTAAAGCCTTTGACAGACTGCAACACGAGGTTATTTTACAAAAATTATCTGGTTTGGGCCTTACTGAAAATTTGTATTACTTTTTTAGCTCTTATATACTCAAGAGAAGTCATTACGTGCAATATCGTGGTTTGCAATCTATAAGGGTTCCTGCTACATCAGGTGTCCCACAGGGCTCTGTTCTGGCACCATTATTATTCCTCATTTTTATTAATGACATTACTTCTGAGCTACAGCGCAAAACTCTCCTATATTCGATGATCTAAAGTTATTTCTTTCTGCAAATTCCATTCAAGATTGCCCTTTACTTCAGGATGATTTAAACAGAAGGTATGTTCTAAGTAAGACATCCAAAAATGCAACGTTGTCAAATTTCTCCGTAAGGAAGATCAGTCACACTATATGTGTAATGATAGCAGAAGGTTTACTCAATGTAGCAACTTTAAGTATTACCTTTGACTCAAAATTGATTTTCATATAAATGTAAATAATATGGTGGCCAGTGCCTCAAGTAGTTTAGGTTTTATTTTATAAAACAGCAAATATGCATCAGTATTATGGAATTTTGGGTATGAGACACACAAAACTAGAATTGAATCTGATCAGAGTGGTTCAAAAACGATAATATTTACCTTGAACAGGATTTTATCATTTGGTTGCGTTTATATATAAACTTATTCACAGTATTACTAACTGTCCTTCTTGCTGCTCTTCGTTTTTTAGTTAGTAACTTAACTGCCCATATTTGCGTACTGCGACAACCAATATTCTCAAATTTTTCCCGTTGCATCTAATGTTAGGTAATTATTAGTACTAATTATTAAGAAATTGATTTTACCTGTTTGTTTTGTCTGTCATGTAGTGTTTCAATTACTTTTGGACAATTTTGTCTTTTCAATCAATGTGTAATCTCACCATTATTGACTATTTGGACCCTGTAATTGGAGTATTTTCTCTATCTAGGTAGCCGTACTGTAAGTAAGTGAGTAAGCAAGTAAGTAAGTAAGTGAATACGTAAGTTAGTGGGTAAGTGAGTGAGTGAGTAAGTGAGTGAGTAAGTGAGTGAGTAAGTGAGTAAGTGAGTGAGTGAGTGTGTAAGTGAGTGAGTAAGTGAGTAAGTGTGCGAGTAAGTGAGCAAATGAATAAATAAGTGAGTAAGTAAATAAATAAGTAAGGAAAATAACGAAGTTGGTGTTATGGGAAATGCTGAAGAGTTTTAGATATTTTAGTTGTGTTCGTTCCAGAGACTTTGCCTTGTTGCCAAATTTGCCCCTTGTAAATTTTATTTTTATTCATTTTATATATCTTCATCTACATAGGGAGCTGTATTAAAACCAAATAATTTTTGAGGCTCAAACTCGAAAACAACCGATCCTATTCTGTTTTCGTGTCGGTCCGAACTCAATTACGTCGAATTAACATCAAAAAAATAATTCTCCTAAGTCGGGCCTCCTTGGCGGGGCAAATCATTTTTAATTAAAACCCGGACTGATTTTTTTTAATAAATCAATCTGATTTAATGAATGAACTCGGGAAATTTGGCACTAGGAAAATTAATCACCACGGCCGGCTTAATCCAGATATAACTTGGGAAAGGACGTGATTGACAAAAGCAGGCAGATAATTACTTTTTCGCTTTTTTATGGGGGGGAATTTCCGCTCTCGTGTTTGCGCCGCGACTGTGTCTGATAAACAACGGCTGACTGTTTGTGACGGCTCCCCAGATTTCCCGGACGGAATGTAAGTGAAAAATATGCCTTTTTGTATTCATTCGGATAAAGAAATGGATACCGCCACTGTACACGTACTACGGTCGAGTTAAATAGACCGATATTATAAAGTATTACACTCTGTACTAGTGACAGGACTTGAATAATTGTATGTATTTGTCTATTTTCAAACTTTAAACTAAACTTTAAAGAAATTAATTTTTTTTAGTACTGAAATTTAGCCAGTTAGCTCTAATAACTGTCTAAACAAATTGAAAGGCAAAATCCAACCAGTAAAACAGTTTTATAATTTGCAGGTTATACAACAATTATGTTTTATTGCTTTCGAAATACTTATTTGTTTTATAATAGCGGTAAGTACGATTATTTTGCTTGTTAGTAACTGAAGTATTTTCTATATTTATCATAAGAACATTTTGGTAGCTAAATAATAAAACAACTTTACATATTCGATATTAAAATTGAAATACTGAGTTGTGATTCGAATTTCTGCCACTTTTGACACAACTTTCTACTTTTGATACTCAAATATCGACTTCGAGCTCGAAAAATTTACAGCATATCGAGATATCGAAATGTCGATGTTAATATTTGCGATTTAAATCAACACTATTGAAATTTTCGACTGTAACCTCCGCAAAATTTTTAAAACTGATTGAAACTCTCGAATCGTCTAAATGCGAAATATAAACTCGAACATTGAAAAACTTTCTATTTTGGGTACCAAATGTCGATTTTAAGATCGAAGTTTTTACTGCATATCAAGATATCGAAATGTCGATGTTAATATGTGCGAATTAAATCAACAAAACTGATACAAAACATAACTTCGACATTTATATCGATCTTCAAACTCGAACATTGACTAATTCGTTTAAGTTTAAAATTTTCACACTCGATATTAGCACTCAAAGTTCGACTACATATTCAATATTATAATCGAAATTCTCGAATCTTCTAAGTTTTGCATTTAAAATCGAACATTAAAAAATTTCTTTAAGTTTATAATTTTAATAATCTGACAAAACACTGGACATTATTACCTAAATTAGAATAGCATGTTCGACTTTAAAATCGAAATTCTCGAATTCTCTAGTTCGAAATGTAATCTTGGACATTGATCAATTGAGTTAAGTATCGAATTTCCGCTACTTATAACACGACTCTTGTCTTTGGAAACCAAATTTATACTTTAAACTCGAAACTTTTACTACTTATCAAGATATCTAAATATCGATGTTAATATATACATTAAAATCGAAATTCTCGTATCTTCTAAGTTCGAAATGTAAGCTCGAACAATGATCAATCGAGTTAAGTATCGAATTTCCGCTACCTTTTCTCGAAACTCGAAACTTTTACTGCGTATCAAGATTTCAAAATTCTCGAATTTTCTAAGTTCGAAATGTAAGCTCAAACATTGATTAATTGAATTAAGTATCGAATTTCCAGTACGTTTGACATGACTCTCGACTTTAAAATCCAAATTTCGACTTTAAAATCAAAACTCTTACTGAGTATTAAAATATCAGAATGTCGATGGTAACATGTACATAAAATTCGAAATTCTCAAATCTTCTAAGATCGAAATGTAAGCCCGAGCAATGATCAATCTAGTTAAGTATCGAATTTCCGCTGCTTTTGACACGACTCTCGACTTTGAAACCCAAATGTCTACTTTAAATTCAAAACTTTTATTACGTATTAAGATATCAAAATGTCGATGCTAACATATACAATCGAAATTCTTAAATCTCCTAAGTTCGAAATGTAAACTCGAACAATGATCAATTGAGGTAAGTATCGATTTTCTATTACTTTTGACACGACTCAACTTTGAAACCTAAATTTAGACTTTAAACTCGAAACTTTTACTGCGTATCAAGATATCAAAATGTCGATGTTAACATGTACATTAAAATCGAAATTCTCGAATCCTCCAAATTCGAATCGTAAGCTTGAACATTGATCAATTGAGTTAAGTGTCGAATTTTTGCTACTTTTAACACGACTCTCGACTTTGGAACCCAAATTTCTACTTTAAATTCAAAACTTTTATTACGTATTAAGATATCAAAATGTCGATGCTAACATATACAATCGAAATTCTCGTATCTTCTAAGTTCGAAATATAAGCTGAAACAATGATCAATCGAGTTAAGTATCGAATTTCCGCTACTTTTTATACGACTCTTATCTTTGGAACTCAAATTTCGACTTTAAACTCGAAACTTTCACTGCGTATCAAGATTTCAAAATTCTCAAATTTTCTAAGTTTGAAATGTAAGTTCAAACATTGATTAATTGAATTTAGTATCGAATTTCCAGTACTTTTGATATGACTCTCGACTTTAAAACCCAAATTTCGACTTTAAAATCAAAACTTTTACTGCGTATTAAAATATCAGAATGTCGATAGTAACATGTACATTAAAATCGAAATTCTCAAATCTTCTAAGTTCGAAATGTAAGCCTAAGCAATTATCAATCTAAGTATCGAATTTCCGCTGCTTTTGACACGACTCTCGACTTTGGAACCCAAATTTCTACTTTAAATTCGAAACTTTTATTACGCATTAAGATATCAAAATGTCGATGTTAACATATACAATCGAAATTCTTGAATCTTCTAAGTTCGAAATATAAGCTGAAACAATGATCAATCGAGTTAAGTATCGAATTTCCGCTACTTTTTATACGACTCTTATCTTTGGAACTCAAATTTCGACTTTAAACTAGAAACTTTTACTGCGTATCAAGATTTCAAAATTCTCGAATTTTCTAAGTTCGAAATGTAAGCTCAAACATTGATTAATTGAATTAAGTATCGAATTTCCAGTACGTTTGACATGACTCTCGACTTTGAAAGCCAAATTTCGACTTTAAAATCAAAACTCTTACTGAGTATTAAAATATCAGAATGTCGATGGTAACATGTACATAAAATTCGAAATTCTCAAATCTTCTAAGATCGAAATATAAGCCCGAGCAATGATCAATCTAGTTAAGTATCGAATTTCCGCTGCTTTTGACACGACTCTCGACTTTGGAACCCAAATTTCTACTTTAAATTCGAAACTTTTATTACGTATTAAGATATCAAAATGTCGATGCTAACATATACAATCGAAATTCTCGTATCTTCTAAGTTCGAAATATAAGCTGAAACAATGATCAATCGAGTTAAGTATCGAATTTCCGCTACTTTTTATACGACTCTTATCTTTGGAACTCAAATTTCGACTTTAAACTAGAAACTTTTACTGCGTATCAAGATTTCAAAATTCTCGAATTTTCTAAGTTCGAAATGTAAGCTCAAACATTGAAATTGAATTAAGTATCGAATTTCCAGTACGTTTGACATGACTCTCGACTTTGAAACCCAAATTTCGACTTTAAAATCAAAACTCTTACTGAGTATTAAAATATCAGAATGTCGATGGTAACATGTACATAAAATTCGAAATTCTCAAATCTTCTAAGATCGAAATATAAGCCCGAGCAATGATCAATCTAGTTAAGTATCGAATTTCCGCTGCTTTTGACACGACTCTCGACTTTGGAACCCAAATTTCTACTTTAAATTCAAAACTTTTATTACGTATTAAGATATCAAAATGTCGATGTTAACATATACAATCGAAATTCTTGAATCTTTTAACTTCTTCGAGGTGTAAGCTTGAACAATGATCAATTGAGGTAAGTATCGATTTTCTATTACTGTTGACACGACTCAACTATGAAACCTTTTAAACTCGAAACTTTTACTGCGTATCAAGATATCAAAATGTCGATGTTAACATGTACATTAAAATCGAAATTCTCGAATTCTCCAAATTCGAAACGTAAGCTCCAACACTGATCAATTGAGTTAAGTGTCGAATTTTTGCTACTTTTAACACCACTCTCGACTTTGGTGCCCAAATTTCAACTTTAAACTCGATTCCCTGCGCATCAAAACCTCGAAACGTCAATGTTAACATGTACGAACTAAAACAACAAAACTACTGGAATTTTCCGCTGCGGGTGCAAACTTCCCGATGGCGGCCACCGGGTACACATTATGATCATAAATATTGTTACAAATTTAAAGTTAGAACTAAACTTTGCACCCTTGTTTACCTACCAGACCCGTGCCTAACCCCCCGACGCCTAAAACAACTGATGCGCGGCCTAAATAAAACAAACACTACCCTTCCGGGTCATAATTCACACCATAACTTCATTAGATCGACGTTTTAATACGAGGGGAGGGGCGGGGCGCACTTGCGGCAGTGCATTCGGCACAATGGGCCCAAGGGCTGACGAACAAGATCATTAATTTTCTATTAAACTTTAACGCGCGACAATAATTCCGGGGCGGCCGGACACGCAGCACTAATCCATTTTTAATGGCGAACCTGGCAGGCTTTATGGGCTCCGGGGCAGGCGGGGAGGGGGAGATGAGCCCCATTAGGGGGCTGTTTGGGGTTTGTTTCAATTATCTGTATCTCCTGAATTAATCGCACGCATGATTCATCGTAGGGGGCAACGACGGCGTTGATGCGAACGTGGGAACAATTGAAATGGACCAACCGCCTCTTCCGAAACACGGAAAAGGCAGGTTCACGCTGGAAAATACAAATTTCGAAAGCGTGGACAACTTTTAAGATCGGACGGTTTTAAAATTTTCGTGGTTTAAAGAATAAATTATACTTAAAGAAAACTATATTAATAAAACAATGTTGGAAACATGTATTTAAAAATATTGCACCATGTTCACAAAAATATATACAGGATGTTTCAGGATGTCAAATTTTAAAAAATAATAATAATTACACTTTCTTTAACAAGTATCGACTACTCTGAGTTAAATTCATGAAATCTTGTATGACGAGGTTTCTTGGGACGGGAAATTCAAAGTTTACGTACAATTGTGTAATGTTGGATCGGTCAGTGGTCGCGCGGTTTAAGGCGTCAGTACTTGAATCGAGGTGACTGGATCGCTGTGGGTTCGACCCCTGCAGCCGGTAGACCGTATATAAGCTATATTCATGGAGCTATTGGCACCCTCTCTGCGGGTATGGTAGGGTGATAGAATGTTGACTTGGGTCAATGTGAGAGATTGATACCGGTTGGCATTTAACTACCCCCCTAATTAATGAAGTTTTCCAGGTTTCCATTATTCCTGCACTGAATGGTGGTTAGAGCCTACCAACGTAAGTCGTTCCTGGGCGCAAATGCAGCCTGCTTAATAATAATATGCCGCCCCCTCTCCTGCACAAGTCTTCGACTTCTGGGCTAATCCTCGTGATTAGAATGAGGGGTAGAGATATTAGTATTATTATAATTGGCGATATCTCCAAGGGGCACCACACACGACCATTAGGATTCTTTTACATCGCTTCAACTTTTTTGAGCCACGGTGTATGACATTACAGAATAGAAAACAGCATTGATTGACAGCATTTGATGCCTGATGTAGCCATCTGTGGGCCACTAGTGCAAGGTGTACTTCACGTCGATACATTTTTAAACTTCTTGTGTTGTTGGGGAATTAAATTCTGTTAACTATCGACGATGTTTGCATAAAATAGTTAGTACTATTTGAAGCTATAACATCCCAAGATGTGTGTTCATCCTTAAAATGAAAAGAGGTCGTCAAATCTGAGATCTCCCATCATCAAAGTTAAACCACTTGAAATCTCCGAGATGCGATCAAATTTCCGCAAGTTGTATCGATAATATCTTGAACAAGAATCCGACGGTTTTTTAGTTATTCTTTCCTTTTGGCTGTAAAGTGCCGGATATTAAACAAAATTGAAGCGGCAGTGGGCGTGCCATACCCATCAAAGACTATCAGTGTGTTTCTTTTTATTATTATTCTTGTAATGAACCAATTCTGATTTATTTCTTTGGCGGACAATAATTAAAATTCCATAAACAAAAGAAAATTTGTTGAAAGCTAATGACTGACAATACTACAATTCTACTTTGGAAAGGCGAAAGCTACTGTTTTGCCTTCGAAAGTAAAGTAACAGTACATTACATAATGAGTGTGGAAAGTAGCATATAGCATACGAGTGTGATACTTCATAAATCTCGTAAATCGCACGAGGGTGTTAATGCTCTTTCCAGTGAGTTATATGCAATATTCACACATTTTCCACAATCCACAACAGAAAAAAAATAAGAAAAACAGTACTAAATACTCAATTTTTCTAAACACAAATTGATACAGTTAGTGAAACTAATTCCACTGCCACTGCCTTTTCAAAAATGCTATCAACCTATTGTATGTTTTAATGTCTATACCTTTTTTAAAGATAGCTCAGTTCTCAACATGGAGTACTGTGTCCATAGCGTAGAAGCCTTCAAATTCTTCTTACCTTCAAAATATGCCAGAAGTACTTTCACATTGACGTGTTTTACTTTCTTCTGTTGTTTCTTCGCTCGTCCCGCAAACTTGCACTCGTTACATAATACATACTTTTCATAACTGATTATATAAATAGCATTGTCTTACTTCACCATATTTTAAAACGATATTCATCAAGTCTGGGTTACTATAATACATGTAAGCCATTTTTGACATTGGAAAAATAAATGTAAACACTATCGTAAAAACATTAATCGAGTTTCAGCATTCGGAATTGCCTGGATCTAAGGACTCTGTAAACAAATTTGTTAAGATGTTGGCTCCATTTGTCATGACATATCTATTCACAAATTCTATTGGATAAGTTGTGAACTGTGGGAGCAGTTAAACTGTTATGTACCACGCACTTTTGACTTATCCTAAACTCCATTGCCAGTCCTCGCTGCATTCGGTCACAAACTCAGCTGGGAAATGCAACTTACCTCCATTGTAGAGCAAATAATTACTATATCGTTTCTTAAAACATATCTATCTGCTTCAAAATTGTTGCCACTGCGATCCACCTATTGAATCAGATCAGTCATAGGAAATTTCTTCCTTAAACTATCCATTCGCGACAATGTAACTTTCCCGATTGCCGGGGAATCCGCAAACTTTGAAATAGGATTCCATCAGATTCGAACATAATTCTGAGCGTTCCTCTCCATTGCCACGCCGACAATACAATCAGTTACAGAGAATCGCGAGTGCTGGATTGGTCCCATTCCACGAGGCGCGGTGCAATTTAAGTTACCAGTTTGTGTTTGATTAAGCAGAGAGCCGTGTTCGTAATTAAATGACGGTATTGTTGCTCGTATCCATCCCAGGTATGTCGAGATATGCCTAGCACGGGAGGATAACCAAACGTTCGGCACGATGGGACAGAGACATTTCTTTGTCATGAGGTGTTTCTGTTATGATTATTCGAAACTTCAGTATATGTAGAACAAGTCAAAAGATGACGAATAGTTATTTGTTTCACTAGACAGAAATACACAAGATTTAATGCCTCGCCTGGTTTTCAAGCCTCAGCTATGAAACACCAGGCTTGGCATTAAATCTTGTGCTTTTCTGCCTAGTGAAACATAATCTTTCGTCCAAATTTGTTCCAATTTCACGCAAAAATCGTCTTTATTAATTGCGTTTTATTATCAATATCCAAATCTGAATTTTCGTTACTAGGTTTACCGCTGATGACGTTTGCTGAATTGTTTGTGTTTACTTTAATGCCATTGTCAATTTTAAAAAGTTGTGAAGTAACTGTTCGAAATGGATGTAACTGAAAGTGAAGATGAGTTATTACCATTAACACCAGCTGAGATAAGAAACCTGGTGCGAGATGTGAAATTGAATATATTACCGGATGGATCTAGAACTGTATATGAACTCACATTCATGGAATATGGACAGAAGAAAATGTAGGATCTTTCTCTGAAAATGAAGCCTTCAATGTTATGGTCTATATACCGTTTTTAGGCTTATTTTTTCTATTGCACGTATTTGAGAGAATCATGCAATTTCCTCATTTCCTTTCTAGTAGCAGGAAAGGCAATCAGCTGATTCTGTGACTCCAAAATCAGCCCGTATATATTTCATCTAATAGTTATAAAAATCCATCAGCGCTTGCTGCGAGCCTTGTACTACACGGTTGGCTATGAAACGAACAAGTGTGCATCGCGAGATACACTCTAATCCCCAGGGGTAGTGGTAGTTGCGGGCCAGCTGTTGTTTCTGGCTCTGCTGTTACTTATTGGTATTTTTAATTGAACCTACATGTGGCGTGCCACGCTGCCAAGGGTGCTACAAAAAGATATTTATTAAGTTTTTAGGCTGCACGGTGATTTATCATAGTTCCCGACTATTTCCTATCGCGTTATATTAAGCGGGACTTTGTCAATTAATCTTCTTTTGTTCTACGGCTCTAAAGGGGTTAGAAAACGTGTGGACGGCTCATTTGGACGGAAAGTCCATTATGCACCGGAAATGCATAGTTGTGGAAAGCTGAGTCTATAGAAATTATACCGCAGCGATTTCAGAAGCTTATCATCGTAGTTTAGATAAATAATAAAATGTAACGCATTCAGTTTTCTGGGTTACGGACTTTACTAAGGCATTTCACAGACCTTTCTAAGTCGTTATTGCAGCTGTTCCAATCTTACCTGCAAAATAGATATCAGTTCGTGGAGTATCGTGGTTATTGTTATGAAAAATGCCTACAAGAGGTTAGTGTCCCTCAAGGTTCTACGCTTGGGCCCCTCCTATTTGTTATGTTCCTGAATGATGTTGTGTCCGAAGTTACTATGTAAAATAAATACCATCAGTGACTGTCAAAAGTTACATAGCGCGTTAGAAGCTATAGATAGCTGGTGTTCCTGCATCAATTTACTCTTAAATGCATCGAAATGTGATGTTATGACTTTACTAGGAAATCAAACCCTTTCACCGTATATAAATTAGGCGACAGCTTTCAAGTTTATGGTTGTATTATCCAATGCTTTAAAACATCATTCTGGTGAATGAAAACATCGATATTTCAGGGCAAGGATCATCATCAGGAAGTCATTTCGAACATTGATTGTAGATTGAGCAACTTTACATGTACTTTTTGATAATAAATTGTTGTTACTGTCGCAAATTTTCTTCGCCCTGTATCATCGAAACAAAGGAGTTTTTCAGAAATCATCATAGGTCAAAATATTCTTAGAATAGGCCAAGAAATAATCCCTTAAATTTTTGCCGCATGTTTACCTAACATCCTGTATATGGGCGCCTTTTTAACTGGTACGCCTATGTACTGATGCTCTCTGCACGCTTTTCCCGTCGTTCTAGTCCAGAAGCCAACAATCCCTTTGCGCTTTTTGTTAGAAATATCTACCAGGCTTCTGGGAGTATCCTTGTAATTATTGGAAATATCAGCAAATATCCGAGGAATTTCAAATAGCGAGAGCTAGATTTAAATGGCGGTTTCCCGACGACGTCTCGTCGTTCAATTAAACCAGAAATTTTGCCCCGCGACGCTAATAAACCCTCCCGAACTAAGGAGTAATCTCCAAATCGCCGACAAATGTAACAGATCCCTTCGGTTAAAGCGGCATTTGTTACACGATGACGATTGTACGAGACACTATACGGAGTGCGCGTCTATAGCTGACGTTCCGCCGAACGACAATAGACGCCTATGAATTATTACGTAAATGACGTGGCTAATTGAATAATTGAATCACCGAAGGATACTGCGATGTCGGCGCTATTCTCCGTCCCAGTTGCTATTGTCCGTTTGCTACGGTTGCAGATGTTATTGGGTCGAGACTGATAAATATTGACAGCGGGGTAATTAAGGCATTGTGAGAGCGAACACCTCACCTCGCATCAAAGTATGCGGCGGACCCTTTAACGAACAATCGAATATTGCAGGACAAATAGTTAAATCAGGCCAAAGGTTGAATCGTTGCAGTATTTTAATTAATTCCAGCAGAGCCAAACAACTAATTATACATTTTTATTTTAACGGCTCAATATACAGGGCGATTCAGTCATTATGTCATTAATTTCAAGAAAAGATTTGTAAATAATAATTATTTATTTCAGTACTAATTCACACTCCTTTTAAACGCACAGGAATATTCACCACCAAGACGAGAATGCGCGAAACAGAATAAACCCATTATCCAAGTTAAAATGCATTGACAGAGCTCACTAATTATGGCTGTCATGTCGAGTTGAAGTGACGAGCGGGGAAGCCTTGGGAGTTAGCAGCATTCCAGCTCAGAAGTTCTAGGTCAAGGCATACTATACAGAGTGGTGCGCAAGTAATAACCGGTGGAGACATACTAGATTTTTCACTTCTAAATATTACGATTTAAGCCGTTATTATTATTATTATTTGAAAAGTGATTTTTTGTAATACACTGTCTTTGAATGTATCAAATTAAAATTTGGGAATATTTGTGACTTTTTTGGCCCTAACTTTATCACGTTTTTTATTAAGAAATCTGAAATCTACTTTATTTTTGAGGAAAAAAGGTATACTTATATGGTCCTGGTCTCTGACTTTCTTTGTCTTTTATACATGCCGCTAGGTATGAGGCGAACAAGATGCGGTTGTAAACAAAAACAAGTCGATATTTACCTTAAAACTTTAAAAATTTTATATTCATACGACGCTACGGATTCCTGTCTAGTAAACAACCGTGTATTTGTCATAAACAAGCTTCTGATTCTTAGGGATTTATATTCTCTCCTTCTTTACTACGGAGGGGAAGGGACATTGACCTTCTTAAGTGTGAGATTTTTTGATTAGGTAAACTTAGTTTCAAAAATAACCCTTTTGGCGCTTTCTGAAGTGTATGAAAATATCCAATTATACCAAAAAAAAAATTACTTGAATAATATTTTGTTAAAATATGAATAAAATATTATTAATTATACAGGATGGCCGGGAAAATAAATTATACTAAGTTCTTTAAAAGTTATTCGATAGATTTCCCACATTTTTCCTAACACCCTGTATAATTAAAGTTTTATTCATATTTTAACAAAATATTATTCTTTAAGAAAATCTAAAATTTAGTGAATATTTGTTTCAAATATACTTTATTACTAATTTAATATACTTGAATGAAGTTTGAAATTTCACGTAAATACTATATTTAAATACAGATTAGATTTTTTTCAGTGCAGGTAAAGAAGAGTTCGTTCCAAGTAAGGAGAGAAAATACTTTACCATTAAAAACCAAAATTGATAGCTGCAACTAAGAAATTACTACTGGAGAAACACAAGGTTACCAAAAAGCTTTATACAGAATGTTTTTATAAAAGTTATAAATATTATTCCATTATTATTCCGCGCTGTCTTTTTCTCTCCAAATGTCACCGTGTTGGTTTGCAGGAAATGCGTGCCTCTCAGCATCCCATGCTTTGCAGTACCATTACGGTATATATACGATAAATTGATATTCATGGGAACATGTACACTTAAGCCCACTCGCCTATAGATAAGTTTTCTTTGTCGAGGGCTGTAACAGTTTTATAGGCTCTTGTAGAACCGCTATATTGGATAAGTGAAGGGAAAGTGGGAAATCTATTGTTGGATGGATTGAGGTTGGGTATGCGTAGGGTTTTCTCTGCATCGATCAGCCACGAAGCTTCAAATAAGTGATAAAACATACGGAAATTGAAATACGGCACTTTAAAATGGAGAAAATTAGGAAGGATGGGATATTCGATT
Organism: Monochamus saltuarius; assembly: GCA_025584915.1. NCBI lineage: Eukaryota > Metazoa > Arthropoda > Insecta > Coleoptera > Cerambycidae > Monochamus > Monochamus saltuarius. Next base: position 2,872,096 of record CM046728.1, on the reverse strand, counting down.
TGTATGTGAAACCAGGGTCTCGAATCTCGACTGATAATTGTCGAGAGCGACAAATGTCATACTGATTGTCGCATGATTTAGAAAACACATTTCTCAAAACGTCACAGAAACAATGTCACCATCCGTCAATTATGTCGTGTAATAAAATTTGGCAACGATGAGAAATCCATGGTGATTTAAACAGTTGTCAAAAAGTATTTATATTTAGACTCTTTTTATTGCATAATGGATTTGGATTGCTTTGCAGCTACAAAACATAACGTTGGTTGAGCTGATACAAAACTTTCTTCAGGTAAATTCACTTGTACAATGAATATTTATATTCTTATATTATTTCATATATTCATATATTATTTAAATCTATCCCTATCGTAACATATCTGAGGTAAAATAAATAATACTTTTTTATAGTTTTTCTTAGATAACTTTTTTGTGATTTGATTTTTTCTAAGTCTTTCCTATGTTAGCGCCCTTGTAGTGCCAAAGGGCCTAACCTGACCTTAATCTTCGATCTATGGCCCACAACTTTTTTGTTTTTAATGCTTTATAAGTTTGAACAGTACCATGAGTATAAAAAATTATTTAAAAAAGTATTTCTTGTTGCGATACAATAAAATGAACCGTTTCTGAGAGAAACGAACCTAATTTCTTGTGAGGAATCGCGGAAGTCTTGACGCATAATTTCCGGACACCATGTATAATACTTAAATACAAGTGTTCAGGATTCAAGTACTCTTTGAATGTTATATTCAGGGTCGAAGAAATCATGAATACTTTTCTAACAGAGTAACTTAATACTTTTCCTGTATTCATACCTAGCTCTATATACGAGTACCCGTTCCAATGATCATCAGCTCTGGAAGTGATCATTTTCTCCTCGCCAACTATAATTTTTCAGCGTGGCTCTGAGCTCCAACTTTCGCGGTTCAACTATTTCTCAATTTATATCAAAGAGCGTGTCTGAGACCAGGCCCGAAGTTTTCTAATTATATAAATTATATCCTGATCCAGTTCATAATACATCTAATGAAACTCTAAATTAGATTTAACTTTGCGAACTCTATGTTTCCATTATCTACATTTCAAGGCGAATGTGGGAGCACTACATTTTGTACATTATATACGCGAACTAAAAATAGTTATGGCGTTAGATAGGGTGTTACAAGAAGGACGTCACAAATATTAGCCCAAAATATGTAAACCTCATTCAAACTGAATCTAGGATAATTATTTTAGCTCTTTATCCTAAACAGAACGGTCTAGAAATTGCACGTATTGGAAGGCGTGTTATATTGTAATAGTCACTCAGTCTAAAGTATGTCTGTAAAATTTCAAAAGAATTATACAAGGTGTAACAGTAGTAATTATTCAAAACTTGTGAGCTTGTAAAACAAGTCGAAAAATTACGAAGACCCTAGTACAACTTTTATCAGTGGCGGCTCCTAAGGGAGATACACTCGCTTAAAAGGGTCAGAAACAGTTTTTAATGCGTAACATCAAAACGGTTCAACATTAAGTCACGAAATTTTGTTGTGATATTAACCTTGAGGTGCTTAATAAGGTTCATAAAATACATTTCAAAATTTTCTACAGGGGTGTGAGAAAATACAAGGCTCTGGTACAAATTTAATCATATCTTTTTTGTAGTTAATTTTATCTAGTTTCTGACTACAAAATATTAAAATATTACGTATTTAACATAAAAAATGTACTCTTGTTAAATTTCAATAGGATGTACCGTTTTTCAGTAAAATCGATTTCAATCATTCCTAACGTGACCCACACTTAACATCCAATACACAGCCAAAAAAATTAATTGTAGTGTGCCGTGAAGAAACCAACTAGTCTGACAGTTAACAGAAATGTCAAGTATTTTTAGTTTGAAAATTGTGTTATTTGGGTCTATTTTATAGTGAACAAAAATGGATAAAAATGATTTAAAAATGCAACAGTATAGGTACATATTCTGAGTATGTGATATGCTTTTTCTCATGGGAGCGCAAGAGCGGCCGCACACCAATATGATATGAAGTTCCCCAATATAAATGTACCCAATTATTTATTATTTAATATTATTTATTAATATTTCTTTGCACCGAAAGGCGTTGTTTTTCTGTTTTTTATATTACGGTATTTTTATTTGTACTATTGTTTGTAATTGTTGCTGTTAAGAATGTTAAAAATACTTGACATTTTTGTTAACTGTCAGATTAGTTGTTTTCTTCATGGCATACTGCAATTAATTTATTTTGCTATGAATGTTGAATGTGGGGCACGTTAAGAATGATTGAAATCGATTTTACTGAAAAACGGTATATTCTATTGAAGTTTAACAAGAGTACCTTTTTATGTTAAATACTTCAAATTTAAATATTTTTGAGTCAGAAACTAGAAAAAATTAACTACTAAAAAGATATGATTAAATTTGTCCCTGAGTCTTGCATTTTCTGACGCCCCTGTAGAAAATTTTGAAATGTAATTTATGAGACTTAATAAACACGTCAAAGTTAATATCTCACCAAAATTTCGAGACTTAATGTTGGACCGTTTTGATGTTACGCATTAAAAACTGTTTCTGAGGTTACCCCTTTAAGTGAGCATATCTCCCTTAGGAGCCGCCACTGACAAAAAGTGTACTAAGGTTTTCGTAATTTTTTGACTTGTTTTATAAACTCACAAGTTTTGATACTTACTACTGGTACACCTTGTATATATATATACGTAAATAAACATGATATTATTTAATAATATAAATTCTTATTTTTAATCGACTTTAAAAGCATCCGAAACAGTGAATCGTTTGACGAATCGCTTTTTTGATGACAGAACTTTTTCAAGTCATAACATCTGATATAAACTAATTAATCCGATATTACTGAAACATCGTCGAACATTAGAAAGGATGTAACTCACCCATTCCCATAAAACCTATATTTAGAAGGCGCACTCGCAATTTTACCAACGAAATGTTTTTTCATACAAACTTTGGAGGCAAGGCCCTATATTTAAACTGACTTAATGAAACATTTTTTGCGGCACCAGACGTTCCATTGTCGAAAAAGGGCCCTATCTTTTCAACCCTGATGATCGTGTTTAATTCTGTCATAGTGATTTATATCCAGATATAAATGTTACTTTTTTATGCTTATGTTCCCCCTTTTTTATCTGAATTATATAATAGGTGCTTTTTTGTAGGACGGATCAGATTCCCGTGCTTTTATCATGAATTTCGTTATAAGAGAATTTTTAAATTTCACGTTATTAAGTAGGGTGTGTGCAACATTCCCGAGCTCGATAAAAAATAGAAATTTAATTTCCACGACAATTTTTAAAGATCTAAATCTTTCATATACCACTTGTTCTAAATATTATCAACTATTTACTGTTTATAATTTTCATATAATTATTTTCTTACTTATAGTAGACATAACCGGACTATTACAAATCAGTGGTTTGAATAAATAGAAGGATTTTGGTCTTGTGTTACCGTCTATATTAGGTACTGCCTCTCCCTCGTCAACATCGAGCTTAGAATGGTATAGAGCGTGGATTCAATGGGTTCAAGAATGGAATCAGGTGATCTTTAGTGACAAATCCAGTTAGTTAATTTTTGCCACATAACCTCAAACAACGTGTCAGTGCTAACCATTTTGTACTTCCTAGTTTCTTAGTGGGTGAAACAGATTTTAAAAATAACAAAATAACTAGCTTGATGTATGCATTCAATATCAAGAGAAGGCAAAGTGAAATATTTAAAAGCAGTGTCAATCGTATGCAAAAAAAGAAACTAGTGCCGTAGGCACAGGTAACAGGAAGATGTCACGAGCAGCAGGTAAAATGTCCCGTACCGGCCACACTCTATAGGATTGATAGTCGAGGTCGACAAAGAGGTTATGTTGATAGCGGTGCAGGGCAAAGGAATAAGCTATGGCAAAGACAAGTGGAAACGAAACATTTCAATACACGTAAATTGAAAGTTAATATGATATATTTTTGCATCTTCTGAAACCGAACTAAGCAAATGGGTTCTTTAAGCAATGCACTGCTTGACGCATCTGTTTTAACATCATCCTATTATTTTCACAGGCAGTGTTTTTCTCTTAAGTGCCTTGTGTATTTAATTAATATTTTTCGTGAAATACAGTGTGATTAAATAAAATTTGGCGCATTATTCAAACAGTGAAAAGGTCGATATGCTAAAAGCATTTTTCTTAAGTAGTGATAATCAGTGATAGCGATAACGATAAGGTATTGTGATAAATTAGTTAGAGTGTAATAAAAATAGATAGTGATTGTGAGTGGAGAATCTGGTTTATATTTTCAATTTATTGGTGAGGTATAGGAATGGCCAAGGGGAGGAGATGGCCGTTAGTATTTTCATAAACAAACATATTTCAATCATTTTTTGACATCTCTAAATATTATTATAGTTAACTTTGTTGGAGCCTATTCCAAGACATTAGTGTAACACTGGCAACGCTGTGGCATTCACATCCACCATGACTCCCGGATCAGCGGTCATCAACATATTTTCTCACAAAATTTATTTAAAATTTGATTTTATTCCTGATTTTTTTTGTAAAAAAACTATTAATTATGTATTTTACACAGTGAACTGTACTGCTGGTTAAAATATTTGTACTTCACCCAGTATATGAAAAGAACTATACACTATAACGTCACCAAACAATTGAACATCGTCAAAGATAACAAGATGGGATTAATATAACAAATTTGCGCTATCACATCGTGATTTTAAGTGTATACCAACACGTCGGACCTATCCTTGTTATCTTACCGAACTAATTAAGAAGTTTAAAGTAAGCAACAGGGTGGGATAGCTCCCACGCGCGAGGCAGACTATCTATAATTGAATGGGCAACGGGAAACAACCAAGTTATACGAAGAAAAGAAGCGGGGATTGAAAGTCAAACAATAAAATCTGTAATTACTTAAGTTTTAGTTAGTTCTAGATAATCGAATGAGCCGAATTACGAAAACAAACCCCTTCAAAAGTTTTAAGGGTTTTCTACGTCGCGATAGTTTATTGGGATTATATTTTGATGGGATTATTTGAAATGGAATAGCTAGTACGGAGGCCTCTACATAAAGTACAAATTGTGTTCGTGAATCTCTTATTGTGTTTAGAAACTTTTGTAAACATAGAAATGATAGCAGTCTAAAGATCGAGTTACAGGAACGCAAAATTTGAATAAGAAACATATCGCAACACAATAATTAATTAATTACATATATTTTTTTCTCTCATATATTTTCAGGTATTAACAATATTGTGTGAAACTAACTACTCAGTGGACAAAAGCCCCAACCTGCGTTGAATTACACCCACAATATCTACCCATATATTCCTTATTATTAGCTTTTGTAACATTTTTTACTGTTTAAGAAAGGTATTTTAAGCTAATATGTATCAAATCTCCTACAATTCCTATCAATGAAGTCATATGTATGTTTTCTGATACCACACATCTAGGTATGCTAATGAACATCCACAGACAAAACTCTATTCAATAATTATCTAAAAAATTTAATATATTTACTAACCTCTGGAGTGGGAACTCGAAATTCAACCACAATAATTGGGATCTCACTTATTTCTACGTTTTATTAGGATCGCTTCATCAGGTGGCCTCCTTTAACTTGAGTCAAATATCTAACTATAAAAATGATTATACCAATAAATTAAAATTATTTGAAATTGAATGTCAAAATGAAATATCGACAACGTCAAACTGATTAACTGTCAATGAATATCATAACAACCTACTAAAATAAATAAAAATTAATAAAAAAATTTACCACTCCAGAGGTTAGTAAATATATTAAATTTTTTAGATAATTATTGAATAGAGTTTTGTCTGTGGATGTTCATTAGCATACCTAGATGTGTGGTATCAGAGAACATACATATGACTTCATTGATAGGAATTGTAGGAGATTTGATACATATTAGCTTAAAATACCTTTCTTAAGCAGTAAAAAATGTTACAAAAGCTAATAATAAGGAATATATGGGTAGATATTGTGGGTGTAATTCAACGCAGGTTGGGGCTTTTGTCCACTGCGTAGTTAGTTTCACACAATATTGTTAATACCTGAAAATATATGAGAGAAAAAAACTATACATAAAAGGTAAATTTTTTTATTAATTTTTATTTATTTTAGTAGGTTGTTATGATATTCATTGACAGTTAATCAGTTTGACGTTGTCGATATTTCATTTTGACATTCAATTTCAAATAATTTTAATTTATTGGTATAATCATTTTTATAGTTAGATATTTGACTCAAGTTAAAGGAGGCCACCTGATGAAGCGATCCTAATAAAACGTAGAAATAAGTGAGATCCCAATTATTGTGGTTGAATTTCGAGTTCCCACTCCAGAGGTTAGTAAATATATTAAATTTTTTAGATAATTATTGAATAGAGTTTTGTCTGTCGATGTTCATTAGCATACCTAGATGTGTGGTATCAGAAAACATACATATGACTTCATTGATAGGAATTGTAGGAGATTTGATACATATTAGCTTAAAATACCTTTCTTAAACAGTAAAAAATAATTACATATATAATGCATGCTTATGGCTTCTCAAGACCTAAAATAGCGGCACACTATAATATATTATTGGTTTAAAACAACGTGTTCTGTGTATGTGTATGTGGCCATACCTTAATACTGGCGTCGTGATGTCTAACGCTATTATACAGGGTGCCCCTTAAAAGTCTTTACAACGCTCGACCAGACACAGTGCGGCTCAAAATAAGTGGATTTAGCTAAACTTACCTTAGTTCAAAGTCGCCCCGTTTAGGCGCTATACGACCCTGAAGTTGCAATTTTGATTATTTACATTTTTTACACACGATATTAAGTCACACATGTGAAATAATGTTACTGAAAAAGTTTACTTTATGCATATTTTCCAATTGTAGTTATAAAGGAAAGTATATATAAAATATAAAAAATTTACATTACTCAGTAAAATTACATATTTTACAATTTCAACCTAATAATTACAATATATAAATCAATACAAATTATAGTATCGGAAATTTACGATGGAATTTAATGCAATAGTTGTAAATTCATCACATAACATAATATGGAATTTTATACATGTTTTTTTCTCTATTATTACAGTGTACTTATATCATTTATAAAATTATTATGTAATTTTACATAACATGGTGGTCACAAGTTATGTGAAATTACAGAACATTTTTTACCTGTGAAGAACCGCAATAGAATTATGCGTTCGTGTGACGATACCCTAACACTTAAAACGTCCATATATACTCGCGTCAAGAATTCAGACGTCTTACGTCACGGCTGACGTTACACATTTGTTTTTATTGTCAACGTTATTTTCGATATTTGGTCGCGTTAAAAAACAATCATTTTTGCAATTTAGTACAATATATAATGCAAACTTTTAGTGTAGTATATAGTTTTATTACTATCAGTTGCAGTTTGTTAACTATTTTGATGAAATTATAATGAATTGTTCATTTGTTCGTATGACGTAAGTCGTCTGAATTCTTGTCGCGAGTATACCAGTGTTTTGTGTAGCATTACGCGTTCCGCGATTTGTATGGTGATATTTCATGTCCATATTGCGGATTTTAAAGAGTTTACTTCCACCAGCAAGCCACTACATTGATCTCCTGGGACGATTACAACCGCGAATTGGTCCTAGATCATTTTTATGAATATTATCTCTCGGCTAAGAATAAGGCCACCTTAATAAATTCAGTTCTCGAGAGTTAATTGCAATAAAACCAAGAAAAGCAGAGGGAAATGGACTAGGAGATCCAGGGGTGCTCTGAATTCAACGCATCCGTTTAATTTTCATCCGTTGCCATCAGAGAACCGGTCGAGAACTGAGCCTTTCTAAATTTCTGGTAGTGAAATTGCTATAACCCATCTAAAAATTACATGTACAGTGTGTTCAAAACTAGTGCTACCTTGCTACGATTCGGAATCTAAATATATTTTATTACATTTAATTTAGTTTTATCGAACCCCATACCAGTAGTTAATGAATCTGTAACGAAAAGAATGAGACGAAGACGGCCAAATGCTCTTCTGGTCCTTTTATTCGCCGAATAAATCGAAAAGATGTATGTACCTATAGAGAACCGGATCTCCTAACTCCGGATTTAAAGATCTGCGCTTTTAAATGTCTGGTTAGAGTTATATCGGGAAAATAAACCCGTGGAATATGTTCGGGTGCTGCTGATATCCAGGATAATACATTCCCGCCAAGGTAAAGATAAATATACGGTTATCTCCTTGGTAGGTGAATGAATATGGGGAATTTTCACGACAGACTTTTGGCGAAGGCAAATGCACGTAGAAATATATCTAAAAGTGTATCAATAATAAAATATGTTTGCCACGAAACATAATTAAACACCGAAGCACGAAAAACGGAAAAATAGTTCAGTACTACACCTGGACAGACATGTGACATTGTTGTGTTGATGGTTGCATAGCTATGGTGGAGGATAGTGTCCGACGTTTTAATTGGCATAACACCAGCAATGAGTATTGTTGAAGTGAATTTCTTATAAATGAGATTAAAAATATTAAGCCAATTTGAACAGCACACATTTCTGATTACGACATTTTAATAGACGTGATTTGATATTTTTTCCGTAAGTGTCTTGTACACCATGTTCTTCATGTTTCTTATCAAATAATAAACAATCATCCACATTTTCTAGATAAAAGTTTTTCTGTAAATAAAATAATTTTTTATACTTTACCTATAAATTAATATATTACATATTATTGGCGTAATATCTTACCATTAGAAACGTTTCCCTGGCAAGGTCACTTGCAGTTTAAATGCACAGTACATATTCGTGTACGCCGATGAGCCCTGCAGGTGTTAGTTTGGCAAATTGATACTCTCCGACAAAGCTTAAACTATCTTTCCATTGCTGACACTGTCAAGATATATATTTACGTATTATTGGACTTATTAAATAAAATATGACCGATTTTGGTAACTGTAATTCATAAATTTGAATATTAATACATTAGTCGGTTAGTCTGTCAGTGTATCAGCTATATTCGTAAAGAGCAAGTCGTTGCTAGGCACAAATGCGGCCTAATAATAATGTGCTGCCCCCTCTCCTGCACAAGTCTCTGACTTCTGGGCTAATCCTCATGATTAGAATTAGGGAATATTACATCTAATATAAATGTATTAACTTTCAGGTTTCTTGGATTGGTGGGGGGATGGGGAGAGGTCCAACTGTTAGCGTTTGTCGCTAATCTGATCTGAGACTGATCTTATATTTTTCTCCGCATCAAGCTTGAAAGCGTAGTAAACTATCAACGTTATGAGGTAAATAAAAGCTAGTTTCGACTTCGTTTCTGGCGTGAATTAACTTCAAATAATGCACGTTTGCTTCTGAATGTCGTATGTCGCTGTTGCTGTGTAAAACGACCTTTAGCTCCTACTCCAGTCAAAGAGGCTGATCTTATATGTTTCTTCGCATTAAGCTTGAAAGTGTAGTAAACTATCAACGTCAGGCAAATAAAAGCGAGTTTCGACTTAGCTTCTATTGCGGATTAATTTTAAATAATTCAAATTCGCCGATTTGGCTCTACCCCGTCAGAAGCATAAAACATTTACCCAATCCATCAGGCGGGGAAGTTCCCAGTGCCCAATTACACATCAATTTCGGGAAGTTTTACGGATCCAATCCCACATGTGTACGCGGGCGTGGAGGAGAGCCTACGAGAGATTATTTGCGGTGGAACTCGCGCTATAAAGCTGCTTCGGTGATTTGGCTCAGGATCATTTGATAACTCCTAGAGAGTTTACGGCATGCCGGAATTTTATTTAATATGAACGAGTTTTTATTTCTGTAATAAAATGCTTGGGTATGCGGATCTTCACCGGTTTGCTTACTGCTGCTTCCCTACTGCGGTGGCTTGACGTGTACGTGCATTTTTATAAAAATTTCCATATTTTTTCTTCAAAGATTCTAGCAGGGTCTTTTATATGAAAACGTCAGAAAATTCCTTATTGTAAAATAAGTGCACTTTCTTCTGTAACGATTTTTAGAAGCAGTGGCGGTTCGTTAGATGATGTAATACTGACTGAAATTACTGGTAAGGTGCTAAACGCCTTGTCAAAAAAACAGTGCTTTCCCTTAACTCGTCTTCTTATCCCGTACAAGGCATGAACAAAAACTCGCATAGCGTCAGTTCGCAGCAGTTCATCAGCTTTATTTACGGCGATAGCTATGACAACGAGGACGCGTATAGATGACTAGAATTAGCGAATGCCACGGAAATGAGGTGTTCTGTCGGTTTGCAACAACCAACCGGTTTGGATTCTTGGAGTTCTCAGCGGGCGGAATACTGAACTGATGTGACGTATTCATCAAAGAATAATTTGTTGAATTATTGAAACTTTATGTTTACATTGTAACTGTATGTCTTTTCTTCAGTTTGTAGTGAGCATATTTTGATTTTTAAATGTTTTATATTATTAGCAAACTTATAAGTGCGATTTACAATGGGGAAACTGATTATTCATATGCCAAGCCATACTGTTCACTTTCCATCAAAAAAAAGTTGTTTGAATGCATGTTCCTGTACTTAACCCTTTAGCATCGGGGTCTTTTTTAGGCAACTGGCCTCACAATCGGGGATTTTAATACACATACTTTACAAGCGTCAAAATAGTGAAATCAACAGTAATGCCTTCTTGGGTCTTTCAATGTTGCCCCAACCCAAGCACCACCGTCTCCCGAATTTCGTCAGTTCCCAGACGGATCTCCAGCCATATTTTGCTACCGTTTCCCACGGATTTTGCGGAAAATTAAAAATAAATCAGCCCGAGCTGGAATTAGCGACCCTGCCATAAATTAAAATTTGTAAAACAACTTCTGGAGGACAAGTCCCAGCCACCTGCGTTTCGAAAACATTATTTTCAGTAAGTTACCAAAGTTAATATTTATTCCCGAGTGCCAGAGCATTTGTTTCATTAATCTGACAACGACGCATTAAGTAAACTTGTCGCACTGCTTTTATTTATTGTATAAATTCTCCTAATCCCGACCGACCAACTGGTGGGATAAAGGAACCGCTGGCGAATATTCTAAAAAAAATCGTTAGAGTTTATTTGTTAGATATATGGCACGTAGGGGTATTACTTGACAATGTTTTGCACTGCTGTCTTTCTAGGTGAAAAATGTATAGTTATTATACAAAAGCATTAACCCTTTGTACCTTATTATAGACAGGGATTTGAAACTTTAACAAAAATTTGTACCAAACTACATTCAGAGAAATTCTCTTAACTGTAGTTTTATACTTTTCTAATTGCGTAAATTACTTATAGAGTGTAATATTTTGTACATTTAGCTCTATGTCTATTATAACCGTTCCAAGTAGAACACCTTTATTGTGACACTAGGAGTGCCCTGAGGCTCTAATTTGGGGCCACTCCTCGTTATACTGTTTGTAAATGATTTATCCCTACATTTAAAATCAAATCATTTTATGTTTGCTGGCGACTTGAAATTGTTCTGGAATATATCATCTAAGCTATATATTTTTGTACAACAACACAATTTTGTTCATAACACAACCCCATAAAAAAAATCTCAGATCTGGAAGTCAGACCATATGTACTTTTTCTTTTTTGGGTTGATGAATCTGATTAGGGGTGCGTTTCACCCCACTGCGTTAGGGTTTAAGCGGCCGGATCGGATTCAGGGACTCCAAAAACATAATATAGTAGAATATGGTCTCACCTCCAGATCTGAGAAGTTTGCGTTTGTAGGGCTCTGATAATTCAATTAATAGCTGTTATACATAATTAAAGTAAAACTGTACATACAATTTCCTCTGTTTCCGCAAAAACATCGTCCAACGGTTTCATAGAAAATCCTACAACTTTAACAACCAATTTTGAGTTGCAAAAATGCTTTTTAATTATAAAGTTCTATCATTCGATTTAACGTGATTCTAAAATTAGCCTAAAACTTGATTTTTAACTGTATGACGTATACAGAAAATTTATTTTCTGATAGTTTTCCCCTCAGGGTTCGCATTCAATTACCGAGCATGGAAATGGGGCTTTTGCAGCCAAATCGTCTGTAATAATTGTTTATTTAAAACTCCCGTTGTAAAATATTAATCATAATGGGAATCTCATCACCAGTCCTGCTCGTTAATGATTCCATATAATTTATAATCAACCCGCGAATAGTATTTTTTAATGGGGAGGCCCGTAACCACCGAATAATAAATGATCATTTAATTCAGTATTGATTGGCAGAATTTAATTAAATTCAGTTTTACTCGCATTCCTCATCCGCTAAACCATTTATATTGTATTTCATCGCGTACACTGAGCGCCACAATTCTCGTACAGGACCTCAACAAACCGTCGATTACATTAACTAGATTTACTTATCATAACATAACTAATTATTTCACTATTTATATAAACACTTCGTACACTGAAAACTGTGTATTTAATAAACCGAAGTTTATAGGCAGTCCAATATAACTACAATATAATTCACTGTACTATTGAACACGAAAACCAAAACGGAATTCATATTACTGCCACTTCATGTTAATAGCAATATACCGTCGACAGTTTAATATCGATTATTAAGGTTTTTACGACGTTGTATCGACATTATGAGACTTATTTTATAAAAATTATACTACGGACGGATTTTCAACCAATTATCGACGTGTTTTGATGTTTTACTTTTAAAACACTCAAGTTAAAACGGAACTGAAAATTTGACATTCATTAAAAAAGGTTATACGTACTTAAAATATGAGTAAAAAAGTAAATCTATGATATGGTACGCCACTGTATTTTTTATTTTTTGTAAACAAAAGCACATCCATGTTTACTTAGAATACTCCTATGACTGTCATTTTATGTTAACAGCAATGCCCTTTTGACGTTTTAATGACGTTTCTTCTGCTACAGACGCTTTTTCAACGTATTATCGACATTTACAAACATACATTGCAAAAATTATATAGCATACGTTTTCCAATGAATTATAGGTGCATTTTGATGGGTGTCATATTTATTTTTAAGAAAATCTAATTTTAAAGATATTACATATAGTGAATTTATTAAAAGTAAGTTCCTATGGATTTAGACACGTGTAAAACAATAAATACCTAGAATATAGCACACCATAGTATTTATTCTTTATTGAAAATGACAAAATTGTAACTTTTTCCTATAATACTCACAGAGGTACTACTAACATATACCGTTGACGTATTTTCGACGTTTTATCGACATCTACAATCCACGCTTTGCAAAAACTTATAGTGTACACAATTTTTCGACGTATTATCGGCGTGTTTTGATATTTAATTCTCAAATTAATAAAAAAACTGAAAGATACAATATTTAATTGACAGTAATGGCGTGCAAAATTGTTTTATTTATCAGGTTTTCTGTCCAATCACGTTCTTTTTTTATTTTTAATTCATAAAATCTTGATTTTCTTTGTGTTTCATCTGAAATGGCTCTTAATCGTATTTGGTTTTGAATATAACCATAAATCGACCAAATATCGACAAAACTTTGCCGAAAGATGTACAAGAGATTAGAAGCATAGATAATTAATGAAAACTTTGTTTAATTATTCAAATTTCTGTATGCTTTAGGAATAAAACAGCAATTTATTCGAAAATTACAAATTGCAATGTATTGTGTCAGAAACCGGCGTCCCTAAACGATGCCTGGCAGTATAGGCTCCCCATACGTATGAAGAGTAAACAAAGCATTCCTCCGGTGGTCGGGTTGTTACTGTATTTACGCCACGCTCTATCAAAGCAGAACTACTAATATCCTGTTTAAATTCACACCGTTTATCACACCTACCCGTACCTAACTTTATGTCGGAGATAATGCTAAGTGCGGGCGCAATTGTTGTTATGCCAGCCCGCGCCATCCCAAATACCATCTCGTTCCTAATAAATACCGTGCAGAAGCCTGGAAGATAAGGATTGTTATGAGTCGTTCCAGATTATTCTATTTATGGGGTTTGGATGTTGCTCTTGGTTATTTTTGGACTGATATCACCACACATTTTCATGGAGTAAACATGTAGGTGTGTAATTTTTTATCCTAGTACGTTCGTTTGCATTTTTACTTCAGATAAAGGTAATTTTACGTGTTATTTATTTCGTTTAAAATTATGCTGAATTCGATGTGGTTTTGGAAATAGTGAGAAATCGACCAAAAATCGACGAAGTATCAACAGAACCGATTTAGACTAAAAAAATAAACTGCATAAAAAATTAATGTTTTTTATTTCCATACCATTGTTTACTTCGTAAAGCTCTGGATGTGGTTTCTGGAAATTTTTATTAAAATATGACTTACCAATGTCACAAACTTTTATAGTTTTCATATTTACTGTAATTTCTTTCTTTTTTCATTGACAAAGTTGTATCACGTTCTTTTTACATTTCTAAAAAATGACGAAATATCGACCAAATATCGACGATTCATCAAATCAAGTAATAACTACAAATTAAACCCTTACCGAATCCTTAAAAATTGTTATATTATGGATTATCACAGTGTTGTCTATCTCTTAAAGTGCCAAATTTAGTTCCTTGCAAATTTTATGCCGGAATGATTAAACAAATGAATGTTTAACTGTATAACAGTCAGTTATAGTGATTTGTTGCATTTTTTATTCATACAGACGCAGATTTAGGTAAATTGTCTTTATTTTTTACAAAAATGACGAAACATCGACGGCATATCGACTAAAGTTAGTCAAGACATCGATGCTTAGTCTCTCATAATAGATAGATTAGGAAGGAAGTGGTTACAAAAAATTTAATACTGCATAATCATGTTTTTTATTCTCATACCATTATCTATATATATACGTGATTTCTGACAATTTTTTGTTAAAATCTGACTAAATAATTTTATAAACACCATAGTTTTCATCTTAATGTACCCGTTCACGTATTTTTCATTGATAAAGCAGCAATTTCAGATCACGTTGTCTATGTTTCTCAAGGAAATGACGAAAAATTGACCAAACATCGTCAGCAACAAAATGTCAACCAAACATTTTAGTAATAAATATATCTTAAATATAAGAGAAAAGTAATCCATCCAAAATAGTTATATTTTACATTGTCGCTATATTGTCTACCTCTTGAAGGTCCAAATTTAGTTTCTTGTGATTCTTACTTACGAACTATTAAACAAATAAATGTTTAAATGTGTAAGTGACTGTCTCAGTGATTTGTTGCCATTATTCATTGACAAAGTTGTATCACGTTCGTTTTACATTTCTAAGAAATGACGAATGTCGACCAAATATCGACGATTCATCAAATCTGGTAATAAATACAAATTAAACGCTTACCGAATCCTTAAAAATAGTTATATTATGGATTATCACAGTGTTGTCTGTCTCTTAAAGTGCCAAATTTAGTTCCTTGCACATTTTATGCCGGAATGATTAAACAAATGAATGTTTAACTGTATAACAGTCAGTTATAGTGATTTGTTGCATTTTTTATTCATACAGACGCAGATTTATGTGAATTGTCTTTATTTTTTACATACATGACGAAACATCGACGAAATATCGTTGAAATTAAGTCAAGGTGTCGATGGAACGTATCTGATAATACATGTATGATGAGAAAGCAAAGTAATACAGAAAAATTAAATCATTGAACAAAAGAAACGTCAATCAGTTTTTTCGCCGATAAGACGTCGATGAGACGTCGCTGAGTCATAGATCCAATGTTTATGACAATAAATATACTATATATTATAAAGTGCGATCCTATGCTGTGTTTGCCACCTCGCGCAACTAGGGGAGCTTTAAACTTGAAAATTAACAGTTCCATTAACCAAATAAAACGTTCGCGACTGAATTCAAACCGAACTCTTCCAAACTTCCGAATTTTCAACTAGGATTTCTATTTAGGCGCTTAAACTTCCAGGAGTATGAGCCCGCCGAACGTATTAACCCGAAAAGTTTACCCTCCGGAGAATACGGCTTAATCCTCCTCCGGGTCCCGAAGCGCCGATTCATTAAATAATATTTACAGTTCTTGCTTGCAGTAATGCGTCCTGGGCGGTTGGTTTTTCCCGAGATTACAATTGATTTACGGGACGTCAGGCCCGGTATTGACAGTACTTTTCATTACTGAACTGCTCCCCGGAAATAAATCACACTGTGCAGTATATCAAACGCGGTATCGGCCGGTGATGTATGGGAACTTATATTGGAAAACTCCATAAACTGCCGCTCCAGCTCCGTCAACAATAATTACAAATTACACAGCCCGGGGAAACAAAATGCAATAAAGCGTCTGGTTTTTTTGCGAGCGCTATCCTTTTTGAACCGGTTATTTCAGCGAGAAATACTGACGTGGTACTAGAGTGTGTTAAATCAAACCTCCAATATCGGCAAAGAGTTTGTCTCGATCAGTTAGAAGATATAAATGCTTCCACGCGATTAATAGTATGCGTGCTGATGTTAAAAAGGGAGAGAAACAAACACCAAGAGTAAAATGAAGATAATGAAACATGGAAAAGGTTTAGCATAAAAGGTAAAAACAAGATAATAAGAAAAATGATTCGAATGGACAGAGAGAGATAGAGAGAGATTGGAGAAGAAACAGGCAGATTAAGAGAAGAAGAGAAGATTCTGGTAAAGGAAAAAGGAATATATGTATATAGAGTGATGATAAAATTTCGTATACTATTCATAATTCCTTAAAATTTGTTCTGCCAGGGATAGTATTGTCATGAAACATTCACACCAATAACAAATTATTGGCTTGGTGAAACTACGTTTTTGGGTAGGGGACTTCATTATCCTCATTGTTTGGATAAAGAACTATTAAAGCTTAGATCAGGTCAAAACGTAGAAAATTAAAATAACTAAAAATAGACAAATTTTCTTCAAAAATTATAAGACTCTAAGACCTGGGCTCTAGCTATGCAATTTTTGAACCCAACGGAGATTGTCTTGAGATCAGTACCTGCAATTATGAATTACTGATCTGAAAATTTCTTACAACAGCTTCTACTTTCAGGTTTTTTTAGATGCATTTCTTGTTTATAACACTTTCATTAGTTGTGCCTAGTTTTGAACACCTTTGAAATCTCATAAATTAAAAATCGCACTTTGCTTTAACTTCAACCTTGGTGACCCAGATCACCCGATATGAACCATATCGATATTTAATCCCAAGACATTAGTTTACAAGGTTCACATTAAATCTGATTAGCACTTACGTCAACAAATTATAGCTGGTTGTGATGTGATAAGAGTCCTGGAATTATTTTGTGTAATGGAATGAGTATTGTAAAAATACACTTGATCAAATAAATCAATTTTGTTGTTAATCTGTTTGGAATGCAAAAAAGTGTAAAGAAACAAAAAGTGAAGATAATACAATGGCGCATATGATGATCTATTTTATTTGCAATATTATACAGGGCGTTATATTTTTTCTGTCAAATAATGATTGACGATACATTCGCTATGGGCAATTCAAGCCATACATACGTCAAAGTCATTTCCAATACTGATTTTTTTCACTTCAAAGGCAAAGGCAGCTTTGTGTATCCTTGTTTTATTGACAGTTGGCGTACCTACCTTGGAATAAATATATATGTTGCATTAAAAAAAATATGCGTTACGTAGCAATTTGCGTTTTATTTTTTGCACAAATGAACCCCAGATTCGAATAAATTGTAAACAAAAATATCTATTAGCCAAAGAGTACAGTTATATTTTTTAGTCCCACGGCCCTATTGATACGACCTCGTTTTACCAAATTGGAAGTCGTTGATTTGGCGTTATAGTTATTGCATTGTTTCCAGATAATTCGACGAATCAAAAATGTAAATTCAAACGCCATTTTCTGATCCATTAAATCGACAGGCAGCGAGGCACGATTTGTAATTTTTCACCGTCGGATTACTGTCCTTTATCAAAATTATTTCGCCATTACTTTTAGTTCGTGTCAAAAATATATCCACAAACGTATGCAATGCAAAAAAACTTAATCAAAATACTTTGTGTGGCTTTAATCTGTTGTGTATACAGGGTGTCCGGCACCTCACTGTTGTCAATTTGTTATTGTTGATTTTTCGCGAAGGTTTTGGTCATTCGGAGAAGCCATGAGGAGGTTAATTGAAAAATTTGAGCCACTGGGGATGTAAAAAGTATTAAAAATATAAGAAAAGAAATACAATGATGACGATGTTGCTAGTATTGTCTATTGTTCCTTAGTATGCCTGAATTTTTAGTACCAAAGGGCATACATATAACTTCATTAAAAGGAAAATTATTTTATTAGTTTAAATACCTTTAAAATACAGTAAAAAATATATACATACACATTTATTATTTATAAAAATCTAACAAAAACCACCAATATTTTACATATTTAATATATAAAATGCAATCGTTTACGATATTTGAAAATTTTGTTCATATTTTCGTTATTAAACATTTCCTATTAGGTTCATTTGAAATTTAAATTGATATTAAATATATTTCAAGAAAAATGTTTCTCTTTCGGAAACTTCCCCCGAAAAACTCCTGCGAATTATAAATTTTATGAAGGGAAAATTTATTAACTCGGGAAACTTTTTTTATTACAACGTATTTCAAAGTTGAGTCTCTTAAGTTCCGACTTATTAATGTTTCTTAGTGTGAGATGTTTAAAATAATAGCCATAGTTTTATCTGTCGTTACAGTTTTTCGTCCGGGTTTTTTATTAGAACGATTCACTGCTGTAAAGTGAATTTCTAGAATTCTAGGTACAGGGTGTAAACAGTAGAGTACTAAAATTAAAGTGTTAAAATACGCCGCTAAATTGTTTTAAAGTCCTAAGCAGTAATATTGCCAATTAAAAAAATGTTCCATCACAAATCATATATTCAGAACGTCCAAATCAGTCAAAGAGAATTTTTCAAAGCTTAGAAACGTATCTAATTCAAGAAAGTTGGACTTAACATCCAAATAATTTGAAGAAGTGATTTAGAAAAAATTGCAATTGCCAAGCAATAAACAACGCGATTACCGTTAACAACGTTTCTACTTAAACTGTAATCCGCTTCAGAGTTTTGTCGTAATTTAACGTAACACTACTTTGGGTTCAAAATATTATTGAAACTCTATACCTATGTGTAAGGAGAGATATTTAATTGACATGAATTTACAGACAGAAGTGATTGAAAGCAGTTATAGAAGCAGCAAAAACTGTGACATTTAAGATTTCATTCGTTGGCTGAAAGTATTTCCTAAAAGGGGCGGTACGGGAAGGAGGAGTTATATTAGATAGATCGTTATTATTGATCAAGAATTTTATCCTTCTTTGCTGGTCAAATGTGGTCCTCATCCCTTAGTTTCTTTATTGTTTGGGACAAATTGTAGCTTTGGCATTATAAATAATAACTTTGCGCGTTTAAGACAAATTAGACAGAAACATACTCCAAATCACTATAAACCTGAATAATTGGTGATTCGAAAGACTACTGACCCACAAACAGCACCAGGACCAAGTGGAAGGCCATCCTGGCTGTGGTCCCAATCATCCCGCTGCTACCAGAAGACTCCTGTCCACAACTAACTGCTATCTCACACTCACAATCACGCACCAATCCGCACGCACCCGTGTCCCGCTGGGGACCACCACATTCTTCCGGTCACAGACACTCCTGTCAACGGCTCGGCTGTCAAATTGAAAAAAAAATTGCAATTGAACGACGCGGTTTATCGCTCAGTCGGGGTCCGGTTGGATCGTCGTCCTCTTGTTCAGAACATCGCGCGAATACTGTGGGAGAGGGAGCGCTGGTGGAGCGCGAGGCTGCGCCGCGCGGCGTCGTCCCCATAGACGCAGAGCGACGCCACTCCCACCACGCCCGCCGAAGGACCCAAATCTCGCCGAATTTCCTACGGCGGTGTCTCCTCCGCGGTGCCCCGGGCACCAGGTCGGCAAGTCCTGAAGGATCCTCGCCTCGGATACCACAGATGCTACAGGGTGTAGCGCTACGTTCGTTACGTCCATCATACATATTAAAAGCAGCTAATGTCACCTACCATACAGTGTATGAAATATATCCACGATTGCTTTATACTAAAGAGCCCTATATTCGTTACGTGATCTATACTTATTACAAACAGTAAATATTACCAACATACAGATAACTGTACTAGCTCTATTCCTCATGGTGGCACTGTTTATTTATGATAGCCTTATTTTTTATGCTAAGATCACACGGAACGCTTTGTTAGCTACGTTTGCTTCACTCCCTACATGCGCTATGTTCGTTGCATGAGCTATATAGATCTAATGCTTGCAATGATTATTAGTAATAGTCATAGCGTTATATGCTAAACACATACAAAACGCTATGCTGGCACTACACGCGCTATGTTCGTTGTATGCGCCATACATATTAAAACAGTATATGTATATTACCACCATATAGAGAACTATACTAGCTGTATTCGTCATGATCGCGTTGTTTACTTACTTATAATTTTTATGCTGAGGTCACACGAAGCGCTTAGTTAGTGATGTTTGCTTCACTCCTTACAAGCGCTATGTTTGTTGCGTGCGCTATATAGATTTAAAGCTAATATTACTACTACTAATGTGTATTATATGTATTAAAAACAACCATTTATATTTTATGTTGAGCTATATAAAGCGCTATGTTCGGTACATGCGCTGTACATATTGAATGCAATATGTGTATATTACCATCATACAGGACACTGTACTAACTGTATTAGCTATGTTCGCAATGTGTTTTAGAAACAGTGATTTCTGTTTAATCCTTAGCTCACGTAGAGCATTGTGAAGCTATGTTCGCTACGTTCGTTAACAGCCTATTTACTGTCCTATAAAATTATGTTCTGATTGGCTATGCTCGCTTTATGTTTGAAAACTAGCTTCCATTTGTTAAACCATACACGTCACTTAGGCTATAGTGTAGCTATGTTCGCTATAACAGTCTATTCACCTACCTATAGAACATTGTGTTAGCTATGTTCGCTGTATGTTTTAAAAGTAGCTTCCATTTACTTTACTATCATACAGACTACAGTGCAGCTATGTTCGTTGACAACAGCCAATATATTGTGTATTATATATTACAGTAATATTTATTTATATACAAATAACATACTGATGATACACATCTAGCATTATAAACATATGTAGCGGACGTAGCTAGTGGACTTGGCATAGCGACTCGAAATTTAGTTTCATCGTAAAACCTACGACGGTGTAGTTATCTTCACAACTTTGCAGGCAATTCGGGCTAATATTAGGCGGATACATTCGTTTCGTTAACAAACGAGTGTGGTTCTAATTGAATAATCTGTTAAATAGCGTTTTTAAACCGCCTCATGCGGGGTTACTGACAGCAGAATGAGAATTAATTACACAATGGCTGCCGGCCAACGCGCTACGATCGTATACAGGGCACTGGAATGCAGGGAAATTTTCTGGCTCGTACTTATTAAACTTAATACTCGTAAGAAGTGTAGCTGCAGATTCTCTATACAGGGTGTTTTATAAATTATAAATTGCAGAGCATCTAGTAATAGTCGAGCCAAAATATTAAGAATGCTTAGTTACAGACCATCTGCTAGAGACAAAATATTAAGAATACAATTACATGTGTGGAGGCTAATGCTACCATTAAAAGATATACAGGATGTTGAAGTGAAACATTTTTTTACGAAAATTTCTAATAACTTTTACAATTAATTGTTCAAGAATTAATTTCAAATTTGGTGTTGTTGGATTTTAAAAATCATATAGGGAGCGCCAGATAATATATCTCTGATGTAAAAAAATTGGGATAGTTTAAAAGTGATATGTTTTCGAAAAAGAAATTGTCTTAAAAATGTTTTTCTAAGTATTACTAGGTATCTGGTGACCCATTACTCATGAAACATCCTGTATAGTAAAACTAATGTTTACTTCCTTTACACAAAAAGATATATACGGCGTGGTCTCAAATAACATAAAATTGGTGAGAGATATGTATTATATAGGGTGTCCCAAAACTTTCCACCTGAATATATCATTTAATATGAAGTTTTGAAAAAATTCCAATAACACGATTTTTAATTTGAGGGGGACATCGACTTACATCATTACTTATTTTGTAGTTGTATCAAATTTTGAAATTTCAAATGGCACTATAGAGCATGTGATACATCATTTGAAAACTCTTTTGATACTGCCTCTGAATGCGTAAAAAATAAAAAAATCATTATTAGTTTTCAAGAAAAAAACATTGAAATATAAATTTTTGTAATTTTGTATTTTTACATTTAAAATTGTTTATAATATACGCTCAAATTGTGCACCCAGTTGTTCTTGGCAAATACTGAGTCTGTCTAGGAAACCTCCTTACATTTTCAAAAACCTCTGGAGTTAAATTCCGACATTCGTTTACAATACGTCGTTTTAAATCTTCAAGATTTTCGGGTTGATTTGCAAAAACCATTGACTTGAGATGTCCCCAGGGAAAAAAGTCGATTGAACTCAAATCGGGAGACCGAGCTAGCCATTCTATAGCCCCATGCCTACCTATCCATCGTTCTGGAAAATTCTGATCCAAATAAACACAAACTTGTCGCTCAAAATGAGGTGGAGTTCCATCTCGTTGGAACGTCACAAGATTTTCATCCAGCTGATCATCATTCTACAGAATTTCTGTGATTATGGGATCAATATGATCTTCCAACAAAAGTAAATAGCTGGAAATGTTACAAATGCTAATAATAAAGAATATATGGGTAGATATTGTGGGTGTAATTCGACGCTGGTCGGGGCTTTAGTCCGCAGAGTAGTTAGTTTCACACAATATTGTTAATACCCAAAAATATATAAAAAATAAAAATGCTAAATTTCATTATAATTTTAGGAAAAAGTATTAAAATATTTTTAAAGCTTTATAACATTTCTTTTCGCATAAATTAATACGGATATTAAGTTGGAACGTCTTCAAAAAGTTAAAGGTTAAGATTGTTATAAATAAAATTATAAAAATATTAACTTCTTATCTTAAAGTAAAATTAATTACAACAAAGCCAAATGTTGTCTAAATCGTCGAAAGTATCTAATTATGTTAAAAGATCGGTTCCGAATAACATTTTAATTAGTACATTTGACGCCAGCTGAAAAAATAGATAAATATTATGTCTTCCACTGATTAGTATTGCAAAATATGTTATGTTTTTAAGTATAGCGTGACTGCAGCATAACTGAGAATTAACTCCGTCTGAAGAAAACAACGCTAGTGCACCAATTATAACTAATATTACACCTGAGGTTAGAGAGCCTTATTAAATAAAA
Organism: Monochamus saltuarius; assembly: GCA_025584915.1. Lineage (NCBI taxonomy): Eukaryota > Metazoa > Arthropoda > Insecta > Coleoptera > Cerambycidae > Monochamus > Monochamus saltuarius. Next base: position 2,848,673 of record CM046728.1, on the reverse strand, counting down.
TTAATACCTACACACCTGTACCTATGCAGTTTGCTCCCGCTGCCAGTATTTTTGCTCAAGGTAAACTGAATTTCCCATGGGACATAAATAATGCATGATGCCGTAGACACAGGCGCGTCTGGACACAATACCCTCACTAGAAGACATTATTTTCCTAACTCGCTTTTGATATACATATTTTCCAGCAATATAAGAGCTGAAAGGTGTCTCGTGTACTTGCTTTGAAAGTGAGTGTTAACACCTCGAACATAGAAAAGTTGCCAGCCTATTCTCAACTTCATACCCCCAAGTAAGAATGACCTTCAGCTTCACCACATATCTTGAACGGAAAGTGGTATTGTGTGAAAATTATTATCTGAGTAAAGTAGATACAGGATGTCTTACTGTGTGGTTACAAAAAATTCAAATAAAATTTGGAACATGCGGTGTTAAATGGGTTGAGATAAGCACCATTTTCAATCGAAAATATTATCTTTGGGATTTCTATAAATGATACTGCAGGAAACAACTACTCCGCGGGCTAATGCTCCGACCGGCATTGAATTATACCCGCAGTATCTGTGTGAAACAGCCAAGAACCCTTGTCGGCCACTCCACCAGACATAGACCGGTTTCGGGCTTGTTAGCCCTCATCAGTATGCACCTGCACACCTCATAAATATATAAACTTGCTAAAGTAAGAATACTCTTTGAAATGAAAACATTCTTGCAAGATTCTCTTTGCGCCATATTTAAAATATTCCTAAGATATCTCTTTTACAAAACAATTCATTTGCATCAGAGGAAATGCCCCAAAAATTTTTGCCATATTTTCTTCTGGATTGTATATAGGCATAATAATCTGTAAAAGCTGCTTCAGGATTAATATTTTGAGATAATATTTTTGAAGCATAGCAATATTGAGCCATTTTTTGCTCAAGAGACTCAAAATGATATTTCCATTCTAGACGTGAGTCAATATTCTAATTCCCAAAAATAATAGAATATTTGCTGATTTCGGTTCATTATCTGTATTTATAAATGGTAGTTTGTGATTATTTCTTTTAGAAAACGTCATCATCTGCGTTTTATCTTTATTCAACTGTAAGTCTAATAAAGCAAAATAATGTCGCGACCCATTTAAGATGTTAAGAGTGAAGGTCACCTTAACTTTGGTATTTTTTGGTACACCATACATTCTAAAAAAATAACGTTATAACCTGCGTCTGGCAGATGTAGATGGCCTTACTGCAGGTAAAATGTGTTCCGTGCAATTTTCAGTGCATTTTCAGCGCCTGAAAGTCTCTATTTGTGGGAACTGCCTTCGCCATCTGCCAACAATTACGTTTCTGTTATTCCGCTGGTTTCCTAGTGACCTGGGGTCATATCAATCCGCCAGATAGGTTATTATCGCCGTGTCAAACGCACACTGTATACATACGAACTCGCGATTTACTTACCATGCCCCAATTCCCAGTAGTTTGTTCGACATACTTAGTTGGAATTTGTAATACGAATGGAAGCTTTCCCTATTGTTCCGAATAAACTAGGTATATTAAAAACGTCAAACAGATCTGTTTGAAATGGAACAAATTGTGTTTTTCGTGGTTCTCTATTCGGTCTGGGTATATAACTCAAAGGAGTACTACATTTACGAGCGTGCATGATTTTATTTGTATTTTCCGGGTTTTATTAGTATTTTACATTTTGAAAACGTGTAAATAAATATGCGAAAGTTTAGTTAAATTAATGGAATTTTTAAAATAAAAAAAGTAAAAACCATGTATTCCATTTTTATTTGGTCGTGGTCCAATTTTGTTGAACACTGTGTATATGAAGTCCCAAACAGAAAAATATATGGTTAGTTAATATAAAATTGTTCTTCAATCGACTTCAATAAATAACAGCAGTGGCGTGCATACAATAGAAGCATAAAAGCATTGCCTACCCTAGAAAAGTTACCAATACCACCAATACACTTTTTGCCGCTGGCACAAGAGGTAATTTTATTTAAGTTTCTCAATTACGCTCAGCGCGCACTGCTCTACTGTGTATAAGCATCGTATTTAAAAAGAAAGCAAAGCAGTTTCAGCCGATTAATACAAATTCATATGGAGTGCTAAAGCACTGCTCGCTTAGCGGTAGTCGATCTGAGTCGAGCTGACCCGACCGGTAACGAAAATGCGAAAATTAAACGAATTGGGACGGAGAAACACTTTCTTTAGAATGTACGAATTTACTTTGCAAGACTTATGATTGAATTATTTTTTAGTAATTTTTAATGCAATATTTATACAAACTGATATTCTTTTTAATATAATAAAATCAAACATCGTAGAATTGGCTATTGTTTAAAAAAAATCGAAGAATTTAAAACTTTATTGATAACTTTTACAATAACTGACAAAATTTATGAGAGAACTATAACTATTTGCGGCGAGCCAACAAGAAAGCGGAATATTAATGATGTAAAGGTACATTATAAGCGAATATTTCGAGAAATATTGGACAATATCGAAATGGAAATTTCTGATCGTTATAATGAAATTAACCAGCTGCATTTTTTTCGCCTTCTTGATCTAGATTCTGTTTCGCAATACAAAGATAATTTTCCTGACGAAATATTTTCGGAGCTAAAGACAAAATATAAAGAATTTGGTTATGACAGATTACAAAAACGAGATGATTTGTTTATATTCTTCATCAGAATTTGCCGGTCTCAATGCCTGTGAAATTATTAGATTTTGCGAAAAAAACAGAATGTGCCACGTGTTTACACAATTTGTTACATTAGCCAAGCTTGTGACGATACCAGCTAGTAGCGCTTCGGCAGATTTGAAACGAATTCATAGGTACCTACTTACGAAACACTCAAGAACAAGAGAGATTAAGCAACTTAGCAGTTTTTTCAGTTCAAAAAGAACTTATGCAAGACCTAAAACAAAATACTAATTTTTATGATGATGTGTTAAATAAGTTTTTAAAAAATGACCGCCGTATTGACCTGATTTATAAAAAATAATTGTGTTTAATATTTTATAATCATTAATCTAATAGACTGGGTGCTCGACTGCGTGTTAAGTGTGTTTGTTACTCGGTTTCTTATGCAAGAAAGAACACACTGTTTTTGTTTTAAAAATACTTAGTTTTAAGTGTAATGTCCAAATCAATTATTGACTATTATACTGACACTGACATTTCCGAACGAGAGCATATTTTGGTGGATCATAGTAGTAAGTAATTTAAATGTTTGCCTACCCTATTGTAACTAGCATTGCACGCCACTGAATAACAGTTATAGTGATTATACCTTGTTTAATTTTATTAAACACTATGCATTTGAAGCATCAAACCGGCATCTTGTTAGTAAGTACAATTTTTCACCTAAAGGACCCTTTATTAAAAGAAAATAAACGTAATCTATTCGATTCTTAATTTTTTTTTGGACGTGGCCCAATTTTATTAAACACTTTGTATATAGTGTCACAAAGGAGGCTCCTGATTAGTAATAATAAAATCTTTCATAAAACGGCTTTAGTAATTAAAATAGAAAAAGTAAGTTGAAACTTGTGATTGTGTCAAGTGATCATACCTGGTCCAATTTTGTTCAACACAATGTATTGTATATGAACCCTCAAGAATACATTTGATAGATTAGTAAATGTAAACTTGGGTCTAATCTAATTTTGCAAAACACCATGTGTATATGTTTCGGAAATTGCTATTTATTTCATATTTTCATCGTGGTCATAGAGCAGTAAAGTATAGTAAAATACCCCCACACTTGTTAGGAAAATAACCATTATGACACTTCTATACTAATTTTCACACTCTTATCATTTCCTGTTTCCATTTTGATTCGTATCGTATAACTAACTAATGTTGTAACATCATATAGCAAATTGTATCAACACGTAACTGCAAAATTTTTCACCAGTGACATCCCGATAAGAATAAATTGGATCACTTCTGAATATTTTCCCTACTTTCGCCCTTGTTTACGTGTTATTTACAAAAGAATCACTTTCCCACGTTCATTTGGAAAAGAATCGTTAAGCACGACACAGACCTAAAACATTTTTATGCAAATCGCTCTAATTTATATCAACCCCTGGCAGGTCTGCCCGACAGAAGAAGGGTTATATTATCCAAAACAAAAATTGCCCGCCATGAGGCCAATTTAGGACCCTGTTCGGGGTGGCTTTTTGCAAAACATCTGCTTTTGGAGGGACAGGAACTGACGTATTTCCTTCAGTTATTTTTGCGTGCCTATAAAAGGATGTATAAGAGAGATCTGTACGAAGAATGGTCGGTCTATTATTATTTAATTGTTATCAAACACTGCACCAACAGAAAAACAAGCATAAAGAGTTCAGTTTCCATTGAATGCTATACACTCCTTGATTTTTTATGTACTAGTACGACATAAATTAAAAATGGCTTAATAAGATGTTACCGTACCAATAGGATTACATAATATGTATCCGTACTTAAGTAAATTGTCAGAGTTCTACACTTAGAAACTTTCATAACTAAATCATTAACATTACACCATGTCTCTGTCTTTCCCAACTGATTTTGAACAAATAAACAGTTATCAACAGACTCAACTTTCATAATAATTTAAGATCATCAGCAAAGCACAAATGATCACAATCTATTACAGAAGATAAATCATTTATAAAAAGTAAAAATAACAGTGGTCCAAGATTAGATCCCTGGGGAACTCCAGAAGTTGCTAAAAAAAGATTAAAATTATGACCATTGTAAGCAACATACTGTTGTCTATCTTGCTAGTAAGAGTGAAATAATTTCAACAGAGATTTACTGAGTCTAAAATTAGATTAGTAGCAGTAGATCTTTTCTCCATGAACCCATGTTGAAATGGAGAATTAAAATTGCTCACTGGCAGATAAATTGCAGCATACAAGGACATCTCAAAGAGCTTGGCAAAGTTGCATATGATGGAAATAAGTCTGTAGTTAGTTATTACTGTAGAATCCCCAGATTATAAAATTGGACACACCAATTTTCCACAGAGTAGTAGAAGATACGGATTTTAGACATAAGTTAAAAATTATCTGTGGAGATGTGGTAAAAAATACTTAAATACTTACACCCCTTTCAAAGTTATAGGAGTACGCCAATGTTCCACCAACTTACTTTAGAAACACAAAAACAACTAGCAGATTTTTTAAATGAATTTATTTAAAAGCTATTCACATCTCTGGAGGTAACATTGCGATTCAAATTATCCATCGATGCTTGCCGCTCTAAGCAGACATTTGCGTTGTTGACGGTAATAAATTTTCGAAAATTATCGATGCTGTCAATATTAGATTTGACTAATGCATGCACGAGTGTACTCTGGCATGCATATTATGCTTGTATGCACATGTTTGCCGAGTACTAGTCGATGTGTGGCAATATAATTGTGATTGACTGACTTAATGCCAAAGACTACCGAATCAAACCAAACGATTAAAATAACGCAACGGCTTCACACCAACCTACTAATTAATCTGTGAACATTCAGTTAATTTTATTAGCGTTTACTTCTCATCGTTTCAGAAATTCTGGTTACTACAATAACACTTGTGGTTTCTACAACTTCACGTTCTGTGTTTCTCCAATGTTGGCAACGCTGATTGCTTGTATCGACCTGCCCCTCGAGCGATAAGGTAAGCTAGGGCCAGTTAGAATAATAAAACTTAATGGTCTTCGCCACTAAGTAGCATATTCATAACATACGTAACTAAAATAACGGCTGTACTTTTGAACGGTGTGTGCCAAATTGTCGCTGGACTTCCGAATAGTGCCTTGTTATGTAACGTAACAAGTTGTAGCCCGAGGTTTATTCGGCGATAGTGTGTTTCCTAGTTGGGATAAACTCGATGGCTTTGTGGTTGTGGGTATTCCGATTTCAACGACATACTACATTTTATACATAATACGGGGCATGAAAAAAGTATGTAGAGTTCCTTGAAAGCTTTAGTGAATGAAAAAAAGAGTTGTGACGGTTTAAGGACAAAAAAGTATACATTTAAAGCCGGCATAATCAATTTATACAATCGTTTGGACTGACCTTACCTGAATCCAATCGAACAAATATAAGGGACAACCAGCAGATAGAGTCAGCTTACGTTCTGCGTAAGCACCGTTGTCGTTTTCAAATTTGGCGTATAATTTTCAGTTAAAAAACTCATTTATCTAACTCCACTTCCTCAATGACTGTGGAAGCATCCCAATTTATAAAACCTTGTTAGTTTCGTCTTGATATTGAGTTAGGATGGTTAAGAAATAAAAAAGTATACAGTTAAAGCCGTCATAATCAATCGTTTGGACTCTTGACAGACCTTACCTGAATCCAATCGAACAAATATAAGATATAACCAGCAGATACACGGTGAATGTACATTCTGCGTTAGCACCTTTAACATGTTCAAATTTGGCGTACAATTTTCTGTTAAAAAGCCCATTTCTTTAACTCCACTTCTTCAATTACTGTGGAAGCATCCCAATGTATAAAACCTTGTTAAACTCGTCTGTATATTGAGTTAGGATGTTTAAAGAACAAGAAAGTATACATTTAAAGTCGTCATAATCAATTTAGACAATCGTTTGGACTCCTGACAGACCTTACCTGTGTCCAATCGAACAAATTTAAGATACAACCAGCAGGTAGAGGGTCGACGTACATTATGCGTAAGAACCGTTGTCGTTTCCAAAGCTGGCTTATAATTTTCAGTTAAAAAGCTCATTTATCCAATTCCACTTCCTCAATTACCGTGGAAGCATCCCAATTTATAGAATCTTGTTAAACTCGTCTTGTTATTGAGTTAGGACGGTTAAAGGACAAAAAACTATATATTTAAAGACTTCATAATCAATTTAGACAGTCGTTTGAACTCCTGACAGACCTTACCTGTATCCAATCGAACAAATATAAGATACAACCAGCAGATAGAGGGTCAACGTACATTTTGCGTAAGAACCGTTGTCGTTTCCAAATTTGGCTTCAGTTAAAAAGCTCATTTATCCAACTCCACTTCCTCAATTAGAGCGGAAGCATACCAATTTATAAAACCTTTTTAAATTCGTCTTGATATTCGTGTTACGTTCTGGTTTCCGTTGTTCAACAGTGGCGAATTATGATAATTATTATGGAATTTGGTCCGTGTTTCACACACATACGCGGCTTTTAAAGAGTTCACTACGGTCGTCGGTGGCACTGTAAAGGAGACACGGTTTAATCAGATGAATGACAATAAAATTAATTTCAAACGGCGTGGAAGTGCGTGGGCAAAGTGGATTAGTCAACGTGATGCACGTAGAAACACGGGTTATTGAGGTAAATAACCAGAAATTATTTTAAATGTGCTAAAAAACAACGTACTTAAAGATAAAAGGTCTTTTATATTAACTAAAAGTTCTAAAGTGCGGTCATAATTTCAGATATATGATCACTATCGTTACGATGCTGTCAAAAATCCTAATTACAATCATAGGGTTAATTTTAATGACACGTCTAGCGGATCAGGTGGCCCCAGCAAAAAAACATCTGTATGACAAGAACTAATTACGAAATGTTTAATTTAGATTAATCTTCAAATCGAGATTAAAAAAGCCTTAAAAGGTTTGACTCTTGATATGTCTTTGACATATTCATATCAGTAATCCTGATTATCTAAGATATTTCTTTAAAAATTGTGTGTAATATTACTAAAAAATATATAAATGAATTTCAGAAAGTAGAAACACAAAACTCCGGGATTCTGCTTCTCATTGTTTTTGTTTAGAACCAATTTGAAGCGTATATTTTCTGAAAATATAATAAATAGCGATTAATTTTCAATATATTTCCAATCATTTACAACATTTTGTCTGTAACAGGTTCTCTTTTTTGACTAACATGCGCTATTCTCATAGTTTTTCAAGTTCATCAACGGATTTATCAGTTTATCCAAGTCTTCTTCCATTATAAATACAGGGTTTATTCAAAATATCATCAAGACAGTCTAGACATAAACTTCCAAAAATTATAAATTATTAATTCCTTCATTTGGAACCAGTTTAGACAGATATTCCTTCAACAAATTATATTGAACAGTTGGTCAATTCACTTTCTACCAATACATTTAGTTCTTCAATGACCATAAAGAAATACACTTAAGGCAGGTTCTAAATCACTACAACTTTTTCTTCATATGTTCCCCAGACAAAAACTCTCTCATACTTTCTTGAAGTTCGTTAATCAATCAACCAAGTCTTTAAAAAAATCATCAATAGCAGATTCAAGATAGTCCAGATATGAGCATCCAGCAATTATAAATTATCAATTCCTTCATTTGGAACCAGTTTTGGGCGGGTATTTGTTAGACAAAATATTTTGAACAGTTGATCAATCCACTTTCAATCTGTCAGTACATTTAGTTCTTCAATAACCTTAAAATACACCTGGTGAATGTTTCAAAACAATCTACAGCATTTTCTTCACATGCTCCCCTAGATAAAAACTTTCCCATACTTCTTCAAGTTCGTTATCAATGGTTCCTTCACCCCATCCAAGTCTTCCTCTAAAAAATCATCATCAGCAGGTTCAAGATAGTCCAGAAATGAACTTCCAGTAATTATAAATGATCAATTCCTTCATTTGGAACTATTTTTGGCAGATATTTGTTAGACAAAATATATTGTACAATTGATCAATCCACTTTTGATCTGTCAGTACATTTAGTTATTCAGTAACCTTAAAAATACCTGGTGAAGGTTTCAAAACACTCTACAGCATTTTCTTCACATGCTCCCCTAGACAAAAACGTTCTCATACTTCTTCAAGTTTTTTTTGGGTTCTTCAACTAATCCATGTCTTCGTCCATCATAGATATGGTATTTAAACCATTATCAGCAGGTTCAAGATAATCCAGATATGAACATCCAGTAATTATAAATTATCAATTCACTCTCGATCTGTCAGTACATTTAGTTCTTCAATAACTTTAAAAATACACCTAATGAAGGTTTCAAAACACTCAACGGCATATTCTTCATATGCTTCCATAGACAAAATCTTTCTGATACTTCTTCAAGTTCGTTATCAATGGGTCTATCAACTCGTCCAAGTCTTCATCCATCATAAGTACGGGGCTTTTCTAAAAAATCGTTATCAGTAGGTTAAAGATAGTCCAGATATGATCCATTCCTTTATTGGGAACCAGTTTTGGTCAGATATTCGTTAGGTAAATTATATTGTATGCTTGGTCAATTTATATCCTATATATCAATACATTTAATTCTTCAATAACCATTATAGCTTTTTCTTCATATTCTCCTCTAAACAAAACTTGTAATTTACTATTTCAATAGCTACATCAATAATTTCCTTCCATGATTTCACTAGTCTTGCTTCGATGCTCCGCTTCGTCGTAAGTTTTTTGTTTCTCGCAGCAGTCCAACACATCCTATCTATCTCCGGTAAAGTGAGGACGGTGTCGCCTCGCTCCTCGAGCGATATTTCAGTGCCACATCGCTCATAACCTTAATTAATGTCCGACCAGGCCACCTCGACACGGGAGAACGAGGGGTCCTGCTGTTCAGGCGGTGGTATCGGCATAATCGACCTCAGACTGTCGGGCGTGCGGTGATAAGATAACTCAGCAGTCGCATTGCCGACGCCTAATGATTTTCCCAACTAGCTGGCATATGCATAGCGTACAGGGGCTGAAATGCGATACGAGATTCCTTCTGTTAAGATACAGAAACACCGTAACACTGCTATAACAAGGAAAACAGAAATATGTTGTACTGATGAAGACTAATTGTCCCAAAACAGAAGTGTCTGTATAGTGATGCCATCACTGCTGTTACCTTTGGAGAAGAAAGAAGGATGTATATTTGTTCCAAAGTTTTTTTGTGACGCTTATCTCTCTCTCCCTCTCTCCCTTTCTCTCGCTATGTCAGCTAGAAATGTAACTTATCAACGAAAAGTCATATACATATTACTCTATTGTACAATAAAAACAAAAAGAACATTACTCATATTGATCGCCAAGGATTAATGTAATGTAATTCATACCGATCAATAAAAATTAAAACTATTTGCTAAAAAATATGTAGAAATGTAATTCCTGTCTATCAGTAAAAAATATTGTAATTTATCAACTTGCAAAAGTAGTAGAAATGGTGTTAATATGTAGCTTTTATGTTTGAAACAGGAACAGTAATGTAATAGTTGATGCTCAGTAACTAATAATGTAACATATCTGCTTAGAAAGGGGCAGTACTGTAATTCCTCCTAATAAATACAAATTAATGTAATAGTGTACATAGTACCATATAATTGTCGCTAGTAAGTAAAAGTTATTGCAATTCGTCTACTTGAAAATTTAGTACTATAGTTTGTTTGTCAATAAAAATTAATGTAACTTTCTGATGATTGAAGTAGAACTGCAATTCCTATTGATCAATAAAGAATAATGTAACTTGTTTATCATTGTGATCAATGATTTAACTTCACTTTTTGAAAATGACCAGAAATGTTATTTATCTTGATCAGTAAAAGTTATTGTAATATTGTACTTGATAAAAAGAACCGAATTTCAATATATACCAATAAATAAAAATTAATGTAATTTATCTACTTGAAAATTATGTAATGTATATTTATCAATAACAATTAATTTAGTTTCAACTAGAAAAGGTTTAGAACTGTAATTGTAATGATCAATAAATGTAATTTATCTGCTGAAAAGAGGCAGAACTTGTTTTGATCGGTAAATACCAATGTAACTTATCTGTTTATCATAGTAATTAATAAAAATGAATGTAACTTCTCTATTTTATTCGAAAAAGTAATGAGAATTATTTGATACTTTGAAATAATTAAATAATGTAATTTCTGTCTATCAGTATACATTGACATAACATAATCTGTTTGGAAATGACCGGAACTGTAACTTGTACAGATCAATAAAGAATAATGTAATCCAACTGCTCGTAAAAGAACAGAAATGTAGTTCCGGACTATATTGAGGATTAAATATCGACACAAAAGAAGAACGTCCAATCGCTTCAGAACATTTCCCTTCATTGCATTCTTCTGGTTGCCGACGAGCATGCTTCAGGGGGCGGGGAGCAGAAAGGCGAAATCTAATTAAGGCACTATGAAATAAGTTTCCACTGGCGACGGTCCCCATGCAAATTGCATAACAAAACAATTTAAATTGTATAACTGAGAACAATGTAACGTATTACGGAGGTGGCGCGCACGCCTCGCGACACTCTAAGGTTAATTCGACCGCCGACTGTCGCGCTTTAAGCAGCCGAATAGAAAATGCGAATTTCATCGAGTTAGCGACGACGGCGAAACTTTTCTACAAGCTTAACTTCCATCGGACGATACAATGCCATATAATTTATTACATTTGTTTACTTTGCGCTACTTTTTGTTTGACGGTATGAGTGGGGGCAGGGGAGGGGGAGGCATTCTGAGAAATTACCAACTTTCTCGATTTGGTGTAATAGACAAAGATTTTGTTATAGCCCCAACGCAAATACCGCAAAAGTAAAGCATTTAAAAATAAATGCGTAGAAAAACAGGAGTAGATATTTTTCTATTTATTGTGGAAATCAATAAAAGTTAATGTAATTTTAGGATTACAAATGTAAATTCTCCTGATCAATAAAAATTAATGTAATAAGTAAAAGTTATTGTAATTTATCTACTTGAAAACTTAGTACTGTAGTCTAATTACCAATAAAAAGTTAATGTAACTTTCTTATGATTGAAACAGACGTCTTACGTCATAGCTGACGTTACACAATTGTTTTTATTGTCAACATAATTTTCAATATATGGTCGCCTTAAAAACAATCATTTTTGCAATTTAATGCAATATATAATACAAACATTCAGTGTAGTATATAGTTTTATTACTCTCAATTGCAGTTTCTTAAATATTTTGATGAAAATATAATGAATTATTCATTTGTTCGTATAACGTGAGTCGTCTGAATTCTTGTCGCGATTATAGAACTGCAATTCCTGCTGATCAATAAACAATAATGTATCTTGTTTGTTTATTATTGTAATCAATGTTGTGACTTTTCTCCAAAAGTAAAACATTTAAAAATAAATGTGTAGTAAAACAGGAGTAGATCCTCTTCTGCTTATTGTAGAAGTCAATAAAAGTTAATGTAATTCTAGGATTACAAATGTAAACTCTCCTGATCAATAAAAATTAATGTAATATTGTACTCGAAAAAAAACATGTAATTGTCGCTAAGTAAAAGTTATTGTAATTCATCTACTTGGAAATTTAGTACTGTAGTTTATTTACCAATAAAAATAAATGTAACTTTCTAATGACTCAAACAGAAATATAGAACTGCATTTTGTACTGATCAATAAAGAATAATGTATCTTGTTTATTTATCATTGTAACCAATGATGTGACTTTTCTCCAAAAGTAATGCATTTAAAAATAAATGTGTAGTAAAACAGGGGCAGCTCCTTTTCTGCTTATTGTAAAAGTCAATAAAAGTTAATGTAATAATTCTAGGAGTACAAATGTAAATTCTCCTGATCAATATAAATTAATGTAACTTGTTCAATCTTTACGTGTTTTCATGTAAATTAAACTTTAATTTTTGTAGCAAAAATTTTATAGATTAGCTGTATAAACAGATGAGCGTTGCCAAGTTGTTAGAGTGTTATTTAACTTTTTGGTGATTTTTCACAAAGAAAGCATAAACTAACTAAAATAAAGATCTAAACAAAAATATCATTTTTATTTATTTATCTGGGCAGTGAATTGTCTTAAATTCTAAAGTAGATTGAGATATAAGTGGTTTGCTACTTCCTGCTCGGCCTAAGCGGCTTGACGTGCAGGAAGCGACCTACATTACAGCAGGTACTTAAACGCAAACCTCTTATCCCGGGCGACGCGCCATTAACTCTATAAATGATACTGTAGGAAACAACTACTCCGCGGACTAATACCCCGACCGGCATTGAATTACACCAGCAGCATCTGTGTGAATAGTCAAGAACCCTTGTCGGCCACACCACCAGACACAGACCGATTTCGGGTTCGTTAGGCCTCATCAGTATGCCATAGGTCTATGTCTGGTGGGGTGGCTGACAAGGGATTATTTGTAGATGGTAGATACAAAATAATACTAATGGCAACGCAACACAACACCCATAACGACTAAAACAGCGAATTCTGACGAACGTTTTCCACATTTCAGTTTCAATACGTTGCTCACAATCCACCGGTAAAATCTGTTAAACAGAATGTAGTTTATAGAGATGTAATATCTAGCGTCGTAATATGTGATGTACAACCTACTTGCCGCAAGAGCATTTTCTCCGGCTGCATCATACATTAGAGCCATATCTACAAGTTCGATAATATTTCTCTCAGTGTAAGTATCATTACTTCCGTACGCAAACACTTCTCTCAGTGTAAATATCCGCCGAAACCGCGGCCGTAGGGCGGTTTGTTGCACCGAGTACGCAAAAAAAGCCACCCATTACTCTCCCACACCGAGTTCACGGATTCTAATCGCTGCGGCTGCCGTTAATTGATACGTCTATTCGTGAGAACAAATCGGCGATCCGAAAGGCTCATAAATGATTCAATTTCGCGATGAGGCCGATTAATCCCGACTGCGGCAAGGCCATTGTTGCGGGCAGGGAGAAGTTGCCGATATTTTTCACGGGTATTAATCTTAGTCGGGGGAGCAGTGCAAGAAACGGCGCTGTCACATATATAATTGAACAGCCTGGTCTTCGGCTGGAGCAATGCTCTCTTAATTCGCCACATTAGCCGGCCCTTGCTATATAAATTGACGGATCGGTTGCGTCGGGGTTAGGACTACGAGTCCGAGGGAGATTACCTACTCCAAACAAGAAAAAATACAGGATGAGTTAGAAAGAATGGGTCAACACTATGCTGGACATTCTGTACACAAAAATATTATGCTCCACCCTTTTCCACCCACTGCTGACTTTGTTTACGGGTCTCGGGATCATACTCAAATATCCAGGTCTCATCTTCAGTGGCTACCCGACTCATCCAGCCTCTACCGTCGCGTCGCTCCGCATGCGGGACAACAAATCCTCGCAGATCGATTTTCGCATGTCTTTCTATTCACGGGTGGAAACTTTTGGCACCATCTTTGCGCAAATCTTTCGCATTCCCAAATTTTCGTGTAATATCTTGCGAACGATTTCTTTGTTGATGTTTAACTCGTCAGACAACGCACCAATGCTTAGGCACCGGTCAGACATGATCAGTGCACGCAAACGGTCAACATTCGCCTCAGTACGAGAGGTGACGGGAGCTCCTTCACGTGGATCGTCTTCTACCGATTCACGCCCTCTCCTTGAACCGTTTTTCCCATTCAAACACGCGTGTTTTCGACATGCACTCGTCTTCATACACCACCTGCGATTTTCGAAATATTCCATTGAATCACAACACGTTGCTTGTAATTTGAGTCTCTCATTTTCACGACGCCACTAAAAAAGTTACTTCCAAAAAATACACATAACACACACACCAAACGTGCTATCGACCTCAACCTTGGACTGAAACTAAAAGAAAGCTCCCTCCTCTCTAGAAAAACGTTGACGAACGATGCAGTGTTTACAGACAATTTTTAGAATCTATAGCAATTTTAGTGTCACCCAGAGTATCCGTCGGAAAGTTAACCCGGCGCCCCCCCTTCCCCCGCCCCTTCACGGCTCGGGGCGATCCCACGGGATCGCGGCAGACTGGCTAAACTGAAAACCATTCCAAATGAACATTTGTCTCTCCAACGTTTCGCCGCCTCCAATCCACGATAATCACAAGGTGCAACGGCTTCCCCAGGGCAATTATTTAGACGAAATAATAATTATTCGAGTAAATGGAAGACGGAGATAAAGCAGCGACTCGCTCTCTATGAACTCCTCAGTAGTGCAACAATTTACTTTGGAATGGTGCGCCTCGCTACAAGCCTCAATTCGGTGTCACAGGTTTTGCTCGCCTCACAATTTGTTTGCGTTTGTCTCTCGAATACTGCAGCCGTTCCGAGAGCGAAATACAGGGTGTTTCAAAAAAACTTAAAAGCTTTGACACACTGATAAAAATAATACACGTCGATCATACCACGTATTACTGTAAAAAAGACCAAATACATACTGTACGACAAGACACTCCAGGTCAATGCAGTAGAATTACATCTTGCATGCCAAATTACATCATTTCTGTTAAATACACGTGCATTAGGATCGGTCAGTGGTCGCGCGGTTTAAGCCGTCAGTACTTGAATCGAGGTGACTAGATCGCTTTGGGTTCAACCCCCGCAGCCGGTAGACCGTATATAAGCTATATTCGTGGAGAGGATTGGCACTGCGGGTATGGTAGGGTGGAAGAATGTTGGCTTGGGTCAATGTGAAAGATTGATACCGGTTGACGTTTGACTCCCTCCTAATTAATAAGGTTTTCCGGGTTTCCCTCATTCCTGCACTGAATGGTGGTTAGGACGCAAATGCGGCCTGCTTAATAATGATATGCCGGCCCCTCTCCAGCACAAGTCTTCGACTTCTGGGCTAATCGTCGTGATTAGATTGAGGGGTAGAGAATTTCGGCAAGCCGGTATGATCTTTAAGTCAGTTATTATTATATTTGTGACTGTTTTTTATATTTTATAGAGTATGTACAAATATAACACAATTACAATAGTTTTGAGAAATACATGAAAGAAAAACAATGTCGTAACATGTAATAATGTCTCAGAAAGGTAAAAGTATTGCTTCGTCTTTAACATATGTTGACTTTAAAATTTCTAAAAGAGGCAGCAGTAACGTAGAAAATGCAACATTCACCCGAAAATTACTGTGTTAGTAATATATATTTGAAGGTTATGTTACTTTAGTTTAGGCAAAATAAAGAACATATATATATTACTTTTCTGTAGATATATCAAAGTTATCTAGTTGTTTTCTTTATTTACTTACAATAAATGTTCAAAATTGTATACTAAGTCGTTTTCTTAAGTTTCTTCAAAAAATAATACCCAAAAACACCAAGCTACTATTTTGGCTGATAATACGTTGCTTTCAAAATAAAAAGGGAGTTACTTATTGATATTATATAACTGTATAGTATATTAGATATGTTTCTGTAGTAAAAATATGGATGAATCTAAAAATTGATTAATTTTAATATTAGTCAGTGGCACAACATAGTTTTTTTTTAAGGAATGTACCATAATGATTCTCTTTTAGTAAATTTCAACAACCAACAATGTTTCCTACGTTATAAACGCAATACTTCGTATATGTAAAGTATAATTGTTATACTGAATAGATACACTCTTCTATTTTACTAATTTCGCAGCAGTTGCATCTAAGCAGCCAAAATACTGTAAATATGAAATCATTGGACTGAATAAGGAATTAATTTCGGATCAAACGAATTACGAACTTATTCGTGAAAACATCAAACAAACTTATCCGGATTTGGTCGCATTTAACCGGATGCACACGGGCGCATATTCACGTCCTGCAATAACACGTTTGCTAAATGGAAATATAATTATAATAATGCTCCTACGTGTGGTATTACTCGAACAATTTTGTCTATTTATTAGAGAATACGTTACGTCATAACTGAATTCGTGAAATAAACCAAAAAAGGACAAATTAATGATAGTATTTACTGATCATGCGCAGTTAGTGGGTGATATACAAGGTGTTTTTAAATGAAGTAGCAAAAATGAGACCACTGATTCCTTAGGTGAAAATAAATCTATTTAACCTAACCCAAGTCGCATAATAAAAAAGATACAGGGTGTCAAAGTTAAAATTTTATTTTCGATATTTGTAAAAACCTTCTTAAGAAATCCAAATATTTACATAAAAGTTGTAAATCGGGGGTTTTTGCGGGCGAGAAATTCAAATTTGTTTCTAATGGTGACGTTATTGATGTCGTAGAGGGCGCCACTTGTGACTTTTAAATAGCAGAACTTTTTTGCAGCTTAGTGTCAATCTTCTGCCAATCCACCAATGAGGAAACACTTCATCTAAGTAGCGGCGAACAGCGATGACATAGTGCGATGGTGCAGCGTCTTGCTATAACCAAATTGTGTCATTGGGCAAATCTGGTTCTTTTTGATTGGGAAATGTACAACCAAGAAAGGAACTAAATTAAATTGAAGAAAACCTAAATATCTTGCTCCATCTAAATCTCCTTCAAAGAAATACGGCCCCAAAATTCGATTATCAACAATTCCGGCCCAAACATTGACCTTCTGGGGACCCTGAGTGTGTGCTTCCATCGTCCAGTGTGGATTGTGATCTGACCAGTACCGACAATTCTGTTTATTAGCGTTACCACAAAATCTGGATCTGCCTGACACGCTTCCATCATCATTTCGCAAAGCTCTGTCCGTCTGTCGAAATCGTCCTTGGACAATTCTTGCACTAAATGAACTTTATAGGGATGGTACTTGCTTTTGTGAAGACATCTACCCAGTGTGCTTTTACTCATACCTAAATCACCTGCTAAGACCCTCATAGTGAAATGCGAGTTTTCATGAAGGGTCAAAAGGGCTTATAACTACACATCTTCGTTTAGTATACTTGGTCGACCAGATCTGGAGCATATCTTTAACATGACCATGGTTTCGAAACTTTTCTTCAGTTCGGTTTACAGTGGATCGATTTATTGGTGGACAATTCGGATGTGTTTCATTAAACAAAACACAAACTTCCTCATGAGTTCGAAATCTATCACCATACCCGACTATCATGACAATTTTAATCCGTTCCGTCTCACTTCGACTCATATTTTTACAAAACGAAAACAAATTAATTAATTAAAAAATATTTAATACTTTACGAAAGAACCAGTCAAACGGATTCACTCTTACAATCTTAGCAAACTGTTTAAAATTGATTGCCTGTTAAACATGCACGAGCACGTTCTATTAAACAGATAAAATTAAAAAAGCATCAAGGAAATTATGACAAAAACTTTGGTATTTGCAAATAATTTGGGTATTGTTGCCCATCCTGTAACAATTAGGATCAACTTGTGATATATCTTTGGAAACAGCTCAGCTACGTGATGACGTCATTACTCGAAGGTAGGTCACCCTGTATATTAAATTATTATTTGAAAAAAAAATGTCTTTTATTTACCTAATAATGAATTTGTGCGTGACGCACTGTATAACACTTGAGTACTAGGACGATTTGGGCACTATATCGAAAAACAATCAAAGGCCCCTGTTCCGTCTCCAGTGGATTCAGTTCTGTAAACGCCGTGAGGCTGGCTAAACTTGCCGAGCACATTACGATGCCGTTAATTAAATATTGATATTATTATAAATTGGGGTCAGCTTTGTGATTGTTTTGATAAGCGTAGGTTAAATTAACTTTAGTTTACAAAGGATACAAATTTAATTAAATAGTGCGGTCAATTGTAAACGCTAGATGAAGTTCAAACGGCAAATTTACTAGGATTTCCCACTTGCCACGTTATGTCACCAATTACTGTAGTTTTTTGTCAATTCAATTATAAATTGTTTTACATGTTTTAATTTATTAGTAAATACGAATGATATTTTTCTTTTGTGTAATTTGGTATTTATGCCACTGTAATCTGAGATGAAGGCTTCTGTGTTTTGCTTAGTTATTTGTATTTGTAAGAGTACACTACATTTTTTTTTCTAAATCACTCTGTGTATTTGTAGAAAAAATCGTTTTAGCCATTTTTTCATTACAGTTTTTACAAACCCATTCAGTATTGTCACTTCTATTCCAGACACACTGTAGATGCACGGTGCACGTATTACCTCTCTATCTGTGAAGTATATTATGCAGACCTGGGTCTAAACGTAACAGCGTCGTGAAAGATAAGAGAAATACAGTTCCAAATGCGCTTTCTGAACAGCCAAAGTGATGCTGCTTCAATGCAGCACGATTCCTTACGCAATATTCCCTTTAAATTCGCGATGGGATAAAGAGTATATAGTAATAAATTTCCAGGTGCATTGCCCTCGAAAAATTGAATACTCAAAGTTGCAGATACAGGATCAATACGGCAGTTACAACTCTCAAATAATACATCAAGAGAGTATTAACTCAAGAGCGAACTGCTTGTCGTCGATAAATGCGAACAGATTATGGTTATTTAGTGCAGTTCGTAGTCGATGTTTTGCGGTTAGGGCGATGTATTTCTCGATATATATCTTTAAGGGTACCTTACTATGTGTCGAATGGGGTAATTAATAGCGAACTGGGGGTATATTGTCGTTTTTGTACAGATCGGAGTTTGATATCGATTTTCGAAGCCTTTCACGGCATTAGAAGCTGGAGGAAGCCATATTTACTCAACAAATACGTTTTTCCTTTATGTTCTCTGAGCATTACACTACTTTCATTACTTTGCAAAAATTATAGCTTCTAAGACTTATTGGCCTTTATCTTCCATTGTTGTCCAGCAAAAAACTGTATTCTGTGATCAAATTTGAATTAGGTTAATAGCTTTATTCAGAATGATTCATCTTAGAACATATAACTATAGCCTTGTATTATACATCTTCCTTTGATTGTCCGCAGAAATACTGTTTCTTACGATTGGAACAGAATTTGGTTACTAATTTTATTTAGTTCGCCTGCTCAGTGACATGAGGAACAACTAGAAAGAAAAAAGAGCTTCAAAGAAATGATAAAGCAATAACAAAGGTTACCGTCATTTGTATTATTAAATTGGTTGATAACCTTCCAGGATAGCCTGCCTGAGAATAACAGAAGTTATGGAAACAACACCCACCATAGCAATGGAGATAATGATATGTCTGTCACCATATTCATCTAAAGAAGTGGCTGGGACAATTAAGCTTCGTCTAAAAGATACTGGTATTACCTGATGTAGGAGAAGGTAGGAGTCGCTCGTGGAATGGGGTCATCAGGAAGATGCTCTTTCTGCAGGCAGATACTGACAGTATTTCTCCCAAGTTTGAATTTGACAGACCCTACACGGTCCTTATCAGGAATCAAGAGACCGCCAGTGAGAAAGTAATCAACATCTTCACAGACGGATCAAAAAGGTAGGAAGATGCAGGATGTGGAATCTATTTCAGATCTCTACATATCCAATATCAGTGGGCAACGGATAGGCATGCTACTGTGGTACAAATTGAATTAGCAAGTATAATCATACCCGTCAAAGAAATTGTCCGTAGACATACAACGGGTAAAACCATCAGAATCTACACAGATAGTGCAGAGTCACTACTGATCTTAACGTAATCATAAGACACCAACTAGATAAGCATGGGAATGCCATCAAGCACTGGTAGAAGCTTCAGCCGACAGCAGCATATCTGCATGCTGGGTGAAGGGACACGGGCAGTGCAATGGCAATAGCCAGGAGTGCATGGGTATCCATATTTTTGGACCTGGTCCCTCTAGTATGCTTCCGTTGTCAGATTTTGTTGGAATTATCAAGGAGGACACCCACAAATAATGGAGGAGGAATCTTCGCCTGGTGGCAGGTATTCATACTGGACACTGTTGATTAAGGAAGCACCTTTATTATATGAGGACGTGTAAAACACCTCTTTGTAGGGGTTGCTAACAGGAAGACGAAACAGTAATCTATGCAGTCTGTGAGTGAACTGCCTTTCGTTAATAGGAGAATCCATGTTGGGAGAACTATGGCTTTCTATGGCCTACATTAGAGACATCCCCCTAAGCAACGTCGCCACCTTCTTCTCTTTATTAGGCTGGTTAGGGGCTCAAGTGGATTGCTCTTCTAATGGGAGGAAGTATAAAGGGCCTAATGGGAGCTAAGGATTTAAGTTACCCCCGCCACAATTCCAGATTCCATATTTCAGAACCTTCCAAGGCTGTGTCTTCCATTGGTTGGCAAAAGAAAAATGTTTTTGGTGACTGGACTGATTCCAGTTGTTATTCAGTTCATCAACTCAGTAGCATGTTAAGAACAACTATAAAGGAAGAAGGAGTATGAAGAAAGGTTAACTTAAGAAAGAGCTACAACATAATCAAGGGAACCAAAAGCCAGAACATTACGTACACATTTGATTACCATCTACAAGATTTATATTGCTGACACTACATCCTCAGTTTGAATTTTGTTCCAGTAAAATCCAATATTACTCCAATATAAAGTTGATTTTCTGCTAGTTCATTCGCACTGCAGTTGCCTTGCAACTTATCGTCTTTCTTAAACTTTATTGTGTCTCCATCCTCAGCTTTTTAAACACTTCCTAGTCAATTGAAAGACACATAAGAGCAAACGACATCCTACGATATTCAAATCTCCATTTTTCCATCCAATACTGTCACTAAAGTGACAAAAATATACCAGAGAAAGTGTTTACCAGCCAACTCGCTGTGATAATACATATATTAAACTCGCGCTAAATTTAGACCCTCTCAGCGGATTCTCTGTCGATGTCGCTGAATATTGATACATTATTCCTCAAAATAATCCCCAGTAATTATAAAAACAAGGGCGGCCTCCTCTTGTAGGCAGTCCATAATGCTCGATAAATATTAATGAAATTTACAAATCCCGAACATGGCGCCTGGTTGTTTGCCTTTAAAGAAAATGCAAATGTCGAATCAAAATGGTAATTTTATTGAAATCCTCGATTATGGCGTCGCGCAAACTTAAATCAAAACTATTAGTTGCGGAGGTTTCTCGCTCTGTCTTGTTTTTGTTTAGCAATGGTGGAAGTGGTAATGGAATTTTTAATCCTGCATTCGACTGCAGTACACGGAAAGCGTAAATCAAGAAATATTCTCCATTGAAAAGCTACATTTTCTCTCAGCTGCGATAAACAGATTACATATTAATGTGTATTATTTCTGTAAGTTGAGTAATTTTAATTTTGCTATATGTTGACCTATCAATTTATTCGAGAAATGATCATTTAACCAAGCAGGTACTTGTCTTCCTCCATGTGGTGGTGGCACCATCGTTCTGACACCACATATTTTAAACAATATTAAACCTAACCTATTATATCTTCTCCATTTGGTACATTCACTTCAAGGACGAACGGCCTTTTTTAGAGCAGAATTACCTTCTTCTTCACGAAATGATGCATTAAAGACTGTCTGAGCAGAATGATGCCTATTTGGGTACCTTCGTTGGTATTCTCGGGCTGCTTGTCTGACCTTCCCATTGGAATATCCATATACAAAAACAATATCTGCATACTCTTCAACTGTAAACAAACGCATTTTTCATTTAGTATTTTAACGTCCAAAACTTTCCTTGCAAATAAAAATCTGTTAAAGAATTTTACTCGAAGAATCTACTCGGTGTTTATTTTTAAATGAATTCTTGTACCCGCAGGCACTGCGAGGCTTCAAAATCAGTTTTTATAAGCCGGTTAATATTTTTGTAATAAAGAACTCACTTAATTTAATATCATTTCGGAATTCCAGCTCGCATATAAGAGACGTGGGACAACCATTACTTGTAAAATATCATTTTGTGCTCAACGCGGTTCAAATGATAATAAAAATCTTGTTTATTCTCTTTTTTCCCAGATACTTTCGAGTCTCTGCTGAAAAGGGGGATATATCTGTAATGTGTTTATATAAGATTTAAGCAGAGCGAGCGTTATTTTAGTAGTTCGGCGAGTTTTATATGAAGTAATATAGTGAAATGTAGCGAAATAAATCCGTCTTATACTGTAAACGATATTGTATTGTATTTTCTTTTAATTTATCAGAATGAGACATTTTCTATACTCTGCCCCTCGTTCTAACTGCAAGCTGAGCTCAAGAGGTCGTAGATTTGTGTGGGGGAGGGGACGGTAGGTTATTAATCGCATTTGCGCCCTGAAAAGTCTAATTGTTTTAATGTATATAAAGCGTATTTGAATCAACAATTTTGCACCAATATCTATCTATATTTTTAAAAAGCCAACACGTACGTGGAATAAAAAAACATATACCAACGATAGGCAACTAACTTTTTTATTACTAAAACTACTGAAAACAATGCAGTGATTGGTTTTAGAGGCAAATCTGAAATGAATATTCAGTACCGAATCGAATTCAAATTGTGTATATTGCATTTGTTCCTGTAACAAATGAAATATGGTGCTTGACGGTATACAAAGGTTTATACTTCATTAACATTATATATTAATGTTTCCAGAAATTCATGTCAACTGTAATTTTGCAAAATTAATAGAAATTTAGCCAGCATTTATTTTCCCCTTAATTATACTAAGAAAAATATTTGTTGTAATAAAATATTAATTTGATTTTGTTAGATAATTCATAACGAAAATAATAAATGAATCATTTACTTAACTACATATATGATAGCAAATACTACAAAAAGCTATGCTAGTGTATGTATGCATTATTATATTATACATATATGTGCATATGTATTTCTATATGCATCTTCCTATACGTATATTAATCAAGAAACCTGTATCTCTATGAATGTATTTGTATACAATAATAAATTTGTGTCTTTGTATGTGAGCATGACGTTGTATATGTGAGCATGTCCTTGTATATAAGTTCACGTTTGCATCCGCTTGAATTTGCTTTGTCAAAAGCTGTGACTTTAAAAGTGTATTGTATATTGATAAGTTTGTGTTTTTGTATGTGAATACATATACCTATTTTTGTATTTGTATGATTGTATAAATTTAAAATATGTATCGCTTTTCTTATACTACGAATAAGTTTTTGTATTATCCTGTAGTTCTATAGGTGTGTATTTGCATACATTGGAAAGTTGTGGTTTTATAAGTGAATATAACTTTGTATCTGAAAGCATGTTTTTGTATATTTTGTCGTTTTGTGTCATTGTAGGTAAACATTAATTTCGATGTGCGTCTTTTTATAGGTATCTATACAAATATATTTGTGTTTTTGTATATTTTTATGAGACATGTATCCCTTTCTATATACATTTGTTTTTGTTTATTTGTGTCAATAAGTACCTATAGTTAGATGTCATGGTATACATATATCTTTAAACATTTGCATATGGGTTCTATATGTTTACATTGTATGTCTTTATATGAACTTTAACATATATCTGTATGTCTTTGTATATACAATGTATGTATCTTTATATGTACCTGCAATTATGTATGTATCTAGAGTATGTGTTGTTGTATATGTGATCTTTGTATGTAATTTTACTTTAATGACAATGGCGAATAGTTTTACTTAACAAATTAATACTACTAACAAAATATTAATTTATTTTTATTGTTGCAAATAAATCTCGTTTATTGAATCGCCTTTCTAAAAAGTGGAAGGTTTAATTTATTTAAACGTAGAAAAACACAGGGTCCTAAAGCACAAAAACCCGAAGCAAAACCACCTCATATTAGTCCAGACTCTGTTTTTCGTGCTTATCCGAGTGCGCAAGGACAATATCACCATGATAACCCGGCTCGAATTTAATTTTCGGAGCGGTGGCTGAACCGCCGCCGGATCCCGTTTAGAAATTCATCTTCATCCATTGATTTTCCGTCCTCCGCACTCGTATTGCTTCGGGATGTCATTTGTTTTCGCATTATAACTTGTAATAAACTTAAATTGTTGTAACTCGCATACGTTCCGAGCCCAACTTTCGGCTTTGCAAGTTATTCAATTATAGCCAGATGCGGGGCGCGAGGTGCATTGTCCCTCGAAATAATCGGGCCTTAACTCGTTCATTTTCAAACAACAGACTTAAATAAAGAAAACTGTTTAACGTCTATATTAAAACCCTACAAGGTGGTCTCAAACGGTGGTCTTTCTATCATTATTATTTTCTCTACGCATGTCTTTGTACGCGATATTGTATCTGTGTATTTGTATATATGTATTTGTATTATTGTATATATTTTTATGTGTGTTGTATATGCATTTAATATATTAATATGCCCGCAATGTGTATACGCATGTCTACGTATATTAATTATTCTTATTGCATTTGGTGGTACCACATAATGAAATATATTAAATTTGAGTTAATATACTACAAATTTTGCTTTGGCTTCTTGAATTTGTCTGTCTTTGTACAAATGATTTTGTATATACCTTTGAATACGTGTATCTTGTATGTATCTATGGTCTACATCGGTGTCGTTGTATGTGTTTTTATACGAGTATCTGCGAATGTGTTTCAATGTGTGTCTTTGTATTATTTTCTTATACATATATGCCAATGTATGTCTTTGTATACAGATGTCATTATTTCCTTGTATGTGCTTCTATGTATATGCGCAATGTCTCGATAATTATGTCCTTGTATAGGAAAGTGAGAAAATATATTGAATGTTATATTATCTTTTTATAAGTTTCTTTGTATACATATATCTATGTTTTACGTATATATTACATGTCTTTATATATGATATGTGTTGTACTTTGTGTTTGTATAAAATCCGTAAATATAATTTTATATGTTTGTTTGTGTCTTTGATTGCATTATTATATCTTTGAATATGTATCTATGTTTATGAATGTTCCAATGTATGTCTTTGTATTCCTTTCTTATACATACTGTCAAATGTCTTTGTATACAGATATAGATCATTATGTCCTTGTATGTGCCTCCATGTCTGCGTAGCAGAGCTACGTATCTTTGTATTGTTTTACACATATGCCCAATGTCTCTGCATGTTTCTATAATTGAAAAGAAAATTAAGAAGATGTATTGAATGTTATATATACTTTCATGTCTTTGTATACATGTATCTATAATTACGTATAATTGTATGTGTTATATACTTAAGTATGTTTTACGTATGTATTGTATGTTTTTGTATTTGTATGTATATGTTCATCTCTTTGCATAGAATCAAAAAATATATTTTATATGCTTTTATATGTGTATCTATTGATGTCTTCGATTACATAATTATGTCTTTGTATATGTGTCTATGTTTGTGAATGTGTCTAAATGTATGTCTTTGTATATGCTTTAAACGTCTATGTATATGTAACAATATGTCTTTCCATATGTGTATGTTGTATTTAAAACAAACTATGTGACTTTAGCGCGCTTGTTTCTGTATTCTGCAACATACATCTACGCTTTTCTGTGTACTAATGTATGCTATTTCAGGAGGACTTGAAAAAGACAGAATACTGAAAAGAAAGAAAGCAATTCACTGACCTCCCGGAGGCCATTTGGTCACATTCGAACGTCACTCCCTCTTCCCCTGTCTAATATTTCAGCGCCTTAGCCGTCTTCTCTTATCCTCTCCGCTGACACGTCTCATACGAGGCGCCAAAGAGCTACCTATACCCGCAAATCTCCTGCTAAAACACAGTGCAAACCCAGCGCCGTAACTGAAGCGACCGCAAGGAAGTTCCCACTCAAAGGAAACATACATTCTAATGAGATTTATCAAGAGGTCCCGATGCTCGCTGGTTAGATGCACTTGCCGGGAATACGTATTAGTGCGTCTGATGCTTTCAGAGGCAGCTATGACAAGACGTCAAACATACGGCGGACGGACCGCATAGTCGTCGTTAAAGTAGGGTTTAATTCATCTGTATAATATAGAGAAATACTTTTTTTCGCTTTATAAATAAATTTGGATTTTTTTTGAAGAGTGATTCCGTTAATTCTTAATTTTTTCTATCCTCTCATAAAATATTTGTACTTAGTCGTAGCATCGTCGGCTAAATCGCAGCAGCCGTGCTTTTTCTAGTCTGTTCCTTTGCTCGTTTTCAGTGCTATCGACTTCAACCTTGAACTGGAACTAAAAGGAAGGTCCTCCCTCTCTAGAAAAACGTTGACGAACGATGCAGTGTTGCCAGTTTGCGAGTTATAATTAAATTCCCGGAACTTAATTGCCACACCTCGTAGTTAACCTTGTATTGAGAATCATTACATTTTGAAGGAATTATTATCAACAGAATCATATTGCTGTAAATGGATGTTGTTATTTTGGAAGCTGGACCATCGCGTTCATTCTTGACTAAAATTTTACCGCTAACCCTATCAGAAATAAACTTTACAGATCTGAAAGAACCGCGTTTTGGAGTATGTAGTGGAATCGTGAAATTGGTCGTAGTATTCGGTTTGCGATGCACTCGAGGCGGCATGCTCGCCATGCCCGGTCGAAGATTAGAGAAAAACTACTTCCCGACGATATTTATCTTCGAGATTAGTATCCGCAGCTTTTAAAGCTTCAACAATCGAACTTTTAAGCAAACTAAGTAAAGTGTATTTAATTCGCAGCGGAAGTTCTCCGACAAAAAATACCTGAGAGCACTCTTCGTAAGTTTCGGGGGACGGCGAAAACATGGCAATCATTAATTATAATATCTGATTTATCCCGGCGAGCAGATAAAGAGAGGAAGCGCTGGCGAACACATATTTTAGCTGGTGAAATGGCCTCTGGGGCGTTGCCTGGTAATCTAACCGAGGCGGATTCATTCGAACAGATCCTTGAATTAAGGCTAAATACATTGGGGCGCTTCAAGATTTTTCTCTTTCCGGAAAACAAAAAATAAGGCCGGGGCACTATCCGCGATTCCGAATAATTATTTCGGAAACTGCATTTATAAGTTATATGAAGTGTCAACACAACAGTTTTTGTATGCAGAACGTAATAGTTATTTATCGTACAAGTGTTTTAAATAGCATTTTATCCACGCGAGAATGTTTAAAGGCGAGAACATAGTTCAAGAACACAACATATTATTGTATGTGCACTTGAAATGCAACGATTTGGCCATCATTCTCTGTACAACCTACTTACCGTGAGCGCATTTTCTCCGGCTGCACTACATACATTAGTACCTTACCTTCATGTTCGATAATAGTAAATGTATTATTGTTTTCTTCATTCATTGTAATAATTTGTACACAAATAATATTAAGAGATCTAAAAAAAAAAATTTAAACTTATTGGGTAAATGTTCATCCTTTATTGCTTTAGCGAATACTGATCTAACTTAGCGATACCAAACCCGAGATGTTTACATAGCTTTTAAAGCAATGTTAGCTCGACAGACCTAAATAAGGTTAGGTAGAATGTCCGAGTGGTTTTCTGTTGTAGTGTTTTATGGCGTTTTTAAGGAATGCTAAGAGCAATACGCCAGTCGTCTTCCTACATGTTTGATGAGTTAATAGGACCGGTGTTCATATATTGGCCCTTTTTGCGAATTGTGGCAGTTAATTATCATAAAAAAATACGTAAAGATAGAAGTTATTGACACAATACTTTATTTTATTTCAGACATCCCTTGAATTTTACTGCTATTCGGTGCCTAGTTTTCAACCGTGTGTAAGAAAATTTACGGACATAGGAAAACAATACTAAAGAGAATTAAATTGGGACAAAGTGGCTGGTTCAAGAACGTGCCGTGAAGCTGTAGATCGGGGTGCATCCACGACTGCCTAAAAGATTACCCATTTTAATTAATGGAGACAACTTGATTACAGAAGGCAACTCAAACAGACTCTAATGCCTCCCGCGGGGTAAATGGCACGTGTGAGCACGCTAATAAAGGGAGGTAGTAGGCCTTGCCCGGGACGGTAGGGCACATCTTAAGCGCCTGGAGGTTCCTGCCAAGCAATTCCTGCACAGACATTCAATTCGGAGACAATTTGGAACGGTTTGCACGGAAAGAATCCATACGAAGTTATATGGTTTTGACACATTTATCCGTATGTAATGGTTTTATTTGAACTTAATTAGAAACTTCAGAAAACGGAACTTCAACTTCAAAAAATAAGCTCCGGCTTATAAAGAAACAGCAAAATGCATTCTCTATGTGTTATATACATGGCATTTTTTATCTTTACAAATGAAAATATGTTCATCTCTACAAGGAAAAATGAAAATGTCAAATTTGAACTGTTGATTTTTTTTATTTATTTATTTTTTATTTATTTATTGGTGTCAATATACAATAATGTATTTACGCAGGTCAAATAAGGAGAAACACAAAATAAAAATTACAAGCTACAGTAAAATAGACTAACGCTAAGAACACTAAACACTAAGAATAGTTAAAACTATTAAAAATCTATAAAATGTAATAACAGCACAAAGGCACATATAGTTAAAACTCAAGTTAAAATTGAAATAAATATAACAGGATGTTAAAAATAGCATAAATTAGAGCGATAACATGGACAAGTCACTGGTTAGAAATTCCTCAGAGCTATAAAATGCATTATTCAGTAAAAACTTTTTTATTCTGTACTTAAAAATTGTATTTACCATTTTGAGTTTTCGAGAGTCTCTGGTAAGCATTTTGTAAATTGTCTCTATTTCTTGAAGTAGGAATGAAACTACCTATATTGTTTTTCATATGCATTAGGCATTGTAGAATATATATGTATGGAACTGTTAATATACTAAGTCCACCAAATTTCAGTCTGCAGTCATCTCTATATTTAAGTCCGCCAATTAATCTTATAACTTTTCTTTGTAAAGCAAATACACCAGAGGCTGAAGTAGAGTGACCCCAAACTAAAATTGTATATGATATCACATAATGAACAAGACTGTGGTAAGCTGTTTTCTAGGTTTGTTGAGATACTTGATAGTTTAAGCTAAGGTACAGGTTTCTTGATATTTTGTTACATATATAACCAGTGTGACAATTCCATGACAATTTTGAATCCGGGCGGAGCCCCAAAAATTTAACAGAATCAGGATTTAAAATATCTGTGGTTTCTCTAAGGCTAAATATTAATGTTTCTGTTTTAGTAGAATTAAGATTTAATTTATTAGACAAAAACCAGTTTTGAATTGTCAATTCAGCTTGACGAGCCTTTTCAATCAAATCATCAATTAGGACTGCCGTATAGTAATATTAGTATCATCGGCAAATTGAATGGTCAAAACAGAGTCATGCACTGAACAAGGTAAATCATTTACATATATTAAAAAGGAAACCGGACCAAGAATAGATCCTTGTGGTACACCGGCATCCATACCGAGATGTGAGGCTGTTGAATTATTGTGAACAACATATTGCTGCCTATTACTGAGGTATGAGTACATTAGACCAACACTGTGGGGTGTGAAACCATAGTGAGAAAGTTTGTCAGTAAAGATTGAATGTAACACACATTCAAATGCTTTGGTGAGGTCTAGGAACTGAGAACATAGAATTTTTTTTTGCTTAAAACCCATGTTGATCTCAGACACCAATTTATCTATGGCTAAAGTTGTAGAGAGTTTATTTCTAAAACCGTATTGATTAGAGTTAAATAAATGTTCTTTCTCAAGATAAGTTATTATTTGAATTTTTAAAACGTTTTCAAACATTTTAGCAAATGTTGGTGTGATAGATATGAGTGTGTAGTTTGAAGGGTCGTTAGTATTGCCTTTTTTTGTGGAATGGTACAACTTTTGAGATGTTTAGGCAGTCAGGAAGTGATTATATACAAAAGTGTTCAAATTTTGACTAGACCCCGCTCTCCTTTCTGTAAAACTGGTGCTGGTTTTTTTAAAAATTGTATACTTTACTCAGAGTAGGCAAGTTTTTGCATGTAGGAGTAGAATAAATTAAATTATCTGTACTTGTTTACACAGATAAAAATGAAACTATAATTTCAGCTTGAGTTTTAGCTAGAAACTTAAAAACCAGCTCGGGCTTATAGAGAAGCAGCAGGAAAATGAAAACCATACACCCACAAAACCGCTGCACGTTTCAGAAAGAACGCGCACTAACTCCGACTTTTTAACGTTCATTAAAATAGTTTTGGGAGTGACGGCGAACGCCGGCTTTTGGCCACCTTTTTTCAGCAGCTTAGTCTCACCGCCCAAACATAAAATATAAAGTTTTTAATTAACACAGTAGCAGGGGTTACCTCATGCGTCGCGATTTTGCTAATTAAACCTCTGGACAATAAACGCCCGACAATGAAATTAAAATTTCTACGCGCGCTTTAAGGATGAAGTTTTTACGGGCAAAGAATGGCACTTTGTACTTTTAGCGAGAAACAAGGAAAATTCACCCAGGAGAAGGCGTTTATTAGCATTAACAATACATGTGTATTGTAACAACAATACATTTGTATTGTAACTATTTTTTAACAAGAAAAATGATAGTTCTAAAGCCATCATTGAAAAATAAAATTCTCAGAATGACTCTCAAACGAACTTCTAAATGAAAAATCAAAATTTACTAGTGATGTGGAAACGTTGACAATAAAACTAAGTGATATCTTAAAGGTTTTCTTTGAATCTCCTTTACTTTTTTTAATGTAAATAGTTGTATACTACTATTTACCTTTTGCAGAATAAGCGTCTGCTTCTATACAGGGCGTTACTAAATGATATGCAAATATTTAAGGGGGATGATTCTATATCGAAAATTAATGGCAGTTTGCTTTATAAACTATGGTCCAAAAATGTTCCGTTACAAAATTACGGAGTGTTTAAGTTTTAGGAAAAAAAAAAGGAAAATAATTAATATTATATTAATAAAGGTGCGTATTTTGCAATATAAACATAATATTTATCTTTAACAGTGGCGTGCGCGCAAACACGGACTTTAATATTTCTATAAAAAATGGTACGCCAATGGTTTTCTTCCAGATAATAAATATTTTTAAATTTTCCGTTCAATTTGAAAAAATTAGAGCCCTCTTGAGTTTTTGGACTGCAATGCGCCGTTTTTGAAAAAAAAAAACGTTGGATTGTACCAGAAAATTCATCTAATTATTAAAGGATACAATTTTGCAATAAGTCTAGTTGGTTTGGAATATGTCACAATACCTTATTTTTACAAACTCGCTAATAATGGTGAACTATTCAAATGTGGAAATGCATTACCTATATGGCATAGCCGACGGTAATGCAGAGCAAGCTAGATGTATTTATCACGAGATATCCCAATCGTGCTCTGCCAGATAGTCGCAATTTTTCTAATATCCATCGTCGTCTTCTTGAAACTGGTAGTGTCCGAAAAAGTGCTCTGAAGGTAGACTCAAAATGTAAGAACACCCGAAATTGAGAAGGAGGTGTTCCTCATTATCGAAGATTAATAAATTACATGAATTCTCCCAGGCAATCCAACGGTTTTTAATTTTTTTCTCAAAAATGGCGCATTGAATTCCAAAAACTCAAGAGGGCTCTTATTTTTTAAATTGAACAGGGAATTCAAAAATCATTTTTATCTGGGAGAAAACTATTGGCGTACCATATTTTTCTTTAAAAATATTAGTTAGTGCTCGTGCGCACGCCACTGCTAAAGATAGAAATTATGTTTATATTGCAAAATATGCACTACTGCCAACTTAAATGACAACTTTTGTAAATTATACAAAAATGGCAAACAAATAAGCATGTACCTGCACATACCTAAGCTTCGAGCTGTAATTTTACTTAGATGTAGTCATTTCATCTAGCAGTACCTACCCAAAATATTTCTTTGCATTATTGTGCCTGTGGGAAAGAAGAATTGACGAGAAAAATTTACGTACAGAGAACATTGAAGATGTTAAGTCTTTCATTAAAGTGACTATTCCCAATACCAAAACTAATGCTTCCTAGATTATTTACAATACCAGAGGGAGATAGATATAGATGGAAATTTTCCGCGGATATGTAAGTCTACGTCCACCCACCATTGATCACAACTGCTTTTTTTATTACATAAAGGAATTCAAAATGTGCTACACAAGCAGTGGATATAAATAACATTGGTTTAATTCTTGAAAAGATTGCAGAATTTCTTAGATTACCCAATATTACTGAGTATACTGAGCATTGCTTTAGAAGACGTTCTGCAACCTTCCTTGCAGATGAAGGATGACATATCGATGCTCAAGAGACACAGAGGTTGGTGTTCGACTTCTGTGGCAGAGGGATACATAGAAAATTCCATACAAAATAAGCAGACAATAACAGGGAAAATTCTCGGGAAAATTATCCGATTTGAAAGATTGTTTTAAGCACAAGTGCCTCAAAGACTGTAATTTCGATGCTGAAATGACAATCGAAGTGTCATTATTACACAACGATTTTAGGAAAAGGCATTTAGAACTAAAGTCTATCTTTGAGTTCGTAAATACCTTGTGCGATCTAATTTTATCATCAAATATTATCGTAATAAACTACTTTTGATAGTACCTTACGACAGATTAATATAACAAAATTACCTTACCTTTGCACGCCGTATAATTTTGCTGTGGGTTTAGTTCTTCGGCGAACGGCTCGAGCTGCCTTTATTGAACGGCCCAATCTCCATCGACCTATTTTAAA
Source organism: Monochamus saltuarius (assembly GCA_025584915.1). Taxonomy (NCBI): domain Eukaryota; kingdom Metazoa; phylum Arthropoda; class Insecta; order Coleoptera; family Cerambycidae; genus Monochamus; species Monochamus saltuarius. The sequence goes on along the minus strand of CM046728.1, from coordinate 2,815,448 downwards.
AACCATTATCGGTCCCTCGACGGAGATGATAATGCGGTGGGTCCATATCCACACAACCCGGAATACATTTCTGAAAATAAATGTTCATAAATTACTTAAATATACACATGATACGACGTTCTCCATAATAACTACTCTAAATCAACGGGTCCTGCCCCTAAAAATAGCTTTATTAAAGCTGTTACTCAAAAATGTGTCATTAAGAAGCCGCGATGGGGCACGCGACTGTAAAATCCGATTTAAAAATTAATATAGCGCGATGGCGCGGTGATGTATAAAGTTTATTTTTGTTTCATATTTCTGTGATATGTGGTACTGCTGCGGTTGTCGCTTGGGGGCCAAAAATAGGATCCTATCTTGACGAACCGTTAACTAATCTTAAGGAAGTATCTAGAGCAAGATACAACAAATTTACGGCTTGGTAAACCAACTAATATATTTTTTTAATGAAGTAGAAACTCTGGATACTAGATTGTATGATAAAAATATGATAATTTTGGTTTAAAACTGATATCGCTAAATTCTGTTTAAAACTTTATAAAGTCTTTAGGAACCACCAACAAAAGCATTTGTCATAATTTTTTGTTTTGACAAGATTAACCATTCTTCAAACAACGCCTTCACACCTCGTAAAATAATAAGAACATCTTCAGGCCAGCGCATCAAAATAAATTCTTAATTCCGGCATCTGGCTCGTATTTATGAGGAAAGGGACTGATTGGTTCCCAAGAGAACAGTAGCGTTTGCGTCACTTCACAGCCCCGGCTGCCGAATTGATAGCCGCCCTTAAATCATACAGGCAGTTAGCCGCAGACAGCCTCAACCTACTTCGCTTACAGATATCCCCGCAACGTGCTTTTTACCGCCTAGAAACATGCACTGACTTATTTTTAACCGTCACTTAAATTTGCCCGCCGTTATTGATGTCGTCGCGTATATTGAGTGGAAAAAATGCGCATATTCCCCCGTCACTTCTACCGCCAGTCGACAGAGCCACATTCGAGTTTCTTCATTTGTTAAACAACGATTTATCTACCAAATTCACTGTTACCTAAAAACGAGAGAAAGAACTGGACAAAAATTGCAGCCAAAATTTTGTTCCGTTCCGATATTTAAATTTAGAGTTTTTCAGGATTAACGTGAGCACACTGTAAGAGCATTGGTAAACTGATAGAACATTAAATAGTAAGACATTTTTTTATATGCACAATTTTGATATCTCTTTTCCATACCCTGTACTCAAGAGTCTTAATTCGTGATAATCGTTGCCTAGGTCACCAGATTTGTCATCTAAATACGAAGGTAATGAATGAAAACATTGTTTCATACTTCCTCTCCTAGTATACGAGTATCCGTGAAACAATTGATTAACCCCGAACGCGATCGATAAACGGGCGGAGTCAAATATAACTCGATACTGCTGTAATTCAACTAACCGCCGCGCTGATTAAAGAACCCGATTGATATAGATGTATCGAATTATGGGGCGAGATTTAATAAGAGCTCGGGGGTAGGGAAATAATGAGGCAGGACCACGTAAAAATACTTTGTGCCGTGTCATTCTCCAATCTCTTTAACGTCACTCAATTAAAAAGGAAAAAGTCTGAAGGGAAAATATGCCGGCGAGGGGACGAGAAGGGAAAGGGGGGATTATTAATACCCTCAAGTTAATTATGGAGAAAATTCGGGCAGGGAAAATGGGACGTGGAATTGGGAGCTCCGCAAACATACCTCGGATTTACCTAAGTAGTTCTGCCACGAAAATTATTTTGCTGGAATTGGAAAATGTGTTTAAAAAGTCGTAAAAGGTTACAGAAAATGTTTATAGTTGTTTTAAAGGTTCTCAGTTTCTTTTAAATATAAATACCTTCATAATATAGCCTTTCTGTTGCTAATTTGTAAAAATCATTTAAATTATGTTAAAATCAAAATAAACATATACAATTTAGTGGTTTTTAGGCTTTCACAACAGGTGCTATTACTTGATATATATATAGCGATTTTCCGGATTGTTATGCTGTGATCTCGATAACTAGTCGCTGCCAGTAACAGAATTTAAGCACACAAGTCTAGCTTTAGCTGGGATTCTGGAATCTTTGACCTGTCCTTGTTGTTCTCGGGTTAAGCTCTGTCGGAGGCACCCTCGCTATCGGTATCTCTTGGCCCCTCCCATATATTGATTTCGACTCCTGTTTCACTGTCGGCATCTTCAGTGCTGACTAGGCAAAAGCTTCGCCGCGACTGAGCAACGTTTGGAAGCATGAGATGCGACCAGTTACAGAAGGGGCTACGTGATGTCTGGGGAGACCACAGTTCCAACAATAACAATCGTAATACCAACAACAGGAATCGAAATCAATATATGGGCGGTTCCAGAGATACCGATACCGAGTCTTCCCCCACAGAACCTAGCCTGAGAACAACAAGTGCAGGTCAAAGAATCCCAGCTAAAGCTCGGGATATGCGCTTTAATTCTGTTACTGGCAGCGACTAATTGCCTAGGTCACGGGATAATAATCTGGAAAATCACTGTATATCATCTACTCTGTCAAATGTTTCAAATACATTACTTTCGCAATAGTGACCTTCCATTTGATTGGTGTGCAATGTTCTCGTCGTCATCATACTGCTGAAAGATATAGACTTGACGTATATATGAACTATAAGAATTATCTTTACATGTCTTTTGGAGATGCTATAAATTATCCTAAAGTTATAATTGATTTTCAAGGCCACATTGATTCATACTGCTAGAATGCAGTAGAATATGTTTCTTTATGTGATCTTTGGAAGAGACTTCATATTATAAAGATGAAAATGAACAAGACACAGCTCGAAGGATAGAACTAAAGATCAGTTTGCACTAGTTACCAAGTACTTTGAACTGTTAAAATATAGTTATACCTACTATAACCCCAAAGACTAATTTCAATAAGTTAAGTCTTGATACCTTCTTCAAATATGTTGTGCTTATTGGCTAGCTTTTTATATAGTAGTAATAGACTAAAACCTACCAACTTTTCATTTTTGTCTTAATACAACTTCATCAAAAACATTCGTGTTAGTGAAAATGATTTTCTTGTTACTCTCATAACCTGCAGATATTATTTCGATACACAAAGCCCAAAATAAGACGCATTGGATTAAATCAAGGTGATATAAGGACTTATCCCTAAGATTCCACACCTTCCCCATGCAGCATCTTCAATCGCCAAGCCCGCAGGAATTAGCAGCTTCTCCTGCTTCGGGAAGCTCTGCGTGCCGTGTGCCTAATGCATCGAATTAGCCGTCCTGTTCGCCTAAATCGGTGTAGATGTCTCGGCTCGAGTTCTCCAACCTCGCTCTGATTGCTTATTGAAACCCCGAATCTAATATCTCATATTGGAGTTGGAGTATCGCGGCCCCAGAGACGGTAACTCAATACCAATTACTGCTAAGTGAAGCGCATAATTTTTATGACCGAGCAAAATAACTGGCGGGAATCGATATTTCGGATCAGCCCGCTCCGCAGGGGCGCTGCTGGTCCGGCAGGATCCTGCTGACAAGGAAATTCTTGAATATTAAGCGGTTTATTGTCTGCTCCCCCAGAATTACTTTATCTTAAAAGTGTATAATAGTGTCATAAAATTGATTTCGAGAGGAATAAAAACATATCTACAGGGTAGCCGAGGTTTAATAACTCCAACGGATCAGAATAGACCATTCACATTTCATTATATAAATAGTGAAATAGAATCAAATACTAACTAGGTTAAATTATTAAGAGAGACTGAAACGTTTTTTGTATTCAAATACAGACAGTAAAAAACCTCGTGCTGTCAAAAGAAATGAGTCCGAGACATACCTATTCAGTGATCAACAATCCGGCAATCCGAGTCTTGATCGCCATATTTAGGTCAGTAACCTTGTTTTTAATGTCTTCAGCATGGAGTACTTTGCCTCTCATCTTCGCAAACATCAGACTCGCCAGCTAAACTGTACCTTATGGATCTGTTAACATAAATAGCTATTAAAACAATAAATATGTAAAATAACCAAATGCCAATTTAATAGGTCAAAGAAATTACCACGGTAAACCCGCTGCTAGCAAAACACATCCTCTCCGAAATCAGAGTAAAAATCAATGAGCTCTGTTAACCCACATCCAGCGAGTAAATCCGCGACCATCAGAACCCTGCTTCGCGCGCGCAAACAAAGGGAGAGCATAAAAACCCCGAATGGATTGTAAAGCCTCCGAAATAATTTGCGGGGTCTCATTATTGGCAAAGTTTATCTCGAAATTGAATATAGAGACGGAACTCGCAAGCTGTAACTAAATGCCACGTATATAACCCGGTTGAGCCTTATCCTATCTATTCGGGACAGCGCGGGATAGTTGGCGCTCTATGTGGGGCACGTAATCCTGCCGGATTTGTGCGGCAAGCAGAGTCGGCTGGGGATCAGCAGGCGACCTACGATACATGCGTCGGATGCCACATTATGGGCGGAATTTAAGACCCGTCGTACAACTTTATACTAATGCCGACGATGCTGTTCTTGCGGGTCGAACGCTGGAGATGAAGGAAATTGCTTAACAGGCTCAAAGACACACGTTTGGCGCTCAAAAATTTGTTCGCGAGGACTAAATCAATAGACCCGAAGGAATTTAAAACACTTCAAGGTTAGTTGAAATGAGCCTCTTAATGCTACTAATAAGAATTTAATAACACTCCAGTTAGACTTGCACATCTCCGCACTCACAGCGTCTAGCCTGAGAACAACAAGAGCAGGTCAAAGCTTGAGATGCGCACGTGTGCAAATTGAACACAAATATATCCAGTCCCAAATTATATCATACTTTCGTACAACACCTGGATCTGTTATGACATGTAAGATAATTTGCTTCGAATTATATGAATCTCCCGATATACAGGGTGATTCAATCATGATGTCATTAATTTTAGAACCCTCGTGCTATCAACAAAAAACAGTCCGCGACATACCTATTCATTGATCAACAATCCGGCAATCCGAGTCTTTACATACCTTGTTTAGGTCAATAACCTTGGTTTTTATGTCTACTCACTGACAAGTGCTGCGGAGCTGCAGAACCGCTAAATAATAACAGAAACAAACAATAATTAAATTTGCATTTTTATAAACACCCGGTGTAATCAATTGGAAATCATGAGAATTTTATAATAAATCCCATCCGCAGTAATCAGCGCCTACATCAGATCACTGTATTTTGTATTTTTTACCACCTTAAAGTATGCTACTGCGGGATTTTACATATTATAGTTGCATGAAGTTTTTCCTGCACCAAGTTTTTCGTGTATACCTAAGAGCAATATTTTATTAACGTCCACCTTTTCCCAACAACAAACTTCAGCGTGCAAGCCTAGATAATTACATTATAAGAGCATTATTATTTTAGACGAAGCTTAAGCGGCCAAACAAGAAAAGTCGATTTTAATGAACGTGGGCCTCAACAAAAGTTGATTATTAGAAGCGTTGGAAAACCAATATCTGAGGGCTCGGAGACACTGGTAGAGTTATTTAGTCGGGAGGCCGTAGGAGGGCGGCACAAGGTTAAAATTTCCAAAACTCCGCCAAAAGAACACGAAAATAGCAACGCATTAAATTACAATCATAATTATTTCTTCAACATCACTATTTTGAACAAATGTTTGTCTTCCAAACGCGACAATCAATTCTAAATGCGAACTATAATTATAAAAGCATTAAATATGAAGTTTGAGAAATTGTTCACACAAGCTTGTAAATGATGCAAACTGCAAACATAAAATTGTGAGTGAAGGTGCCATAAATGGTTTGGTTTGGGTCCACGAAAGGTTCTGCAATCAGTCGAGATGATAACCTTCTTGAACGACAGTCAACATCAACCGACGACATTATTTGGCGCGAGCGAGTGAATATGTGCTGTTAAATCGTCGATTAATTATCCTAGAAATGACTGAGGAGTATAATATATCGATTATAAAGGTCATGTTGGCTGTTTTCTTTGACAAGAAAGCTCTTCATGTACTCTTTCCGTAAGGTCAAGAATCCTTTATAGAACATTTTGATTATAATCAGTAGTTTTGCCAATTGTTTTGACATGCTGTTGTATGATTTTATATTTGTTCACACAAAACACTTAATTACGGAGGCGCAACACGTTTTTTTAAGGGCAGGTCTACAGTTACAAATCTCTTTTCTATTACACCGTTTTTAGTCAATGCCATTGATGATGGATTTGAAGCTGACGTGATTTACACTGACCTGACAGAGGCATTTGATTAACTTGATCACACAATACTCTTGAATAAATTAGATAATTATTTTGATGTCACTTACAACTTACTAAATCTTATAAGCTCTTATCTTTCCAACAGAGGTGTACATGTTGTTTACCGCTGTTGCGAACCCCCTCGTGGGTTCCTCAAGAGTCTAATTTGGGACCCTTATTCTTTAGCCTATTCATTAATGACATCATTAATAATTTAACTGTGCCATGTGTGATGTATGATCTGGACATTTTTAGAGCAATTTAGAACTCTGATGTTGCTGCTGAACTTTAGTACAATCTAAATGTCATTCATGAATGGTGCAGGGTTAATAATCTGTCACTAAATAATAGTAATTGTCATGTACTGTCTTTTATACAATGAAACAGTTGATATTTACTTTGATTTTTTCATTGAACAACACACGCTAGACCTGATACCTTCTGTGACTTAGGTGTTACATTTGACGGAAAATTCTCTTTCAATAGCCATCTACATTATGCAACTGCTAACACTTTGAAACTTGTGTATTCTACTTTTGTCAGGTGCAATTGTGAATACGCTTCAATTGTTTGGTATCCTAATTATGCTGTAAATGGGGATGCTCTTGAAAATGTCCATGGTCAAATATATTAGTTTTAAAACCGATGGTGAGTATTCTTGTGTTGGGTTCTCTCAATGATATATGCTTAATAAATTTGGTTTTGAAACTTTGGAAAATAGACGTAAAAAGGCTTATTTAATTTGTTTACATAAAGTAATGCATAATGTCATTGACTGCAGTGCCATCTTGGAATGTTCCCAGAATTGAAGCTAGACAATTTAACATCTCGCTACCTGTTAGGACAAATATTCTGAAACACCCTCCACTTTATGGGTTTTAATATCATCAACTCTGAAAAGACTTGTTTTGTAATTGTCGTTGCCTTTATCTAAATGTTTATTATTTATATTTGTCACATGTGTTATGTCTAAGTATGGTGTAATTTGCTTCATGTATGTTTTTCCTATTCTCTAACTGGATCTTTGATCTATTGAGTAGTGTAAGTGAAATAAATAAATAGATTACACCTTGTAAATCAGGTGCTGTATTCCCTCGGAGCTTGAAACTGTTAAATTTTGGGCGACATCCGCCCCCCTACACCCATGAAAGTTGACACGGTCGCAGGCTTATGCCGTCCGCGTTTTGATCAGGGGTTCATGATACCCGCCAGATGGCGCCGTGTGCGGTCACTTGTTCCCAGCCCTCGACAGTTACCCTTACCGTCCTTTTGCTGCATAATTTCCACTGGAATTTCCGAGGAGAGACTATATATATATTCTAATAACATGCGGCGTCCGTATAAAAGAAGGCGGTCGGTGAAGAAGTTACGATTGGCAAACAAGTCGTTCGGAGTCTCGAATTTGAATGTAAACCTCAACGTCTAATATGGCGCTCAGTTCGTTTAAAAATGAATTTCAGTTCCTCTTTCACCCTTTCGACTCTCAAGCCCACCGAAGACAGTCCTACAGTTCCCTGAGCACACACAACAGACCCCACGATGGATGGAAAACGCACCGTTCTTGTTGTATTATTGCTGCATTGTGGCCGTCCATTTGTAAGAGAAAAGGGCTAGTGTCACAGCAGCGGGTGATAAATTACGAGTATGATGAAGTGCGGGCTAAAGGTCGCCTGGGGACAAAGGCCGTCGCGGGTGTTGATGAAGCTTGTCACTTGTCAGCAAGCCAGGTCGGACCCGACAGGGGTCCCCTGACGCCTCCGGAGGGTGCAAGGTTCTAAATATATCCGCGTCCAAGAAAAAATCTTGTAGCAACTATACTAAAGTCAGTTTAACCGGTATCGAAATTAAAATTTCCTTGCTTTTGTTAAATTACGAATACATGTTTTTAAATCACACTTTTCTATTAAACTGTATCGGATTAAGATGTTTGTAGCATAAAGTAGGGCAAAAGAAGAATGAGAAGAAGTTATCGCAAATTGAATTAAAATGTGTAAATTTTGTAGAAAAAAGAGAGAGAGAGAGAGCGAAGACAAAGCAGAAATGGAGGAAGAAAAAAAATTAACTTCCCTACTGACCGTTTAAAAAATTAATATGCTCTCTAAGATCACTCTTTTCTAATTTTTCTGTATTATTTGGCGTTTTATCTAAGGTTCACTTTGTAGTGAAGTAGGTAACACCCACCCCGTTACCAGTAAGATTTAAGGAGGAAAATAAGGAATTGAATATATAGAAGTGTTTCGACTACCATCGCACAAAAAGACGACAAACAAAACAACGCTGCATCACTAAGCGATTTATTACGTTAATCACGGCTACTGTGCAAACACTATACCCAGGGCTAGACGTCTCAGCAATCGCTGTAAGTTAATAAACAACTCCACTCCGTTTTCTAAATCGTTAATCAAACTAAAGCAAGACAAATGCGCAATTTCCATTCTGAAGTTCTGCTACGGATACCTCCGCCAGTCTGCCAGCAAAATTTAATGATTCCTCCAGACCGAGCCGGCCTATGTACAACTCCTCTGCTATTCTGATCGCGAACTTGGCCCAAGCAAACGTCCGGTACATCCTGCCCCCAGGCGACCTGTAGATATCGAGAATCCACCGATATGGCCCACGTGTAACATGTCTAATTTATAAAATAAACAACAATTGCTTCTTTCTACATGTCTTTTAATCCGAACGTGTATGTATTTTTTTTTATTATTCTACGATAGAGGTAACCAGAAATTAGTGGTAGTGGAAAATGATGTCAGTAGTTTATAGACATTTTTTGCTATCTGGATTCCTTACGGCCTCCAAGGAAGAAGTGAAATTATTGAATTTCAGTCGTGATAGTAATAGCTCATAGCAATACAACTTTCATTGTTTAAAATGGAATTTTGTTTATATTTACTGATGTATGCAATAACAATTAAGAATGAAGTTAGTATTTCCAGGCAAAGAAAATAATGAATGAATAATAATTGAGGAATGTTTTCAATATTACCATATCGTATACAAAGTTGTACTGCTTTGAGTTGCTACTACGTCTCAAATGTTGAGGTTATCAAGGTAACAGTTTAGAAATTATGACTAAAATTCAATATTAATCTTCTTACTTAGAAGTTCTATATATACGTAAGTTCAAATAGGAAAATAATGTATAAGAAGTATTTACATTATTTAGACAACTACTGTATGCTGCTGTTTTTTTTCCTGGTCATATAATCTTTAATTGTAACATCTTCTCAATTTGCCACGTGATATCTACATTGATTTTCATTTCAATGTCATACCTTTTCTTCCGTCAAATAAGCTGTCTTTTTTAAAATTATCAGCGCTTTTAATTTTTATCGCACGTTTTATAAACTGAAGTTGTTAACGGAACATTTCAAATTTCCCGCGCATGGCCATTTGTACGACAAACGAATGTCGACCTGTGTTAATAATCCCGCACAAGGCTGAAAAACAAACGAATGTCGACATGTGTCAATCTCGTCGCTATAACTAGCAGCGCCGCCTTCGAATCGACTTCTCGACGATCGAACTCGACATCGTAGTTCTCGCGCCGTCCAGGATCGTCTCCCTTTTCACGGTAATTGCATCGAATTAAAAACAACGCGGTCTCTAACGCATTTAATTAGAACGACATCGCAAAGGTCGACGCCGAGAGAGCGGGCAGGCACGAGGCACGATTAATCCCATGTATTCAGCCAGGTGTTGCCTGGACGTACTCGCAACGTCAGCGCGACCCGGTCGCTAATTAAGGGCGAACGGGGCGTCGAGATGCGGGGCTGTACGGCAACGGTGGCGAGGGATCGGTAAAATCATGGATATTACACCTAGACGCTTAAAAGGGTAGAGTATACTTATACATCAGTCTGGATGAGGTCAGAGCGTCTTTAAAGCGTTGTTTTACAGAAGAAGGAAATCAACCAAGAAGAAGGAGAACAGAATAATAAAAGGAGAAGAAGAAATAACAGAAAAGTTGAAAAAACGATAGAAGAACTGTTATGTTATTCAGTGGAACACTTAACATAAGAATTTCAGGAAAAGAAGTGTCAAATTATTCTATAAAGTTTACCAACTGTTACTTGGATAGTTTCAACGACGAGGTAAGTAACAACAGAACGGTTATTTGATTAATTAAGCAGTAAACCACAAGATTTATCGTCGCGGTTGGTATTTAATAGACTTTAATAGAGGTGCAGCCGAATCTGTTCATGCAGCCAGGACATTAAATCTACTTTACTGCCAAGTTAAACACAATTTTTTGGCCGATCAATTTTATCACCATAGCAAACAAAGCTGTATATTTTATATTATTAAAATTGTATTTCTTTAGTTTGATTGGGTGTTTGCCATACTTCTGAAAAAATAAAGAAGAATTAAATAAGCCCTTGCGCCAAACGGATCAGTCAAGGGTTATTTTTAAAACTAAGTCTGCCTAACCAAAAAATCTCACACTGAAAAAAGCAGATAAGTAAAAAATAACAAAAGTCACATGACCATCGCGCACTTCCGTATTATTGACGTAAATGTATTAAAAGAATGTCAAGTTCGATAGTTTAAAATTTGTTTATCTGCTTCCATAGAGATGTTAAGTGACTTTTATTTTATTGTTACTTATTTCTTCTTGATACAACTGTAGCCAACAATGATCAATGTTTACTGAACAGTTTGACACACACTTATCTCCGTTCAACAAAATAATTGCGGTCTCTTTTAATTTTCTTTTTGTGGCATTATCTTCCTTTTCTAAAATTTTTGCCGAACCCCATTGAATCAAATGACCTTTTTTCCAAGCATGTTCGCAAATTTTTTATTTTCAAATTCCCGTATTTTTATATAATTTGTATATTCTTCAACTCTAATATTCATAGGCCGAGACGTTTCTCCAACATAATGTTTATTGCATTTACAAGGTATGCTGTAGATGCAATTTTTTTAATTTTGTATATCATTTTTGGACGTGTTTTAGATAAAAATGATTGTAAAGTATTACCTATTCTTCTTAATCTCTCTGATAATATAGGAATGTATGGAATCTTTATTGTATGATTAGTTTATTCTATTTGTCTTAAGTGTTAGTTTTCTCTGTAATATTTTTTAATGTTCTATCAACAAAATTTGGAGGGTATTCATTATTTATTAAAACATTTTTAATAAATTTTGGTTCGTTACCAAAAATTTCATTGCTTGATGAGATTAATTTTGCTCTATCATATAAACATTTAACAACACTTTTCTTAATATGAATGTGATGGTCAGATCTAAAGTTTAATTATCTATTGGTGTGAGTTTGTTTTCTATAAACACTTGTTTCTACATTTATTTTCTATTTCCAAAGTGAATTTTATTGTTGGTTATTTCTTGTTAATATTATTTTTTAAATAATTCAACCATTTTGGAAGATAATAATTCACAAACCATCTACTAGTGAAATTATTATTTCAACTATCAGCATTGGAAACATCAGAGCCAAATATCTAGAAAATGGTGCGAAACAGCGACTTTCATAAAGTATACCTATTTCGTGTAAAGGAAGTTGAGAAATAAGAATTTGATACCAAAGATGAGATATCTTAAAGTATAAAAAAGTCTGTTGCTTTCAACACATTCAATCTACCGCAGTTGGCGCCCTCTATGAACTATAATAACCAAACTGTGGACAGATTTCAATTCCTCAATCTAAAGAAGCCTAAACCTGAACATTTTGTATGGATATTATCATTTATTAAGAAATACATGAAACCAAAAACTAAAATATAGCTTTACATTTAACACCCTGTATCCCTTTAACTATCAACGTTTAGACTAAATTAAGGTCGGCTAAAACGCAATATCTTTACCTTAGAAATCAATCTATGAATTTTGGTCCATTACCTCGGAACCACCTTGTATATACTAGAATCTTTTTCTTATGAAAAAATGAATATCTAGAAATAATTAATAAATTTGCAACACGTATAGCAAACACAAAACTGATATTTGTTGCACTAGTAAACAAGAAATTGTTATACTAATTGAAATATAGAAATAATTAGTTCATTTTGCATTTGCGGTATGTAGCAATTTCAAATATAAAGGCTTATTCATATAAAGGAATGTTTATTGAATTAATAAAATGCATTTCATACTGTAAATTAATTACAACATTGTTTAATTTACAGAAATCATAAATTTAATACATGTACATACCGGCAAGATGAAGTACTGATAGATATGTGATAATATTAAATAGTTCTAAATTAGTCTTAATTATATGTATACAGTTGATGTATCTAGCCTCACTGTTTACAATTCATTAAATGGCCATAGTACTTTGTAGGGTTGATTTGTAATTTATTGAGTTTTATCAACTTAGCTTGAGCTTCTCAAGTGTAAACTAGCACAGAGCCTACACACACACACATATACAAAGCCTACTACTGACTTTTTGATTTTTTCTAATAAACACTATTAAAATCTTGCTTTAATTAATGCATTCTTCCCTGAAATCCTTAAAGTTTTTTTAAATTTAACAAGGGTAAAAATGTGTTTTAAATTAAATTTTGCGCGGGATATTATCATTCTCCATGTACACCTTGTAGTGTTTCAATTTACTTGAACTCATAGTCAAAGAAGACAAATAATAAACGTAATTCATGTATCGAATTTGGTTATTCCAAGTTGAGGTAATTTAGAGATATTATTTCTTTTTTGGCCCCACTTTGAAGAACTGTAGCTCCGCCTGTGTGCAACTTTGTATAGAGATTTGGAAAGTGAGGATCTTGATGGTGAATTGTATTTTGCCGCTTGCGTGTATTTGTGTCATGCTACACGCATACTTCGACGACAGCGTGTTTGCATCAAGCAGTGTTGCCAGGTGGGAAAAATTCAGTGCATGAGAATAATTTCAAAGAAGCATGAGGTTTGGAGAAAAAAGCATGAGATGGCTTAATTTATCAAAAACACCTCTTGACACAGCTTAATTTTTAATTACTTTTGTAATGCCATTTTTATTTCATTAAAAAGCATTATGTTCTGCTATTTTATTATAATATTACATTGTAAGTAGGTAGTTACAGGTACTTACTTAAAAGTTATTAACCACGTAACCTTTCTAATTTATTTTATTGTTAGGCCGGGCGAACGTTGAGGCGCAGTTGACGTGACGCAGGGTGACTCACGGGTTGTAAAACTGTTGTTTCCAGAAAATGTAGGTACCCTTACGGAATAGAGTTAAGAATCACTGCAATACAGCGTACACACCGCATATCCGTACTGTCATACCTGTTTATGTATTCATTGCTAATTATTAAGAGAGCAGTCTACAATAAAGGACATTTTAAGTACCCAAATATTGTAGATACCTACCTCTATCTATTCAATTTTGCCCTCGATTTTGCCTTTATTTCTCGTTAGGTCTTTGTTTTGGTAGATTTCAAAGAGTAATTTTAATAACTTTATTATTTCTTTTTGTGTCTATTAAAAAGCATGAGATTTTATAATCAAAATATGAGAGCATGAGATTTCCTCGGAATGCATGAGATCTGACAACACTGGCATCAGTTGACCGGACAGTTAGATTTGCAATGGCGAATTGGCGTTGGCGATACGGAACCGATTACCGTAGAAGTGGGGAATGCTAGACCAATGCACATCGCCGCCCCTCTTAAAGTTCGTACCTTCCCTGGGATGAAGCGGCAATTTCTACTTTCTCTGTAAAGATCCTCAATTTCCGAATCTGTATAGGTATGTCTGGTTAAATTGCAATTTTTGGAACTCCCTACATGCACCTGCTCTGTATAGGTTCTTATGCGGACACGCTGTATATTATTTCGATCTATCGAAAACTAACTCATTTTTGTCAACCAGTACAAGAAGATCTTCAAAAATCATTATCATCGTCATTATTATTTAAAGATTTATTTTTGTTATAACCAATTACTCCAAAGTAGGTACATGATTTTATTGCTCTCGATAATAATCTGTGTTTTTCCAAAAAACGCGGAACAATCCTAGCAAAAGTAAAGTAAATAAACAAAAACATAAAAATAAACAGGAGCTTTATTTGAGAGTAAGTAAAAAGTCGTAAATAATGAATAAGACAGACTGGGAGTGTTGTTCATGTCAACAACAATACGTGATCCTTTTGAATAATTTATTTTTCATCCTAAGGTGTATTGGACGAGGGAGAGAATGTAGAGGGCGCTGGTTTTGATAATTGTAGCTATAAAGAGGATAATACATGTATCAAGACTGTTGTAAAAGAAAAAATAATATTAACACAATTTTAAATTGGCTCCTGTTATATTATTCAGGTTAAACAAAATGAGAATATTTGAAATGATTGATAAACTCTGGTATATACATTTTTTTAAGATGTTACAAAACATGTTTAACATTATTAACATTTTTTACACACTGATTCATTCATGTATAATAATTGTAGTTATAAAGGCAAGTATGTATAAAACATAAGAGAGTTTATATTAGCCAACCTAACCAACCTAAAAATTAGAATGTTTTATACATTCAATACAAATTTAACATAATAATTGTAAAATTACATAATGTAATATGAAAGTTTATCCATGTTTTTTTCTGTAACATTACAGTGTACCTACCTATTTCATTTACAAAATTATTATATGTAATTTTACATAATATTACCCTAGTATCAAATCCAACATGAAGTTATGTAAAATTACATACAGTTTTCAGTGTAGAGTTGGTTTTCACACGTGTGGCACTATAAATATTTACTTTCAGAGAATATTGAGGGAAGAAAGGTACTATCCCCCAGATCTTAATCATATTGAACGATTCCATTTACAAACATCGTATTACTTTTATGTTTAGTTTTTCCATTGCGGCTGTTTAGTTATTTATATGAAAATCCTTACTTAGTAGACGCCTTAAACACCGCCGTAAAAACTCTTCCAGACCTTCCATATACCCGTCGCATCGAGAAAAAAATATAAAAACGCCGAGCATCCCCATATATTTCTTACGTATCCCCGGCTCCACTATCCTTTAATATCCAACATGGAGTCCGCTCAACTTTGATATCCAGGCTTATCAATAATGTATGAAACCCATTTCACCGATGTGTAAGCATAACATAAATTGTTTTAAATCGCTGCTACAAATCATAGTCAGCGCCGGGGAAATAAAATGATAATTTGAATACATTTCCTTCGGAGAAGCTGAAAGAAAATGAATTAGTCCCGTTCTGCTTAGTGCCATTAGACGGGGAATTGGGTCAGAGGTAGAGGGCAGTCGGGTGCGGTGCCTTTGGAAAAGGCGGGAGATTTGCCGACTTATTTTAGGCAAAGGTTGGCTTGTTTCTAACATTTTTAAAGTACACAGAAGATCTGACAACAATGGAACTGCATCATTTCAAGTTAAAACTCAGCCAAACCAACCATTCAATTGAAAGAGCAAATACTTTTTGAAAATGGAAAAGGTAAATCCCCTGCCACTAAGCTAGCCCAAAAAACACAATTTATTAATGAAAGTCTTGACAGGATGTCTACATTGATTCCATTAAGACTTTTAACCGCGATATGTTATTTTGAAACTTTACAATCATATGTACGAGTAAGTAACAGATATCAGTTTGTTCGGTATCGTGGTTTTAAGTCTCATAAGTTACATCAATTATCTGGCGTACCGCAGGGTTCCATACTTGGACCTTTACGTTTTCTGTTATTTATAAATGATATTGTTTGGGTACAGGTATCTGATATACGCAGATGACCTCAAACTTGTAAGTGAAATTGAAACCATTGCTGATTGTTACAGAGTGCACTTGACATTGGTTGCAATTGGTGTATACATAATGGTGTATCTAAATATAATATCGTTACGGTCACTAGAAAGAAGTATTCAATTAAATTTAATTGGAAACTGAATGATATAATACTCCATACACCAAATTGCAATACAGATCTTGGAGTAATATTTGAGCCAACTTTAACCTTCTCAAAATATATTGGCATTATGACGTCGTTCGCATTTAAGACTTTGGGTTATATTATAAGGAATTCCAAAGAGTTTGTCAATATCTACTCTACGCTATGCACTACGTTTATTCGTTCTAAATTAGAATATGTATCAATAGTCTTAAACCCAATTTATGCGAATCATATTGCAACTTTAGAAAGAGTTTAGCGTAGATTTATGAAATCAACCTTGTAGAGATAGAGGAAAAATAGATTTTATCTATAGTTTTGTAACTTATGTATATTTGTATATATCTGTTTATTATTTTTTTTATTTGTTTGTTATTTTTTCTCTTTTTTTTTTGTTACTATATTTGTGTCTTGTATACGTTTGTTTGTATTATTCTGTTTGTTATAGGTTTTCCAGCAGCAATTCAATGCTGGTCGGGGCATTCTTTCGTGTTTGTAACATATCGTTATCGCTGAATCACGATAAACGTCACTAGCTTTCAATGATTTCTACTCGTCGTGTCTGTAGCAGTCAGTGCGGCATGGAGTAGCAAATGGCCGCTAGATGTAGCTTTGCTACTCCGCGATAGTCACATAACCTGTTTAGGTAAATAAAAAAGTCAAATTTAATTATTTACTTTACGTTGATCGAGAAATGCGTGATGGAGAAATGACCACCCTGTAGCCATCTCTTTGGCAATGAAACAGTCGCGAGGGCCCGTCGTGCATGATACGATATGACAAATTGCTGGAATTCCAAATCCAGCCGGCCCTAATAGAAAACATTTCTGAAATGAACCCGAACATATCCGTTTAAGCTCCGGTCAATATCCAATCTCTAAGCGATCGAGCCGATTCCGGGGATTTTCCTTAAAGTGACCCCTAGGAGCGAAGAATACGGCTCCCTCCAGTTTCATTAGCAATTTCGGTTAGGAGGCCGATCTGATTTCTATAAAATTAACTAATTTGTCAAAGGCGCAGTGGGCTTTGAGCCGCGCGAATTTGTTTGAATGTCCATTTCGGTCGGATGCGGAAAGGATCCGGCATAAATAAGGCAATTTGCAAGGATTTAGGAATACACTTCGCGCCGATATGGAAATCGCAGCGATATGTGTCGCAATCGACTGGAGTGGAAGATTAGTCACCTGCAGATACGCCTCTAGAACAGACGAAGATTTCTCAAGAACGTTGACCTTAAAGTTAAGAAAACTTGTAATATTAATTACAATCCTAAATGTATCCTCGTTACTTTAAGAACTCGTATTGCATCTCTTTCAAAATGTGTTACTATCTACTATGTGTTGTTTAACCTCTCTATTACAGAAACAATTATCATAAATATATTATAAACAACATACGAACGATTATAATTCGAAATAAAGTTAAAACGTTTGTTCTCTCTTTCAAACATGATACAAGTTTGTAGGGGCATTGCATCTCTCTTTCACATTTTCAAATTTTACTTGCTATTTACAACTTTATATTTAGTCAAATAGCTTCTGACATTCTTTTCAACATCTCCTATCAAATCTCTCTTTCAAGTTGCTTCAAAACATCGACCGATCAAAAGGAAACGGCCTTTCTGCGGCAATCTCTCACCGAATCCAGGGCTTGCAAAGCCAGTCGCGTAATTCCCTTATCCTTCCGAGGGCATACAAATATTCGGGGATGTGATTTATCCGAGCATATGCTAAAAGAACGGCCGGCGTTATGGCAAAAAGGTACACACACATTTACTGAACCGACCCCCGCCCCCTCTAATTTATAACTCGACTCCGGCGAAAATATCGGGGATTAGTCTCGGCAGGCCGATTTATAATTGTAATGGGCAGATTTGAACCCGCGGTGCCCCCGCTGTTACCGGCTGATTTTATAAATTGGTGCGTCGACACCGCATAAGGCGTTAGACAGCCCCCAACTCCCTCTAGTACCTACAATTATTAATAAATTCTCTATTTCTTTAAACGTAGACAGTAAAGTAACGTGCTTCCCTTGCTTTACACACAATGTCGTATGTGAGAAGGAGTGGTGTATTAGTATTCTGTAGTCTGATGGGTGTGATGCGGAAAGGACTGCTTTTAACGCTGATGTTAAGTGATATAACAACAAATCCTCAAGTGTATGTTAGCGGAGTTCGTTCAGACATTAGCGGAGCCAAGGGCACCGTGGGCTACGGGCCTGAGTTGGCAAAAGTTGTTGCATTGTCACTTGTAAATCCGGGCGTGATTAACCGACTTGGCGAAATGACAATTACGAGAAAGTTATTGCCCTTCGCAAGGAGTTGCCTTAAGCAATTACTGTCAGTAATATAGGTGAAGGAATACCGTTAAGTTTTAAGTCCTAATTACAGACTGTTTGTCAACTTGTTACCTCCTACCGCCGCGGGATCCTTTGTACCGAGAATGAGCTAACCCTGGTAAAAATAGGGTGGTATACAGAGTGATCGCTTTTGAGGTATACCACTCGGAGTCTCCTAAGCTATAAATTGGTTAATTTGCAAAATTTTAATGGCATTGTCTTATTGCTGCTGCTATGTTACAACTATAGCCATCTGTTGAGAAAATAACGCCCTAAGTCGTTACGAATATGTACAACGCCTTTAGGCGTTATGGAAAACACTGGCAAGGTATAAAGAATCAGTAACAGTTAATACTAAGACTTCGTGCCATTTAATTTGCTTTATTATTTAGCAACATTAGTCTTTTTTGAGATACATTAATGCCTTAAGGCGTTATGGAAAACATTGGTAATGTTTGAAGGATCGGTAACACTTAATAACTAGAACTTCATGCTATTTCACGTGCCACCAGTTTATTATTTTGCAACAATAACTCCTTTTGAGATATATTAAAAAAATAAATAGCGCCTTAGGTCTGTAAGGACATCTGCAACACATTGAGGGAATTTAATTACCACTGACCTATTATTTTATAACATTAGCCGACTTTTAAGATACTTCAAAAAAATAAATAACACCATAGGCCCTTAAAAATTTCTACAACGCCCCAGGGCGTTATGAGAAACATTGGAAATGTATAAGAAATCGTTAGTGTAACAGTAAATGTTAGGAAAATATGTAGAATCTAATAGCGAACATTAGAATTACTAGAATTTGGTACATATGTCTGGGAAATTTAAGCATCATGGAGGTGGCAATGGAGAAGAAAATGATGAAAACTAACAAATTTCCAAAGGTTTATAGTATATATACATCTTTTACCGATTTCAACCTCTAAAGTGCCCATTATTTCTCTTTCAAAGAACAAATTATTGTAATTTATTACTTTACAGTGTTAAGCTTTGCTTCATTTGCACCAGTTTTTTTAATTTTTTAAAATTTCGGTTAAAATCGGTGATAAAAAAAAATTAGCTAAGCAAAATCAGCTGAAAATAAACTGGACTTGTTGTTTTAGTTTACTCATTTCAAAACGTTAAAGAATGACGAACTAAATGGCATTTGAGCCTTTTATCCTTCGCAGCTTTCAAACTCTCCATTCCACCACCTAGTTATACCCCTAATGCCCCGGTAAACACATCCGCATCCATCCTGTTCCGTCCACTCTCCAGCATCCTTTCTATTATTTCAAATTCTGTCCCTTATTTCATCCTTAACGGCATTGTTTACTGCTGCCTGCGCCATACTCAAGCTAAAATCTTCACACTCAACCGAAATTTATTATCTACCCGGCCGGCAGGAAAAAGGACATAAATCCGGAGGGATGCCCTCCAAGCGGCTCGTTAAAAACTGAACTGGCCTTCCGAAAAATGTGTATATGCTTCGGATACATCGCTCTAGGAGGCTCTAGGCTTCCTTGTGTGTCTCCATCAAACACAGTGTGTCTCAAAAAGCGTACACTTCCTGTGTTGGGCGTTTGGAACAAAAAATCAAGAGGCGCCAGCTCGGGTGATCCAACTGGTCATAGCGTATACGTACTTGTTTATTCGTAATATTTTAACTTGTAAAACACTATAAAAGTTGTGGTGTAAATAAGGCTTCCTGTCTTACAACTACTAGAGATATAATAAAATATATTTGTATAATTTTTGTCAATAACGTGTTGAAAGAACACCATTTAATGTTAACACACTTATGTGTTCTATATCCTTGCATCTGATTGGTTGTTACAGCTGTACAACTGCAGTATGTCACAAGCGCTAGCACACATCTGTCATTTTGGCTGCGTCTCGTTGTTGTGTTTAGTTAATTATCGTTCGCGATATTCAAGAAAGTGGTAAGAACCTATAAACAGTAAATATTGCTGATAGTTGTAGTAAAACTAATCGGGCTGTTATAGTTAAAGCCCTAGTAAACTCTTAGTGTATTTTATTTTTTGTTATTTAACATGAAAATGTATAATTACCAGTAGTATTTATATATTTCATATACGGTGTTTTTGCAGTGTATAACTATCTAGAGTCAATATGTTCAACATATATGTATATAATATGCATAAAGAAATTTTAGAATATACTTTTATACAATAAAATGATAAAAAAAGCTCCACCTAGATTTTGAAACAATTTAACATTGTTTTTTCCTGGTCGTATAATCTTTAATTTTAACATTTTATCAATTTGTCACCCGATATTTTTATCGCTTTTCGATATAATGCCATGCCTTTTCTTCCATCAAACACGCTCCCCGTTCTTAAATTTAGTGCCATTTCGTACACATTCACCGGCGCATAAACTGTAAATAAAAAATTTAACGGAATCCTGGACGAACCCATCGAACCCTCCCTCCCCTCCTTTGTTTGTTTAACTCCTGATCCGGTCCACCTTTGTTTTTATTTGGTAGACGCCGAGCGTCGACTTGGAGACCCCAGCAGCCCTCTCCGCCCCCAAATGAAGATCTATGGGGACGTGCAGGAGACGGTGGTGATTTATCCGGGGGTGGGGCGACTGCCTCGCTCAGGTACGGCAATCAAGGGATGCTGTTGACTGATGACGAAGAGATTAGAAACGCCCGGTGAATATTTAATGGAGACGAGACATGCACGCTTTGTTTACTTCTCGGTGCGGTCGACGCCGTATACAGGGTGCAGCGAAATTACTTATTAAATCGCGTTTAATGACCAAAAAATAGATTTTTCTTCAAGCTTATAGTAACCGTATAGATTGTACAAGGTGATTCAGAACTTATCTAAGAAAATTTGGGAATAGATGCGTCATGCCCATGTCGTAAAAAAATGTAAAATCCTTATAGTTTTCGAGTAAAATATGTGCCAAATGCAGCTACTTTTACCGCGGTACGCAGTGAGTGCAAGTGTACTGCAACGCGAGGAAAATTTTAAACCGAATCGTGGAAGAGATGAAGGTCCAGGACGTCCACGGCGTATTACAGCAGTGTGGCTCAATTATGTCCGTCAAAGCATTAACACCAAGGCATTGGACAAGGAGGACCGGTATCATGGTCACCGCGATATCCTGACTTCAAAATAATTTGGACTTTTTTGTGGAAATGTTAATAAAATGAAACGTATCGCACCGAAGTAGATACATACTATTGATGATTTACGCAAACGTGTTACAGTTGCTGTCAATAACTTATTATTTCAAAACAGACAACAAGCAGAAACAAGAATCTCAGAATATACTTCTTTAAAAAATGATATAAATGAAATCTAGACTACTTAGAGTCTAATAGTAATAATTATAGATCAGTTGTGGAAAGCTTTAATTTTTGATAGCTTCTTCTTGAGAACCTTTTTTATTTAGACTGTGCTCAAAATTTATTCTGTATTTCTGTGCATATTCTATTGGTTAAAATAAATTTAAAGCTCCAGCTTTATTTCTCGGCGATATATTCCATTTCTTAGGACATGAACGTATGAAATATAGGCGACTGTAACTCTCGATACAAAAACAGGGGGCCACCCCCGAGACCAAATCCCCCTTTTCTCCATTTGCATGCTGACTAGAGATCCAACGTGCTGTAGCCATCAAAGCTTCGGACAGAAATAATTTGTCTCCACCAGAGACAAGTGAACCGCACGGCGATTTTTCACTAATACGGTCCGAAAAGCCCCGCGACGCAGCTATGCGAGTAACGGAGCGTAAGCGCGTAGTTGTTATCCTTGTATGCTGGCCAGGATCTCCGCCAGAGGGCCGACAGAATTAGGTAGGCGGGTGAGCCTTGTAAATCCGGATTTGCCTCGGAACCCACGTGAAAGTGTAATCTTCGGATACGGCTATATTCTTTCCGTTATTATTGTGGCCAAATGCCCAAGTCAGCAAAGTCACAAAGCCAGTCGACGTTTCATTTATTATATCGTGAATATACGGTGTTTGATCAAGTTTTTGACATATATATGAGAAGTACTAGTACCTCGCATCTATTACCAATGAAAGATAAAGTTGTTATAAGACGTTATTTCTTTTAAAATGCTTAGGAATACAAATAACTTAATTAATTCGATAAAAATATGCTTTTATATACTTTTTATAAACAGATAATTCCGACAATTTTCCTTGTAAACGTAATAATATTTAACAAATATATGCATTCATCAAAAGATTGATTAGTCGCTAATTCCAACTTCTTTAACATAACAAAATAATTCTATAAGATCAATCACATATACCTACATTAGTTCAACACATATTCCATTTAAATGAAACAATTATATAGGTCACTGTTATTCCTAGATCTGATCCTTAAAAACTGTACGAGGAAGAGGAGGCGCGCTATAATTATTCCATGACAAGCAGTGCGACTTTTCGTAGTTCAACCGCTGGCCTATCTCGACCAACCGCCCTCCCAACTCATTTTGACGCGAGACAAGATAATACACACCCGATTGCGGGTTTGTTTAATTTATTTTTAAATATGTGCTCTTTTCGGGGCCTGCCGGCGCTCTCCATATAAATCGAGGTGAATTAATTGGACTGGCCGACTGATTTATGTAGCCACAATTAGTCGTTTCGGTGTTTTTGTTGACACCACGGATAGAACTGCGGTCGATACAGTTCCGGATAAATAATAATTAGTTTAAATATCGGTTTGAAAACATAAACACCGCCGCATATTAATTATTTCAAATAAATTGTTAGAATCTATTAGTTTTAGGTGCAATGGAAAATTTATAATTGGTATATACTGTACGCGCCTAAAGTATGGAATAAATTCAGTAAGCAAAATAAAGTTTCTTTGGTAAAAATCCTGCAAAACAGGTCGGTATGACAAAATAACTCGTATAACTAAGCGTTACCATGCTGTACGTTAAACGAAAATGTACATCCTAGGAACAATATTGCATACTCTTTTATTTTAGAACTACTTCATTCAGTCATATCAAATTGTCAATATTTTGAACGTGAAAAGTACCTACTTTATAAATTAGTGCACAAGTGTGTACACAAATAAACGTTTGACAGACAATATAGCATTCTCTAAGCACGTTCAATTATTATTAGTTACATCAAATGTTTTGAACGTACACTTATGATATAACGTATTACTCTAATCCGTAAATACTTTATAAATAATGTACAAGTTCAATGAAACATTATTTAAGCAGATTAAACTATTATTAGTAACATCATACTCTCAATGGTTTGAACGTGCATTTCTGATAGAACATATCAAGCGACAGAAGCTAATTATACCTAATTTACAATTTAGTAAACAAAATTGCGCGTTAAATCAAATAACGCTCGACAGACAGCAACATTCTTTAATCATAACTGTTAATATCACATCAAACTCTCAATATTTTGAACGTACACTTCTGATATAACGTATTACTCGACGGAAACTAATAATACGTAATTTAATGCACAGATTAAATGCAGTATTCTTTAAGCACATTAAACCTCTATTAGTTACATCAAACTTTATACGGTTTGAACTTGCATTCTGATAGAACGTGTCAAGCGACAGAACCGAGTTACACATACCTAATTTACAATTTAGTGTACAAGAGTATGCGTTCAATCAATTAACGTTCGACAATGCAGCATTCTTCAACCACATTAAACTGTTATTATTTGCATCAAACTCTCAATGTTTTGAACGCACACTGACATAATACAGTTAAAGTGGTACGTTAAATCAAACCTATGTAAAACACACGTTAACTTGTTATTTCCCATTATATTACCTTCACTTCCATAAAATTCCCA
This sequence comes from Monochamus saltuarius, assembly GCA_025584915.1. NCBI lineage: Eukaryota > Metazoa > Arthropoda > Insecta > Coleoptera > Cerambycidae > Monochamus > Monochamus saltuarius. The sequence goes on along the minus strand of CM046728.1, from coordinate 2,791,130 downwards.
GGACACTGGGATGAGTTATAGATGCATATACCTGGCACCGCTTTTTTTCAAGATAAAATTCGCGTAAAGTTCCATCTATCCACTCCCCCCACCTCCCGTTCGGGAAGTATCGAAATATTTTACGAGTACATCAGCCTTACATTTTATATAAAGCGTAATGGGAGTAAATAAAGTTACAATGCCGGTCTTAAAAGCTCCTAAGTGGTTCCATATAGGTAGCAGGTGTCGCTCTTGAGAATAACTTTCCTCGCAGAAGCTACGGGCGTATGATAATCATTGACTAGAACGTATTTTAAGAAAAAACCGTGTGTTTTCACGGTTACTTAGCAAGCACACAATTACTGTCAGTGTGGTGGAAGGGGCTGGGTATTATTGTCGAAGATTCAAGTCTTAATTTTAGTTCGTTGGGGTCAACGGCGAAATCTCGTTAGTTAGAAAGGGTATGGCAACGATAACTAGTAATAACCGGCAGTCGCAAAGTTCTCCAGCCTTTAATAGCTTGCCGTCCATCTGATCCTCCAGAAACTTTCCGCATTAAGGATATATGCATTTGACTAAAGTGCAATAAAAACCATATCGAATGGAGTCTCCGGCCTGACCCGACCGAAATTGATTAGGGTCGTAAAAAACTATCAAAGTCCGGGACATAATGCCCTCCGAATGTCGCTGGTTAACGTAATGGATATCGGGAGCAGGAAACTAGGGTTCAGAATGCACGAGAAGGGAATGTCTCAATTAAGGGTCCTGGGTGACGTTTGTCTCGATCATGGCCGACTGGTAGACGAATTAAAGCGACGATAATGGTCAATGTGATGCATTCAATTATTGTAAGTTATGGTGAAGGTGCTAGGGTGCCACTGTAGTAGTTACATTAGCGCCTCCGCCATCTTTTGAAATATATCTAATATAGATGGCTGATACACAAACCCAAAATTACATTTAGTCATTATTATTTCATTTAGCATTGTGTTTTTATTAGAATAATAAAAATGAAAAAGAAATACATTATTGCAGTGGAGAAAAAGATAAATAAATAATGTCTAAACAAGCTACAAAGGGTACTATGATGTCAAAGTTTAAAAATAATACTCTCCTAGGAAATCTGTATGAAAAACCTACAGTATATCTCACATACACTAGTAACAGCAGCATTTATCATATACAGGATGTCCGGAATATGAGGGCCGTAATTTTAAGGACTTATATATCTGACCAAAAGCAATAAAAAAAACTCATGAAAAAAAATATCTAAAACGATTAGTTTGTCTACAAATACATTTCAAAAATAAAAATGCAACTGCAATTATATGCGAAACTGTGTTACGAAATTACAAACTAAGGTACAATTAAGGTTAAGTAAAAGCGCCTGTTTTTGGATCAGTATTAGGGCGATTCCATGTCAACTGTCGCAAGGTTGGTGCATCATGATTTTTTTCCCGAACCAAAACTATTTCATTCTGTTGTAGGTTCGAATACAAGTATTATCCCAAATTTTCAGCCAGAAATACTACTCCTAGAGTTTTTTACGGCCAATTTACGTTTTTTTCGCGTTTTTCGTTGTAGGTGACAAATTTTCTCCAAAACGTTACGAGAAACATGTCGGAGACTGGAAAAATTCTAGAAGACCTATAATCGATGTAAAATTGTCCAAGGAATCGATTCCCGCTCTCAGAAATGCGCCAAAAATTTTCCATTTGCCAGAAATCGCAAAAAAACATTTTTTTTTAAATTTACTGTATCTCGCGTGTGGAAATTTTTGAATTTTTCTGCAGGCGCGCAAAATGTTCGTTTTTGAGTGAACTTTTAGGTACTTTTAACTTTCCCGTGTGTATTTGGGTTTTAAGGGTTCAAACACTTGAAAAATGGCAGAAAATAGACAAATCAGCCTGAAACGGTGCATTAAGCAAGAGAACCAAGTGGCAAAAGTTGAAAATATTCTTGTGGGTCTGAAGCTTAACCCTCGACGATGAAGTCAGATCATTTTCATTGAATACCAGACCATCTAGAGGTCTAATATTGCCACAGTCACTCAAAAATTGCAGCACGAAAGGTGTACGCGCATAAAGGCATACCAATCAAGCTTATAGGTATTTGCTCCATTCACGCGGTCTTGCACTTTATATGTGAAATGGAAAGTCAAATACAACAACCAGATTATTTCCCTCAGCGCACTCTTAAAATTTTGTAGGGAAAATATAAAGTCTGTCTTTTGTCAGGAAGTACCCAGTCAAGAAGTCGCCTTGCTGCGAGAAACGCATATGAGAACGAGTAAAACTATTCCTGCAACAAGACGTTACCACCAATTCTTTTTGCATAATGATCAGATAATCAAATGCAAACATACCAGTTTGGATGACAAGTATGCTGTAGCTTTTGACTTGACCGGGAAAGTTATGAGATCTTGGCGATGTGGTCAATACGCAGCGTTTACCTTTGATCACATGTGGCATCTAAAGCTAATAATGATTTCGGATGAAGTAAATTTGGAAGCAGAGTTTTCAGTACTTTCCTCCAATAAAGTGGGCCAAACTTATTCATTCCTCGATCCACCAGTATGCTTGACCAAATACTCTGCGAAGTTAAGCTCAACGAGATAAAGAAGGCCCCGAACACATTCAAGTTGAACGAAAAAATTGTGAAATACTTTGAAAAATTTATGGCGGGGGTAGTCTAAATACGAAAATAATTCATAATAGCAATAAAGAAAATTCCTCGAAAACTTAATGCCTATATTATTTTATAGATCTGCAACTTTGTAATAAATTATATTTAGTTGTATTACTTTTTATATTATGTAGGAGTATTTTTTTAAAAAGAATTTATTACTTAATAAAAGGAAATGTTCGGTGTTGTCCTATAATATCCTAATAACTTGATCATCCAGCGTCATTTGCCTTCATAGTTCCTCTATAACCGAGTCCAATATTGAACCTCTAGAGAGCCAAGTATTCAATGAAAACTACCGTGCTGAATTCAAAAAGTGGAAGACCGCGCGAATTGAGCAAATACCTGTAAGCTTGATTGGTATGCCTTTATGCGCGTACACCTTTCGTACTGCAATTTTTGAGTGACTGTGGCAATATTAGACCTCTAGATGGTCTGGTATTCAATGAAAATGATCTGACTTCATCGTCGAGGGTTAAGCTTCAGACCCACAAAAATATTTTCAACTTTTGTCACTTGGTTCTCTTGCTTAATGCACCGTTTCAGGCTGATTTGTCTATTTTCTGCCATTTTTCAAGTGTTTGAACCCGTAAAACCCAAATACACACGAGAAAGTTAAAAGTACCTAAAAGTTCACTCAAAAACGAACATTTTGCGCGCCTGTAGAAAAATTCAAAAATTTCCACACGCGAGATACAGTAAATTTAAAAAAAATTGATTTTTTGCGATTTCTGGCAAATGGAAAATTTTTGGCGCATTTCTGAGAGCGGGAATGGATTCCTTGGCTAATTTTACATCGATTATAGGTCTTCTAGAATTTTTCCAGCCTCCGACGCGTTTCTGGTAACGTTCTGGAGAAAATTTGTCACCTAAAACGAAAAACGCGAAAAAAACGAAAATTGGCCGTAAAAAACTCTAGGAGTAGTATTTCTGGCTGAAAATTTGGGATAATACTTGTATTCAAACCTACAACAGAATTAAATAGTTTTGGTTTGGGAAAAAAATCATGATGCACCAACCTTGCGACAGTTGACATGGAATCGCCCATTAATGAAGTAAACAATTGAAGTTTTCGAGAAGTTCGTTAAAACTGTAACGTATTGTAACGTTCGACACCGTTGCAGTGTCAGACTCCTGCTGATAACCAAAAAGTAATATTAGTCATAATGGTGCGTATAGCTGCGGGTTTCATTTTTGTCTAGTTTTTGATGTTTGTGAGTGTACATAGACAAAAAAAACAATTTATAGTAACTTAATTAAGTAATTTACGGCGAATCTAGGCAAAGGCTTCTGGCTACGGTGAACGCTTCTTGCAAGAAACAGAAGTCATTTTAAACACTTGTAACTATTATTCTGTATGTTGTATCTAGAGACCTTTCGTAAATTATTGATGTTGTTTCTTAGCCTGGTAATAGGTCAATTTCAAATAGAAAAACCAATTTTTTACAATTGCCTACGTTTCGGCTTATATTTAAGCCATCTTCAGGGCTCTAGAAATGCAAATGTGTCACATAACTAATAATAATTTGTTGTAATTTTATATTAGTTATGTAACACATTTGCATTTTTAGAGCCCTGAAGATGGCTTAAATATAAGCCGAAACGTAGGCAATTGTAAACAATTGGTTTTTCTATTTGAAATTGACTTATTACCAGGCTAAGAAACAACATCAATATTGTTACATATTTAAAACATTGCTGTCATAATTCTGTTACCGTTGGTTAGAGAAAAAAATGTTAAGTCAAATATGTTTTGTTTGGACAACTTATCATGTGGCAAAATTAAAGCACTCATATTAAGAACACCCTGAATATGCATGTAACCATGACTATTTAACTTTCTGGCGGAGTCGCCAATGTCAATCATAAAAATATAAATAGAGAAGGAAGATAATGTAACAAAAATAAAACTAAAGGAGACTTTGTTGAACGGAGAAAAGTGTGTGTCAAACTGTTCAGTAAACATAGATTATTGTTGGCTACAATTGTATCAAGAAGAAGTAATCTATGGAAGCAAATAAACATACTTTTAATACATTTACTATTTCGAGAACGATAACAGAGTTTTTCGAAACGTCAAAAATACGGAAGTGCGCGATAGTGATGTGATTTTTGTTATTTTTTGCTTATCTGCTTTTTTCAGTGCGAGATTTTTTGGTCAGGCAAACTTAGTTTAAAAAATACCCCGTTTGGCGCAAGGGCTTATTTAATTAATCTTTATTTTTTCAGAAGTGTGGAGAAAAACCCAATCAAACTAAAGAAAAACTAAAATTATGCCACAAAAAGACAACATTTTTTGAAAAACGCAACTTTCAACATCTATCTGGCTGTAAGAAGAAAGGAAGGGTTCAGTGAACTAAATATTACTCGATGTCCGACCTCATATTCGAAATTCTTTCAAAGCGAAGCCAGATATATGGCGACTATACATCACAAAGGGATCCAGAGCTTATAGCAGTCGGCTCTAAAATAAATATTTAACACAATTTAACCAGTTCCCCGGAGCTAATTATATTAAATCGTTAATTTCACTTTGTAACTGCATTTTAGAAGATAAATTAGCTTTGATAAAAGTGCCTTCAGCCGTAAGGAAAGTACGTAAATTACGTGAAAAAAAAGTTTTCCCCGGGGAATGAAAGAGCCGTATCAGGGAGTCTGAAGTTATTTTATACTGAAATCAGGTGGACCTTATTGATTGCGATTCCGTAATTAACTTAGAGATTAGCTGACTAAGATTTATCCCTTTCTTCGCCGGTTCATTTACTTTGTGTTGAGTTTAAAATTTGGCCCCGCTCTTTGTGAGAGCGCCTTCTTTGTGGATGTATAATGTAAGGCTGAGCTCGTTAATCCGGAATGCAATTTTTAGTTTACCTTTGAATGTTGTATTTAATCTCTACACAAGGCTAGTAGAAGCCAGAAAAGGCAATAAAATAGATATTTCACTGATAAAAATTAGTGGAAATTTCCATGTTTTGTTATGCTCTGTTTGCATAGTATTTGCTTTGAAAAATAGTGTGGTAATACAATGTTCTACACTGGAACTATTTACTTTTACCTGTAAAACTTATTCTGAAATTTTACAGTAGTTTTCATGTGATTCCTGTTGCACTTGCGCAAAGGCACACAAATCTAACCTCTAACCTAATACGTTTTAGTTGTCAAATCTATAAATGATACTGCAGGAAACAACTACTCCGCGGGCTAATGCCCCGACCGGCATTGAATTATACCTGCAGTATCTGTGTGAAACAGCCAAGAACCCTTGTCGGCCACTCCACCAGACATAGACCGGTTTCGGGCTTGTTAGCCCTCATCAGTATGCCATAGGTGAGATGACCGACAATTGAACTGGCTGTTCCTTCATATGTAGTTTCACATATAAATCGAGTGCAGGTGAGATGTAACTGGTCTGCTACTTCCTGCTCGGCCTAAGCGGCTCAGCTTGCAGAAAGCGACCTACAATATCGTAGGTACTTAACCGCAGACCTCTCGCCCCGGGCGATGCGCCATTAAATCTATAAATGATACTGCAGGAAACAACTACTCCGCGGGCTAATGCCCCGACCCCGACCGTTTTAGTTGTGTTAAGGTGTGGTAGACAAATTTGTACGGTTCATTAATATGGACTTTTTGTGGGATATTCGTAAAACAGTAGGTACAATTTGTTACGTGTACACTTGCAGCTTGTGCAAACTGAAACGGTACGTTGTTTAGTAGTTTGCATCAAAATTATGCATTATTTCAAACAACATATTTATCTAAAATAGTAATTGCTTACAACAGTTGTTAACAATGATAGTTGTAGTTACGTTAATTATAAATTTCCTGTAACTAAATTTCAAGCTTAAAATATTAATTTTCACACAGATATACATATATCTACAAGTATTAGCAAAAACCAAGGAATATATACTGTTGTTTCAAGAATAATTATGTAGTATTTTCGGAGAAAATATTCAACATATTTTCTAATGCGAATGAAATACCTACATTGCAATACATTTTCAGATGATGGATGAACAATACACTTTTACAGAGAAAGATGGATAATTCACATTTAGAGGATGGATGGACAAATTCCACTAAAAAAATGTGACTCACATAGTGTATTAATTATTGAATGCTAATAATAAAATCAACTGTATTTCTAATAATTTGTGAGTAAGAGATATCCTGCATATTATACTAGCTTAAACTAGCTTAAACCAGTACTTTTGTACATTTTAACAAGCAGACTTTAGGTTGTAGGCTTCCGTGGCTGTCGTCTGTTACTTTGAATTTCAAGTTTCAGAGTAACTTCTGAAGAAGAGAGCGATATGTCTCTCGAAACGTCAAGAGTTCTAAACCGACGACGTGGCAACCAGCCCGGAAATCACCTGACCATTAACAAGCAGACTTTTTTCCATGACATTAAAAGTAAAAACTTTTCTCTCTTTTTAAATTTGTCAATACACCCTCCATATGGCTACAATAATAATTAACTTGTTTTCGTTTTGAAAAATCATGGATCTAAGTGAAACGGAACGGATTGAAATTATCATGATGATTGGGTCTGGTGATAGAATTCGAACTCATGAGGAAGTTTGTGTTTTGTTTAATGAAACACATCCGAATAGTCCACCAATAAATTGATCCACTGTAAGCCGAACTGAAACAGTGTTTCGAAACCATGGTCACGTTAAAAATCTGCCCAGATCTGGTCGACCAAGTATACTAAATGAAGATGCCCTTTTGACCCTTCATGAAGACCCGCATTCCACTATGAGAGTTTTAGCGGGTGATTTAGGTGTGAGTAAAAGCACATTGGGTAGATTTTTTCACTAAAGCAAGCTACAAAGTTCACTTAGTGCAAGAATTGTCCGACGACGATTTCTACAGGCGAACAGAGTCTTGCGAATTGAAGATGGAAGAATGTCAGGCAGATTCAAACGTGTTCAAAGTCAAACGCATAATTTTCTCGGACGAGGCGTCTTTTTATCTGAGTGGCACCGTTAATAAACAGAATTGTCGGTACTGGTCAGATCACAATCCACACTGGACGATGGAAGCACACACTCAGCGTCCCCAGAAGGTCACTGTTTGGGCCGGAATTGTTCATAACCGAATTTTGGGGCCGTATTTCTTTGAAGGAGATTTAGATGGCGCAATTAAGAATTTCTTCAACTTGATTTAGTTCCTTCCTTGGTTGTACTGTTCCCCAATGAAGAAGAACCAGAGTTGCCAAATGACACAATTTGATTACAGCAAGATGGTGCACCGCCGCACTATGCCATCGCTATTCGCCACTACTTAGATGACGTGTTTCCTCATCGGTGTATTGGCAGAAGGGGACCTAAGAAATGGCTCTCTAGATCGTCAGATTTCACACCTCTCGATTTTTCCCTTTGTTTGAATTCGACAAGAAGTTCGTGCCATCCCGCCTGAAGTTGTTGGAAATGTACAACAAGAATTTGTTTCTTGTCTCACTCATTGTTTGGCAGTAAAAATGGTCAACAATCTCAAAATTTAATTTTGGTTTCTGTGTCCAAAGATTTTATTAGCGAACAATAAAATTTCCTATGATCGATCACGTTTTGTAAATGAATATTTTTTTGTAAATTGAATACATTCCAGTAGACACTTTAAAACCTGTAGTAATTTCAATCATTTGTAAATAACTTTGGTATTTGTAAATAATTTGGGCATTGTTGCCCACCCTGTAAAAAATGTGATGATGTCATTACTCGAAGGTAGATCACCCTGTATATTAAATTATTATTTGAAAATAAGTGAATTAAAAAAAAAATCGACCTGTTTAGGGAATTTTGAATAATGTCTTTTATTTACCTAATAATGAATTTGTACGTGACTTTAGGGAAGCACTGTATAAGTGTATTCGTAATATGTTGGCTTAAACTATTACCAAGTGTCGTGACCCATTACTTATCAGACGCCCTGTATCTGCAAAAATATTACAACTCCTGGAGCTCACGGGACACACCTGTGCATTTAAAACTACTCGAGCCGATTGCAGGCGAATCGGAGGGTTGTCGTTATGGAGGCCGTAAAAATTCGAACCCTCGTCAAATACCCCAACAAATATGGACATTACCTCGCGTTACCCGCCACCTCGCTCTCCGATATAGCCCGAATAAATCACCCGTAATGCAGTTTTATAACTCTGAGAGAGCGTTATCAGGCGCACCGTTTCGTTTCATCTGCAGAAGCGCTGATAACTGTTATATTCCTCTCGGCGCCGGAGAGAAATTAGAGACGCTGCTAAACGACGTACGCCGTCGTCTTCGTCGAGGTAAAAACTATTATTCGCTATGGAACGGGTCGTTCCATAGGACCGAATAAATTTACACCCGTCAGGCTGGTTTAGGAACAGGTTATGATAGAGACATTTCTGCCATGCACCAATGAAGCATATTTGTTCACAACAAGGTTATTTAGTGGGGGAATTATAAGGCTTTTTACAGAGTGTACAAAGTTTATAGATTACATTATTCTGAGAAATAGCTCCGCGCAATTTCTGCATACATATACCATGTAGAAATGTTTATGTATGTCTTGCGAAATCGTGAACTAATTTCAACCACTACGCTTTCAAAAATCAAATCAAATTTATCAGGTTATGTACGTAAATTGTATGCATTTCCTGGGTTTACTATTTAAACAAAAAAATGGGAATATTATTTATTCAGATTGTTTAAGATTCCTGCAGTAAACGTGGATTATGAGGAATATACGAATTTTTATGAGGATTATATGGATTATTATGTGGAATACGTGAATTATGTGGGTTATGCAGATTACGTGGATTATTATGTGGATTATAATGTGGATTATTTAGATTATAAATTTTATTATTTTAGGATTATGCTGATATTATATAAGGATTATGAGGATTATGCTGATTGTGTAGCTTATTGTGAGAATTATTATATGGTTTACATGATTTATGTGGATTATGTAGATTATGTGGATTATTATGTTGATTATATGGATTAAACGTATTATTATGTGAGTTAAATGGATTAATTGGATTTTATGTAAATTATGTTCATTATTAAGACTTGGGTTTGTTGGAATTACTAGGGTTATTATGTAGATTGTGTGGATTTTGAAAATTATGTAGATTTGTAGATTATATAAATTATGTAGATTATGTAGAATATTAAGATAGATAATGTAGATTATTAAGATTAGTAGATTATTTAAATTTAGTATTGTTTTGGTCGAATCTTATGTGGATTATGTGGATTATGTAGATTGTGTAGGTTATGTAGATTATGTAAATGATGTGGATAATGTAGATTATGTAGATTATATAGATTATGCAGATTACATAGATAAGGTAGATAATGTAGATTATGTAGATTATATAGATTATGAAGATTGCGTAGATTATGTAGACTTAGATAAGGTAGATTATTTAGATTAGTAGATTATTTAAATTTAGTATTGTTTTTGCCGAATCTTATGTGAATTATGTGGTAATGTAGATTATGTAGAATATGTAGATTACATAGATAAGATAGATAATGCAGATTATGTAGATTATGTAAATTATGTAGATTATGTAGACTATGTAGATTATGTAGATTATTTAGATTAGTAAATTATTTAAATTTAGTATTGTTTTGGTCGGATCTATAACTCGGTAATGTAGTGTAAGCTGACACCACAACACCACATAGAAGTTGATTAATTTTTTATGGTTCAAAAATTAAACATTTTAACAGATTCGATATTTTTTTTTTCACAATATATCAGCAACGGATTATTCAGTTTATCTTATTGGTCATCAAAAGGTGCAAGTTAATTGCTAATTTGAGCCATCCTGTATTTTTACGGTTTCCGAGATACCAATGGGAGCCATGTATATGAACAAAATTCTATTGTTATTTATTGTGGAGTTCTACCACAACTATACAGTCGCGTGCATGTAGAAAGGCATATATTTATCACATATTGTAACCTATTCCTTTATTTTATTCGCCGGAAGTGTCTTTATCGATATTTAGAGTAAATAAAAGAAAAATAGTTAAAGGTATCATTGCAGAAACGATTTCTTTTTATAAGCAGTTCTTCCCTTTGAAACAAAGAAGGGGATATATGCGTGGAATCCTCCACAATACTCTCTCACTTAGAGCACCTCGACAAACTGCTCGACGTGCACGGGACGGAGAGAAATGTCAACAACAGTAATTTGACTAAGCAAGTGGTTTTCGAAACTGATTGACCAGAGACTCTGTTAACGATCTGATTAACAATCAGGTGAATGGAGGGAAGGCAGACGAAGACACTTCACTTAAAGCCTCACTGACATAAACTAGTCTATTGTAGTAATTCTGTTACGTGATTTCTTAATTTCAGCATCGCATTAAAAAGTATATTTTAATGGCATTAGTTAAGGAGGCATTGGAAAAATTATATACAGGGTGTTTTTAAATGTCAATAACAACAAAAATCGGTCTAACCAAGAAGTTTATATGTACGAAAATACATATTTTTTTTAAAAAATGAATTGTACGAGTACATGTCTGATAAACTTACTTGGTATTTATTTATAAGTATGTGAAAATAACTGCAAAAAATGTGGCATTAGGATAGCAACAATAAGGTGTTCTGCAAATAAAACATTAAGAATTTGTTTCTTGTGCTTACTTTGGTTCTGCATGTTTTATTTTTCGCTGTAGGTACAATAAACATAATCCACATAATCTACATAATAATCTATATAATTCACTTAATCTACATAATCCAAATATTTCAAGTAATAATCTACATAATCCAGATAGTATATATTATAATCCACATAATTCACATAATAATCTATATAATCCACTTAATCCTCATAATTTATATATTTCACATAATAATCCACATAATTCAAGTAATAATCCGCATAATTTACATTACAATCCACATAATAATTCACATGATAATCTATAGGTATACTTAATTTACATAATTGACATAATAATCCAAATAGTTCAAGTAGAAATAATCCAGATAATAATTCTCATAATCTACATTATAATCCACATGATTCCAGATTTCATAAAGATCTATATAATCCCCATAGTAATTCATAATCTAAATAATATTTCACCTAATCCACATAATTCAAATAATCCGCATCAGAAATATGATCATTTTAAAACGAGGGATACGACGACCTCAAAGAAAAGTCGATGTACTCAGGATCCAGTACTTAAAAAGTAACTATAACGCAGGTTACGGATTTATTTTATATACACATAATTTACTCTTGGATTACCGACACGGGCTGACTAAACAGAGCTCAAACAGCGTAGTAAATATGCATTACCCCACTGTGTTCTCTAGTCTTTTATTTTTACTTGTACTTAATTAGACTAAAATGTTAATCTACACATTGTAAATATATAGCATCGTATACATTCATATGGATTCAATACTTTTCCTGTATTCATACCCAGCAGCTGCCCGCAACCTTTTACGACCTCGCACAACGCACGAAAGACGACAGCAGTCCCAGAAAGGCGATAAATTAAACATGTACCGCGCATTGCCAATAAAACCGCCAGACAAAAGATGCATTTTAATTCATCTTCGATTTATTTTTCGAGTACGGGACGCGCCGAACTGAAATAAAATTATTTCCGAGCATCGCAAGCGTGTCGACGGCAATCTGATCGCGTGCGTAGTCGACATTACTCTTCAGGAGACTCGGTGAGCTCCGTCCTATCTCCTCCTAAATTTTTAATGGTAATACAGACGTCGAGACGGGACAGGAGCGTTTTTAATCAGCGCGGACGTGTAACGGCTTTATCAGGACTAATTGGATTAGCCGCGTAATAAGTGCTCAGAAAAAAAATGAGGATTGGTCTATGCATGGGGGCAGGAAAGGAAAATGATATTCCTTCTGATGAATCATTCCCATGTGGGCATAGAAACACACAAAAGTTTTTGGTTAACTTACGTGTGTTTACCTTTTTCTCTACAAATGTTAGTAAAAGTATATCTTTTCACGTATGATGTCAGTATCTAAACTGTAATTTTAAGGCATTGGTGTTGAAAGTTATTTCTAGCACTGGTGCTACAAGTAAATGACCCCCCTAATATTTGGAAAAAATCAAATATTATATCAATACATAAAAATGGCGATAAGAATCCAGTATCCAACTACCGACCAATTTCCATTTTGTGTGTACCGGGTAAAATTTTCGAGGCAGTGATAACAAGCCAGTTATTTTTTAGATTCAAAGGTGTCATACGTGTCAAACAGCACGTTTTTTTTCAGGGGCGGTCGACAGCTTTCTAAGGCATTTGCCAAGATTCACCATCAAACATTGCTTTTGAAAGCAGAAAATCTCGGCATACACGGCAATTTACTCAAATCAAATCATATTTATTTGACAGGTATCAATGTGTAAAAATAAATAACTGTACAACAAATTATATCAGGCATTCCACAGGGATCCCATCTTGGACCCTTGTTGTACTCATTGTTTATAAATGATATTTATACCTGTTTTTTTTTTCAAGTACAAAATTTTTCCTTTATGTCGATATTACTATCTCTACCCCTCATTCTAATCACGAGGATTAAATCTTGGTGTACTTATAGTCAAGAAATTGACCTTTGAATTACATATTGACGGTATTGTTAAAAAGCGTATCGTTCACTAGGTTTCATTGTCTTTTAGAAACCCTTATTCAATTATGACATTATACAATTCATTAGTCAGAAGTCTTTTAGAGTTTGCAATAATTTGGAATCCTATATACTACGTTTATATAAACAGGTTGGAAAAAATTCAGATTGAACTTATACGTCATTTAAATTATCGTTCTAATAGACATTTGCAGCTCAACACATATGATTTTTGTATTCACCAATATAAAATGATAAAACTTTGTTCATGAAGCTATGTTATATTTTCACATGTTACTGAACAGTAATGCAGACTATAATATCATATTAGAAAAATTACAATTTAATGCTAGACATTACTATGCTATATAAAACTTCTTGTATTATGTCAATGCATATAACACAAATTATTCAAGGAATTCACTTATATACAATTCATTCTTTTCTACTATTGATATATTCCATTTGCCACTGTGTTATGTTAAGCCTTTAGCAACTTATACAATTTTATAATTCTAAACTTTGTTTTTGGATTAAGATTTACTTAGTTTTAAGTTTTTTTCTCTTTTGTGTTCTTTCTCTTGTATACAATAATTTGTGCTGATTATCTGTGCTACCCTGTAATTAATTGTTTATAAATTATCGTGCATTTTTCGTATTTCTTACACTGTAGCTGATTTTGTAATAAGGCCTTACTTGTTGAACATTTCAACATAGGATTTTTGTTGACAATTCGGCTTTTGCTAAATAAAAGGTGACACATAGATTCTAGACTTGAAATTGTCATTCTCCGCCGCCTCCTCGACTTTCCGACCTCCACGTACTTCCGCCACCTCGGTCGACACGGCAAGGGCCTTCCAATACACTCGTCTGGTGAAGGTGTAGGTCCCAGCCGACCGTCAGCTCGAGATTAACGGTGCAAGATAAAAACTACGGTTTTGGCCTCGCCCGAGGCGACGCCGCCTCCTTATCTGGCTACTGACTGCGACCTGTTGGTTTCTCATCCCATTTCTGTTCGCTCAGGATACTTACAACGCAATACCGATACTTAAATCATTAAAACTTAACATAAATATCTTGATAACTTTGTTAAAGGAATTGGTACCCCACTTCTGATCGCCTGGGATGCCTACAGGCTGTGAATGAGCGTAAAAAGTATTTAAAATAAATAACAAATGTGTATTGCATGTCAAACGCAAATCTTCCTAGTTGCAGGGTAGTTTTTATCCACTCCCTAGTGATCATAACTTGATTAAAGTAACTAGTCTATTGCAGCCCTCTGTTGTTTCGTGCAGCATTATGGGTTGCAACCCTCTTGCATATCGTTTAATTACAAACTGCGCGTTCTGAACAGCACTAAATGAACTCAATTAAATTACTTTCTACCCAGAGTCTCATGCGACCGATAAATTCTCATTTTTATGCCATTATACTCGGCAATTTATTAAATAGGGGTAGTAGCAACACGATGTCTACGGAAGTTGTCCAAATTGATTGAAATGTTTTAACATGTTCAAAGGTCGAATAAGAATTCCCGTATTTCGGTTTATAGGCTTCCACGGCAGCTTGAGTAATTTCCGGACTGGTTGCCAGGTCGTCGGTTTAGGTTCCTTAACGTTGTGAGAGTCATATTGCTCTCTTCTTCAGAACTAACTTATGCACCGGTTTATGACCTTGTGGTGTACGGTTTGGACTCACTAGCCTAACATTTCGATCCTTGATGTTGTTTCGAAGATATTGTAGAATTCTTTACGGTCCAAATATTCAATAGTAAAGAGGACTTTAATGGCAAATAATAATATTAACGTTGCTACACAAAAAAGTCTGAAGTTTTGTTCAGAGAAGGTAAACAAAGTTGCATTAATAATTAATAAATTAATTATTTGGTCATAAATCAACAGTTTTTCTAGCTACTTCTGGTATACCACAGGGTTCGAATCTGGAACCATTGCTTTTTGTGCCATTTATTAATGACATTGTTAATGTAATAAATTGTGAGGAACTATTATTCGCAGATGATTTAAAGATGTTTTCTATGATTAAAGATATTGATGATTGTACAAGATTACAAAGGCAATTATGTGAACTGGAAAAGTATTGAAATAATAATTATTATCTTAATTTAAATCCAAAATTGTGCTAATATTAAATTCAGCAAGTAGAAGCTTGATAGCCATGTATACATATATATTTGTTTACTTTTTTTATTGTATATTTCTATTACTACTTGTTTTTATTTGTCCTGTAATTGGATTTGTAATCTGTTGGGCAATAAATATTATTATTGTTATTAACATGTGGTACACTTGCTGAATGACGATGATATAAACTTGTGAATATGCTATGTTAGGTAGAAGATAAAAAAAAATCAATTTTCGCGGTAAAAGTACCAGTGAAAACTAATAAAAAGCAAGTTGTTAGCATTATTGAAGAAGAAACGAACAATTGAGGCTGATATGGGGCCACATGGCTGTTCAGAAAAAGGCTTTTTTATTATACATACAAGAAAACAGGTTTCAAAAGATGTTTGTTAATATCCCGTTTATCACTTCAAAATATCAAGTAGTCTTATAATATAAGTTTTGAAAGAAAAATTTGGCGATTAAACTCAAAATAAAACATAAGAATGTTGGGATCGTCTTCTTATAAAACCAAATCAGTTCGCAGTGCTTAATTCAGCGACAGACAAGCCACTCCTCAAAATCCCGGAGTCACATCTAATGAAAAGGTACTGCGATAACAGTCCATGAAATATGCAAAGCAACAGTTTACTGCAAAAGGGCATGTTTAATAATTCCCTTTCAGCTTCACCGTGCACGCCAAAAATTAAGCAGCAGGAACGCTGCAAGTCCGCTATATATCCCACTTCTGATGCAGGATTTTAAGCGCTGTGATGGTTACCACACAGCTGTGACTTGAGTTTTTCATGAAGCTCGTATGCAACTATGCAAATGACGTGGCTAACTTTACGTTGTACAATTATTGAACCTGAAAATACTAGAAGTCGACAACATACTGGGTGATTTTAAAATATATAGCGAATATTATATGAAGCAAACTAAAAGTCAAGATAGATTAGAACCTAGTGTAGTGGAGCATAGCAACCTTTATGAGTAAATATGCAGTACTTAGAAACTTATATTATACTTCTTTCTTTGTAAAAATTCTGGACTTTTTGGTCTTGTAACCCTCAGAACTTCTTTTCAAAATTGCAATTACTTGAGAAAAACTGCTCATATACTGACTTTTCTTAACTGAAATCATAGTTCTTAATAACAAGTAATAATTCCATAGTGTGGATAGTTTCTGGGAGCATTGCTTTCCGGAAAAATACGTCAAAAAGATTTTCTTAGATACCTTAGCCTTGCATCAATCCTCGAACTCCAAGTCATACCGCGTTGAATGTTCGTTGGTTAAAGTGCGTAAATGTCACAAAATATTTGTCATTACTCAATCCGAACGTCAACATTAAACAATGAACATTCAATTACTTTCCAACGACTACTTAATCCTTCAAACGCTAATGTGTTTTATTAAGCTGGCCTGACGCTTTGTTTGATAACTTTAACATCTCGTGTAATATGAATCTTTACAACACCTATATAGTAAATAACTGTTACAATAGAATAAAAAAGTATCAATATCTCCTTTCTTTAAATAGTCGAGGGCTGTTAAAAGCCCCGAGATGCAAACACGACGTAATCCAGACCCGGATGTTGATACCCCTGCGCGAATATTAAAAAACTTTCCCTTTTGTTCGGCTGTTTGCCGGGACGTACGCAAAAAAACAACAGGAACGTATTCGGAGTGAGAAGTGTTCGGTAATGGATAAAGTTACATTTTCGTGGCCTCCGAAAGCCAAAACACCGTCAAGCAACCAATAAATCAGAGTTCCTTAAGGTAGTTCGTAATTCGTTTTCTTGCCAAGGCGCTAAACACTGCTCTCCCTGCTCACGCCGTACTGGATCAATAACATGGGGAAAAATTCCAAGCGGGAGCTGTTGTCTATCCATTAGTCCTCCACTAGAATCTTAGTTATGATTACAACATCCACAGACAAATTAAACTACTTATAATGACTATCTTAGTATTTGCTCACGTCGGCAGATTGAAGTTTCTAACTTAATTGCCCTCATCAACAAGACGGAGCCAGTGAAGGAGGGACAAATAGCAATCATAGTGTTTTTGGATGGGAATATCAGTGAGAACAGTAGCATTTGTTCAAGTTAAACATTTTCTGAACTATTTTTGGACACTGTGTTAATTCTTATAAGTAGGGACAGTGCAGCGCGGAGTTTAACGGAACTTTAGTCAGTTTACTAATGAACTTATTAATATGTCGCAACATAGTATTATTAATAGTAAGGTTAATCGAGGAATATAAATTCTGATGATTTTACAACCATTAAACGGCATGGTGGATGGACTATACGAGAAATTGTTGAGATATGAACTATATATTAATATTGTAACCTCAATGTAGACTTTGCGTGGGAACACGTCACCTAGACAAACAAACGTTATTGTCACTCTTGATTATACAAGAAATATTCTTCAAACCAATTTTACAACTGTCAATGCTTTACTTTGACGTTTCTGTCACTCGCATTCGGCTGCTTAAAATAAACAGCGAAACCGATCCGCTTATATAAGTTTTTAGGGTTCTACGAGTGTTTGGCGGTCTCGAGAATTAAATAGAATGTAACCGAGAATGTTCCAGGAAACTTCAAAATAAAAGCATCACAAAAATTATAAATTCTAACGCAAATAGGAACATAATTAACAAACTAAAAAGGTAGGTGAGCTTCCGTAACAATATATTTGCTGGTAACTCCTGATATGTATCAGATAAAATGTTCCAACATGATTTTTTCCAACGCTCTTTGCATTTTTTCTTTCATCGTACTACTGGACGTATATTTTGTACATCATGCATTATGTCATATCGTTCATTTAGGAATTCCAATTTCCTTATCGCACTAATGAAGAAACCAGAGTATGTAAAGTAACGTATGTCATCGCAAATATTTTGGGTTTCAGTAAGTTCTGCAGTGTGCATATGGTGCTATCATTAGGAATAAATCTGCAAATAACATATTTTATGCTATCGAAATGTTTATCATAATACGCTACGCTTACTAACCATTAATATTGCTTGTAAGAAAGACGTCTGTAAGTTCATAGAAAAATAAACAATCTTCATGAGGCATGGCTCTTCAAATGTCTTGTCACTTTAGTTTTGTCAGAAGAATTTATATTGCGTTCACACACAACAGTGCACTTCCTCTAATACGTATACCCTTAAAACCTTCGGGATCATCGGTCAGTGATTGCGCGGTTTAAGGCGTCAGTACTTGAATCGAGGTGACTGGATCGCTGTGGGTTTGACCCCCGCAGCCGGTAGACCGTATATAAGCTATATCCGTGGAGAGATTGGCACCCTCTCTGCGGGTATGGTAGGGTGGAAGAATGTTGGCTTGGGTCAATGTGAGAGATTGATACCGGTTGACATTTGACTACCCCCCTAATTAATGAGGTTTTCCAGGTTTGACTCATTCCTGCACTGAATGGTGGTTAGGGCCTACCAACGTAAGTCGTTCCTGGGCGCAAATGCGGCCTGCTTAATAATGATATGCCGCTCCCTCTGCCGCAGAAGTCTTCGACTTCTGGGCTAATCCTTGTGATTAGAATGAGGGGTAGAGATATTATTATTATCAAACCAAATTTGAAATAATTTTCGTCTATTTCTTCTCTCCTTTGGCATGTTACTTCACTTCATTAACTTCTCCCCTCAATTAATAGTTGTTAATGTAAATTATGTTACTATTTATAAACAGTTATTTAAATACACAAAGCGCATACAACTTACAGCCAACGTAAAAGGAAACGTATCAACGCGACACCGACTATTACTGCGTTCCGTAAACGACTAAAACTAAAAACCCCGTTCGAAATGCAAGTCAGCTGTGAAGGCCAATGACCCACGCGTTCCAATCTGTAACACTCAAGTGGGAAGGAACACAATGGGTTTATGTTTATGAAACCTTTAAAATCTGTATCTCAAAAATTACGTAACAATGTTAGATAGAGAACATGCTTAATAAAAGTTGAAGTCGACGGATATGTGTATAAAATAGAATACAATACAGGGTGTTTACTTTTTACTTTAGTAATTAGTGCTAGTGACTTTAAACGCCTGTAATATGGTAATATATTCTAATCTACACTATCCTAGACCAACTGGATTCGCTCCCGACTGGTTGTAACTTTGTTTTTCCGGTTCTTCTTTGTTGAAAAATCACGGAAAGAACACCACGGCGTCTGCCACTAGCACACGGAAACGCGACAGTCGGCGGAACGTCGTAAAAATTCCCCATAAAATCTTTTAATGGAGTCCATTACCCGATACTGCAAAACACCATTTTCAAATTAAGTTAATGCCGTTCTTCGAAGTTACGGCACGGAGGAGGTTGTTTGCCCCACTCTCTGGTGTAATCGGGACCGGCAGATATCATTTTTAATTTTATTATTATTATTTCTCATAGACAAGGGACTGCAAATTGAACGGAAATTAATACCAGGCGCATTATTTATTAGGTTGTAAACCACTGACGTTTCGATTACGGCCAATAATACGTAATATATTAAGTTAGCTAAATTAGTTCATAACAACATCACACACAAAAGAAGAGTGGTTTGTACGATGGACTAGAACTACATATTCTTACGTAAATTTGCTCTAAATCTGGATCTGGGGTTCATTTAACCCTATCAGATCAGTTTCAAGGTCATACCAAGGTTAAATCTAAAGATAGACAAGTAAATGGACAAAATGGAATTAGACCTATACTTCTTATACTAACGGCAAGAATTCAGACGACTTACGTCATATGAACAAATTAATAATTCACTACATTTTCATCAAAATATTTAAGAAACTGCAACTAGAAGTAATAAAACTATATACTACACTAAAAATTTGCATTATATATTGCAATAAATTATTGTTATTTCGAAAATTACGTTGACAATAAAAACAATTGCTGAATCCTCCATCAGGTCAGCTCCAAGGTCATACCAAGGTTAAATCGAAAGATATACAAATAAATGGACAAAACGAAACTAGACCTATATATTTTTATGTATTTGTACTAGCTGAATCTGCCATCAGGTCAGCTTCAAGGGCATACCAAGGTTAAATCGAAAGATAGACCAGTAAATGGACAAAATGAAACTAAACCTACATATGCATTTATTTATAATTTATGTTTACTTGCTGAATTTGGATCCTCTTTCATTTATTTAGCTATCAGCTAAACTTCAAGGATATTCTAAGGTCAAATAGAAAGATAGGTATGCGATTAAACGTAACTATCGCACATTTAAGTTTTTGAGATCGCTTTATCTGAATCAGAGGTTCATTTAACCCCATTGGCTAAGCCACAAGGATATTTATTCCAAGGTTAAATCGAAAGATAAATATGCAAATGGACAAAACCATCTTACAGTTATGTTCTTGGGATTGTTGGATCCGAATCCAGAATTCAGTTAAATACAGTTCCAGGGTCATTTCAAAGTCAAATGAAAAGGTAGATATGCAAATTTACAAAATTAACGTTTATTTATATATTTAGGATAGCTGGATCTAAATATGATGTCTGAGTACTGCTGGATGCTCGCAATGGGTGTACCAGAAAAAGATCGAAAACGTAAAGAACAGCCATTGCTCGAACCTTTTGAGTGTAAGAGAGTTAGACATCATAAAGAAAGAGAATAAATTACACACATTACCTAACGAGCCCAAAACTACTGCACGATAGACCATTTTTGATTTGATCTTGGAATGTCCTTAGGGTGGATGATGAGTTAAATAAGCCCCGGATTCGAATTCAGCAACACCAAAGACATAAATGTACGATGATTTTGTATATTTGCATACCTATTTTTCGATTTGACCTTGAAATGATTTTGAAGGTGACCCGTTGAGGTTAAACGAACGCTAGATTAACATCCAATGACCTCAATATCACAACTATAGGATAATCTGATGCATTTGTGAATCTATTTTTCTGTTTGACCTTGGAACGATCTTGAAGCTTAGCTGATGGGATTAAATAGACTGCAAATCGGGAAACGAGGAAATGTGCAAAATACAATATAGTCTACCTATATAGCCTATACGTACAACCTTCCTATAGCCATACCTCATATTTATAAAAGTCTAGTCCATCGGACAGACCACTTGTTTGTGGTACTATTTCAATTTTAATGAATTTTTACTGTTGCTGCATGAAATTTCATTTTAAATGTTTGCAATTCCAAACTCTAAAATAAACTTTGTTACATATTTTTCTGAATATTTTACAACTAATTTTTTTTCAAACCAGTTATAATATAGCAGCTTTGGACCGTACAAATATTCGTCCTCTGTGTCGATATTGCGAATAAAATGAGGAAAAAAATAAAAGAAGAAAATATTATGACATCATACTGCTATTATATCAATATAAAATTATATTTTATGGAATAATCGAAAGTGATTTGCCTTTTGTTGGCAATAACAATTAAAAACTAATTATTAACGACAAAGCGTACCGCGTTCGTTTGTTTTCCTGATTTAATTGGTTTTTTCATGGCCAATTACTTGGAAATATTAAAAGTTGATTAAACATTTTGCACATATCATATGCGATTGGAAATTGAGAAATTTTATGTTCAATAATTTCCAAAAAAGCGGAGAAATTTTTTGATATAAATAATAAGTAAATACAACATCGTTTTATCGACTGTCAAATAAAATAAACAATACTAATTATGAACATTTAATTAAAACGATACAGGGTGTTCAGTACTTATAGAGCATACACCCTATACAAAATAGTTATTTATGATATATGTGCTAAAAGCGACAATTAAAAATAATAATAAAATCAGTTACACTTGACGGCCAAAAATCTAGAGAGTGACTCATGTTATAAACCTGCTCACAATTTATAGCAGTCAACACAAAGAAATATACATGCAGCCCGTATATTTTTCCTATAAAATCGTGTGCCGCATATCTCTGAGAGCATACCCGATTACACAGCTTCTGCTGCAGTAAGTACGCATGCGCTGCAGCTTTTGATTGGCTGAGATGAATTGACCTCCATTTCCATTTCATGGGCGGGTATATCGTTCGGGCGGACAAAATTTCTGGTATATCTTTTCGCTAATTTAATTATGAAAGTAATTAATTTCATTAGTGGTTCTGTGTTCTTAAGAATGGAGAATAATTCAAGCTTTACAGCGTATTCTCAAAATCGTCCTAATTCAACAAATGAGGAATATCGGATGATGACATGCATGAAGAGTTTAGATCGCGAGGTCAAAATATGTGTGTAAGTGATGTTGAAATATGTATTTCATTAACAAACACACTGTACAATTCTGACACTACTTTTTCAAACAACTAATTTTTATTGTTTATTAGGTTGCTATCGTTATGATAGTCACCGCGCCTAGACCCTCTTGATGCAAACACGGTTCAAATGATTTCAAATATAAATAAAATTTTTATACTTAACATAATTGTCTTATTTCATTGCAGTTTTAGAAACCTCAAATGCGAAATGCTTTTGCGTTCTTGAATAGATATTTTGCCTTGCTAAGCTCGGCAAAATAACTTCCATTATTGAACGCAAGTACCAATTCATGTTCTAGATAGAAAAATAACTATTTAGACACTGACAGAATGCGTTAAGAATTATACTTTTACTTGTTTAGACAAACATTTTAGTTCGTAACCTTTTTTTAAACACCATGTACACCATTTTCATAATCAGAGACCGGAATACATTTTAAATAATAGTGTTTTTTTTGTTACTGCTTCTGGGTACGCCCCTGCTTTTTAATAACGGTTACCTCACACGCAGATGCCCTTTAACTCAAATCCCCCAAAATGAGCTCTCATATCCCAAGAGTAAACGCCATCTATCGCCAAGGAGCGGCGTCGGGGACGGTCGGTGCATCTAATAAGCCATTTATTTCCGGTCTCCGGATGTAAAATGTGGACGTCGGGCAACAAAAAGACGAAAAACTGTAATGCCCGCATCAATCCGAGGCGGCGTTCCCCTTCGGTTATTGATTCTCTTTTGTTTACAATGCGAGAACGTCTAGCTGCGGCCGCCGAAGCACGTACGTGGGCATTTGCTTTGCAAATGGGAAAGCTTGCGTTTATTTTCAAGTTTTAAGGAGGTGAATAATAGCCGCTCTCGAACAATGGTCTTTAAGTGTAAATAAAATACACGTTTTACCTGGAGAAAATTCAGGAGGGTTTATTTTCTCGGCTCGGATTGTTTTTAAATGTGTGCCCGTTTATTTTACTCACACCTAATTCGTCGTTGTTCCAATTTATTATGTTTTCATTGCCAATATTATTAAATAAAGGTTTTCTTGCAAACTACTTTACAGTTTGAGATTACCCGACTAGCAATTTGATGCTTCATAATAATTATTTATATTTTAAGTGCCATTATGAGGTAATATACAGGGTAAACCTTAAAAAAGTACAAATATTTCAATCACCAGTACAGTTGAGCACATAATGAATTATCTTTTTACTATGTTAATGTTTTTAAGAGCCATGGTGGATGTGTATTCCACAGCATTGCCAGTGTTACAGTAATGTCTTGGAATAGGCCTCAACAAAGTTAACTAGAATTTTTGGACATGTCAAAGAATGCTCGAAATATATTTACATATTTATGAAAATATTAATAGCCATCTCCTCTCCTTTGCCATTCCTATACCTCACCAATAAATTGAAAATATAAACCAGATTCTCTACTCACAATCATACATTCAGCATTTGGTTATTATCCATTTTTACAAGACTTCAACTGATTTATATTACAATACTACATACTATCGTTATCACTATCACTGATTATCACTGCTTACAGTATGTCAATATATTCACTGTTTGAATAATGCGCCATGTTTCACTTAATCATACTGTATTTCACTAAAAATACTAATTAAATACATAAGACACTTGAGAGAAAAACACTGCCAGTGAAAATAACTAAACGATTTAAATACGTTAGTGCCGCAACTCTCAAAACAGATGCGTCAAGCACAGCATTACTTAAAGAAAGCATTAGCTTAGTTTGCTTTCAGAAGATGCAAAAGTATCTCATATTAACTTTCAATTTACGTGTATTGAAAGTATCACATCCTTTTCCACAAATATTACATGTTTTGGTTGTCGACCTTGCTGCCTGTGACTATCAATGCCTGAGAATACGACTGGTGCTAGAGATTTCGCCTACTGCCCATGATACCTACGTGGTACCTGTGCCTACGACACCAGCTTCTTTTTTGCATGCGATTTACATTGCTTTTAAATATTTTACTTTGCCTTCTCTTGATATTATTTATTTTTAAAATCTGTTGACTTAAATCAAAATATTTGCATGCGGTGCCCGGACACCCAGTATATCTGCTGTCTGGTGTTCCGCAGGGATCAAACCTTGGACTCTTGTTGTTTCTATTTCTTATTAATGATTTGTGTAGGGCGCTACGGTGTGAATGCTTTCCTTTGATGATGACCTAACGAACTTTAAATCAATATACATCAAATGACTGTAAACAACTTGAGCTTAACAAGATTACAGATTGTTGTGCCTTAAATAAGATCGACATTAATATTGGCAAGTTTACAAGAAACAAATAATGCATTTCTTATAATTGCAATATTGTCAATACAGCTTTGAAATGTATATTCTCAAATTAAAATTTGTTTTATTGTTCATCTGTAATTCTTAATTTCATCCTTGGTATAGTTAATTATATTTTAAACTAGTTTATATATTTGCTGGTCTGCAACTGTATTTACACCTGTTGTACTTATTATTGTAATTATTATTGTATTTTTCGCGTAATCGGTTACACATCCACTGCAGGAAGCGAAGCCGTCTCAAATTCTCATTCAACCCCGACAATGTTTCATCCGCAGTGTAAATACGTCCTGACTAACGTTTCAACAAACTTCCCCGATCCACCAGTCCGTACACCGAACTGTCACTTCAACTTTGTTCAGCATGTTTAGATCCGGCGCTTTGAGATAATCTTAATAACAATAAATCATAATAAACGTCTGCGCCGGTTGTAAAGTTAGACAAAGACACTTCCAGGTTTTATAAATTACTTTATTGAGCTGACACGCCAAAGAGGGGTTCGCGGGAATCGGCGGGGGAAGTGATAATTACCTCACGAGAGCATTATGATGATTATTTAGGTCTGACGACCATAATAATGGTATGTGCTCACCAGCACATCCACGTCTGGCATTAAGTATCAGCTGTATTTTCAATTAGTTTATCTACATTTTCAGATAAGAAGTCGGAACCTTTTAAAACTTGTTTCCGACATTTACATAAAAAATGTGCCAACTCGTAAGCGGAATCGTCAATAATCGGGAAGTGTGTTACCTAATTTTATCGTTCATATCATTTTTTTTTTAATTTAAAGAGTGTAATTTTCTCAAATAACAGTTCTCTTAGTGTTCGAAACTCCTATATTGTCGATCAAGTCATACCTTACTGGTAGGACACAGTGTGCCAGTTGGTGTGCCTCAGGGATCTATTTTGAGGCCTCTTCTATTTGTTATCTACATTAATGACCTTTATTGTCATATGGCTCTTAAGAGATGCATTTTATCTGCTGAAACAACATTGTTTTACCTTAGGAACATGACCTGGACTTGTAAATAATTGTGTGCTTAAAGCGGAATCATGGTTCACAGCTTATAAGTTGAAACTGATCAAAAGAATATCATTTTCTTCAGTCGTGTTTCTCAGGATGGCAAGTATATGACTTATTCTTAAATAGGTACCTTTAAACTAAAGCAAATTAATTACTTACTTTAAATTTTAAATAAATGATCAATTCTCCATAATTTCTTCTATTGCTATTAATAGGGTATACTGGACAAATGTTAGTTTAGCCACGTCTTACTCTAGATATAATTAATTAAGAGATACCCTGCCTTACTGATTATTTGTGCTTTCTCAAAAAAGCAATACGCACATACGTTATTTTTAAGTCATTCAACTCTCTATAATTTTTAAATGAACTGTGTCACTTTACAGCAACGCCTCTTGATTCACTTAGGGCGAACTAAGAAAAACAAACTAGCATTTCTCTCATCGCAACGTTGTGCAATCGCTTAGTCAAAGTCTGGTCTCATTAAAACAATAATGATTATCTAAACAATTTAATTAAAAAAACACTATCTCCAGTCATAGGTAGCGTGTTATTACTAGGGACATTTTTACTGGAACCTGTAATAACAATACACCGCATCTTAGAGCCTTGTAATATCTAAGGAATATTATTTTAATGCGCACTTATAGCCATTGGCCTTAAGGTCTCCCCCAGCTCTTAAGATGCGTTCGCCCGAGATGTGTAATTACGTTCTTTTAAGACATGTAATTATTTTTTCATGTGGCAGGGAAAAATTCAATTGCATGTGGTCTGCAAGGCGGCAACCTGTTATTACATTAAGTGATCCATACCAGCTCTACGCATGCTCGAGATTGGGTCTTTTATTTTCTAAGGAGCACAACCTCAGGGCACCTTAGATGTGATAGGCAGACGCATTATTAATTCATTCTGGCAGGCAGGAAAACATGCCATGCACTGCATTTTCTGATTTATCATTAGTGTTTATTTCTATAACACTACTATAATTTGTATTTTGGATAATACTTTCGGGTATTGCAAATAATGGAAGATATTTATTTCAGAACATATACGTAGGAATGTTGCAAATTGTACTTGTATCTTGCACAAAGAACAAATAAACTTGTGACGAATATCGTTAACAATCGAAATGAAGATAAAAGGGCCCGATTAGGACCCTTGAGGAACTTTTAATCGCGTGGTTAATATATCCTTGCTGTTAAAGTACTACTTATCAACGATTTCTAGTAGATGAAAGACAACTTTAACATTAGCTACAGAAAAAACAATATTAATATGCGAATGCATTGAATTACTTCATTATTTTTTGTTAAAACTTCCTCTTTTATTGCCGATGTCGATCCCGCTCGCTGGAATCGACGATAATTTAAGACCAGGGAACTCCCTGCCCTCCGACAGAGGATTAGAAGTTGCGTCGACCCTTCGCCTTTCGCGCCTTCCCGAGAATCGATGCGTCTCACAAATTTTCTTGTCACTATCGCGTCACTAAAGTTTGCTAAATTGATTTTAAATTAAATTACGCCCCGACATATTTTTCAACACTTATCAGCACACCGCATACCGAACTTTTGTGCTATGGGATCGTCGAATGCCGATATTAATGTGACCGACTATTCACTGTAACATTTTTCATTTTAGATAGGACTAGAGCGGCGTCGAACGCCGCCCGCTTTTAATTTATGTCTCTGTTTGATTTAATGCGACGAGACAGTGAGTACCGAGATGTACAGAGTGTTCCAAACACCGGTGATACGTCTGTTGCCACTGCTGCAAGTTGTAGGCTTCCATATTTAAGAGGAAGATATTCTAAAGCATATTTTTAAGATACCTGAGTGATATACAAAGTATCCCCGTGGCAATATTATGATACAGGGGTTCAGTTTAAAATTAATGATGATTCAGTTATGTGATTAATTTAAAATCAAGTCCTGGTACGCTATAAACTTTCTGATAACGCGTACGAGTATTTAAGCTAATAGAATTCAAGCAGTGTTGCTAGGACCACATGCATATAATAACAGCATGTTCGTACTGAAGTGATAGATTTTTTTCTAATGACAAAGTTCTTGTTTGCAATCTAAATTGTGTGTATTTTGTATATTTTTTGACGTACCTTGAAAAATTGTTGCATTTTTAAGGTGTTCATTAAGCGTTTTGTCAAGTTCTGATGGAAAATTCATTCGTCATGCTTTTGTAGTGCTAGCTGAAAAGTTCCGTAAAATTTTATACAGTATACAGTTTTGGATAAAACATTAAAAACATACCTATTTATGGTCACCTTTTGATCAGTAGGTATCGAATAACACAGACACAAACACACGAAAAACACAGACGCAAATGTCTATTAAAATGTCTTTTATTTATTTTTTCACGGCTTTGTTCAGCAGAGGATAACCGCGGCCTTTCACTACTTCATTTTATCCAACTAGAATTACAAATTTTATTAATGGTTGTCAACTACACTGGCGACACAAACGCAAGAAATTCACCAACCTCTAACACTGACAACAATGACTGATGTATGAAAAACGGAGAAAAGTCAGGCTGTGTGCATCTGTTCTCTATCAAGTCTTAAAACCTACATTTTATTCACTAGAGAAATAAAATTAGCTTTATTTCGCTAGTGAAATAATAGATATTTGTAAACCTAGACCGTGAAATACTATTTAACGTTCAAAAGAAAGTTTGGTGCCCAAGACCGCCAAAGTTGTTATGCAGATATTTCTTGAGGATTAAGAACATTACACTCAATATCTTCCATTGTTAATAAAACTAAATTGAAAAAATACATGATTCAAGCAAAATTACAGTCACAGTAAGTTGCTATTAATGTCGTTAATGAGGAATTCGAATAATAATGGCCCTGGAATTGATTCCTGAGGAACACCTGATCCTAATAACGTGTTTATCAGAAACTTTATATATCCACTACTTATCATTTTTACTTCCAGAAGGTTTGAATTTACTAGTCCTAGTAAAAGCATGTATTTTGTTACATCGACAACTCGTATGTAATTTACAAAAGCTCTTGTGCATGTTTGTTCGTAAACGGCACATCATCATCCGTCATTTAACATGATTGCTCAGATCTCACTAGACATATACAAACCCGATTTTAAGCAGATCGTGATCTAGTGGATTCCAATCTTGCCTGCAATCAGCTTGACGGCGGTGCATTGAGTACACGTCGATTTGCTGATACACAACTAATACGGTTGGTAATGTTACCCAGTCGAGGTGAGCCTCGACAGAACAATTGAAAGTAGCAAATGTCAGAAATGTTGACGCTTTTGATTTGTATGTAAGCATTGAGAGCTTTTGATTTAAAAATATTTTGTTTTATTTAAACGAACTATTACTAACAAATGTTTCAAAAGTTTTATTCAACAATCTTAATTTTTCAAATAAACGTGGAAAGTAGAATTGGTATTGTTTGAAATATTAATAGTTCGGTTTTTAAATCGGAAAAATCACTTGATTCTGATTCATATTAATTGAGTAAAAGTAAATAGCTCGAAAGTAGTCCTATCAATACTTTGGGTACCGGCAAAACATCTAGTTAAATAATATTTAGCACCGGAAATATGGAATGAAATAAAATAAAATTTTATATCTGTTATAACGGATATTGTTTTCATCATTGTGTATTCGGTTTAATGCCACTTTTGGAGCGGATCCGATGCTCAAAAATCGGGAATGCATTCGGGGATACGAAGCGCCAACAACTGACGCTTTAATACCATCCATAAAACAGAGGAGAAATTACAGCCCGCTTTAATATGTTATAAATTGATCATAAATTCACATTGATTTATCGACGGAAGAGGAATATAATGATGTATTCCTCCGATTCAGATGTAAACGTAATGAAAATTTAATATCGGCGATAATCTGCCGGCGCATAATCAATTAATATACAGTGGTACTCGGAAATGACCAGCAGTGGTCCCATACCGAGAGACATATGGCAATTTATGCTTTGACAATGCAGTAATTAACATTTTTATGGAGTCGCGGACTATTATAATTGCAAATTGTGCATGTATAATGAGTTTGATGTAATCGTGTTTGATGTACGGGAAGCCGTGCTAGCTTGTAGCGCTCTACAGGGTGGCCTTTTATCATCAGCCACTGTCGGTGTCTTCTAACGAAATGTTTACTGATAGACCTAACAGGTTTAAAACATAAAAATTGTTTATTGTGTGTTCTAACTGCAGCACATGTAACAGTACACTGATAGCATTCAGTTGTTTTTTATATAATAAATGAAAACATAACATTATGCACAGCTTCCTTTGATTGCAGCACGTATAGCAGTGTGCTAATGACATCCAGTTGATCCGATTTAAAATTAAATAAAACCGTAATATCGTTCGCGGCTTCCTTTTACTACACTGCTTGTAACAGTGAGCACTTGGCATCCAGCTGGCCTTTCTTCGAAGTTATTCGCAGCCTCTTTGTACTGAGTGTTACTACTGAATATTAGTACTAACATTCGATGTTTTTTATGTACTGATAATTACAATATAACATTGTTCGCAGTTTCCTCTGACCACAGCACGTATAATAATGTATTAATGATATATAGTTTTTACAAATAAACCGAAACATAAGATTATTCACAACTTCGTCTTTGTAATTTCTTTATAATAAATAAAAACATAACTGTATTCGTAGTTTCTCATGTTGTCAATCATGTAATATTAGGCAAATTCCATGCTTTTTATCTATTTTTGAACAAAATGAAACCATGATATTGTTCTAAGCTTCATTTTACTAGTGTTTGTAATAATGACATCCAGTTGATATTTCCGTTGAAATAAATGAGAACATAACACTGTTCACACCTTGGGCGTATTGGTTGTTTGTCATAGTGTCATGGTGACATCCTATAGATCTTTTCTGAAATTATAGCAAAATGTAACATTGTTCATAGCTTCTGATACAGCGCTAGTGATATTAAGTTGGTCTCTTTTTTGAGATTAAATGAAAACATAGCATTACTCACAGCTTTCTCTGACTGAGATCAAACAATGTTGTCAGCTTCCTTTTATTGCAGTGCTTGTAATAGCTAATGCTAATGGAATCAGACTGACTTTTCTCTGAGATTAAATAAAAACACTGCTTACAGCACTCGTAATAGTATGCCGATGGCATACAACTGATATACTTTAGGACCACAAAATATCACGATAAAAACCGCCACAACTAAACATTATCTAGCTTCCAAATGACGTTACGAATAAACAATTACCGATGATACAGTATCGACTCAACCACTAACGAGATCGAGTCCATTGTGAAGAGTTAGCGACATTTCAGGCTGTTCAAAATAGAGGGCTTTTGTTCCACTCCGGTATTTTGTCAACGAGGCTCTGCTAATTAGCGGTTCCAGAATAATAAACAGCACACCGTGATCACCTCGCGTTCGTGGGGCCATCGTAATTAACCTCCATACGGCATCCCCGAGAGGACAATGTCTAGGCTTAGACGAACACTGATATCGCTCAAAATAGACGTTACACAATGATTTTTGGTTCGTAATAGGATTGGTAGCAAATATAAATGAGGAATAGATATAGGTCGAAAATGTCATACAAACAACAAGAGAGAAGGTAAAACCAAAAAAAGAACTTGCAGGGAGGAGAGGATCGTGGGATGAGGAGTGTATCAGAGAGGCGGAGAATAGAACTAAGCTAATCATTAAAGCACTTCAGTCAGTACAAGAGGAGGATAAGGAAATATACAGGGAACAAAGACGAAAAGCAAAGAAAGTGTTTAGACAAACGGAGAGAGCAGAACAGGTTAAGAAACTAGATGAAATAGACGTCATTATAAGAGAAAATAAATACGTAACTTTTACAGAGAGAAAAAAGTGGGAAGGGGAATGAGGGACGTAATATATGTGAGGGATGAAAGTGACAATTTAACTGGAGAGTAAATAGAAGTGAGAAAAAGATGGAGGAAACATTTTGCAGATATACTGAATGAAGAGAGCGAACGGGAAGGAGAGGATTGGGAAGAGATGATGCTGGTAAGGGAAGAGGAAGTAGAAGTAGAAGAACCGACAAAAAAGGAAATAGAAATAATTGTAGAAGCTTTAAAGAATAACAAATGTCCAGGGAGAAACGGAATAACGGCAGAGAACATTAAGTACGCAGGAGAGGATTTAAGACAAAGAATATAAGAAATGATCCGAGAGTTATGGAGAAGGCAATGCATGCCTGAAAATTGGAGAGATGCTATGACTATACCAATTTTTAAAAAAGAGATGCAACAGACTGCAGAAACTATAGGGGCATATCATTGCTATATATGGGGTATAACCATGACAGCGTTAATAAAACAGAGAATAAAACCTATAGCAGAACTACAGATAGGGGAGTGAAAGGTGAATTTAAAAATTACAGTAGTTAACTGTAAAATAACAATAAATTACCTTAAATTTATATTTATAAATATATAAACATATACATTGTAGAAGTAGGGTTACAATTGTAAATAACGCAACGAGTCTGAAAATTATAGTGGCCTTAAGTATAAAATTACAATAAAATTAGAGAAGTTTCAGAGAAGTGTATACACACAAAAATTGTAAATATTGATTTGTGCTTGTAGATAAAAAAATAAGCAAATTTGAGAAGAGCGTTTCTAAGCATAAAATTACAATAAAATTATGAAGAAATATAAAGGTACTGTAATTGTAGAAATAAGTCATAATTATTACTATAAATAACACAATAAGCGAATCTGAGAATATCAGCAGCCCTAACTGTAAAATTGCAATAGAATTACATTCAAATTTTGAAAAAATTACGTTACTGACACACTAAAGAATATTTAATATTAAAATATGGGCAGTAAATTGTAGATACATGTAGATAGATAAATTATAAATAAGTAAAAAATTATAAATATGGACATTTTCGCATTTAATTAACTTAATTTTTATTACTTAAACGGACATTCAAAAATCTATTAATATAAAAGAATTTCAAGTAAAACCTTAATTTGTAATTACTAATATCGATCCTAAATTGTTCGCAAAGAGCAACGAAACATGAATACATCTACGATTTCAATTACAACTACTAGTTATTCGCGCCAAGTGGCTCCTTTATTGAACACTGCCAACGACGTTCGTCTCTGAAGCATTTTCATTTCGATAGATATCTATAAAAACGCAAAAAGAAAACCTCTAATTAGCATAGGTCAGAGAGTAGAGCTACAACATCCCACGGAATTACCCAACAAAAATGTATGTTCATTAAAAATGTTCTCAATTAAGCTTTTTTATTACCGAACCAATTAAAATAATCGGAAAGCAGCCTTGATTATTTTTATTCACCACTGTGATTCCCAATCTTAGTTCTTCTTCGTTGTAGATACAATTAATTTGTACAGCGCAGAAAAGGATACAGAAAAATTACAACTATTAAATTGTTTGTAAGAAACACATTATATCTTATTATTATATACCTATGGGATATTAGGATTACAATTTCTCATAATGAATTATTCAAACGATCAACAATATCACAATAATACTTCTCAAATTTCAAATATTCAGGTTCATAGTTGTGGGTATATGTAAATTACAGGTCATAAGTGTAAAATTGCAAACTACAATAAACTATATTGTAAATTTTAATTTCAATTTAAATTTTGACTAAAATGGAGCTTTTAAATCAATCAAAAACTTTGATAAATTTACAAATCAATCAAAACGCAATTACATTGTTGTAAATTTACAAGCGAATGTATAATTGAATATGACAATAAAATATGTCAATATAACAGTGAAATTAAATCTATTATCGATAAGATTTTATCACAAGCCAGTAAACTGTTGTCCTACAGATTACATTTATGAAGAAATGTATAAGCACTATAATTGTAGAGGTAGAATGACAAATGTAGATAAACGCAATAACCGACTTTGAGAATTAAAGTAGGCCTAAGTGTAAAATTACAATAAAGTTACATCAATGTTTCAGAGAAATGTAAACAAACACACATATTGCAAATGTTGGGTCGTACTTGTAGGTAAAAGATTAAACAAATTTGACAATTTTTACAGTGCTTCTAAGTGTAAAATTACAACAAAATTCCATTAAAATTGTGAACAAATATATAGGCACTGTAATTGTAAAAATAAGTCACAATTATTATTATAAATAACAATAAGTGAATCTGAGAATTACAGTAGTCCTAAGTGTAAAATTACAATAAAATTACATTAATTTTGGGAAAAATTTATGTATATGCACTGAAACTGGAGAAATGAAGTCATGAATTTGATAATTACAGTAAGTCCAAGTGCCAAATTACAATAAAATTGCAAAATTGAAGAACTGTATAGGTAATGTAATGACAGTAAGCGTATCGGCAAAATTGTAATCAGATTACAATAAACTTTCAGAGAAATGTATATGAATTGTAAATGTTCAACTTAATGAGATTACTAGAACTTTCACACGAATTTTCCGAAAAACATTATGCAAACGATTACGTAATTAGACGTGTGTGTCTAGTTCTCACATAAAATGAACCCAATCAAATAGTTGTGTGTAAAAGGGGCAGCATATTAATATTTTACATTGTAGAGACTTACTAACAATTAATAAAGTTGCACAATTTTTCTGATGAACAACTACGCTATTACTATCTCCTGCAGTCTTCGCTTAAAAGGAAATGCCACTCTGCGAGCGGGAAAGCGCGCTTCGCTCCGTGAAAGAGTGACGTGAAAACGCGGAGGCGTCGTCGCAAATTAACAGGAAAGAGTTATTCCCAACTATCCGTCACCGTAATAGTGAGACGCCGCCTGCAACTCATATCAGAGTTTGTTCCATTATCCTGTTTGCCCGTCGTGTTAAGTTGAAATTAACTAAGTTTGACTAGCCTGTTGAATGTAACAGTTTTCTTGTAAAGTCGGGAGCCGTCCTCGCATTTTAATCATCTCATTTCCCGCTGCTTGCATACGCGACGGGAGGCGGCGACTGCGGAATGACGGCGCTAGATGGGGGGAATTCCCTGCGGCCGCAATTGTTCCACGGCCAACTTCAAACAGACGAGTGACGGCTGAAAGTAAAGGGAGGGCAACGATACGATTTATTTGTCGTTATGAGGCCTGTTCAAGTACGCAACGAAATAAATTGTTAAAGAAGTTTTATAAAAATTATGTTTTCTTTAAGAAAAAACAATCTGCTGCAGGAGCAGGTATAAGACAGTCATTGCATATATCTTTCAAGTGTTGGAGAACTAAATGCCACAAAAAAAGAAAAATCAATAACAGTAGTTCTTATCCTCAAAAACAAACGTAATGTTTTAACCATTTGTATATACAAGGCGTTTCTTAAATAGAGGCCAAAAATCCAGGAGAGTATTATGTGGACAAAAATTATGGATTTTTCATACATAAATGTTGTCAAAAAAATTTAAAAAAATCAGTTTTTAATTTCTAAACCACTTATTTTAAAGTGTTTCTTTACACTTTTTTGTATTTCAAACCGAATAACAACAAAATTGATTTATTATATTCATTTACTTAAACAGGTCGGTTAGTGGTCGCACGGTTTAAGGCGTCAGTACTTGAATCGAGGTGACTAGATCGGTGTTGGTTTGCGCCCAGCTGCCGGTTGACCGTATATAAGCTATATTCGTGGAGAGGATTGGCACCCCCTCTGCGGGTATGGTAGGGTGGAAGAATGTTGGCTTGGGTCAATGTGAGAGATTGATACCGGTTGATATTTGACTACCCCCCTAATTAATGAGGTTTTCCAGGTTTCCCTCATTCCTGCACTGAATGGTGGTTAAGGCCTACCAACGTAAGTCGTTCCTGGGCGCAAATGCGGCCTGCTTAATAATAATATGCCGGCCCCTCCCCCGCACAAGTCTCCGACTTCTGGGTTAATCCCTGTGATTTGAATGAGGGGTAGATATATTATTATATTATTATTATTATATCTTAGGAAGGCCATGCAAAACAATAATAATAATGAAGACGTCATCTTATTTAATATTGTGTATTGTCAAATTTAAGTTATAATAATGGCTTGTACAATGTACATATTCAAATGATGATACGTCCATTATAGTTTAGATTTACGGCCATGCAAATGAAAATGATACTAAGGCCAGGCGAATTTATATGGCAATATTTCCAAATCATTCAACCTCAAATCCAAGAACGTTCAGAAATGTTTTTCAACAGATTTCAGAAAGGTCCAATTACTGGAAAACCTTTGAGTGCTAGAACGCCTGAGTTGAAAGAAACTTTAGCCACTGGATTTTTAACCTCTACTTAAGAAACACTATTTGATCTCTGAATGACCTTGAAGATGACCTGATGCGGTTAAATGAAACCCGGAAGAATGCGGTTTGAACTCTTTTCCGTACCTAAGTGAACCCTTGTCTCAAATTTTTCGATTACTCTAACGGTTTCGGAGTTATAACGGCACGAAAGCTAATAATCCCAGGTTAGAGGTCATTGACCCTTGACCTTTAACCTTTCAGCGAACACCTAACTTCCTTATTATACCACTTGCGGTTTGAATAAGCGGATCTCTTTTTGAAAGCCAATTGGACCTCTGTTTTTCTGGTGTTTCGGATTTTCGTAGTACCCACAGAATAGTAGGTCGCCATTCTTGTCATTCTATGGTTATGACAGAACGATGGTCCCATCTATGACATACTAAGCTAAGCTCGAATCCGGCATGAGTCTAGTGGCATCGCTGATGACTAACAGTGGCTGTTTGCTATACATAAGGCCATTATCTCGTAGAATGGTTCCTGAAATTCTTATTCTCTCAAATATCTTCAGTTATTTACGAACTATTAAATATAGTAAATTTTAAAACACTTGGCAACCAAAGTCCCAAGGGACAATATATGAAAAGTTAGCATTATATTGTGGAGTTCCAGCTAGTTGAATCGCCCTGTACATCTGGCAAGTATTAAAAAACACTGAAACCATCCTGATATCCGAATGAAATCCGCATTTGTGGATCATATGGAGAAATTATTTTGAGCGCTACACGGACGTTATTGTCGTACGCAAATCCGGTGCATATTCGTTATGCAAATGCAGACACCGCGCTGCCCTGGTAATGCCTTTTTTACCGGCAGCCAGCAGAGCGCGCCCCGATCGCTGGCTGAACGCCGATGAGTGCGAAATTAGCGAACGCTGCTGGTTAAATCCGCCATTAAATCACTAATAAACATCACTATCAAATCCAGTCGGCACTTTATGCACCGAACGAGAGTATAATGAGCATAGCAGGATTAAAATTTATGCAATGAGACCCGTTTTTACACGCGGCAGGGCGTGAGGAAGGATTAGTTCCTTTGTGTGAGACACGGCGTTCGTGAGCATTCGAAACATCGGTCATATTTTGGTAAGATAAGCGTCTGTTAAGATTAACTGTTACCGGAATATTAAAAATCTTTGGGTGACTTATATTGTGACAGTTTTTGTCATTCCACATAATAGTTGTTTATACACGCCGGGCCTCGCATTTTATAGTATAACATGTATTAAGGCCCGAAGGCCTTATTAACGCCCACGGGCTTTATTAACGCCGAAGATCTTATTAACGCCCGAGAATATTATTAACTCCCGAGGGCATTATTAACTCCAGATGACATTAAACGTCCGAGGGCATTATTAGCTCATAGGACATTATTAACGCCCGAGGACATTATTAACTCTAGATGACATTATTAACGTCCGAGGGCATTATTAACTCATGGGGCATTATTAACGTCCGAGGGCATTATTAACGCCCCAAAAACCTTTTATTAATTGTTGGTTTATTTGCACAAAATATACCAACAAGAATTTTTGATTTATTCTCTCCATAATTCCCTTTAAACCACTCTTTGAAACTGTTGTATATCTTTTCGTAAAGGTCTTTAGATTTTTCAGGAATCACTCGAACAGCAAAGGGTTTACCAATCTCCTCCAACATTTTCGTCGATCGGTAAACTCTCCTTACTGTTCTTGATACTTAATATACCATTTCAGTTCTATTATATTGCATCTGCTTAAAAACACGAAGAATTGCAGTTTCATTTCCCGAGGTACCTGATTAAATATATAACTAACAATACTAATGTATACAGTCTTGAGAGAAGGCGTCGAGCAAATTGTTAAATTAACCGAACCCGATTCAATCTGGGGACGACACAGGCCGAGCTAATTGTAAATGTAAATCCGCCGTAATGCTCGAAAACTTCCCGAGTCTTTTATTTCCCGCGGCGGCGGAGCGAGGGGCGGTCGAGTGAAACAGTCGTTATTGGAGTGCAGCGTTCGATCGCTCGCCGGATCCCGCTAATGTAAACTAATTATGCAGATTTCATCACCTGATAGAATAAATCCACCTTCCTCACGACGGGGCACGCCCCGCTCTGAATAAAAACGCATAAATTCTAATCCGGGGACGCTCGTAGCGCCCCCGCCCGGTGCATTAAGGAACGGGGTTCTATTGTGATGTTTATTAACGGTCGTTACCGTTGCCAGTATCTTCTCCTTCTAGCATTTTTATCATTAGATCACGGAATTTTATAAGTATTTTTTAAGTCGATTGGTATAAGGTCTGGTGGGCTTGTAGGTATAGCACTATTGGTATGATGCGACCGAATGAAAATATAAAAATTTGCTTTGCACAAAAGAAACAGGATATCAAACTGATACCAAAATCCCCCAAATCTATGGCACTGGTCTTATATTTTTTACTGTATTGTAATGGTAATGGTAGTCGTAATAGTAATAGTAATAGTAATAGTAATAGTAATAGTAATAGTAATAGTAATAGTAATAGTAATAGTAATAGTAATAGTAATAGTAATAGTAATAGTAATAGTAATAGTAATAGTAATAGTAATAGTAATAGTAATAGTAATAGCAATAGCAATAGTAATAGTAATAGCAATAGTAATAGTAATTGATATAAGGTCTTGTGGCTAGATAGTTTAGCTAATATACAAGTCGTTACCATTGCCGGTTTCCTTCTGCTCCAAGCACTTTTGTTAAATCACGTAATTTTATCATAAGTCAATTGGTATAAGGTCTTGTGGTTTTGTAGGTCAATATAGGAGTTTGATAGGATGTGAACGAATAAAAATATAAATATTTGCTTGATATACAGGAAATAGGAAAGAAAACTGATAACAGATCTCCGACATCTATGACTCTCGTCTTATATTCTTTTACTGTATTGAAAATATATTTTAGCTAATATACAAGCCGTTACCGTAATTTTGTCAGAAACTAATTAGTATAAGGACTGGTGGTTTTGTAGGCCAATACAGGAATATGATAGGATGTGATAAAACAAAAATATAAAAATTTGCTTGACATAAAGGAACTAGGACATAAAACTGATGATAGGTTTTGCCACATCTATGACTCTGGTCTTATACTTATCTACTGTATTGTAAAGGTATTTTAGATAATATACAGGTTGCTACCGTTGCCGGTATCCTTCTGATCCCAGAATGTTTGTTGCTAAATCACGTAAGTTTGTCAGAAATCAATTGGTACAAAGTCTGGTGGTTTTGTATGTCAATATAGGGATACTGATAACGTGATTATAGAAAAATTATTTTCTATTTTTATTAACTGTTTTAATAATAATATTTTTATTTAAATAGGTATATATATTAGTTTACAGTTTTATTAAGGCTGACACTGGATCGTAAATAAAAAGAATTATAAATTTAATGCTTTCATTTTATACCGGCGCACGCACCATTTTATAGAGTAACCTGATTTACAATTTGTATTATTTCTTCCGAGCTGTTTAGAGGCGCATGTCTCTATTTTATAATTATTATTATTCTTCTTAATAAGCACATAATTATTGATAATAATTGTTGTTATAACTTGTCGCTTGATTTTCTCAACTGACTGAATACATTTTTAAAAAACTTACTGATTTCGTCACTTTTAAATTAAAATAATGCACTATAGTGCGCTTTCCATCCTCATATGTGTTATTATACAAATTATTCTTAACGTTCCAATAATAAAAGTTGAGATTTCTATAGATCAGTAAAAAAAATTACTACATCAACAAAACATTTTACGAGATACAGGATGACAAGTTTTTGAAAAAATATCTCATTTTACAGCAAAAAGACCCTTACTATTTAAAAAATGACGAAATATGTCCGAGTTATTATTATTATCTTAGTTCTAAAATACACTTACTACCAGAAATTTCAAAATTCATTAAATCTTAGACAGTTTTGAAAATTTGTACAAATTTAAATATAATCATAAAAAAATCAAAAAATAGATAGCGAAATTATGATTTTGTTTCCTGGCAAGAGATACGACATTGTTGTGTTGATGGTTGCATAGCTAAGGCACAGGATAATGTCTGACATTTTGACGGCCATAACGCCAGAGTTAAGTGTTGTTGAAGTAAATTTATTATACAATAAAAAAATTCAAAATATTAAGCCATAAGTTTTTGATTGCCACAATTTATTAACAGAAGGAGATGAATTGGTACATGTAGATGCATATTTTTTGCGAAGTTCCTTTAAAGCGCGGAATTATAAAATTTAAAGTCTGTTGTAAAGAGAATTGTAAGAGCTTTCAAAATAAATATTACTCAACCCTCAATGCCATTTAAATATTTTGGGGTGATGCTTACCCTTACTTGGGGGTGAAAGTGCCGGAGTCAAAAATACTAGCAAAGAATGTCCCCCTTTAATCTAAAATCGAAGGGTCTGAATCGTGATGCAGCTCCTGAAAATGGCTCTGTTTCGTTTTCATCTGGCCACTCTGTATATTGCATAAGTATTTAAAATTTTTACGTCAAATTATGGAAACCTATTTAGACAAAACTAGGGTCATCTAACACTAATACGCAACCAACTAAATCTGAACAACCCTGGACGGCCTCCCGTTGTCCCCCCCGTGCCGCCGGCCTTAATTGAACAACACAATCGTCGTCGCGGTCGTGTGTATCGTCCTTCGCGGACGTGTCGCGATCTCAGGCCGGCCGTGACGGAGGTCGCTCGACTAGAAAATTCAATTTGAACGTCGCTAGTAGGCGCTGATCGTTTCCCTATTAGGACGATCGTCGTTCACTTGTTTTACACGGCCCACTGCGCAAACAAATAAACAAGCTTTTTAAAACACAACCACTAGCAACAGAAGGAAAAAAAGAATCAATAACTTTAAAAATATGTCTTTACAGTAATAAATATAATATTAATAATTATTAAAGGCCGAATTTTTATGCAAATGCGTCTTCAATGCACATTTTGCATGTATCTAGATATTTGTCTAGCTTAGAACACTTACTACTAAATTGTATCATTAATAATACAGTAGAAAGGAAAGGGGTCT
The DNA here is from genome assembly GCA_025584915.1 of Monochamus saltuarius. Lineage (NCBI taxonomy): Eukaryota > Metazoa > Arthropoda > Insecta > Coleoptera > Cerambycidae > Monochamus > Monochamus saltuarius. The sequence goes on along the minus strand of CM046728.1, from coordinate 2,749,728 downwards.
AAGTATGATACCCTGAGGAACAACCGACGTAGCAATATATATGTATATTTCAGTATATTATTATACATACAATTTTAAACTCAAGTGTATCTCCCTGTAGTCGTTAAAGAGACGAACAAAGTATAATTAGAACAAAAAAACTTATATTTGTTTCTACTATACAGATATTTGTGTGTAGTATCCAGAGTTGAACATGTCAGGGGGGCTAAGAAGATTGCTGAAAACAGTTACATACATAAAAAACATGTCTTAACCATAGCAAGAATTTGTAAAATAGCAAGGTAACGTTATAAGACCAATCTAATCACTCCCTGTATATACGAGTCAATATTTCAACTGAAAATAGCACAACTCCTTCTTGAACGTCCAGAGAAGTTCTCGTATAATTTGCATCTTAGTACAAAGCCGTTAAAGAGACGGACAAAGTATAGTAAGGACAAAAAAACTTACCTTTGTTTCTACTATTTGTCTAGCTTAGAACACTTACTACTAAATTGTATCATTAATAATACAGTAGAAAGGAAAGGGGTCTAAGTATGATACCCTGAGGAACAACCGACGTAGCAATATATATGTATATTTCAGTATATTATTATACATACAATTTTAAACTCAAGTGTATCTCCCTGTAGTCGTTAAAGAGACGGACAAAGTATAGTAAGGACAAAAAAACTTACCTTTGTTTCTACTATACAGATATTTGTGTGCAGTATCCAGACTTAAACATGCCAGGGGGCCTAAGAAGCTTGATGAAAACAGTTGTATACATAAAAAAACAATTTTTACGTGCCTCCGAGTTCCTGGAATTTTCTCAGGCCGTCCTGGGAGGCGCATTGTCCTGCTAGACACGTAGCAACTCGTTCGTCTTTTGTCTGATTCCTACGAGCCGGAATTATTGTTTTCGTAGGCCGCTAATACGGAGCGCGATATTGCCTTTTATGGGAGCATCATCTTGTCTGAAATTTAAATAGTTTCTTCGCCGCAGTTGGGTTTTCATTACCGCCACAATAGCGCCATTGTTTGTCTGCAACCTGGCCCGTTAAGGAGGGGTGAAATTCAGGTAATGGCGGATCCTCGGTCATAACGGGGATCCCAACGATATTTTTAACTGTAACACCCATACAGGGATGTATTACTCAACATTTTGCGGATAACAGTTGTTTTAATTGCAGAAGTTTTTTCTACTTGTTTGCACAAGTATTTAGTAAAACATTTGACCTTTCAAAACCTAATAATATTACACTAGACTCTTCTAAACGTATGTACTGCGTTGTCCGAAAGCATAGAGATATGAACTAAAGCTATGGCTAAAATATGGCGTCAGCATGAGCTAATAGAAGTACATGTTTCATTTTCTTTTTACGGTGAACACATGCTACCATATTAATCCTAGTTTTATATTTTCTGGTAATATAGGCATCAAGTGAAAATGTGTATATTTTATATTCTCACAAGCTTCCTTCCAAAATGACGAACCTGTGTCCTTATTTGATACAGATCCTTAGGAGACTGTTAATTTCCAACAAAAGCTTTGGTTGACGCCGCAGGAGGCCAGCGATGGCTAAGAAACATACGTAGCAACCTTAGAACCCACAATAGAAGACATAATCAATATATGAGCGAGCCTAGAGGCTACGATAAATGTTTGCCTTTACAGAGCCTAGCCTGAGAACAACAAGGGGCTAAGGATCCAAGCTAAGGCTAGAGTCATACATATGAAGTCTAAACGCCACTAAAATCAGTGGCGTCTCTATGCACACAAAAAAAGGTAGTTGGAAGCGGTTATGTAATTTTTATCGGAGCAAATAGGAAGTACGTTTGCCTGAAGCAACACACTAAAAACAAAAAAAACAAACAAACATAGGAGGCGTCGGAATGCACCGCGGAACCAGCCAGGACTCGTTCCCATTACCTCTGGAGATTAATGATGCCAGTTAACACCTGCTAATTATGTTATTCTTAAATAAATTGCCACCATCCACTTAGCCGACTAGATCCAATATGATGGACCATAAATCATAGGCGATCATAGCAGCCTTTTTATTGGGGTAATTATAACGCCTGCGAACTATATAGGAGCCTAACTAGGATTGATAAATTATGGCAGTCGATCCGAGGACATGTGAACGCACTATCTGTCAGTCGACGGTGCAAGTTCTGACGTTCGGAGCTCACGTTTCTCATTTTGATGGCGGAGTGCATCGTGGCGGCATTTTCGAGAGGAAAAACTGTGGAGAATGATGCATCATTAATTCACTACAGTTTCGAATTAAAAAATATAGCCACTTACCATGAAATATCCAACATTATTGGAGAGGATAAAACAGTGATTAATTCCCTGCAGTTTCGAATTCAAGTTGTACTCATTTATCTTGACATCCTCGCGTTACTAAACTGTATTGCATTAAAAAATATATCCATTTATTCCAAAAATTTCACATTATTACCGTTCAAGAAGGGCAGAAAGTTGTGTAGGACTGATTCTCTACATCGTATTAAAAAGTATAACCATTTATTTTGAAAAATCGCACATTATTAGATAGAGGAAATTGCAGAAAACCATGTAGGATTAGTTCAATACATCGCATTTAAAAATATATCCATTTATTCCGAAAATCCCACATTCATTATTTACATCATATTAAATAACAGGGTTAACTATGACTAAGTACAAAAATTTTAACAGCGTGCTCGGGGAAGTCTAAAAGACAATAAAAAAAATATTTCGGAATTCTAGCTCGATGTTTAAAAAATTGGGTAAAACCCTCTTTTCCTACGGAAGTCGGCGCCTATGACAATCAATCAACCTTTGAGATGGCTAGTTATGTCAGCTACCATGCGGTCGTTTTTCAACATTGTCAAGTGTAGAAACGACGAAAATAAACATTTTTATTAATAATAATAATGTCTAAGTACCTGATAGATAACAGCTAATCCGGTTAGCTACAGTATTTTGTATTCGTTCTTTCGTTGCACACTGCCAAAACTACATTTTCACTCCTTGCAGATTCATCATAATTATCCACTAACATATCCGACATAAAATACTTTATTTAATTACTATAACACGTTTAAAATTAGTCATTTAGCTGATTTAAAGTAACAGTAAGTTCTAGGTTATGAATTTGCATTGCTAGTTGCCTACTTTCCATGTTCCAAACCATGCAGAAAGCTAAGTTAGTTATTATCTAGGGGTCATTTTTACAGAACACTGTAAACATCTTGGAATGTTATAGTTTAAAATATTAATTTTTTTATGCAAACATCGTCGATTACTGTTAAGTTTGTTGCTATTAATAGTATTAACAGAATTTAATTACACAACAACGCAAGAAGTTTAAAAATTTAAGGCCGTGAGTGCACCTTGCATTAGTGGCCTACAGATGTCGTCACTCGTCAGATATCGTCTGTAGATGTTAATAACGTAAGTATACGGTTACGGTACTCTGATTAGTTTGAAATAATTTTTCAGTACTTGCTTTTCGCAAATTTAATTTTTCGCGTATTTTTTGTATATTTACAAACATATCGTATTCAGATGCCTAGATGACGGATACGGTGCTGATTTATGGGAGTGTGACAAGCGCATATCATATTATCGTGCGGCAGCGTCAAATACGTTACCCGAGTATACAAAATATTATGCTGAATACTTTTTGAACCACATCGAACAGCTGTTTTATGCCGTGGCGGTAAACGTATGTCGGTGTTTTTATGATTTATGTACGTTTACGTGTATTTTGTTGTTATCCTGTGTGCTTTTCCCGACGGAAGTAATCGACCTGAGCAAGACCGCCAAACCAAGTAGGTACTTCGCTTCACACAAAAATAACGATCGAGGGAAGGAGAAGTCCACAGCAAGTACAAAAATCTTTGCAGGTTTTAATTTAAACAAGTAATAAAACGATGATTCAACATTCTTAAAATTTCTCCAAATATTATCAATCCTGGATATAAATATTAGTAAGGTAGGTGCTGCCTCTCTGTGCTACCATACCGTATTTCTCATTAAATTATTAAATAAAAATCTAAATTTTTTTTAAAACAGCTTAAACGCTTAAACTGATACACGTGTCAATGCGGTAACCTGTCACTATGTTTGACATCTTTGACTTTGGCAGAATATACCTAACCTCGCGGCTGACAGGAGGTCAGTGACGGCGATAAATAAGGATTTAATAGTTTAAAAAAAAATTTTTTGCTTTATAAATAAGTTTGGAATTTTTTTGAAGGGTGATTCCGTTCATTCTTATTTTTCCCTATCCCCTCTTAAAATATTTGTACTAAGTCATAGTTAACCCTGTATATCCATTTCTTCTGAAAAATCGCATATTATTTCAGAGAAGAAAAAAACGCAGAAAATAGAATATTCTCGGGAATTTGTTTTATATTTTTTCTGTATTAAATATCCACACCCTATATGATTGATTTAAAATTTGTCAAAAAAAAATCCAAGTGGTGAGGCCACTGCCTTCCCTCGCAACGACCTCCTATTAAAATCCATTAACCCCCAAAGAAATTACGTGTCTTCCTTCCGTACCATACATCACTCTCGCGTCTTTTCTCCAACAAAACATTTTTATTTTCCAGAACGGAACAGCCGTTCCGTCACCTCCCGTATAGAGGTGACAGTTCTGTGTCGCCTCCGCCGCAGCCGCGTCAACACGGGTTAACTGATAACTGGGGGGGGTGGCGGAGGGCGGCGTCTGAGTTTGATTCAATGTACAGAACAGCTCTTCAAGTGTAATCAATAGCCAAATGGGCTCTATCGAGTGCGTCGAATCTAGGGATTAATTAACTGTAGCTAAGGACACCTCTTGGTGATTGGATTTTGGTACGGGGTTAGCAGAAAGCACCGACCATCACTACTTTTATCTACGTTCGTTACATAACGAGAGTAATATGACACTCATTTCAATATCATAATGCTGTTTTTACACTACTAGCATATAAGCCCACCATTATCGACCTATCTTTAACGTGTAAACTTCTATCTCTTTGACCTAGGTGAATAATGATGACCTTGATTTATTAACCAAGGTAAATAATGAAATTGACACTTAATACTTTTGACACTTGACAGTTATAGAAGTACAGAACCGCAGCACGCAGAACGGGAAGTTATGAAACACGTTTTTAATAGATAGAATATATACAGAACATGTGAACAGATAATTATCAGTACCACGAACTTATCGGAAATAATAGTTAACTGTGCAATTGGGACATGTCATATTGATGCCTGCTCCTCCAATGTTGAGCGACGTAGTAGTGGCACCACCGGCATTATCAGCTTGGAACTGTACTCGGAGTTGGCGAATTGGGTGAAACGCCACAGTCAACAGTGGCACTAGTAATAGTTGCAGATACAGAAGAAGCGACAGGAAATGACGCGCCATTCCGGCAATGCGTCTCTTATCGGCTATTGCTCACCCACGATGACGCTTTAAGGACAATATATCGCCCCCATTTTGAGCCAACATGGAAGCTGAAGTTCTGCGACATGACCGGTGTAATTCTCATAATTTTAGAGTTTCAAGAACTTTGCGATCATTTTGGACATATTGCTAATACGGTTGTGCCCCATATTTTGCCGTGTTAGCACTCCATTTCAGAAGCCAATAAATAATCTTCGTCAATTTGGTGTAGGCCTTTTCCCCAAGAACTTTTTTACCATCTCAATCCACAGGGGTTTCATCACGACAAATTGGCAGATATTTTTATTATAATTACCTCTGCTGTCAGAAAGGCGACATCAGATGCTGCAGTGAGAAATCTAGTAATATCCTCTTCTGAAAACACAGGCGAATTCTTAGGTCTGTAGCAGGTGTTATTTCGCTTTAGGTATGCAATTAATTTATAGTATCTTCCGCCAATATATATATTTTTTATTTTAGGATTGCCTTAAACATTGAAAAAGTACACCATAGACTTTGCCTTTTTATTATCCTCGTGCTCTTTAAAGTATGCTAGTAGAGAAGAAGAGTACACAATAGAGTCAAAATGCGGGCGATAATATTTAGGCTCACTTATTTTACCCTACAGTGATATGACGTTGTTTTCCTACATGACGTTGTTATGGATATATTTGAATATATCTAAATCATGACACGTCAAAGCTATGACCTTTTATAGTTTTTATTTCATATGAAGTGAAATGTAGAACGTTGTATGCACCACGCGAGCTACTGGGATGATTATGCCCTTAAGCGACTTGATTTCCTTGAAAGTAAGCTGCCGCCTGCGGGCATGATCATCCCTGTATCTTCCTTGGTAACTATTTTATTTCAAATACTGTCATGAAGCCGTCTTCCAGTATTTATAAATTGCAAATGCCACATTCTGCGTGTCGAATGCAAAATCAATCAGCATCAGCACCGCCTCAGCGGGTTCTCATCGCCGTTGAAAAGAAACAGGAAGGCCGAAAGCACCTGTGTTACACTCGGCGGCTATTTACGGACTGGCCGATCGAGTTGAACAGGAACGTACGGGGGCATGGGAGCCTCGCGAGGCGCTGTGTTTGCGGAACTGTTCTCAGGCCTGCGGCTCTCCGGCCACATTGTGCAGTGACAAGGGATGAATGATGAACGGCGGCGGTTGCTGCGGTTCTTTTCGACGCGTACGACAGTGAATGAGATGGCGATTTCCTGGATATAAGCGACTCGATGCGGCTTAAAATAACTCTAAATCTCTCACTCCGATACCGATATTTAGGTTTGCTTGTGATTGTGATTCTGTAGTCTTAATACAAATCATTTAAATTTATTAAACAATCACTTAATAACATTTACTGTCATTTTTGCTTCTCTGTCATTGATAGATTCTTGGTTATTGGATTTCCCATGATTTGGGTTTCTTAATTAGAGAAGAGTTGTCGTCACGTTTTTGATTCATAAATAAATTATTTCCACATTCTCCATGGGATCAAAATTACTACAAAGTTGCCACTGTCTTCAAAATTAAGTATGGAAACAAACAAAAAAATTTTTTCATATATTTTCAGGTATTAACAATATTGTGTGAAACTAACTACTCAGTGGACAAAAGCCCCAACCTGCGTTGAATTACACCCACAATATCTACCCATATATTCCTTATTATTAGCTTTTGTAACATTTTTTTACTGTTTAAGAAAGGTATTTTAAGCTAATATGTATCAAATCTCCTACAATTCCTATGAAGTCATATGTATGTTCTCTGATACCAAACATCTAGGTATGCTAATGAACACCCACAGACAAAACTCTATTCAATAATTATCTAAAGAATTTAATATATTTACTAACCTCTGGAGTGGGAACTCGAAATTCAACCACAATAGATGAGATCTCACTTATTTCTGCATTTTATTAGGATTGCTTCATCAGGTGGCCTCCTTTAACTTGAGTCAAATATCTAACTATAAAGATGATTATACCAACAAATTAAAATTATTTGAAATTGAATGTCAAAATGAAATATCGACAACGTCAAACTGATTAACTGTCAATGAATATCATAACAACCTACTAAAATAAATAAAAATTAATAAAAAAAATTTACCTTTTATCTATAGTTTTTTCATATATTTTCAGGTATTAACAATATTGTGTGAAACTAACTACTCCAGAGGTTAGTAAATATATTAAATTCTTTAGATAATTATTGAATAGAGTTTTGTCTGTGGGTGTTCATTAGCATACCTAGATGTTTGGTATCAGAGAACATACATATGACTTCATTGATAGGAATTGTAGGAGATTTGATACATATTAGCTTAAAATACCTTTCTTAAACAGTAAAAAAAACAAAAAAATCTCACAAAAATAAGGCTTTTCGGCATTCGACTGCCTTTTATATAAATCTGAAACAATAAATGGTTTGTTTTTGCAGCAGTTGGAAACGACTTGAAACTATCAAAAATGTCGGTCCAACTATTAATTGCGTTAAATTCAATGGTAACACGTTCTCAACTTAACTGGTCGAATAGGATAAAAAGTAGTGGTCCTAAAATGGAGCCTTGGGGCACTCCTGATGTCGCAATAAATGTGTTGATGCAGGTTAGAATTAAGCAGGAGGAGTAAGCTGTTACTAAAATCACAACGTCCAACTTGCAAAGCAATATAGTATTCACCTTGTCAAAAGCCTGTGGGAAGCCTGTATAGACGTCATCAACTTGTCCTTTTTCATCAACATGGCTCGCTGTATACTCAGCCAAGTTAAACAATGTTGAACAGTTGGGGAAAAAACCACGCTGATTTGGTGATAAGTGCGACTTAACATTGTCAAATATTTGCTTGTACAGACACATCTCAAAGACTTTTGCGATGTTAGACAATATGGCAATAGGGCGATAACAACTCACATCTGCATGGTTACCACTTTTTAGAATTGGACACACTCTTGTCAGTTTCCACATATCAGGAAACTCGCTTGTTGATAATGCAATAACAAAGTAAGCAACGGAGTACACAAAACCCTTGAACAATCTTTTATTCAAAATCGGTTAGTAATATAGACATTTCTTACCTTTAAAACGGTAGGGAAAAGAATTATTACTTATCTTCACTTCCACGCTAGCCGGGAAAGTACTTTTCCGGCTAGAAGCATCACTAGAAGTGTCACTTTTCCGAAGTATAGCTGGTTTTAAAGAAAATAAGTTAATACAATCAACTGGTATTTATTTTATTAAATTATAACATAAAGAAAAATATTAAGAACCAAAACTAATTTGAATTATTGTAAATATTAATTGTAACATTTGAATTCTCATACATGTGAACCATTAATGTAAGCCCATGTTGTTGCTTAACATTGTATTGGGTTTCGGAAGTTGACAAAGAGGCCGACGTTCCCGGATTTTCTGTATGGGATAACATATTTGCAATTTTTACTTGACCATGTAACGAGTTCTCCACGTATCCTTCGGCTACGGCGCTGGATTTCCATCCTCCTAATTTTTTTAACTGTAGAATGTCTCCACCTGCATTTGCTAGCAATGTAACTGAAGTACGTCTAAAACAATGTCCCCTAAACTCGTGAGCATTTTCTAATTTAAAAAATGCCGCTATTTTTTGGGAAAACCTCCGATAGCATTGTGGCCACAAGGCTGATTTGCAATCTTGCCATTCCTTATTTGTAAAAAAAAACGATCGGAACCAATGGTCTTGTGAAGATCATAGTATTGCTTTATTATTTTTAACCATTCCGATTTTGTTATTGCAAATGTTCGGGTAGTGTAGGTTTTTGTTACAGGAATAACTATCATTATGCTCTTTTCTAAAATTTCCAGATCACGTAAGTCACCTTAAAGTAAAATATAAAATTAAAATTTCGTAACGGAAAGAATATTTTTTGACTTAATTATCAAAACCAATAAACTAGTAATATTGCCTAGCAACGGTTTCATGGAGTTCTTTGTCGAAAAAAATATTAAATTATGATAACAAATTTTCTTAAAATTAATGTTTTTACAAGCTTGTAACTAAGCGATTGTGAATAAAATACGAGTAGTATATATACCACGCGGAAATGATCATTCCAACCACGGCTTTTAGCGGCTGTAATGATCTAGTTCCCCGCTAGGTATGTAATATACTATTACTAACTAACTATAGATTCAACATCCTGGGATAGTAGGTTATTTGAGAAAAAAAGAACACAACAATAACTTCAATTTTATGTACGTTTCGGGTTTATTTCGTAATACCCATCCTCAGAAAAAATATATACCTATTCTTATGTTGAAAGAGTAACAATTACATGTAAATGACTCTTAAACTAAATGTTCTTATGTTTTCTGTTTTGTTTTTTAAAAAAGTCATTTCCATGACTGTTGTGTTTTTTTCTCTCAAATGACCTACTATGCCAATATGTTGAATCTATAATATTGATTACATGGTCAGGAAAATTATATTGATAGAAAACTAACTAGGAATCTAATCGTCACCACATGACATTTTGTTTAATAATAAAGGGTGGCCTAAATATAACAAATAACCCTGTATAGCTGATGTATGCACTCATAAATGCATGTTACCCGAACAAAAAAACGCGAATGCAGAACGAACGCGAGCTTCCCTTTTGATTACAGCTCAGACTTGAGCGTTTCCTTTGTGGCCTGCCCACCCGGCAATTTGCAAATCAGCGTTCTCGACCATCGAGTCCACCGAAACACCCCACAGCGGAACCATAGGCATCAATCAGACCGAGCATCATTCCATTAGACTGCGGTACTCTCACTCATTCGCACATATTTTATTTCTAAACGTTCGCCACGACCGACGCGGAGACCGCTATTAGACGATTTCACTCTCAGTTTCACACGTCTCCTTCGCCTACAATCGAATCCCTCATAATTCTCGTCGTGCATACTCACTGTGGCACTATCTGGGGATTCATTACACATCTAGAGTTCACCGGCAGTTATCGAACTCCTGGGGGCTCCTCGTTTCGATAATGAACGAGTAGCCAAGGACTTATGTAAATGAGCAATTTTTATGTAGGTTGGGTCAGTTCCTAATCAGCAACAGGTTTATCCTATTCAGTACGGAATTTTGGAAAGAATTCCTTAGTTTGTTGTTCAACAGACGAAAGCAGCTAGGATTATTCGTCGGATACCTCACCTATGGCATACTGATGAGAGCTAATAAGCTCGAAACCGGTATATGTCTGGTGGGCGTCTGACGAATGACTCTAGCTGTTGCTATAGGTTTTCCAGGTGTAATTCAATGCTGGTCGGGGCATTAGCCCGCAGAGTAGTTGTTTCCTGGAATTCCGTGTTTGCTTATTGGCATTATCGGTCAGATTCCCCGAAATATTGCAAAGTATCTACAGATTTCTAATGCTAATCAGTATACGGGTCATTCTTTCAGCGAACATCCGCCACAGTTTCAGCAAATAACTTAGTGATGCTGATATTAGAGCTATTAGAGGCATGAGTATTGGAAGAGTGACGCTGTTGTCGAAGGATATGTAGCAGATTCACTAGAAAATAAAAACGAAATTGCCAGGACGTGAATAGTCAAATTTGTATTTCATCAGCTACAAGTGCATGCTCAAGTATTCTTGAAATTAGTTCAGGAATCTCTATATTTGGAAATCAAACTGCAGTATTACTATTAATATAAATAAATAATTTGTGTTTTAAGTTTAAATAACTTCTACATTGGACTTCGTGGCATACAAATGTAAATAGAAATATGTAATAAATTTTTAGGTTTTTTTATTTATAAAATAGATAAATTCTAATAATTTAATATCATAACGACAGCATTATTATGACAGTCGACTATAAATATATCTTTTCAGACGTTGATTATCTAATAATACTTTGTAACGAAGTATATTTGTCATTTTTGACATACAAGCAATGGAGCTACCGTATTTGTATTAAAAAAAATGCTGGACCTCACACCAAACCAAAGGGAAAAGCCTTTAGATCAGAATCTTTTAAAAATTCGGAATGAAATCATTTTCTATCTGTTACAAACCTAAATTTTTGTCAGTGGCTTCAAATGTGCGAGGTATAATGTGAATTATAATGAACTGATAGACTGAATGGAAAGATTACGAGTTTACTGTTTTGAACAACACATACTCTAAAGACATTACCCAGTTTCGATTGCACACGAGTTAAAACGATGGGGAAAACAAGAGCATACCAGATTACTGCCGTAAGGAAATAAAGACAAGGTACAAAATCCTATTCATAAAAGTTACATCAATTAAACGAATTTAATCGACGTGTATTAAGCAAATTAAAAGTTTATTGCCTTTTTCGAAATCTAATTGACAATTCCGCCAATTAATTTTATAACTGTTGTTTCTCCGGGTGTTGTTGTGTATCGATTTTCCAGTAATTGGCCGTAATTATAGTGTCCAGGAAACAGGCATTATCATGTTCGGGTTCCAATTATACCGTATCATATCGGTGGACGGAATTATTTTATATTCGACGCTTGATATATGCCATATTCGACAAAAATCAACGCCAAATTGAAATTTCATCGCGGCGTTCCATACAAATTGCCGTCAATAAAATCGACGCAATAATTTGTTAATAAATTTCGAATTTGTAGCAATTGCATAATATGTAAATAAATGTAAATTCATCGTCACAATTTAAATATACTATAGGTGAGATGTAACTGGTCTGTTACTTCCTGCTCGGTCTAAGTGGCTCGACTTGCAGGAAGCGACCTACATTGTCGTAGATACTTAACCGCAGACCTCTCGCCCTGGGCGATGCGCCATTAAATCTATAAATGATACTGCAGGAAACAACTACTCCGCGGGCTAATGCCCCGACCGGCATTGAATTATACCTGCAGTATCTGTGTGAACAGCCAAGAACCCTTGTCGGCCACTCCACCAGACACAGACCGGTTTCGGGATTGTTAGCCCTCATCAGTATGCCATAGGTGAGATGACCGACAATTGAACTGGCCGTTTCTTCATATGTAGGTTCCCATATAACATATCTCCTGCACTCGGTTTATATGAAAGGTAACACATTTATAATAGATGTATTATTAGGAATTCCAATTTATGAACTGCAGGAAACAAACCACGCTGAAAGTATAACTTCACACTAAAGGTGTGTTAAATATTAAGTAAATAGTAATATTTAAAATAATATTCCAATGTATTTATTATCACAATTCATAATTCGTATTCGTAGTGTGGTGCAGAACTCGATAACCCTTGTAACATTCCTGTCAAGTTGATTTACGACTTAAGGCAAAAAACCGTGTCAGCCCTGATCATATAAAAGGAGTGATCTGTTTATATTTAAACTGTGACATCGGCGAAATTCAATCTGTTTTGTCTATATGACACGAATCGTTCCCTTCTCTCGAATTTCCTAAACGGCTCCGTCTGTCAGGGCTATATAATTTCCATCGGTGTACCTGCGGAGCCATTTCGCCATCTCCGAAGTAACATCCGTGCCGTAACATCACCTCCAGCGATAAAATGCGAGACTACGGAGTCGTCACCGTAGCGCTACCGGATATTAAGCGGCGTTTATGACAAATAACTTGAAACAGAGAAAGCATCTCCACTGAAATATCCAGGCAGAGAGCACGGAGCGACGTCGTGAAGAGTTTGCTTTGATATGTAGGAAAACGCTAGTTACTGGGTGTGTGTGAAAAGCTACACGAAATCTGTGGATTTCTTCTATACCTATCAACATGCCTAGAAATGCCTCACAACTGTCTTCAGAAGATACCTCGAGAGATACTCAAAGTAGAGATAAATCTGCTAAGTGAATAACCTCTTTTGGTATAAGGAAATGGAATCTTCTTTCCATACACTATAATCTAAACTAGTTAGTATTACTCCATGCTGTCCTCTCAATGTTAGCGTCATTAATGTGCTTTGAGAAAAATAGTGGGCCAAAATTGGAGCTTTGGGGAACATCCCGTAGACGTCCAAAAATTTCAGTTAGAGCAAAACATTAATAAATAGATATATATCATACTAGGTTAAGGCATTAACGTTAGGAAAAGTTTTATGGGAGTTTATTGTAGAATGCATTCAGTAAGAACTTACCATCCATTTCATAATGAACTGTATCTAAAATTTACACAATTTTGGGATTATGACCACGTAAAACCATTGCCAAGAAATTTAAACATTTATTAAAGGAGATGTAAAAATTAACTTGCCTTTAAGTACTTGAGAAGGTCCTATAGTTTCAAGTTCTTCAGCTAGCTGAGAACAATGGCATTGGCCACACAAGCATGTTGACAGTGTTCCAAGAAATAACAACTGCATCCGTATAAACTGTAATCCGTTCAAAACTTAACAGAGGGTGGTCTAATGTATTACACTCAGTTTTACGAGCATATTATGGAGTTGGCACACCTGTATTTTTAGAAACACCATTTTTATGACTAGCCTACATTTAGGTTTTCTAAAAGAAGATGCCAGTCATCAAATTCGTAGAGGGACTACGTCAAACTCCTCACTGAATGCAACACACCCATCATCGACAAAAAGTCTACATTTGGGCAGGCATAAGCAATAATCGTGTAGGGAGACTGTAGTGTATGTACACTCAGTAAAAATACTTACAACTGTTTGTTCCGGTTTTAGCAGTTTCAGAAGATCTAGAATTCCAATTTAGTGCCAAAAAATCACGGAAGATATACCAACAAGCATTTGGTTGCTATGAAAAATGGTGTAGAGAAAAGAGATATTTAACATAACTAACTAAAAAGATTATTGGTATATTTCAACGAACTAAGCAAAACACAGAAACCTTCATCTCTTTGATGCTATTGCTCAATGATAAGAACAGAAATTTCACTCCAGGTGAATATCGATATCAAAAAATACTTAAATTTGCCTGCATTCCTGAAGCGAAAATCCGAAGGGAACAAACCTAAAAGATGTAACGTATTAACAAAGGCGGAAATATCCAGACTTTGGACGATGATGAATTTTTACTCATGAAGGTAGCTGTATTACAAATATGTTTTTAGTAAAAAAGTTTTATAACCAATATTTATTTTAAGTAATTTCTACTACTGCATACTGCAAGTTTAAGTTGTATACTTTTATTCTCTAAACATCCTACATACTGAAATGCATATTGATATAATTTACATCTACACGTATATTACTGTTATTCGCAAGGCAAACTGGACAGTATGATTACTAGTCACACAAAAGTATGCTCTCATTACCATATTAACTAACACGTATCCGTTTGAACAAATTCGCACACTCCAGTGTTTTGAGGAAGCAAAGTCACCGAAGGAAATCAACTTTATCAATAATTTAACAACTGAAAACACCAGTGAGGATGTAATTAAGAGATAAACTATTGTGGCCGCAAATAGAACAACAGTTACCACCGGTAAAATCACAAGAAAATGCTGGTGCCTGTGAAAGTAATTAACTATATGCTATTTTTTGTTACACCTACCTTGTAACTACGTTGCGATTATCATACGAGGAGACGCATTCAGAAAAACGGCATCCAGAAGTGCCCAAGTTAGTAAATTTAGCTAGATTAATTTATTTAGATAATTATTGAATATAGCTTTGTCTGTGGAATTGTTCATTAGCATACCTAGATGTTTGGTATCAGAGAGCATACATGCCTTCATTGATAGGAATTGTAAGATATTTGATTTATATTAGCTTAAAATACCTCTCTACTACAGTGAAAAATGTTACAAAAGCTAATAATAAAGAATATATGGGTAGATATTATGGGTGTAATTCAACGCTGGTGGGGGCTTTAGTCCACAGAGTAGTTAGTTTCACACAATATTATTAATACCTAAAAATACAGGGTGGTCCTAAATAAGTGTCACAACGGAAAACTGTAAATTCCTCTTTAAAAAGACACATTTCTTTCCTCTTCCGTTTTTTCATACAGGACTGAGAGGACATTACCACTATTAATAGCTACTATTTTGCACCCTTCTGGAATTTATTGGACGTGCCAGTGGTGGAGATTTTAAGGTATCGGAAGGGTTTCTTTCCCCATAACTTTTACGCCACTGGAAAAATTGACATTTGACAGCAAATTCTGAAGCGCCAATGAATTTTACACAAAAATAGTTCTCTTGGTTCATTGCTCTAAAGTCAACCGTTTTCAATAAAAATAATGAACAAAAACAACGTTTTACTAACGTTTCGAAAATCTTTTGTAATTCAAAAAATAGTTAGCAATAATTAACAATTTTAACGAGATTTAACAACAGATAGGATTTTAACTTTTTTGTATCAATTTGGCGAGTAAAATGTACAAAAACTGCTCAAAAATACGTTCGCGGACTTCAATGCACGCAATATATCTTCGAATCATGTTTCTTTCTGCCGCTGCGGCTTCACCTCTATCGGTCAACTCTTCGATATTATTGACATGGATTTCATAAACGATGCATTTCAGATGTCCCCATCCGGCGGTTCGATTCGTCGTTCTCCGGTTGTTTTCTTGAGGTCTTGCACTTGCAAAATGTGAGGGTGTCTCATCATATTGTTAATTATTACTACCTATTTTTTGAATTACGAGATTTTCGAAACGTTAGCAAAATTTTTGTTTTTGTTCATAGAAAGTCATTTTTAATCAGAAAATTTATTTAAAAGAATGTTTACTCTTTTCTTTTTTTCCTTTTTTGTCTCAACTTTTCGTGCCCTAAATTTTGCACTTAGTGTTCCTAACAGCCTGTATTTGAGCAGTACCCAGCCCCGTCGACGATTCAAAATATTTTTGGAGCACCGCGTACCATAGGCGTTGCCGTAGCAACAGGCCCGATATAAAGGAAATTGAAAACACAATCACGGCGCGAGAGTAACAGAATAATGTGTTTTCGATATTTATCGGCTAGTGGCAATTTGCAATTTCTAACATTTCCCGCGTTTTTATTGGGTAACGCGCTGTGACGGCGCTATTAGCCGCAGCCAACCGTCGACGGAAAAAAACCCCGAACGAAATCATTGTGTGCCAACCGACAATTTAATTACTCTGCGACGATATATCTTGCAGAGCGAGCTCGTGTAGGGTTCGAGACCGTTACTTTCGTGGCTTCGTATCAAGCCCGGCCGATGGCGATGTGATTCAATTAATTCCGAGGCTGCGGGCGGGATAAAAGTACGAGTTTATGCGGTTGCTCGGTCGCTAATTGTTATCGGGTGCAATTACAATCAATTATGCCCGCCTCGCTCAGGCGCGGACCGTATTTCGCGGCAGCGACACCTGTCCTTCGAGGCACGGAAACAATCAGCTCCGCGCCTGACCCACATTGTCCTCTCACCAGCTAAAGTTATTCGCTGCGACTAAAACATATACAGTTATAATGTCATTAATTTTAAGAGAAGATAGGGAAAAATTAGTACAACAGGAATACGCGATTTAACCAAAAGATTAATCAAATTTCGTCAAAGTTTTATTATCGATCTTCGCAATAGTCTCCCTTTAACTCTACACAACGATTCCAACGTTGCTCCCACGATTGGACGCACCCTTGGTAATCCCCCGCAGTTAACCCGTTCAGTACCACGGTTACAGCTTCTTTGACCTCCTGTACGCCGCCATAATGAGTTGCCTTAAGGTGCGACTTCATCTTGGAAAATAAAGGAAATCGCAGGGGGTAATATCGTGGCTATAGGATGGGTGAGGCAACGTTGGAATGCCTTTTTTTGATAAAAACTCTTACACAATGAACGAGGAATGGGCTGGCGCGTTGTCGTGGTGCAAGATCCAATCGTTCTCGGCGAGTTCCGGTCGCACACGGAAAACGCGGGCCCGCAGCCCTTGCAGGACGACAACATCTGTCCAGTCACTGTCTGGCCGGCAGGAACATATTCACGATGAATGATGCCGTGGATATCTAAAAAAAACGATCAACATTGCCTTCAGTCGTGGCTTGGACATTATCGCTTCTCGGGGTCATACTTAATGAGTAGTTATATAAGATTGGATCATTATTTCGTGTACAGTTAACTACTTTATATTTAGAGATGTTTAACATAACTTTAAATGTATCACACCAATTTTTTTGGGACTGCAATAAGTGACAAGCATCAATGTTATTAATTTTGTAATAGATTTTTAAATCATAGGAGTTTGGGGCATTCAATGGCTTTAGTAAGATAAGAAAAATATGAGAGGCCCAAAGTTAGACCCTTGAGGAACACCAGGAGAGACCACAAATTTATGAGATTCAAATCCATTGAAAGCAACGTAGTGCAACCGTTCTTTTAAATATGTTGATAATAATTTAATTAAATTATTAGAAAATTCATATTCAGCTAGTCTCAGTCATATAATACCATGGTTGATGTCAAAGGCCTTCGAAATGTTCATATAGATTATATCCTTCTGTCCTTCGGCGTCTAGTACTCCACCTATACTTTGTGTAACAAAGGATAAATTAGTTTTGATCGTTTATTTCTGAAGCCAACGAGAAAAACAATAACATATCATCAATGCCTTAACATAGAGCAACCTTTGCTACATAATTTACGGTTATTACTATTTTTATTATCATTAAAATATAAATACAGTTGTAAAATTTTTATCAAAACATTTAAGTACTGCACTGGATAGTTCTCCTGTATTTAATGCATGTTTGAGTCAGGATTGCCAATATGTGTAAGTCTGGTTGCCTGCAATCCAAACCACCAAAACATTCTCCCGGATACAGTATTTAAATGTTAGAGCAACCCTATAGTTGAAAACTTATCTTATCTCAACGATTGAACGGTACCAACATGTAATTTCTTCACCATGTGTTCCCGAATTGCATTTGCCAAGCTTATCTGAACAACCATCTAATCTTCTAATCCAAATGCAGCCGAAAGATTGTTTAAAACTTAACACAACAACGGTACTGTTAATAGAACAATTTAAAACGAATTAAAAATGTATTATTTGGAAGTGTCCAATTCCGTAGCTCATAATTTCGATAGTCGGCAATGCAATCAGTAGGATAGACATGTAATGAATGCACCAAATATGGAGAACTAATACATTTACACGTCGAATTATTCTCGAGGAAGGTAGTTCCAGCCCAGTTAGGAATGTATGGCGTCCGTACAGGGTGTCCCACCGGAAACTGCCTCGATCGTTATCAGGGAAAATACCGATCCAAAAAATTTTGCTTGACATTTAATAGACGCTGATCTATTCTGTGACGATGATCGTTGCTATTACCATTTATTAGGAAAAATGTGTGATTTACATTCAGATTCTGACGATATACCGAGCGATATCGAAGAAGCGGCTAAAAATGCCGTATGTCCATTGATTCCTGAAAAATCCAAAGCGGTATACGACTTGGCTTATGGATAATTTGAGAAATGGCGTGAACAGAAGAAAGTAAAACGCGTCAATGAGAAAGTACTATTGGCATATTTTGAAGGTAAGAAGAATTTGAAGGCTTCTACGCTTTGGACACAGTGCTCCATGTTGAGAACTGAGCTGTCTTTAAAAAAAGGTATAGACATTAAAACCTACAGTAGTTTGATGGCATTTTTGAAAAGGCAGTCTGATGGATACCACGCTAAGAAATCAAACGTTTGCTAATTCGCATTTTTTGCTTTAGGTTGTTTTGGTTGTGGGAATGGCCGGTGCATGTCGGAACTCAGAATTAACATTTTTACTTGTTGAAGATGTTGCAGATGAGGAGACGTATTTTCGAGTAAATATTCCAAATACAAAAATTAGAGTAATTCGTGAATTTGTAATCAACACGGGAGATATAGAAGGACTAAACTTGACATTATCAGGAAGTATAGAAACCTACGCCCGGAAAATATTAAACACAACAGATTCTTTGTTAGATATAGAAATGGTAAATGTGGTGTACAACCAAAGGCGATTGCTCAAATGATTGGTTTGCCGAGTTCTCCATTATTCACGGGGCACTGTTTCAGAAGATCTTCTGCCACTTTTTTGCAGATTCTGGGGCCAATATTTTAAAAATAAAACAACACGAGGGCTGTAAGTCTAATTCTGTTGCAGAAGGATATGTTGCAAATTCTATAGAAAATGAAACAACAATTTCCGGTGATATTCTTGGAGAGCCGAAGTTCAACAAATATGATTTCTTCTGGAATTAGTTTCACTAACGGTACCAACTGCGTTGTGAATATTTATAATTAAATAATAGTAATTAATTAATAATTAATAAAGTGTTATTTATAAAATTACTGACAAATAAAAGTCACATTATTTTTCTGCGCCACATTCGGCATACTTGTGAAGTAGGTATGAGAGTAACTTTTTTAGCTGTAACGTTACTACGTTTTTTATCAAAAATCTTAAATTTACAATTTGTTTATGAGGAAAGAAGGTACACTCGTCATTAGTCTTAGAAATTGACCATTTCCGAGATCATAGCTTTTCATATAGGATGTCACATTTAAAATAACAAAGTTGCTGGCGAGTATTTTAGTTGTGTTCTGCTCAGAGACTTTGGCATGTTGACAAATTTCTCAGACCTACATTTTTTCCAGATAACTGTGATGGTGGTGATTGAAACCAATTCAAAATTTAAAAGAGCGTACATACATGACGACCATTACATCGATCGATCGACGCAGTTCCTTGGGGACACCCTGTATTGGTTGAGAACGTACCATATGATAATGTTATTAACTTACGGTAGTTTCAGAACACACGAGTCATTGGTTATTATTAAGACGGTGGATATTAGAGATTTTATCGAGCAAAAATCAGGTTTATAGGTATTGTGAATAATGTTCTTCAAGATAATGCTCCGGTAATTTAAATATTCTATATTTGTCGAAAGGAAATAATAGCAAAAGTTTTATACGATACAGTGTGTCCCACCATGAATGGCTGTGTTTGACATATGAAAAAATATATACAGTGTGATTCTGAAAATTTGATTACTTACCAAGGGCCTGTTTTTTAACAATATGTTCACGTTTCGGTTTTAAACTGTCCTATGGAGGGCGCCACATGATGTATTTCTGAAAAGAAAATTTTTTTTATCTATCTAACACTAAAGCTGAAAATATATCTGGACTTTATTGAAAATTGGCGTAACCTAAGGAAACGTTTATTTATACTATTGCTAAAGAACAAAATGATTATTGAAGAATAAGGAATTTCAAATTTAATAGAACCAGATAACCAATAACGGTTGATTTAAACACTTAGAAGAACAGTTAGTAAGATCAAATTGTACATTAGGATTTTAAAAGTAGAATAAAAATGTACAAATTTATCAAATCAGACTAGAAGCATTTTTTACTCGCTAAGCTCGACAAAATAACTTCCATCCTTGGACACGAAAGTACCATTTCGCCTTATAATTTTATCACTCTGTATGAGCGGATAGTCTAATGTGGATAAAACAATATAAAAAGCGTTGTTTTAACAATATTGTATACTTCTCTTTAAATTACCAATTTATGTACTTATTACATAAAAATTCCCTTTAACAAAACCAGAGTCTATTGTGTATATACACAAATTAGTAAAACACAAGAAACGTAACGAGAAGCAAATACACCGACTCTACACAAAGCGTCAATGGCGGTTATGTAACAGTCGTTGGCGGAATGACGCGAACGATAGAAATATGTGACGTCACATGTGGGCAGAGCGAGCTTTATGCATTAACATCTCTTTTGTTTTTGGTTCAATTAATCTAATTTTTTCAACATATGCACAAATTGATCAAATCTGTAATAATATTGACAAATTCAGATGAAATTTCATTATATCAAATGGCCCCATTACCTGAAATCGAGGAATTATGGGTGTCAGCATCAAAAATCGAAAAACTCATCAGAACAGAGACTTCCTCATACTTGAACATTTTTTCCGAACGCCCCGTAAGGATAGCAGCGCTCATTGTGTGGCATTACCATAAGCAATTACGGCCTCGACCAGTTTGGTGCCACGGCCTGGCGGCGTTATTAACAAACAATCAGTTAATTTAGTAAAAACACCGACAATTATGGGAGACAATGGTTATTTTCAAGTCAAATTAGGGAAATTAAGCCAGTCGTGAGCTCTAACAACGGTAACCGCGAGCGGCATGGCGCATCTGGAGAGGTTTAATTATTCGCGTCTTGGTCGGACAGGGCTCTGCTACATTGAAAATTATCCAGAATTCACGAATCTGACTGTTCGAGGAAGTTCCCCTTAGGTAAAGCTGTACTGGAATAGTTCTATTGTGCAGTTACATGCCTGGAGCTATAAAGAATCAGTTATCGTCTCAAATAAAACAGAATATTAAAAATAAATTACTTGCATTTGTAGGTATGTAAGACATGTAATTGATATACACTTTAGTCTTTGCTTTCGTTTAGTTAAAATGCACTTGAGTCTTGTAGGATGCTTACAAAGTGCAACTTTTTAATTTACGAATACATTAAGGTACTATTTGTGCACTTACATATCAAGAGTCTTTTAATGCAATAAAAAGTTATAAAAAAGCTCTAGGTGCACTTTTAATTAAAACACACTTAAGTGTTCAGGTGTTATTTACTCTTTTATACTTAAACAGTAGTTTTAATTTATGAAGTAAAATAATAGCTTACTATGTAACGCAGAGACTTAAATGCAGTATTTAATACATAAGATTTAAAATATACGCTTTAGTCATAAAGTGCAATTTTTCAATTTTTCACTTCGTTATTAAGATACAAAATGAATATTTTAATAAAATTACACTAATTTGAAAATATAAACTGCTCTTTTACCATAAATTTAAATGTAAATCCAATCTCTAAGGATTAAAAATAACGCTTAATCCATTATACCGAAAATTCAGCACTTTAAATTCAGTTAATGCAAAACCTTCTATCATAGCTTAAAATGAAAGTGTATTCTTTAATTCATCGAAATTAAAAATGCACTTTGTTATTGAGAAATAAAGCAAATATATAATGAAATGACACTCATTTTAAAATATATATACTATTATCTGGTCTTTCAGCCCGAATTAACTAAACTTAAATCTTAATTAAATCCCTAAGAGTAGCACTTTACCCATTACGATGAAAATTAAAACACTTGAGAGTGTGCTCTAAACACTAAAATGACAGCAGAGTTAAATTTAAATGTAAATTCCATACTTAATGGGTTCATGGCGCTTTCTTCTTGTGAATTAAAAAATGCACTTTATTCGTTAAATGTGACACTTTGTCTTATAAAAAAAAATTAATATAGCGCTTTTAAGTCACGGATGCAAAATACTATACTGTACGTCTAAAATTAAACCTTTAAGGGTTAAGAAATGCACTTGATGTATGTTGAGTGCATCTTTAACAGTGGCACTTAATTATCAAAAATTAAATGAGCGCTTATAACTGAAGGAGTGTAAACTGGTCTCTTATATATTCAAAAACCTAAGTGCGCCCTTTAAAGCTGAAATTAAAAGACGCACTTCATTTTTAAAGTCTAAACTCCGTAGCATAGACTAAAATTGAAATTGTTCAATATAAACCGTCTAGGAATGCGACCGCAATTTACTTCCCGAATCAAAACGACTTCCTTTTTACGTGGAGCAATTTGAATACGTCAGGCTAGTAAACAGATCCGCCGCTTTTAAGCTGTTTCGGCGTAAACAGACCCAGTTTCCCAGAGGATGTGAACGGTCAAAGCAATAAACTTACAATTCCAATTATTCCTATATGTTCACTGGATCACCGCGTGAAGCCAATTATGTCGTCGTTACTCAATATACATTTTTCACAGCTCCGAGTTATGCGACTGGCACAACCGTTCATTCGTCCAATATAACAAATGAGTGCTGTATACGGCCAAGTTATGCAAATGGCGACGCTAATACTGAAAAATGGGTAC
Organism: Monochamus saltuarius; assembly: GCA_025584915.1. NCBI lineage: Eukaryota > Metazoa > Arthropoda > Insecta > Coleoptera > Cerambycidae > Monochamus > Monochamus saltuarius. The sequence continues at coordinate 2,726,441 of CM046728.1, read as the reverse complement.
TTTATGACACTTCCATCAATGGCGGGCAGGGCGAGAACCGACTGCGGCGTTACGGTTTAAGGAAACAGGACCGTAATGACAGAATGTACAAGGTGATGGTAGTGATTTGATGTATTTCTCAACAAAAAAAATATAGAATGGAATTATTTTTAAAATGACATAAAACAGGTTACAACATTCAACGTTTTTTTTAAACAAAACTACAATTATTAGATATGGAAACTATGCATGAAGACAGGACCAGGGGTACTACTAGCGAGTTCGCCCCTCACAAAACCTAGTCCAAGAATAACAAGAGCAGGTCAAAGAATCCCAGCTAAGGCTGGGAATGTGCACATTAATTCTGTTACTGACAGCGACCAGTTACCTAGAACACGGCATAACTACCACTGTAGATTAAAATCATGCTGTTATAATTGTCCATTTTTATATTAAAACTAATGTATTTATTCCACATACATTTTGTTATTGAAGGCTATTTTCGCAATACCTGAATCAGCTGCAAACCATTTTTCTCCTTTATTCTTCTACAGAATCACTTCATTTTTTAACTGTAATGCTATTTAATAATTGTTTACAACTTCCTCGCGTTAGAATTTTAATAACAGTTTCTGAAATATTAAAAAATAATTTCGAAAATAACTTGAGTTTTGTTTTCCTTATATGCGTAAATTTGGCAACGAGCAAGTCATAGATATATTTTTTTAATGATTTTCTACGTTTGTCCGATTTCAATATATATAAAAATAACGGAGAAAAATAGTCTGCAAGTTTCTAATAATTTGAAAGCCGAGAATTTTATGCTTTTATTAGCATTTTTAAACATTTTGAAAAGTGGGCAGGCCATCTTCCAAGGCATTGTTTATGCATTGTTTAATGTCAAGGATCTGTCAAGTTCAAAAATGAGTGATAATAACGAGTATTTGGATATTGAACAAGCTGCTGAGGCTGCACTATCCACGTTAGTGCTCAAAAAATCGAAAAATTTATACTGTACCCTGCCAGTTGGAATCAGTACAATTGGTATGCCGGAAAGGATAGAGGAATTCCTTGGATTCTCCAACGCCAATGAATACATTGGCCATTGCTTCCGGCGCAGCTCTGCAACAATGTTGGTAGATTCTGGAGCGAATATGACACTTTTAAAGCGATATGGAGGTTGGCGATCAAGTTCAGTTGCCGAGGGTACTGCCACTACTAGAAATTTAGTCATTACGACTACTAATACTTGAATTGTTGTTAGAGAAGAGAAGCTCACTTTAACAATTTACATAATTGTACCTTCAACATTCATAATAAATAAATATTTTTATTGTTTTTAATGTTTCATTTTAACTTTTAGGCCCTAGTCTAAGCTGGCAATCAGTAGGAGATGAGAATCGTTTGGAGCACCGTCAACATCGACGACGAGGGTCATGCTGCGCGAGTAAGCGAACCTCAAGAAATAGCTGACGAGTGCAACGTTATATTTGGTTCGTGTCAAGAGATCTTAACCATGAAACAAGGAATGTTTTGTGTGCATTTTAGAGAATAAACAAACAGTAGGTACTTCCTATTCAAAACTTATACCTGTACCTCATGTAACATACAGTCCACCTAACCTTAAAAAATAAGGAATAGATAGTCGTCATATTTTTTTGCTTTGAATTCGTAGCTTGCTTTTTCAAAATGCCTTTCTTTTTCTAAATCATTACCACCTAACGCAGGAATATCTTTGATAATTTTTTTCGCCGTCATTTTTTTTAGAGAAAAAATATTAAGCTGTTCCAGCACCCTTCCTTGTAATTATTTATTTAGAGCTTCATTGTCTGAAGTGGGTTGATCGGGGTAAAAGAACGACTCGTGCCCCCCTTCAAAACTGCACTTGGAACCAACAGGCGCCTATCTGTGGGGAAATGTGGGTAACGAGTATGTTTATCTAATTTATTCCGAGCTCCGCTCGCTACGTATTCCGAATGGGATACGTTTCCCCCGGCCCGACGGCTGAAATGGCATTCCTGAGGCCGAGAACTCGCGGAGCATTTGTCAATACACTCATAATTTCCGATAATGTCCCCCACATGTCGTGATTATGCAACATTTGCTTTGCCGTGCACGAGCGGTCGCGAAGGCTGCATTACAGCTCCGCTATCGCGAAAAAATCGCGCGATATGTCCTGAAAGTCGCGGAAAAAGAGTGGGTTCGAGAGAAATGTTAACTTGTAACTTTCAGACGTCGAAAAAGTAGCATTTAATATAAAAATACAATAAAAACAGATGGCAAATCATTTATCTCTAATTATTAGTATGATTTTATATTTTTTAAGCATGTCATCATATTTTCTTATTTATTTTAAGATGTTTAAGTACGTACATTCTTGCAAAGTACAGGGTGTTAAAAATAGAGTGTAAAATATTTAAGGAGGTAATAGTATGAAACAAAATAAGCAGAAAAGTATCAATAAACATGGGTCCGCAAAGTAACGGTTGCGGAGATATGGAATGTTTTATGTTTTTTAGCCCCTTTTTTATTTTGCAAAAACGTTGTGTATTTTCCTATAATAGTTGGTTGATGTTTAGTGAAATAAACAGTACGTATTTGACAGTTGTTCTCAGTGCACAAGTTTTCTTTCGCTATGGCTGGTTACTCTAACGCAGAATTAACAGACATGCATTTCATGTATGGTCGTGCTAATGGAAACGCCACCGAAGCGCGACGTCTTTATGTTGACGCTTATCCAAATCGCCAGATTCCTTCACAACGCATGTTTGGAAGAATTCACCAAAATTGCGTGATACCGGTTCTTTGAGCAAACAGTGCCATTTATCCGAAAGACCAAGGTCGGTATCCACTCCTAGAGCAGAAGAAGAAATTCTAGTACTGGTAGAGCAGAATCCAGGTAAGAGTGTGCGGAGAATATCAGCCGAGGTAGGAATTAGTGGTTCTCTTGTTTGGAGAATCTTTCACGAGCAACTGCTTTATCCATACCATGTGCAACGAGTACAGGCCTTAAATCCAATAAATGTTCATCAAGCACGTTTGGTTTTTTGCCGCTGGTTTCTACGTCATGATGCTGAAGACCCTCGCTTTCTTGCAAACATTCTTTTTACTGATGAGGCCAGGTTCACAAGAAATGCAGTGTTTAATTTTCACAATACGCATATTTTGGCCGACGAAAATCCTCATGCTCTAATAGAATCTGGACATCAGGCACGTTTTTCATTAAACATTTGGATGGGTATTGTAGGTGACAGGTTTTTAGGTCCTGTTGTTTTACCAAACCGATTAACAGGCGCTGCTTACCTCAACTTTCGGCAGAACACACTGTATGAGTTTTTAGAAAACAATCCTTTGAATCAGAGGCAACAAATGTGGTTCCAACATGATGGTGCTCCAGCTCATTTGTCCATGGCATTTACACCAAACTTTTCACATAGATGGGTAGCAAGGGCCGGACCTGTCTTATGGCCTCCAAGATCGCCTTATCTGAACTCTCTAGATGTCTTTGTTTGGGGATATTTCAAGACATTAGTGTATGGTACTCCTGTAAACAGCCTGGAAGAGGTGCAGCTACAGATTAATCAAAAGTGTCAAGAAATCCAAACCAAGGAGGGTGTTTTCGAAAGAGTTCGAATATCGTTGAGACGGAGATGTCGTGCCTGCTTGGAAATGGACGGAGGGCACTTTGAACATCTTCTGTAACTTTGTTTTTTGTTTGTTAAAAGCTTCCTTTGTCGGTTTATTCCTAATAAAATAAAATGTTTGAAAAACGAATAGTGGTCCATATCTCCGCAATCGTTACTTTGCGGACCCATGTTTATTAAGATTTTTTTAAAATTTTAAAATCATTTTATTATTTAAATTGTAGCAACCAGTGCATTCATGTCACCTCGACTCATCCGACAAACCTTCAGGTGATGCGTATATATTTTTTTCTGATACAAAAATAAATAAACTGAATATCTGGACGCCAGTGAATGTTATGGCTCACTAAAATGTGGAAAAAGGGTCCATATGGTCGTAAAATTAGTTTATTTATACCTTCTGAAGTTAACCTCACCTCTAGCAGTTTTTAGAAGCAAAAATCCGGGCAGGATGGAAGGTTATCGCACAGTAACTACTGTTTTACGTTTTCTAGTCTAGCTATTAACATATTTCAAATGTGGGCGTTGACGTGTTTAGCAATAGAAACCGACGAACCCACCGGCATTCATTAGGGCACTTTAGAATTAACAGTTTTTCGAGCGTTTTCCAGTGCTGTTGACCTCCTGGGAACGCGCGCAAATATTTACCCGTTTATTTGTTCGGGACCTAAATAAAGATGTATCGTCAAAAAATGCTTTTACTTTCAAAAGCCGGACGGTTTACAAAAGCTCACATCTGTAACTTTGTTGCAAAGCGGAAAAATATTGAAATAGGTTACTAGTAAAAGCTCGTTAACTCCCATTCTAACATGTTCGCAAAGTTGGTTGAATATTTTCATTTAGAGCTATCTGTGATGGTAATGTTACACACAAATATACCATACCGTCACTAAACATTGAAATAAATAACTTATAGGGTTATGACAGTTACGGTACACGATACTTGACTACATATCACTTAAAACTTTACTATAAAGTTGAATTTAATAGAACACAACACTGTATTATTTGTACTTTTTTTATTCAAGTCAAAACTTTTTATAAAAAATTATCTACCGAATTATAAACACGTTATAAATCGATAAACTGAAAAGTAAAATAATTGTAATAAAATAAAAAATCACAACAGATTGGCATACCTAAACAGAACAATATCAGAAGTATTTGACTCTGAGATTTAAAAATATCATGCAGACATTTCTGCTGATGGTTTGACAATTTTAACAGCACGAAAAACCCATTATGTCATTACTTCAGTTGGCATTTCATGGCACTGTTGTGTTGATGGTTGCATAGCTTAGGTGCAGGATAATGTCTGACATTTTCTGCCATCTGTAGGCCACCAGTGTAAGGTATATTTCACGCCGATAAATTTTGAAACTTCTTGTGTTGTTGGAGAACTAATATTCTAACCTAATAATATTCTAATAATAATTAACCATTGCAATACCCATAAATAAAAGTAATATACTCGGCAAGAATTCAGACGACTTACGTCATACGAACAAATGAATAATTCATTATATTTTCATCAAAATATTTAAGAAACTGCAACTGATAGTAATAAAACTATATACTACACTAAAAGTTTGCATTATATATTGCACTAAATTGCAAAAAATGATTGTTTTTAACGCGACCAAATATCGAAAATTACGTTGACAATAAAAACAAATGTGTAACGTCAGCTGTGACGTAAGACGTCTGAATTCTTGACGCGAGTATATCAGCATATTCTCTACTCTATGCGAAAGTTATAAAATAAACGTTTAACTCACAAACGTCAAAATAAATGTGACAATTAGTAATCACTAATGAGAGTTTGGTTTAGAATGCATGGCCTACTCAAAATAAAATATCAAATAATAACAGCTTTCGCAAAAATAGCAAGAAAAATATATTCATTGCTATCTCAATAACCGTTAATATTCGACCATATGCATATTAGGATTTTTTGTTCACTTTTGTCCCTTAAATACCCCTTTCGATTATTGGGGGTTCCCCCAATCACCCTGTATAGTCATCTTGCATCAAAGCTACGTCTTATTCATAGCAAATAATAACGCAGAAGAAAGTTACAAGTAATATAATCTTAATAGACAAGTTAATAATGTATATATTACAAGTAGACTTAATTACATGTTATTTTTCCTCAATTAATTACCTAGCAGAACTACTCAGATGCACTGGCAGCAGTTCCCACACTATTATTTAAACAATCTGTTATAATAAGTGTTTGTTACGCTGCCGCAACGATCCACCCACCTTGTCCTGTCATGCTATTAATCGGGAAAACAATAAGTTTTACTTTTAACTGTACGTAATAAAGAAAACAGTTGAACAATGCTCAGGTTGACTAGACGGACGGTCTAATTGGTCCTTGTATGATAACAATTGCCGGATAATTGCACGGTGTGAAGCTAGAACTACCATGCTAAGGACTGCGTACTGCTCGGCTCCCGCTATGTGGAACAGCGAGGTTTTGACAGGTCTTGCCACACTGACTGCTACCAAAGTTTACAGAATAAATACATAAGTTGGTTCACTCTCGAACACGCCCCGCCCTACCAATTCCGCTCTTGAATATCTGTTAGTGTTTATTTTATTTTTCTTCCAAAAATGCCCGTGATATATTGTTCTGTGGATAATTGTCCTTCAAGACGTGGTTTCCCCTTTTCCCATTGTTCGAAGTATATATTTTATCTTTCATCAACTAATATAAATAAATAGGACACGATATAAAATTTTACGCGGTACGCCGATAAAAATTAGAGTGTTCGTTTGAAAGGTTGTTCTGATCAATACTAAAAATTATAATTTGAAACAAACTTTAAATGAAACATCAAACATTGTTTTTGTATGAACCAAAAAGTAAGTTCTTTGTACTGGTATTTATTAAAAAAAAGTGTAATATGCAATAATTATGTAAGTAGGTTTGTGTTATGTAAATTTTACACTCAGGTACAGCGCCATTTTCACTGAAAATACAGCAAAATGTTACTTAAAAAAGATAGAATACTAAATAATGGCGACATGCAGCATTTCAAGAAGATCGGCCTGCTTTGATGAAACCATTGTTGAAAATTAAAAGATAACTGTTTCATCAAACCTTGCCGAAGGTGAGACCGTTAGACATTGTGCTAGGTTTATTCTTATAGATCTTGTAAAGAAACGAGCAAACCATCGTTCAGGTGCACATACGCGATTTTTGAAGTCGATGACAGATGTTAGAAACTACCACAAAACGTATGGTTAATAAGCCAATAGCCATAGATTACCTGAAAGCAAGTTTTCAGTAACGGTAAAGAGGTAATAGTGGTCTATCGTACAATACAGTGTTTATATAGTAATAATAGATAGGATATTGAATGGGTATTTCTAGAATATGTATATTACGTTTTAAATTTGCTACAGGTGTGTAATTCGTTCGACATTTTTTTCAAAAATTCAAAGCAGAAAATGAGATTTGTTATTTATATTACAAGCACCATAATAGCTATCATTATGGTACTGGAATAACGTGGTGTACCATAATGATCGTTTATAGCACTATACTGAATAACCTTATTTTACCAAAATACGGCATCATAATGTATCTATTATGACATGACAACAGTAGAGCTGTGTTACTTGTAAGCACTACAATCTGTACGAGTTTTCTACTTAATAATTGTTGCAATTTTGATATTCTGATTAAATCCACTATATCAGACGAATAAAAACACAATGGGAAAGTTGTATGAATTTTATATTGATTTGAAATATATTACAGGGTAATCCTTGAAACATATTGAAAGCTCAGAATCACATAATAATAAAAATATAACATTAATCCTGTGGCAGGTAGACCGTAGATCAGTTATACTTGCGGAGAGTATTCGCGTGAGAGATTGATACCGGTCGACATTTGACCATCCCCCTAATTAATAATAAAGAATATATGGGTATATATTGTGGGTGTAATAAAGAGAGAGAGAGTGTAAAGAGATTTACCAGGTTTCCCTCATTCCTGCACTGAATGGTGGTTAGGGACTACCAATGCAAGTCGGTCCTGGACGCAAATGCGGCCTGCATAATAATAATAATATGCCACCCTCTCTCCCGCACAATCTTATTTTTCCATGAAATTGCCTAGAACAAACCATTCTCCATTTGATTATTAACTGTTCGTCATCGTTATCAAAATAGAGTAAAAACAATGCGCTTACATGCTGAAGCTAGAAAAATAAATATTGTATGAGTTATGATTGTTACATCTCTTGTTAATTTGCCATAATCAGACTCGCCTCGATTCCTACAAGGTCGACCACCCTTTCCCGTTAGCTTACCAGCCATCTGCTTTACGCACAATAAATTATACCGTTTTTATCGGAATACGAACATCGTCGTACTGTTAAGTATAATTTGTTTTTTGCTGCTACTGCCGGGAATCATCGCTAGTCGCATAAAATCGAGAGTGCACAGCTCTTTACTTTCCTCGCCTATTCTCGCGCCGAGCAGAACGTCATTACGCAATTACGAGCAATTTGCATGTAAATACCGAAATAAAGTGATAATGCTGACGGATGCTCGCACAAAAGGACTTTGAGATGAGTGTAATAAGAGAAGAAGACGTTTGTACAGCTAGATACAATAGTAGACCACAGTAGATACACCAGTTGCGGGGGGAAGTTGCATGGATTTTATATTAGTTTGAAATATATTACAGGGAATCTTTCAAACATAGGTTCTACCATCAAGTATGTGCAACAAATAATCGCTTATCATTGTCCTATACCTCCCACCCTTAACAGTTAGAGCATATGCATAATACACTTTAACACTTTGCACACGCTGCGGTATCGTGTAATTCTCCATGAAAACTTGGCTACTATTTTTAATAATAGTAAATAATAATCTCACTATAGTTACAAGATCCATATACAAATAAGATATCCTTATAGGAAGACTTAAAACGGACACGCTCTATATTGCACAAGTACGAGGATGCTGGTGGAAACTGTATGCGTAGGCTTTTTTAATATCTCCATCCGTTTTTCAGACATGCAACTGGCTACAATTTAGTTTTTGTTAATTAAAAACTATTTTAATTTGTTCGTCCGTATGTGGCAGTCCGAAAGTTTTGCTCAAACAGTCAATTGTATAAAAAGTAATAAGCTTGTTGCATGTGCGCACCCAGTTAGGTCTTCCATTACAATTAAGCAGCTCATGACGGAGTTGCAAACTTTTATTTCGTACGTTTAGTTGTTTAATTTAATACGCCATAATGGCGTGGTGCTAAATAAGGATATATATATATACGCGCGTATGACTGTGTGTGGAGTTTAAATTTTAATAAATTGTAGATGTAGGGATCGGTAAGACCACCGGAAAATGAGAAAAGGAGAGGAAGGTGGGTGTGTAGTAAATTTGTACAATATTATCTGACAATTTTTCAATGCAGTTTGGTGACCAGAATAGAAAATGTCTCGCGACGTTATCAAGCAGGCAATAATTGTATACTTCTGAAAGTAGCTACTAGGTACTAAAAAACTTAATATATTTAAGTAAAATGAAAAAATACTAATATCTAGGTATTTTAAGATTTTCAATCTAAATGTACAGTATTCGTTAAGTCCATATTTTCTAATACTTGAATAATAAAGGTTGATTATTCGACAAAACTTTTGACTTTGGTATATGGTTATTATACAGGGTGTTAAAAAAAGAGTGTAAAATATTTCAGGAGGTAATAGTATGAACCAATATAAACAGAAAAGTCTTAATAAACATGGGTCCGCAAAGTAACGGTTGAGGAGATAAGGACCACTATTTGTTTTTCAAACATTTTATTTTATTAGGAATAAACCGACAAAGGAAGCTTTTAACAAACAAAAAACAAAGTTACAGAAGATGTTCAAAGTGCCCTCCGTCCATTTCCAAGCAGGCACGACATCTTCGTCTCAACGATATTCGAACTCTTTCGAAAACACCCTCCTTGGTTTGGATTTCTTGACACTTTTGATTAATCCGTAGCTGCAGCTCTTCCAGGCTGTTTACAGGAGTACCATACACTAATATCTTCAAATATCCCCAAACAAAGAAATCTAGAGGGTACAGATCAGGCGATCTTGGAGGCCATAAAACAGGTCCGGCCCTTCCTACCCATCTATGTGGAAAAGTTTGGTGTAAATGCTCTCTGGCCATGGAAAAATGAGCTGGAGCACCATCGTGCTGGAACCACATTTGTTGCCTCTGATTCAATGGAATGTCTTCCAAAAACTCATACAGTGTGTTCTGCAGAAAGTTGAGGTAAGCAGCGCCTGTTAATCGGTTTGGTAAAACAACAGGACCTAGAAACCTGTCACCTATTTACAATACCCATCCAAATGTTTAGTGAAAAACGTGCCTGATGTCCAGATTCTATTAGAGCATGAGGATTTTTGTCAGCCCAAATATGCGTATTGTGAAAATTAAACACTCCATTTCTTGTGAACCCGGCCTCATCAGTAAAAAGAATGTTTGCAAGAAAATGCGGGTCTTCAGCATCATGACGTAGAAACCAGCGGCAAAAAACCAAACGTGCTTGATAATCATTTATTGGATTGAAGGCCTGTACTCGTTGCATATGGTATGGATAAAGCAGTTGCTCGTGAAGGATTCTCCAAACAAGAAGACCACTAATTCCTACCTCGGCTGATATTCTCCGCACACTCGTACCTGGATTCTGCTCTACCAGTGCTAGAATTTCTTCTTCTGCTCTAGGAGTGGATACCGACCTTGGTCTTCCGGATAAATGGCACTGTCTACTCAAGGAACCGGTATCACGCAATCTTTGGTGAATTCTTTCAAACATGCGTTGTTAATGAAACTGGCGATTTGGATAAGCGTCAACATACAGACGTCGCGCTTGGTGGCGTTCCCATTAGCACGACCATACATAAAATGCATGTCTGTTAATTCTGCGTTAGAGTAACCAGCCATAGCGAAAGAAAACTTGTGCACTGAGAACAACTGTCAAATACGTACTGTTTATTTCACTAAACATCAACCAACTATTATAAGAAAATACACAACGTTTGTGCAAAATAAAAAAAGGACAAAAAAACATAAAACATTCTATATCTCCGCAACCGTTACTTTGCGGACCCATGTTTATTGAGACTTTTCTGCTTATTTTGGTTTATACTATTACCCCCTTAAATATTTTTACACTCTTTTTTTAACACCATGTAGTGTTTTTTAGAAGAAATAAAAAAATTAGTAGAAAGCTTTGTCCTTACAATTTGACAGTTAGTAATAAAACTACAAAATAGAATATAAATAAAAGAAATAAAAGTAAAACTATAGAAATTGTTCAAAATGGGCACCATTTTCTCTGAAACATAAATTTACTCTTCGTCGAAAATTGAAGATTGATAAATTTCAGAACAAAATTTAAACCTTGAACAACCTGTATTTTTTAAACCAGCGAGATTCGTATAAGGCATATTGAGCTGAAACATAATCCTTTGGTGTCTAGTATCTCCAGCTTAGTGCCGACCCATTCTTTCTGACTCGCCTGTATAACTACTATATATAACTGTATAACAATAATTTTTCCCTACCCAGCCCATTCCGTCATACCCTTATGGCAAATACCAGGAAGCTTTCTCGGTTAGATACTTTGAACCTGTAAAAAATTAACCGAATTACGTTATGGCATCGGAAGCCACAACGTATTTAGGGCCCGCGTGTAAATATTATGTTCGGTTTGAAAGATCAACAAGTGAAGTTATTAACTGTCCCTCGGCGTCTGGGCATTCGGGGCATTACGAGGCATCAAGCAAACTGCCGAAGATAATCTTAACCGACTAAATAATATATAACGCCCGAGCGTCGTTAAAATAATGCGCCGTTATATAAACCTTATAAGACGGGCTAAATCGCCGAGTCTTAACTTTTGATGGGGGTGAAAAGTGAGATATCGCGGCTGTTATTTATAGCCGCTGTCCGACGTAAAAACCCTCCTTTATTTCGAGTTTAATTTGGCCACTAAAAGGAATTACGACCCCAGTATGTGCCTCAGGTTTATGGTGGGTTGCTTGCACCTGAAAAAATTTACAGGGGAAGACGGATTGCCGGCTTGAAAGTTTTGTTTCACCAAATCATTTCTACCGTTTTCATTTTAACTTGACTAAAGCTACCATACCCGACCGCCGGAACGGAGGAACGACATTTCATAGGCGTACCAAATTTAAAGGCGATCATATATAAAAATATACAAAAATAATTGTATTACAAAACATCCTTTATTTTTAGTAGAAATGTAAGACAAATATAACAGTTTTTGTCTATTTTGACGCGTTAGATATAAAAATGATTAAGTTATTTCCAAAATAGTTTTTATTTTATATTATCGATTATCCAAAGTCGAAAATAATAGAGAGTGACTACAAACACGGAATTCCAGGTAACAACTACTCTGCGGGCTAATGCCCCGACCAGCATTGAATTACACCTGGAAAACCTATAGCAACAGCTAGAGTCATTCGTCAGACGCCCACCAGACATATACCGGTTTCGAGCTTATTAGCTCTCATCAGTATGCCATAGGTGAGGTATCCGACGAATAATCCTAGCTGCTTTCGTCTGTCTAACCCGACAGAAGGGACCATGAGTACGCGGTGTAGAACCGGTCAGTATCAGTACAGAAAATGTTATAGTTGACAAAATTCATTGAAAGTAGAGATTTTCTCACCATTAAATAAATCGCACAAATATTCACAAATTTCGCGTCCATAAGGCTTTTTAGAATACATTGCACTATGCAGAGTTCCCAAAATTAGTCTGCCAAAAATTTTTCAAAACGGATCGTGATAAAGTAATCAAATTTGAAATTGAATATCAGCTAAAGTTGTGCTTCTCCGAATTACTTTAAGTGAGTGCTTTTAATTTGACGAATCTAGACAGATTAACCCTTTTGATTTTGTAAATCATACTGCAGGAAACAACTACTCCGCGGACTAATGTCCCGACCGGCATTAAATTACTCCTGCAGTATCTGTGTGAACAGCCAAGAACCTTTGTCGGACACACCACCAGACATAGACCGGTTTCGGGCTTGTTAGCCCTCATCAGCATGCCATAGGTGAGATGACCGACAATTGAACTGAATAATATATTTTTTAATAATTGTAGATGAGGTCGTACTAAAAAATGTAATTAATTGTACTTGTTGCATAACTTTCCTCTAAGGTCATTCGGCAACTGTTAGTAGTTTGTTATGGTAATACGGGTATATCCAGCATTCATTCATTTGTATAAAAATTCTCCAGACCTTTCCGTGAAAACTTCCCCCCCTTCACTTGAATTTTCCAGGCTGTTGGTGTCGAAATCAGACCGTTTTAAAACCTCGTCGCTGCGAAAAAGCCACCTTAAGCGGTGGGGAATATATTACCCAGGCATATTACGCGACACGCGGAACCACATGATATATTTTTAGTTATACGGTTTATATTGTTTCCAGTAATACGGTATTACGTTCTGCCGCTGGAATTACACCCCGTCCTTATTTGTAGGCACAGTCGGACCCAGCGCTGCCTGGATGAGGCCCTTACCGTCGAGTTGGCCGTGCCTTCTTAACGTCCCATTAGGCGCTCCTCAATTTTTATTACACGATCGGCTGTGGGGTTGATTCCATCGAGGGTACGTTTGATTCAGGTCGCTAAGGATGTTGCAGAGAGAGGCGAGGAAGGTTATAAAAGTTATCAAAACTGATTTCTATCAACTCAAAACTGCTTTCTACTGTCTAAAATGTAATTTTGATGTACGCTTTCAGCCAATGACAAGACTCAGTTGAATTATTGCTTCCCTAATGATAACAATTAGTATTATGTATAATTTATATTCCGGGAGTAGAGTTATTAATTTGTTAATTAGCGAGGTAGCAACAATCGAACAATAAACAATTATATTTGTAAAAATCCGATGGTTTGCCTTAATAAGCCAGAAATCCTGGAAAACCCGGTTCTTTAGTGATTTCGGGGTGGAGTTTTTAATTTGTTAATTAGCCCAGTTACAACAATATAGCAATAAATAATAATGTTAACACCAAAGTGATGAAAAGGGACCTCGAAAACCCCCGAGAGAAGATTTTCCAGATATTTTCGTTAAATCGTGTGTGACACTTGCCATATGTTCAACAAAAATGGGTCATTTGTTAAATAAAAAATTAAAAATTTGCGAGCGTACAGAGGTTAGATGTACCTTTTGTTATAAACAATTCCCTGAACATTTTGCAGAAAACCGCATCTCAATCGGACCTCTCCGCAAAAAGGTGCAAGTGAAATGCTAATTTGACGCGACTACCTGTTCAAGCATATCGTTAGGCATGTTACCATCTGGTATTAATTTAATTAAGATTGCACAAAAATAATTCGATTGATTGATTTTTTAATTCAGGTTGACCGCACCACATATATGGCATATAACGAGTTCTAGAGTGATTTATGGTTAATTTTAAGGAATGCGAAATGCAATACGCCGGTAATGGCTATTTTCTACATGTTTGATAAATTTACACATATTTCAGCCTCTTTGTTCTAATTTACATGAAACTGCATCTAATTTTTACATGTAAGCCTGTTTTATACCAAATATTGCCAAGAAGACCCTATGTCCATTATTAATAACGTGTTTAAAAAGCACTAAGAGAAAATTAACAGAACGAGAGAATTATTATATGCATCAGAAGAAACAAGTGTACCAACATCTAAAAGAGCTCCAGCTATTTACCTTAAACAATTTGTATAATTAATTGCAGAGACGCTGTTTTTGAAGTGTTTTTGAGCTGTTTACAGAACCAGAAACACTTTTGAAGCCGGTTGTTCACCGACAGTATTATAAATCAACCATATAGGCAGTTCCGCGCTATAACAATAACAAACAAGAGGAAATTGATGTTTGTCTACAAAATAATTTACTAAATGATAATAGAATTCATAACGAAACAAGTGGGGCGTGCATAATCGTCGGAATTCTAGGGCTTGAGTTGTTTGTTTCGACGGTGTTATTGGTCTGTTAGAAACGAAAATGCTCGAAGCTAGAGGATTCGAAATGTAGTTTTACTTAAATATACTTCTGAATTGTTAGACTAGGCATATTTTTGTAAATAATCCTCTTTTATTCTACAAAGAAAACTGATGGTAGTAGCACTATTTTAAATAAAAGAGGAATAGAGGAAAAGTTTCATTTCATTGGGAAATTCGTCAGTCGAGCTGCGGTTCGGATTATAAATTAGGTATAATAATAGCCCTAAAATAGAGCCTTGAGAAATACTACTGAAATCGGAAAAATTGTCACCCACTTTTACTCTAAATTTACGGTTATTAAGAAAGTCTGATAACCATGCAAGAATAAAAAAATGTATCCCATAATTCCACACAATATTGCAGTTACATGTATAAATTAGGTATAATAGGAGCTCTGAAATTGGAAATACTGTCACCCACTTTTACTCTAAATTTACGGTTACTAAGAAAGTCTGATAACCATGCAAGAAAAAACCATTTATCCCATATATCCATACAATATTGCAGTTCATTTACATCGAATGTACCCTAAAATAGAGCCTTGAGTAACACTACTTCTGAAATTGGAAAAACTGTCTCCCACTTTGACTCTAAACTTCCGGTTACTAAGAAAGTCTGATGACCATGCAAGAAAAAAACCATTTATCGCATAATTGAACACAGTATTATTGCTACCTAATAAAAAATATATGAAAAACGGCATCATATAATAATAATAATATAATAATAATATCTCTACCCCTCATTCTAATCACGAGGATTAGCCCAGAAGTCGAAGACTTGTGCGGGAGAGGGGGCGGCATATTATCATTAAGCAGGCCGCATTTGCGCCCAGGAACGACTTACGTTGGTAGGCCCTAACCACCATTCAGTGCAGGAATGAGGAAAACCTGGAAAACCTCATTAATTAGGGATAGTCAAATGTCAACCGGTATCAATCTCTCACATTGACCCAAGCCAACATTCTTCCACCCTACCATACCCGCAGAGAGGGTGCCAATCTCTCCACGAATATAGCTTATATACGGTCTACCGGCTGCGGGGGTCGAACCCACAGCGATCCAGTCACCTCGATTCAAGTATTGACGCCTTAAACCGCGCGACCACTGACCGATTAATGACATATGACTAGGTACAAAACAAATATGTGATTTTTTTTTCAATATTCGACATTGTTTCTTCGGGAAATCGACCATGTGTTCGCAACATCATCGATCCAGCAAAAATTTCAGCTACTGGCGTCCACCGTATAACGGAGAACGGACCAAATCCGGCCGTTTCTTTCGATCCGCGCCTAATTACACTCATTCGGAGCGATGTCGCGCTGACAGTCCCCCATAAATCTTGCCGGCGTTTCTTTCCACGGCCTCCTCTGCTCCGGCCCGTAATCTCGCATCGGCCAAACAAGAGCAATCGCATTTTTTGCCCGCCGGTAATGGGCGAACGGCTCTTGTTTCACTGTTGGCGTTATGCAAATCCAGGGGGGAGGGGGAGCAGGAAGTTGTCCGACACGGCGCGCCACCATATGGTCGCGGCCGGGGAGCTGAGGGGCGGGGGACGGCGGCACTACAATCGGACATGTTTGAATATTCAGGCGATATGAACGACTTCGCAAAACAATAAGTAGCGAATGCCCTCGGCAGATGACGCACACTTTATGGGAGCCGACCCCGTGGGCCAGCGGCTTCCGGGCGCTAACCCCCGGAGGGGGCTACACGGGCTGCGGGGTTCGTTTAATCACGGTGGCGAACGTTAGAAGTTCGCATGGTTGTCGTAGTAATAAATAATAATGATAAACGTCATCTATTACAATTATTTTGTAGAACATTTAAAGAGTAGATATACAGAGTGATTCATACCTTATTTAAACAAATTTGGAAATAGATACCTCATGAAAAATGGAGTCCACATAGTAAAAAAAATGTTTGCAAAGTCCTTATAGTTTCCAAGAAAAAATTCTAGTAATTTCAACTGTGATTATTTTTTTCTGAAAATTTGGCTACCTGTATAATCGAATATGACCTCTTCAACGGAAATATCTTCAAGAAGCTGTCACTTCCGGTTATACCGGAAGTCGTTACCAACGTCCTTATGTTAAGTAGAATGATATAACTTTTATCGTTTTTGGATCTCTCATGTTCTTTCAATGAGACTTTTATACCTAATTCTTGCAATTTTTGTGATATTTATAAAATTTCGGCAAATAATAATTTTTCATCGCTTTGTTTGAAATTAGCTATGTCGAATGCTATCAAAGTTAACGAAATAATTTTTATACAAGGAATAGTTGAATCTTTGAGCTCTCTAACAGTGTCTTACAGGTGGCTTAATTTCATACAAGATGTTGAAAAATCAAGTACCGAATTTTGTTAATTTTAAGCCGTCAATATTGTATACAGATTTGGAAAGTGAGGATCTTGATGGTGAATTGTGTTTTGCCGCTTGCGTGTATTTGTGTCATGCTACACGCATACTTCCACCACAGCGTGTTCGCATCAGACAGTGTTGCCAGGTGGGAAAAATTCAGTGCATGAGAATAATTTCAAAGAGGCATGAGGTTTAGAGAAAAAAGCATGGGTTGGCTTAATTTATCAAAAAACGCCTCTTGACACAGCTTAATTTTTAAATACTTTTGTAATGCCATTTTTATTTCATTAAAAAGCATTATGTTCTGCTATTTTATCATAATATTACATTGTAAGTAGGGACTTACAGGTACCTACTTAAAAGTTATTAACCACGTAACCTTTCTAATTTATTTTATTGTTAGGCCGGGCGAACGTTGAGGCGCAGTTGATGTGACGCAGGGTGACTCACGGGTCGTAAAATCTGTTGTTTTCAGAAAATGTAGGTACCCTTACGGAATAGAGTTAAGAATCACTGCAATACAGCGTGAATACAGCACACACACCGTATATCCGTAGACTGTCATACCCGTTTATGTATTCATTGCTAATTATTAAGAGAGCAGTCTACAATAAAGGACATTTCAAGTACCCAAATATTGTAGATACCTACCTCTATCTATTCAATTTTGCCCTCGATTTTGCCTTTATTTCTCGTTAGGTCTTTGTTTTGGTAGATTTCAAAAAGTAATTTTAATAATTTTATTATTTCTTTTTGTGTCTAGATTTTGTAATCAAAATATGAGAGCATGAGATTTTCTCGGAATGCATGAGATCTCATGCAAAAGCATGAGACCTGGCAACACTGGCATCAGTTGACCGGACAGTTAGATTTGCAATGGCGAATTGGCGTTGGCGATACGGAACCGATTACCGTAGTAGTGGGGAATGCTAGACCAATGCACGTCGCCGCGCCTCTTATACTTCGTACCTGCCCTGGGATGAAGCGGCAATTTCTACTTTCTCTGTAAAGATCCGCAATGTCCGAATCTGTATTTTAATATTTTCTCTTACAAAACTCTATTCACTATCGATCCATATTACACTTCCCATATACTTATATATCTTACTTTCTTTGTAAATAAAAATTTTTGTTAAAATTAAGAGAATGATGTATTAACAATAATAATTGTAAAGTTAGGAAAGTTATCAAAAGAATACATGTTTTACGTTAACACCCTGTAATTGGATTATTAATATCTTACAATTAGCTTAAAATATTACCAGATGGCGTATTTCTTTACGTTTCAGCTCTAACTCAAATTTAGTACCAATTCCTTTAATGTCATTTTCTCCATTGCAACCCCAGCAGGATTACCCGCCACTGGGCTGCTCTGCGAGACCGCCGCACCAAGGAAAGTAGAAGAAAGAAGAGCGGCGCTGTAAACTTATGTAATGGGATAGCCTAAGATATCCAAGACCGTAACTTGTACGCTCTCCGAAGAGGTTTCACTTTATAATGTGAGAATTGTGGTAAAGCACTACGATGTTTATTTGTTCAAGTCTGTGCCCTGCAGGTGTTAGAGGCGGATATTGATAGAGCGACTTAATACAATTTTTCTGTATGTAATATCTTCATGTATGGAATGCATTGGTTTGATGTTTAAATAGAAATTAAAATGGGGGGCTACCTCCAATATTTGAAAGGGGGGTGTTAAGGGAGCGAAAATTAAAAAGAATTAAATCACAAACGTCAAAATAAATGTGACAATTAGTAATCACTATTGTGAGTTTGGTTTAGAATGCATGACCTACTGAAAATAAAATATCAAATAATAACAGCTTTCGCAAAAATAGCGATAAAAATATTTTCATTGCTATCTCAGTAACCGTTGATATTTGACCTTATATTAGGCTTTTTTGTTCACTTTGCCCCCTAAACACTCCTTCCCCCCGCCAATCACCCTGTATAAGGCATTGATAGAATTGTTACATCTTAAAAAAATTGTCTCGCCCATTTTATGAATATTAAATATTGTTTAAATGTATTCGAAACTACAGACTAATAACTCCTTATGTAACAATTTCTTAAAATACAGCATTAACAGATGAGTGTAATCGACTGGTCTCCTCTTTAAGTTTCTCAAACAGATCTCGACATCTATGTCTCACTGAATGTATTGAAATATCGCACCTATTTTATTATTACATCATCATCAACGTCAGTACTGAACATATTACGAAATTAGCGGCACATTATAGAAATAAAACGACTCCTAAATCCTAGCAACTGCGATTTATTTAAGAATTATTTACACTACATTAAAATTAATAAGCGTGATTTGAATTGATTGAGCACAATTTTCTTCCATCGCATCTCGTAAATCATCATTAAGACATACCTCTATTCCATCTGTAGGAACTGATGGCTTCAATTGTACAAGTCAGTTTCGAATTTGTTCTTCTGCAGTAGCTGTAGAAGTTTGTCTTTAAAATACATTTCTTGTGATACAAACAAGTACAGAATTTCTCGCCTCTTTCTTAAATTATGAGATTTGGCAACAGGGCATGTTGCAGCTCTCATAGTGTATGCGCTACCAGCTAATGCGTACGCTTTTTCATCAGACTGTACAAGGGAATTTGAGAAAAACAAACTTATGGTATATGTTTTTATACATATTATATTTCTTTTTTCATGTTTTTTTAAATCTACTTGTTTTATATTGTTTTGTCAGTTTATAACCCATGTAATCTATTTTTTTGTTTGTTAAATATTAAATACGGGAAGTCAAAGCAAACAGGTGGCTATTTTTCGTTTTTAACATTACCATAATTATTAGTGGTGACGTGATAAACTTACGGTATTTTTAAACGTAACTTATCTCTTTTTTTACGATGTAGATCCGTTCGTAAAAATCCATGAAAAAAACATGACATGGTCCTTAATTTTATCTGGTTTATAACACTTATGTAGATGAATCTGCTGTCTTCAATCCAGGTTACTCCCACTTTTCTGGTCACCGACCTTCCCCGAGATCATTCCCAGCAACCCACCCCTGACCTAGTGGTACCGTACTCTGAGTACGGCGAACTAACTGTCAAACCGTACTTACCTCGGTACGGTAAGTCCCGTTTCGTACCACCAGCGAGATAGGTCACTAGATATCCGTCGAATTTCCTTCTAAAGGGTCACGATTCAGCAATTTAAATCTAATCTGGCATAGACCATAATTAGCGATATTTCTCGTTTTCAATTTCCACGGCTTGACCGCGTAACCTGTTATTAATTTTCCTGGATGAAAAATAGCCTCTCGAAGCGATGATCTAAGTCACTGATGCGTTCGTATATGATGTAGATGATAATATAAGTTATACGAAATGATCCAAGCAATAAGAATTGATCACTCTCATTGAATCTAAGCAATACGAGCTTACTATCGTTTGTAGAGTATGATTCTCTTATTAATTTGAAAGATTTCTGCTTGAAATTTGACGTGACGTCCCTGTCGAGCTTGTTTATAGGGACGTATTACCGATAACACGATAAACTTTGCTCTGAACTGGTGCATTTGGAATATTCTCATCCCACGGACAAGCATGCTTTAGAAATTCGTGACCACTGAAAATGGTCGAGGAAGCCACTTCTTTTCGTAGCTATGCCTGCTCTAGACCATAGACTGAGCGTGGTCGCTGTCGATACAGAATTATCCAAGCTTGCTACACATAATAAACGATTGTATTTAATCATTTGCGGATTATGGGAGGAAAAAATTCAAGATTCAACTATTTACGAAAATGAGGTGTAACTTAAATCTCTTAATAGCATCACAACAGTAGTCAAAACCTACTGGATATTGTAAAGAAGACAAAAGTTAAAATATCTCCGAAGTAAGTGAAGTGAAGTAAATATTATGAAGTTCATATGTCACTAGATGTCATTTATAAACTAAAACTATTTGAAAATAATTAGTATTTAACATAATAGTATATGTATTCTCAGATTAAAATCATTGATAGTATAAGAATAGAAGAACAGTCCAAGGTTATAATCTTGAGAGACACCTAAGTCAAAACAATTTTAACATTTATCTTATGCTAAATATTTAACGTTTTTTAAGTCGACGAGTGTCAAACTTTACATCTAAATGTGCTAAATAAGAGCGCAATTAATTTTAAATGTTATGCAACTCATGTGCTTTACTGCATATCAGTTATGACTTCATATTTAAATCATTGATAGTCAAAGCTAGGAAGAGCAGTCCCAGGTTGTAGCCTTGATGAACACCTTAATTAACAAGCTTTTAAAGACAATTATCTGATGCTAACTATTTTAATTTTTTTAAGGCGTATGACTTTCAAACTCAAAAGTAGTTACAGCCTTTTGCATATTAGCCAGACCAAGATAAAACTTAAAAAAATCAACTAAAACTAATTTAAAATTATCGGTATGCAACAGACTACACCAATTAATACCATATTCAAGTCATTAATAAGAAAAGCAAATAAGAGTAGTCCTAAGACTTATCCTTGTGGAACACCTTAGCCAACAAGATTTCAACCACAAAACAAATTACTAAATACACCTCGTTTATTAGTTTTCTGTCAATGGTGTAATAGCCTACCTAACCCTCTATCAGTGCCGTACTCAGCCTTGAATTCGCGGGGGAAAAGAGCACGACAGAGAAAACCCCGATCACAATTAAAAGAATCGCTGTCGCTATTGCAATGGTAATAATAATGATGACAATAATAAAAATGTATCTGTACTTCAGTACTTGAATACACGGTAATATAATCATAATTCTACATACAAAACTGAAGAGTGTTTTGGTTAGTTATCCCACTTGCGCCAGAAGGTACTGAGGTCCCATACGAGAGGCTACCCAGCTAGTTGTTGAGGGGTTGAACAAAAATCTCAAATCATATCTCATGCATCATATGCTTTATCGGATGTTTGTCCAGTCACGGGAGAAAATATTAATAGAATCACCAAGGCTCTTACAAATATCTGACAAGCAAACCGCTAATTCAGGTAATAAAGTAGTAGTCATAGATGATTAATAATAACTTACAATACCATTTAAAACAGCATAACTTCGACTCAAACTAAAGTTATACATATAATTTCAACAATAAATCAACAAGTACTGTTTTACCTCCAAATTATAATAACATATAATGAAACTGTAATAAGATATTAAACAGACAATAAAATAATGAAAGGAATACAATGACTTTCAATCTTTAAATACAACATACAAAAACAAGTTACTGACCTGTAAAATTAGAACAGATGCACCACTTATCACCATTCACTGTCTTCCAGCCAACCTACCGAAGTCTTCCAACCCAACTAACTACCCGCCGAATCTCGCTTAGCGTTCCCGTGTTTATTATTTCTTCGTCTACAGTTTCCCCTCTAGCTAATGCGTATATAATATTCTATACAGGGTGTTATTCATTCAGCTGTACAGATATAACAAAATAATAATTAACTAAGTGGATTCCTACAAAATGTAAATTATGTTACTATTATAGTTATTTAAATACACACGGCGAATACAACTTGCAGCAAACGTAAAAAAGTACCGACACCGACTATTACAGCGTTCCGAATATAACGGCCAACGACCAGCGCGGTCGACTCTAGCGATAAGCTACACTTTTAGATGAAAATTTACGATAAGCAACAGCCGACCTAAGTAATACAACATGAATTGTAAAATATAACAATAGCTTACCAAAAAAATAGCTTCATCAACGTAGGCACGGCACCTCATTAATTTTCGTCGCTCAATTTGTTGCCCCAATTGTACCCTCGCATCAACACGTCGCTGAATAATAGCCCTAATAGCGTCGGACAGCTAAAAGAGGAAGAAGCCGATATTTATGAATTCGTAAATGGCAGTTCGATGATATAAGCGGAGCGGTGATTACATTTGTCATATTTATGTGGGATAACAATGAATCGAGAGTTTGCACGATTCGAACGTTGAACTGACGGTGCATACGGAGATGTGGTGTGCATACCAGCGATGCTTTATTATTATCCGACGTACACGTACCGTCGGCGCTCTTCCCCATAACTCAGATAGAATGTGCGGTAATGACCGAGATAGTGGATTCCCGGACTTTTCTCACTGACGCTCGAATGGTGAAATGTGTAACAGGTATTAGTTTCAACCAACTATACACATATAAAAAAAGGAAAAAAGGAAATAGATACAATTATAGAAGCTTTAAAGAATAACAAAAGTCCAGGAAAAAACGGAATAACAGCAGAGAACATTAAGTACGCAGGAGAGGATTTAAGACAAAGAATATACGAAATGATACGAATGATCTGGAGAAGAGAATGTATGCCTGAAGATTGGAGAGATGCGTTGATTATACCAATCTTAAAAAACGGAGATGCAACAGACTGCAGAAACTATATTGTTAGATATAGGGTATAAAATTATGGCAACGTTAATAAAACAGAGAATAGAACCTATAGCAGAACTACAAATAGGGGAGTATCAAGCAGGTTTTAGAAAAGGAAGGTCAACAACGGACCAAATCTTCATGGTGAAGGAAATTCTGACTACATGCTATGAGTATGGGATCAAAGCAATGGTTTTATTTGTGGACTTCAAGAAAGCATATGATTCGATCAAAAGGAATAAACTAAGTAAAATTTTGAAACAATTTGGGATACCAACCAAACTGATTAGGCTATTGAAAATGACCTTAGAAAATACTAAATCAAAGTACGAATAAAAGGTGAATGTTCGGAAGGCTTTACTATTGATACAGGACTGAGACAAGGAGACCCACTCTCAACGCTTTTTTTATTTAGTACTAGAAAAGGTCATAAGAGATAGTCAGATGAACAAAGAAGGACACATATTGTTTAAATGTCATCAAATTGTAAGTTATGCAGATGACGTGGCTATTATTGCTAGAGATAGTAAGAAATTAGAAGAAGTAATGAGAACACTTGTGGAGGAAGCACGTAAAGTGAGATTGCAGATAAATCAAGAGAAAAGTAAGATTTTGAGAATAGGAGAACAAAAAAGGGATACCAATTTTAAATTGAGAACAGAGCATGGAGAGATGGAGTTTGACGAAGTTCAAGAATATGTGTATTTGGGGCGCTAATAACAACTAACTGTGATGAGGAACAAGAAATAAATAGAAGAATAATAAAAGCAAACAGAAGTTTGGCAGCAGTCAACCACTTATTGAAATCAAAAAATTTGTCCAGAGGAGTAAAATTTAGAATGTATAAAACAATTTTGAGACCGACAGCGCTGTATGGGTCCTCAATAAGAAGTCAAGAGAAAACCTTTTAAGGTGGGAAAGGAAAACCTTAAGGAGAATGCTAGGGGGTAAGAAGACGGAGGAAGGCTATGTAAGGAGAAATAATGAGGAAATATATGTAATGTACCAGGCACCAACAATAGACGAAATTGTAAAAGCCAGAAGAGTGCAGTGGCTAGGGCATCTAGAACGTATGGGAGATGAAAGGGCAGTTAAGAAAATAGTAGGGAGGAAACCTAACTACAAGAAAAAAAGAGGTAGACCGAGAAAGCGATGGAGAGAGGCAGTGGCAATAGATCTAAGGGGGAAAAATGTAACGGATTGGAAAAGAAAGGCGAAGGACAGAATGGAATGGAGGAGAATAATAACACAGCTCTGGGCCTAAAAGGCCTGTAAACAGCTTTATATATATACACATATAAATACAAATTTTGTTTGTATTATTTTTAAGAAACATCTTAACTGTTGTCAAGGTTATCATCTCTAATTAATTCCAGTTACTTTAGGAGTTCCTCAAGGTTCCCACTTGCGGCCCATTTTATTCTTATTGTCTACCAATGATTTAAATAGTGTGATAAATGGTACTCTCGACCATTTCCTTCTGAATATCCCAGTGCGTCAGAGTATACTCTGAAAGATTTCCAAAAACTAATAACATATCGGTATATTCTGCACTGGTGTATTGTATGTCCATGAAAAATGAAAATTTAATTCAAATTATTAAGTAAACGTCAAATTTTTCAATTTTAGTAATAATTTAGGTGTCTTAAATGTCAGAAGTTTTATTTACCAACCAACCAACAATCAAAATTATTTGCATAAAGGCAAGTACCTGGAAACTTGTGAGAAAAACATATGGAATGCGCGGAAACGAATAAGCGTGTTTGTTAAAACGTCTAATTTTTATTTCAAGAATATCAGAAAAATTGTGAATAATTTTTTCCTAATTTAATTTTTATATCAAAATTACTGCCAATGGTTAAACTTACAAATTTCGAATAAACCACGAGAGTAATCGAGTCTTATCAGCAGTATCTTTTTTGTAGTAAATAATTTACTTAATCTAAATTTTATACTGAAAAATCTTTTCTTTTATCGGCGTAGAATTATCAAAGGTGTAATTAATAAAAAACCCAAGTTCCACGCCAATGGAATGATATCACTCATAATTTTGATATGGGGTTTATTGTCCTACAGAACGGTGTCAACTTGCCAAATTTTAGCAAAATCGCATAAGGCGTTTTAAATTTATAACAAAAAAACGATTTCAAAATTGCTACTTCAGGGTCGTATAGCGCCTAAACGGGGCAACTTTGAACTAAGGTAAGTTTAGCTAAATCGACTTATTTTGAGCCGCACTGTATCTGGTCGAGCGTTGTAAAGACCTTTTAAGGACACCCTGTATAGCAAATCTCGTCTTGAGCTATCGTCTTTTAGATACCCATGAAAACCATCGAAAATGGAACAACACTGTAGAGTCTAATAGTTCTTTTGTTTATATCTTCTGTATCATGTTAATGTAATATCATATTTACAATTTTTTTACAAGTTAAAATACATATTTTTCCATTGGTTCCAGAATTCAAACACACAATTTCAAATGACGAAACTCAAAGGCTCAATTTGGGAGAATCCCACACCTCTTGAAGCAATATGTTTTGTTTTCAAACTTCAAAAACATATCCATTTACATATTCACCTTTGTTCGTGTAACAAAATGAATGGATATTTTTTGTAATCCTTTGTACCTTAAATTGCTTTTTTCCTCTCCTGATTATACTCTGATAAATACGTCTGTGAATACATAAATGCATAATAGGCGAAATATATAAATGCACAACTGCTTTATCGTCATTCTCCTCTAAAACTGCCTCTCTAACTACCAGCGATTAACTTGGAAATTCACGTTCTGTTTCACAGCGAACTATAACTTCTCTTGAGTTTAATCTTTTTCCCTCGCACAAAGCAGAATGTATCTTAACTATCTCGCGCAAAATAAACTTTCTATCAGCATTCACTTTTGTCGGGAATCCGGGGAAACTTGGCCCATAAATTATTTTATTTCGACGCGACCTCCCTCGTGTTCGCGCTCCGCGGAGGGTACGAACAATAATTATTATGGGTGATAATGTAGCTATTAGGATGTATCATCGATTCTTGTAATATACAGCTAAACTCCTGGCTTTCCTTATAATAATTCATCATTAACGGCATTATATTCTATAGTGTGAAGGTCACAACTAACAGTTTGTATAAAGCCAGTTAGAATACCAGATTTGATCTCTATTTATTTATTTCAAATGATTCACATAAATAATCTGTGAATACATAAAATAAAGATAAAAGACTCCTTCTATGAATTCTACTGTACATTTTGTAAGAAGAGGAAAAACATTCAGTACCTATATCAGATTTTGAAATACGTTTTCTTCTTTTAAGTTTTAATCTGAGCGGAAAGTTTGTCTAGAACGTTCAAATTCTGTTCGTTTAATACAAAAGCCCAAATAAGGGAACGTTCAAATTCCATAAAAACGAACGTTCAAATTCTGTTCGTTTAATACAAAAGCCCAAATAAGCGAACGTTCAAATTCCATAAAAACGTTATTCATCTCTAAACAGCAACAAAACTGAGAACGCTCAAATTCCAGAAATACGTATTATGTAACTAAGTGAATATTCACTGCCTTTTTAGAAACGTTCTTGTTTGTTTAATACAAAGCCCAAATGTGAAAACGTTCAAATTCCGTAAAAACCTTATTCGTCTCTAAAAACCAACAAAAATTAGAACGTTAAAATTCCGCAAATACACATATAAGTCGTTTACATTTAGTCTACACGTTTATCTGTATTTTAATGTTTATCTTGTTCATTTGAGGTCAAGGAACAAAAGAGAGAACGTTTAAATTATGTAACTAAATAAATATTTACTGCCTTCTTAGTAGAACTGTTCTTGTTTGTTTAATACAAAGCCCAAATGTGGGAAAGAAACGTTCAAATTCCGTAAAAATCGTATTCATGTCTAAAAAGAAACAAAACTGAGAATGTTCAAATTCCGCAAATACGCATAAAACTAGTGTACACTTAGTCCACACGTTTATCTGTATTTCATTCTTAATCTTGTTCATTTCAGGCCAAAAAAATAAAAGTGGGAACGTACAATTTTTGTAACTAAATGCATATTCACAACCTTCTTAGTAGGAACGTTCTTGTCCGTTTAATATAAAAGCCGAAATGTGGGAACGTTCAAAATCCGTAAAAACGTTATTCATCTCTAAAGAGCAACAATGAGAACGTTCAAATTCCGCAAAATAAGTAGTTTACATTTAGGCCCACGTTTATCTGTATTTTATTGTTTATCTTGCTCATTTCAGGCCAAGAAACAAAAGAGAGAACGTTCAAATTATGTAACTAAATGACTATTCATTGCCTTCTTAGTAGAGCTGTTCTTGTTCGTTTAATACAAAAGCCAAATTGTGTAAACGTTCAAAATCCATCCAAAAACGTTATTCATCTCTAAAAAGCAACAAAAATGAGGACGTTCAAATTCCGAAGATACGCATATAACTAGTTTACATTTAGTCCGCACGTTTATCTGTATCTTATTGTTTATCTTGCTCATTTCAGGCCAACAAACAAAAGAGAGGACGTTCAAATTATGTAAGTAAATAATTTCTTCTTCTTCGTAGAATCGTTCTTGTTCTTTTAATACAAGAGCCAAAATGTGTGAACGTTCAAAATCCATAAAAACGTTACTCATCTCTAGAAAGCAACAAAAATGAGAACGTTCAAATTATGTAACTAAATGAATATTTATTGCCTTCTTAGTAGAACCGTTATTGTTCGTTTAATACAAAAGCCAAAATGTGTGAACGTTCAAAATCCATAAAAACGTTACTCATCTCTAAAAAGCAACAAATATGAGAACGTTCAAATTCCTCACATACGCATAAAAGTAGTGTACACTTAGTCCGCACGTGTATCTGTATTTTATTCTTAATCTTGTTCATTTCAGGCCAAGAAACAAAAGAGGGAACGTTTAATTTTTGTAACTAAATACGTATTTACTGCTTTCTTAGCTTAGCTTAGCTGTTCAAATTCCCAAAAACTTTATTCCTCGCCTAAAATGAAATAGAAATGAGAACGTTCAAATTTCGTAACTAAATGCATATCCACTGTCTTTTTCCATGTATTATTGTTAGCAGGAACATTAATCAATCTCTTTTTAGGCTTTATTTATTTTGTAAAAGGGGCGAAAACGGGAACGTTCAAATTCCTCAACTTTATTATCACCCCGTACCACCCCAAAACTCTATTGCAAAACCTACTAATACCCCGCACATCTCACTCGACTTCTTCGCCGGGCTTTATTCCAACTTATCGCACAATGCAGGATAATTCTCGTCAAGATCCAATTCAGCGGCACCGCGCGACGTTCTCCAATACCAGATAATTACATTCTCCGCGAAGCGCTTTATTGTATTATTAATTATTATCGAAACACATAAATATCTGAACCCGGTACGCTCTACCGTATCTCCCGATTTAGCCTTGCCACAATTAATCTGCATAGATTACGGATATACAGTTAGATCTGATGAATCGCCCAGGCTATATTTATATTTAATTACTCTGACGGAAATGTCGACGCTATCGCCGCTCCGATGACGAGATAAAGATTGTATAAAGTTGGCTTTGACTAACCAAATAGAGCCTAATTAACTAATTCTCGTTCGCTTAACTCGTTACTGCATGTTACGATAAAATGCGGGATGCGGAGGTTTTTTTATTAATCTTACTGTTATATTCACTGAGAAAAAGTTTTATAGGCCTCAAAAAGAACTAACGATATCGAAGAAATTTCCGTAAAGAACATAACTGGGACTTATATGCCAGCTATTTAGAAGATAACCTCTGCAAAAATTGTAAAGGGCAGAAAGTGTCAACGAATGCTGACCTTGAATCTTATCTTAGGTCATTTGAAGGTCAACATGTGTGTTTAGCAGAAAACCAAATTTATCATTCGAGAATCAGTTACAGTGTTGCATATTGATCTACTTTCTTAGAATTGAGTGATATTGGAAAAATGATTTGATGATGATTACAACATGGAGTATATGTTGATCCAAAGGCAATGTTTGTAAACAATTTTTATTGTATTGTAAAGGCATTTAAGCAAATATAAATCAAATTTCCTACCATTCCTATCAATGAACAATTCCATAGACAAAGTTGAATCCAATAAATATCTAAAATAAAAATGATCTTGCTAATGTTACTCGCGACAAGAGACATAATGGAACCATTAAATGATTTTCAAAACTCAAATTCACTTGTGAACATACTATATACATATACATATGCAGTCAGCCACATTTCTAGGATTGGTTTCTACAAACATTGTTGGATTATATTAACAAGCAAGACAATAAGATCAACTCTATCATGGAATGGAGCAAGACAAAGCTTTACGGTTTCTAGACTTTCTTATCAAAAAGAAGACTTCTGGTGTATTGGAATGCGGTACTACAGAAAGAAGACACATACAAATAGACATCTCCATGGAAGATCTAATCATCATCCGACACAAAATCGCTATTAACGTTGGCTTATGATGACCATCAACAAGAAGAAATAGATTCGCTAGTAGGTAGTGGTCACTTTAGACTGGGAAAATTTCTTGGACCGTGGGAAAATTTGTCGGCGAGATCGGTACCGCCGAACAGGTGTTAATTACAGGTGTGGCGGGAAATTCAAACTGATTTGAAATTTGACAGTAGCGACCTAACCTAAGTTCAAACTGGCGGGATATTTAAAATTAGGCGGGGAATTCAAATTGATTTGAAATTTGACAGTAGCGAACTAACCTAAGTTCAAACTGGCGGGTATTTGAAATTAGGCGGGAAATTCATACTGATTTGAAATTTGACAGCAGCGACCTAACAGTAGGGACCTAATCTAACAGAAAAACATGCGCCTAACCTAAATTCAAATCTGTTTCTGCGCAAGTTCCAAATTCAAATCTGTATTGGAGAATACAACATGGACAGATTATTTAAATGAAAAAAACTTTACTCTGTGTGCGATTTGAACCCGGGACCTCTCGCATACAAAGCAGACGCGCTACCACTAGGCCGCTATGGTTATTAACGGAAGGTTACAGTAACTGTGTAATATATGAATCAGATCTACCGACAGCAAAAAATACTACTGTAGTGGAAAATAACAT
This sequence comes from Monochamus saltuarius, assembly GCA_025584915.1. Taxonomy (NCBI): domain Eukaryota; kingdom Metazoa; phylum Arthropoda; class Insecta; order Coleoptera; family Cerambycidae; genus Monochamus; species Monochamus saltuarius. The sequence goes on along the minus strand of CM046728.1, from coordinate 2,695,894 downwards.
TTATAATTTCTATCACAATCAAAAATGCTAGTATAGTGAAGATTTTAATGTAATAATATTTCTAATTTCTACCATCATCAAAAAATGCTACTATAGTGAAAATTTTAATGTAATAAAATTTCTAATTTCTACCATCATCAAAAATGCTGGTATAGTGAATATTTTTTTAATGCAATAATAATATTTCTAATTTCTACCGACAGCAAAAAATACTACTGTAGTGGAAAATTTAATGTAATAACATTTATAATTTCTATCACAGTCAAAAATGCTAGTATAGTGTAGATTTAAATGTAATAATATTTCTAATTTCTACCATCATCAAAAAATGCTACTATAGTGAAAATTTTAATGTAATAAAATTTCTAATTTCTACCAGCATCAAAAATGCTAGTATAGCGAAGATTTTAATGTAATAATATTTCTAATTTCTACCATCATCCCTGTGCCCTGTATAATATTTTACCGATAACAACAAAACTATTTGGCATACTAACAATACACCTTATTTTAATGAAAAAATCAATCTCATATTGTCATACTGGCTTCTACAGCGTTCGAATGCACGATTTGGGGTACTCACAATACACCTTATTTTAATGTAAAATCTCATACTGTACTTAGTTTTATATACAAACAAAATTTACCTATGTATTAACAATTTATTTTGAAAATATAATATATATATATATATATATAATATAAGTATAATATTTTGCCGATAACAACACAACTATTTGGCGTACTTTCGATACCTTATTTTAATGAAAAAAATTCAATCTCATACTGTACTTAGTAGTTTTCCCATTACGTCTTTGTTTTTGTCTCCAACTCCAGCCTGGCAAATCCAGATTTAGATGCAACCATAAAATCGGTAGTGGCCCAAGCCCATCCAAAAGTGAGACATATTTCTTCCAGTGCTTCCTTCTAGAAAAAATGTATAAATTAAAAATAAATATAAATTTGTAAAGCACCACCAGTAAAACAGGTACAGGTTCGAACCAGTAAAAACAGGTCCCAACCAGTAAAAACAGGTAGCTGGTAGTAAAAAACAGGTAGCTAGCAGCAAAAAACAGGTAGCTGGCAGTAAACAACGGGTAGCTGGCAGTAAAATACAGGTAGCTGGCAGTAAAAACAGGTCCCAACCAGTAAAAACAGGTAGCTAGCAGTAAAAAACAGGTAGCTGGCAGTAAAAAACAGGTAGCTGGCAGTAAAAACAGGTCCCAACCAGTAGAAACAGGTAGCTGGTAGTGAAATACAGGTAGCTGATAGTAAAAACAGGTAGCTGGCGGTAAAAAACAGGTCCCAACCAGTAAAAACAGGTAGCTGGCAGTGAAATATAGGTAGCTGGTAATAAAAAACTGGTACAAGTTGGATAAAAACAACGTTGTGCTACTGAATACTAATAATGAGCAGTTAGCAGAACTTATGATGCGCAAATCCCCTTTCTACATCTATCATTACTCTCAGCAGTGAGCTATTCAAATTTATATCGTTATCAATGTGAACTAAGCCTTCTTACCTATACACGAATTATAATTATACTCTGGAACGTGACGATTGTTGCCTGCTTCTTGAGCTCGGTCTGTTGCTTCTTCTTAGTCTCCTGGTAGTATGGTGGAACCTGAAGAAGAGGGATGAATGAGAAAAAAATCTCAGTATGTGTACTATATTCTTATAAAATGTCTGAGGATACAGACAGAAAAGAAACCATAGTCGTACAAATGACATATTGTAGTCTTGTATTCGATTATTATTAAAACCATTCCTACATGATGGTTGAAACAGGTGTCTTGTGGTTTAGATTCCGCGCACACAAATTCCGCGAAATATCTTTATGTAGCATATTTCGACAAGGATATAGAGAGAGAGAGAGAGAATAAACGTCAAAATTAGATGACGTAGTCCTAGAATGGATCAATCCTGATATAAACAGGATAGAGAAATCGAATTTAATGAAACCAATTTGTATATGAATAAATTTAAGGAATTTTTCTCGAGATGGAGGTAGATTCTGAAATAAGTCATCCTCACACCACAAACTTATGAAATATAATAAGAGTGGTACACATATGGAACGGTATAAATTAATTGATGAATTGAAGTAAACCGTCTAATATTTTTCCGGGGCAAACCCCAAATTTTTGCCTCTGCAACAAAAAAAATAACAGATAATAATAATTCATACATTTTTCGATGATGTCTTTAGACTTTTTTAAAAAATTGAGGGGAAGCCCTCACTTAAACAAACGTGGTTTCAGAGTGACATCAACAAAAGAAACATTATGTAACATATACATATATATATAGAGAGAAAAAACGTCAAAATTAGATGACGTAGTCCTAGAATGGATCAATCCTGATATAAACAGGATAGAGAAATCGAATTTAATGAAACCAATTTGTATATGAATAAATTTAAGGAATTTTTCTCGAGATGGAGGTAGATTCTGAAATAAGTCATCCTCGCACCACAAACTTATGAAATATAATAAGAGTGGTACACATATGGAACAGTATAAATTAATTGATGAATTGAAGTAAACCGTATAATATTTTTCCGGGGCAAACCCCAAATTTTTGCCTCTGCAACAAAAAAAAATAACAGATAATATTAATAATAATTCATACATTTTTCGATGATGTCTTTAGACTTTTTAAAAAATTGAGGGGGAGCCCTCACTTAAACAAACGTGGTTTCAGAGTGACATCAACAAAAGAAACATTATGTAACATATTTCGACAAGGATATATAGAGAGAGAGAGAGAATAAACGTCAAAATTAGATGACGTAGTCCTAGAATGGATCAATCCTGATATAAACAGGATAGAGAAATCGAATTTGATGAAATTTGGTTCTTCGAGCCGACGGATGTTTCTTAAATTTTCAATTATTATAGTATATTCTCTTATTATCATAAACTAATCTATTAGTTTCATTAATGTATATGAATATTACAATTCATTGATTTCAATCACATTTATTGGATCTCTCGCGTTTTTACGCTCTATAATAAAAACTCGCCGTTTTTACCTTCTTTATATTTGAAAGAAATATTCCGCACTACCAGGATTTGTTAATTAAGAATTATAACATCTTTTAAATACTATCTGTGCACGTTTTCAACATTTGATTGAATTCTCAGTCTTATTATAAAACTCAGTTAATATATTCATTAGTTTTACTCAATTTAATTGGCAAATGCTATAGGTATTTGAATATTTTTAACACTATAGTCCATTCGCGATTCATTATACTTTGCATTTCTATATACTACTCTCACATAAATCATTATGACTGCTGCTGCTAATAAAATAAAACAACTACGCACTTATAGAGTATTGGCTATTAATAGAATCATAGAATTATTTAATTTATCAAATAATTCCGAAACTAATGAGGCACGCACAATATTTAAATTACGGTATGACGATATCGAAAATATGTATAAAGAATTTAATGAACATCATCTCAATTTGTTGGCAATATTATCAATTCAAGATAATTTCGACTTGGAAGCTGAGGAGGTTATTCGTAACGAAATCGACCATAAATCACAAACTTATGAAATATAATAAGAGTGGTACACATATGGAACAGTATAAATTAATTGATGAATTGAAGTAAACCGTCTAATATTTTTCCGGGGCAAACCCCAAATTTTTGCCTCTGCAACAAAAAAAAATAACAGATAATAATAATAATAATTCATACATTTTTCGATGATGTCTTTAGACTTTTTAAAAAATTGAGGGGGAGCCCTCACTTAAACAAACGTGGTTTCAGAGTGACATCAACAAAAGAAACATTATGTAACATATTTCGACAAGGATATATAGAGAGAGAGAGAATAAACGTCAAAATTAGATGACGTAGTCCTAGAATGGATCAATCCTGATATAAACAGGATAGGGAAATCGAATTTGATGAAACCAATTTGTATATGAATAAACTTAAGAAATTTTTCTCGAGATGGAGGTAGATTCTGAAATAAGTCATCCTCGCACCACAAACTTATGAAATATAATAAGAGTGGTACACATATGGAACAGTATAAATTAATTGATGAATTGAAGTAAACACTAACAGGTTTGTATAAGAATGAATATATTCGACGAATGCAGCATGCTTATATATATCAAGCTGTTGCAACTTACACAGTAATATGAATTCCGTTGAACTGTACGAACTGATTTTCACCAGTTCCTACTGATGACTCGTCGTCGTCGTCGTTGCGATAGTAATCCTGTTCAGTACGAAAGAAACCGCACATTATATTCCTAGAAAAGCGATTTTCACCAATTTGTATATGAATAAAGGTAAGGAATTTTTCTCGAGATGGAGGTAGATACTGAAATAAGTCATCCTCGCACCACAAACTTATGAAATATAATAAGAGTGGTACACATATGGAACAGTATAAATTAATTGATGAATTGAAGTAAATACTAACAGGTTTGTATAAGAATGAATATATTCGACGAATGCAGCATGCTTATATATATCAAGCTGTTGCAACTTACACAGTAATATGAATTCCGTTGAACTGTACGAACTGATTTTCACCAGTTCCTACTGATGACTCGTCGTCGTCGTCGTTGCGATAGTAATCCTGTTCAGTACGAAAGAAACCGCACATTATATTCCTAGAAAAGCGATTTTCACCAATTTGTATATGAATAAAGGTAAGGAATTTTTCTCGAGATGGAGGTAGATTCTGAAATAAGTCATCCTCGCACCACAAACTTATGAAATATAATAAGAGTGGTACACATATGGAACAGTATAAATTAATTGATGAATTGAAGTAAACACTAACAGGTTTGTATAAGAATGAATATATTCGACGAATGCAGCATGCTTATATATATCAAGCTGTTGCAACTTACACAGTAATATGAATTCCGTTGAACTGTACGAACTGATTTTCACCAGTTCCTACTGATGACTCGTCGTCGTCGTCGTTGCGATAGTAATCCTGTTCAGTACGAAAGAAACCGCACATTATATTCCTAGAAAAGCGATTTTCACCAATTTGTATATGAATAAAGGTAAGGAATTTTTCTCGAGATGGTGGTAGATTCTGAAATAAGTCATCCTCGCACCACAAACTTATGAAATATAATAAGAGTGGTACACATATGGAACAGTATAAATTAATTGATGAATTGAAGTAAATACTAACAGGTTTGTATAAGAATGAATATATTCGACGAATGCAGCATGCTTATATATATCAAGCTGTTGCAACTTACACAGTAATATGAATTCCGTTGAACTGTACGAACTGATTTTCACCAGTTCCTACTGATGACTCGTCGTCGTCGTCGTCGTTGCGATAGTAATCCTGTTCAGTACGAAAGAAACCGCACATTATATTCCTAGAAAAGCGATTTTCACCAATTTGTATATGAATAAAGGTAAGGAATTTTTCTCGAGATGGAGGTAGATTCTGAAATAAGTCATCCTCGCACCACAAACTTATGAAATATAATAAGAGTGGTACACATATGGAACAGTATAAATTAATTGATGAATTGAAGTAAACACTAACAGGTTTGTATAAGAATGAATATATTCGACGAATGCAGCATGCTTATATATATCAAGCTGTTGCAACTTACACAGTAATATGAATTCCGTTGAACTGTACGAACTGATTTTCACCAGTTCCTACTGATGACTCGTCGTCGTCGTCGTTGCGATAGTAATCCTGTTCAGTACGAAAGAAACCGCACATTATATTCCTAGAAAAGCGATTTTCACCATATTGTATATGAATAAAGGTAAGGAATTTTTCTCGAGATGGAGGTAGATTCTGAAATAAGTCATCCTCGCACCACAAACTTATGAAATATAATAAGAGTGGTACACATATGGAACAGTATAAATTAATTGATGAATTGAAGTAAACACTAACAGGTTTGTATAAGAATGAATATATTCGACGAATGCAGCATGCTTATATATATCAAGCTGTTGCAACTTACACAGTAATATGAATTCCGTTGAACTGTACGAACTGATCTCTTGGAATTCCGAGAGTCAAAAGGCTCAATAGATGCTTTATCTGTTTCTAAGAAAAATTGGATGGAGAGGCCATTATCGGAGGAAAAGCTTCTCAACTTGTTATATTTATAGTCTTTTAGCCTTTGAAAGACTATATGAATAAGAAATTATTGCATAATGCTTATAAAACTATTGATGAGGCGCATAATTACACTAGAACCCTCTACAGAACCAAATTAATTACAGAGAGAGATTACAGATATGTAGAGTAAACTTGTGAAAGATAATAAGAGTGGTACACATACCTGTCTCCTATACATAGTCAGCCTCCACTAGCACCACAGCTGCTGTTCATCGTGAACTACCTGAAAATCCAAAATAGAATTAGAAGGATATTTAAAATATTTTACAAAACACTAACCCTTATCCGAAATGTGTGAAGAATGTCGATTTAGATCCCTCTCAGCATTATAATAAATTATCCTTCGATTTTCAAGATATGGGTAGCCCTTATATGATATGCAAGCGGATTATATTACATGAGACAACATTTAAGTAGAAAAAAAAAAGTATATTAGTTTATTACATATTATATGTTCATTTAGCCAATAACATATTTGAAATATTTATTATACTACTTTTAGATTTAAGTTCTAAAAGTTAAGTTAACCTATTTTATAATGAAATATGTTATTGCTCAGCAAGGACCAACGGGAAGGTATGAACATATCCTTGCCAGGATGGGATGGGGCAGGTTAAATTAATAAGGGGTAAAGATGTTAAAATATGATAAATCAGATGAAATCTATACAGTCAATATCTGGAGGTCCACGCAAGCTGTCAATTATTCTTGTCTGGGCCTTTTAAAACCATAGGGTGCGGAGGTGTGGTCCTCCAAGAATCGTCTTTTGGTGGAGAGAGGTTTATACAGTTTATCTTGTTGTACTGTTACCACCTCGTGCTCCTTTGTCCTCAAGATATTCTTGGAGGTTACACACAGAGGAGCCGTAGAGATATCAAGTACCATATCCTTTATGGTATCAAAATTTACAAATTGTGATGCGGCATGTGTGAGAGAAATTCCCTTCACCTTGCATACCACCTTCTCCTCGTTATCATTTGTGGAGAACACTTTATAGGCATAGTTTTTCGGCCCACCTGAGACAAACTCTGTGATGTAACTATCCGTACCGTAGATTTCTAGTTCATTTGTCATCTCGCCAATAAACTCGCCTGTTGGTACGTTATACTCGTTGTCTCTGGCCACATAGATAACAGAGTCCGTATCGTAGTACAACACCTTGTTACCCAGCTGTTCCAGGTAGCTGTACAATTTAAGCCGGGCCTGGGTTGTTACATAGGCGGCTATCACGACGTTAACTGTTGTGAGAGGATCATAACCGTCCTCCTTATGCTCCCAATTGACGATGAGAGTATCCTCGTTGATGGGGAGTGCCGAATTTACGTAGATGCCAGGGTTAGCGAGCATACCAAAGAATTCCGCAGGGTCTCTCACGATCTTGGTTTTTGGCTGATTTTCTCTCTGGCCTAGCTTCCCCCAGAACGAATTTAATATTAGCTTAGCCAAAGATCTTAAACCGGGGTTTTCAATTATTTCGGAAAATTCCAGTTGAACATTTTCCTTCTGCAAGAATTCTTTGATATATCTCGCTTTCTCCTCCTTGGTGGTACAGTGTGAGGGCCACCCGCTTGCTTCCTGTTTGACTTTAATGAACTTGTTCATCATTTCGGTGAATAACCCTGTTACGTTTTTAGTTTTATCGGTCTGAAGCACGTCGTAGCTCCAAACCTCGTAGATTTCCAGCATCCGGTACCCCTTTTCGAGGGCTTTTCTCACCTCGTCCACTACCCATGTCCCCGTCAAGGCTCTCTGTTCATCATCATTGTGATCGCACTCACTCTGGTTCATTTGCTCACCACACGTGCGACAGAGAACGAACATTAACTTGTCGTTCATCTTGGCCGGTAACACAGGGTGGTAGAGGTCTTGAGGCGGTAGAATCTTACATTTTATAACCCCGTTGATGTCGGTAAAATCCAATCCGTTGCAATCATCACCGGCGTACACTTTGGGGTGTCCAATGGGAAACTTTCCGTACTTGCAGACCCAGGGGTAAAGGGAGCAAACGTCTACGTATTTTATTTTTTCGCCTTGTTGACACTTGTAGTACTCTACGGTGTTACCAGTGCGTCCACCGTAAAAGGCCTCCCTAGGTTGAAGCGGTGTGAGAGTTACGAGCGGGTGGGTCTCCGTGAACGAGCGCAGTTCTTTATTTTGCTGAAGATGCCTTCTAAATTCGCACTCCCACATCTCAACGACGTCATAACCCAATTGTTTTAGTCTTTCGGTCTTGGCTGTTGTGGTTTCCATTCGGGTATTTAACGTCATCGAGGGGTCATCCTGCAGGGGTTCGTTACGATTGCATTGATAACATACAGAGCAACCGTGGAAATAACACCCGTTAAACTCAAACACTTGTTTGGTTTCCTCACAGTACCCGTCGACTTTGACCCCTGCAACTCGTGCTTCTTGCTGTTTGGCTGCGTGAGTAATGCTGAGACCCCTCGTGTGCTCTTCCCACACCAACCACTGGATGGCTATCTTACTCTGGTTATCCCTCCACCGATAACCGCCTTTAGGTATAATGCCTATGGTGTTGGGTTTAAGGAAGTTCCGTCTAAACACCTTATTACAGGCCGAAGCTATGGTACAGGCCTCGGTGAAGGGGCAGACGTTACCGGTGTCGAGGAGCTGCTGACGAAATTTGAGACAGGCAGCAGTTAGGATCTCCACATCTGATGTACAGTACTCCACTAGATCCCGCTGCATGTCAAACACGTCGTTCTTATGTTCCTCGTGCCACTCGAGAAATCGGGCTCTGTCTTCAGTCTTCATGTTATCGGGGTCGTAGTATTCAATGGCCGGTAGGGGACCCACATACTCTGCATTCGTAGCGGTGTTGAAAGATGAGGAAATATCCTTTCTTGAATCCGTCCCCCAAGCCGAAGGCTCTCGGAAGCTTTGAAAGGGCCATCGGGAAATAATTAAGGGAGTCCAAAAATTTTACATTCTCAAGTACCATCGATATTATTTTTGTTCCGCGCATAATTAAATCGGGCTTCAGGTCGGTATTAACCAATATATGGTTTAAGCAGAACTGGTGGTCAAAGGCCTGCCCGTTATGGGCTATAACCACCACCTGCTTGAATTTCTTCCGGAGCGTAAAAACATGGTGCAGAAATGACGAAACAACGTTATCGCTTTTGACAACCTGGAGACGAACGCCACATTTTTGACAAAAGTGTAAGTTATTTTCATGTATACACTTATCACATCTGTTGGCTAAGACACATAGATTGGGTTCATGAAGGAAAGAGCCATCTTCCTGCTTCGTCTCCTGTCGTGTCTCCAGGTCGTAGAACACGAAGAGTACGTCGTCTGTTCTCGGTTTTCCGTTATTTGGCTGCATATAACACAGATGGTCTGAGGGGACGTGGGTCTTACAGATCTTGCAATATATTTCGCCACAGTTATGGGTTCTATCTCTTTTTACAACCTTGAAGCAATCGGGGCAACGGCAAATTTGAGCACAGATATTGGTCAGGTGGTTATCATAACACTGTTGCCCCCTGAAGCTACGATGGCAGTCGGCGCATGTAACAGAAACATCCCTGGAGCATGTGGGTGCTTGTTGACATGCAGGACATATTCCTCCGCACCTGTGTATACCCTGTGTATTATATGGTATGTTACATTCTTCGCAGTAATAGGTGCTACAAAAGGCGGCTGTCAAAGAGGTTATCACATTATAGTGTCCTTCGTGATAGAGTAAATTTAGTGTTGGCCCGTCTACGGCTCCCTTAAATATAACGTCGCGACCTTTAGTCCCATACTGGAATACGACGATATTGTAATTCTTCAAATACCGCTGAAACTGTTGAAGCTCGGGGATACCACAACCCTCTTCGGGGACGACGACGTTGGCTGATTCCAAAAGAACTTGAGCCCTATTTGTCTGAAGTTTACCAATGTCACGGCGAACTTTTCTATATTGTTGATCCTTGTCCACACAGGCCATGGCGACGACAAGCGCACGCGGTAAGCACAAATTGTCTCTATTGTTTATTGAGACGATTCCTGAGCGTTTCCTACACTCCTCGTCGAAGGTGTTATACCGACGGCCTTTACCTTTTCCACTAGGCATCCTCACAGCCGTCACCCCAGACAGAACGTTTCAGTATTCAGGCCCGCAGAGTTGGACTGGTAAACGCTGGAGATGACACTCCACACGTCTTCGTAGGTCACCTCCCCGGCGGGCCTGAAGCGAACCCACGCATCGCCACGTTTGAACTCCTTCGAGCAGAAGGAGAACGCCACCTGGTCGTTGGGGTTCAGGCCTTCCGTCCCCGTAGCAATGATTTGCGTGATGGCATCTCTAATCCAGCTAACTGGTTCGGCACCAACAGAAGGCGTTTTAATTTTAAATTCCAAGGTTCGACCGTGGAGATTGAAGCGACGAACCTTCTTCACTGTATCACGAATAATAAAAATCTTTTCCATTTTTCAAAAAAAGCGTTACACGTCTTGAAGATCAACACAAAAACTGACACACTGTCGAAATTTACCCCTAGTCGTTTATTTTCAGCTAACTAGTGTCGGTGAGATGGAAAAAAGGAAGTCACGTGACGAAAAAAGGCCTCTTGCGTTCAGTAATTTGTATGTGTTTTACATAAGAAGTAATGTTAATTTACGCTATGCGACCGGTGTGAAATATTTCGTCATATAATTGTAACTGAAGACACAGCATCCGCGTACGAAAAGGCCCCCTGCGTTCGGTTATTTGTTCGTGTTTGCCATAAGAATCAATGTAATTTTGACTATTTCAGGGGGTGTAACACATTTCGTCATTAAGATACATGCAAATTGAGACACAACGTGATTAAGTCACTCGCAATTTTTCAGTTTAAAATGTGTCTGATTAAAGAAAAAGTGTTTGTAATGCAATAGGATAAAATTATCAAATTTAATCGTAACAGCACCCTCGTACGAAAAGGCCCCCTGCGTTCGGTTATTTGTTCGTGTTTGCCATAAGAAACAATGTAATTTTGACTATTTCAGGGGGGTGTAACAAATTTCGTCATTAAGATACATGCAAATTGAGGCACAACGTGCTTGAGTCACTAGCAAATTTTTCAGTTTAAAATGTGTCTGATTAAAGAAAGTGTTTGTAATGTAACAGGATAAAATTATCAAATTTAATTAATTAACAAAAGAATATATTAGTAAACAAAAAAAAATCGTTAGTCCTGTATTAATGAGACATCACTGTTGTATTAAAAATTTTGATAATGATAAGACCGAATAAGAGTAAATGCCTTCTTCCAATATATGGGCCGGCAAATCATTGACCGCGAAAAAGAAAATTGTCAATAAAATTCACTCTTATAATGTTTTCCAATGTATTCAATTGAAGGTGTCTCATTAATTGGATATATTTAAATTTAATTAACAAGTAAACAAGTCAAAAATGTTAGTTTTGATTTTTGCAGAGCATTTGTCGTCGCCTCTCCCGGTCGCAATGTGCAGCCTATTTTTTGAGACCCTGACTAACCTAACCCAACTTTATGGCAACCTAAACGAGACAGTCAACGTATCGATAGCCCGGAGGCCTTTACGCGTCCACGGTTTCGGATTAAAGTTTTTCGCGTGTGTGTGACTGAAAACCTCTCTCTCTCGTTGGTAGGGAACAATCTAATGATTATCTCTTTGAGATTATCGTTAAAGATTTTCACTACACGACACGGTGTCTATCAAGCTGGCGTATTTTACCATGTATTGATAAAGACACAAACGACGCGACCTGTAATGCAGAAATTTAAGCAACTTACCCAGCACCTCTCTCTCTCTCTCTCTCTCCTCTCCCAGTAGGCTACTAAAAAAAAAAGATTTTTGTTTTACATTCCCTTTGTTATAGTAAAATCGTATCAATAAAACTTTTTTTTTTTTACACACCCTGTATATCAAAGCATTATTTTTCCAACTGTATTTTAATTGAAAATATTCCTAGACCGTAAATAAATAAAATACAGGGTGTTCCATTTTTAAAAAACCTTGCATTATGTCTGAAAAATAATGAGTAAAGTGCGAAATCTACATAAAAACCGAATAAAAAATATTAATAAAGAAGGATCAGCATCATAGAAAAAATTAAACGAAACGAGACACCGATATGTAGTTTTCTTAAAAATCAAGACCTTAGATACGAAAACCCCTTTTAACAGATTATTACAAAATGAATTTCATAGTTTGTTAATTTAAACATATTATTCCCCAAAAAATTTTTCTATAAGCTTATTTCCTCCTTGCTTTATAAAATATCGTATTAAAATGTTTGATCTTTGTTTATACAATAAAAAGTAACTTACTTATTTACCACAAAATTGTTTCCTGCTTATTGATTTTTTGCCTACCCTGTATATCAAAGCAGCATTTTTTTTTAAACTATATTTTAACAAATTTTATATTACAAAGTGAATTTCATAGCTCGTAAATAGATAAAAATGTGTTTTATTTCCCCAAAATTAGTTATTTAAATATTTTCCAAATTTCCCTTAATTAACTTAAAATATATATAAATTACCTACCTATGTAGTTCAAACAAAATTTCAACTTTCACAACAGTAAAACTCGTATCTTACCTATGACACTCGCGTTAAAAATGCAAGTTTCTGTACCCTCGTCCGTTACAGCTAACGAGTAATTTGCCAAATCAGCTGCGTCTGTAATATAATCCCAGCTCACACCTAGCAAAGATTTAATAAACGAATATAAATTCTATATGAACTAAGTACAGTATAACTTACTTATTTACCCCAAAATTGTTTGCTGCTTATTGATTTTTTGCCTATCCTGTATATCAAAGCAGCATTTTTAAACTATATTATAGTTTTAACAAATTCTCTATTACAAAATGAGTTTCATAGCTTGTTAATTTAAACATATTATTTCCCACAAAATTTTTCTATAAGCTTATTTCCTCCCTGCTTTAAAAATATCGTATTAAAATATTTGAGCTTTGTTTATACAATAAAAAGTAACAACATTGTTTCCTGCTTATTTAATTTTTTTTTGTCTACCCTGTATATCAAAGTAGTATTTTCAACGAATTCTCTATTACAAAATTTCTTAGACAGTTTTTGCCTGCCCTGTATATCAAAGTAGTATTTTGAACGAACTCTTATTAAAAAAATCCTAGACCGTTTCTACCTACCCTGTATATCAAAGCAGTATTTTTTAACTGTATTTTAACAAATTCTCTATTACGAAATGAATTTCATAGCTTGTTAATTTATTAACATATTATTTCCTCAAAATTTTTCTATAAGCTTATTACCTCCCCTACTTAAAATATCGTATTAAAAATGCTTGAGCTTTGTTTATACAATAAAAAGTAACAAAATTGTTTCCTGCTTATTGATTTTTTTTGCCTACCCTCTATATCAAAGTAGTATTTTTTAAACTATATTTTAACAAATTTTATATTACAAAAATGAATTTCATAGCTCGTAAATAGATAAAAACGTGTTTTATTTCCCCAAAATTAGTTATTTAAATATTTTCCAAATTTTCCTTAATTAACTTAAAATATATATAAATTACTTACCTATGTAGTTCAAACAAAATTTCAACTTTCACAACAGTAAAACTCGTATGTTACCTATGACACTCGCGTTAAAAATGCAAGTTTCTGTACCCTCGTCCGTTACAGCTAACGATATTTTGCCAAATCAGCAGCGTCTGTAATATAACCCCAGCTCGCACCAAGCATAGATTTAATAAACGAATATAAATTATTAGCAAATGGATACTCTAAAAGAAACATCGATGGAACCATTAGACTTCGGCGTGAGCAGCAAAACCTAAGGATGAAGTCACTACAACCACAACATTACCATACATCCCCAATGTGATAGACGTTACAGACTCCGGTGGTGTACCTGGTGCCATGCAGCAACTGTGGCTGTATACCTGGGAATGTCCAAACGACCTGTATAGACATGGATGGATGAGGACCATCAACAGGAAGAAACAGATTCGCTCCGATCTGTGTTCCTAGCAAATGGATACTTTAAAAAAGACATCGAGCGAGCTATTGGACCAACATGTAAAAAAATAAATCGGCAATTCCGCAACTGAAAGTTCAATTGAGTCCGTTACAAACTTCAAGAATGACTGTGACAAATAATACATGGGAATGTCCAAACGAACTGTAAAAAACTAGGAAAAAGAACACGAAAGGCACATGTGGCTATACCAGCCTGAATAATCCGCCGTTACATGTTTGGACATGCTTGGAGCATGTACTAGTTCGTACCGATAGGTATTACAACCTAGCGCAAAGGAAGGCTCTGATGATTCTACAATACCCAAACAACTTGAATAGGGACGACGGATTGAAGATGTCGCATGGAGGTCTTTGCTTAAAGACAAATAAATAAACTGGACCGTTCATAAACCAGCCATGCGCAACACGCCTGAACCAGTCAACCCAAACACCTTGACCACCAACTTTGATGCACCAACTAGTATAAAACCTCTGCTTGGACACGGCGGTAACTATTCATCCGTCGTTCACAATACGAGAAGCACTGAAGATGGCATCTCTTAAGTATGCCGAAACGTCTGCAGCTAAGCATCGACCACTGCACAACAGCCCAGAAACTGTACTTGAAAGTGATAAAACCTACGCAGCGAAGCTATACGCTCGAGAACTAGCCACGATCCGAGCTCTAAACAAGATTCGAGCTCGGCCTACTCGACCGGCGTATTTTTTTCCGCCCCCGACCCAGATTCCCCGCTGTTGGGGTGAAAAACTATCGTTCTCAGGCCGCCGAACGTCTTCGACGGCAGAAGGTTTAATAAAACCGGGGGAATGTTGCTGAAATGATGACATAAAAACAGAGCAATTTCGTAATAAACGATATCAATAAATCGCCGGGCCGTGACGCGTCCTGCGAGGCGGCGGTGGCGGCCAGTCGGCAGGCGGATTTACACCCTTATTAGTATAAAGGATGGGCAGACGACGGCGTTTTTGTTTGCCGGGAAGATATTTCACGGCGGCACGCGGGGCCGACCTCCAACTCGCCACATAAATCAACAACATCAACGGGGGCTGCGTCCTGCGGAACCCGGCCCGGTCCTGCTAGCAGGATTTTTTCCTGCTGCGCCGCGGACGATGTAATTCATGGCGGGGAATTGTTCAATTTCGCGAATTTGAATGCGAAGAGGAAATACGTCGCCGCAATTAAGGGAAACACGAATATCTTGATACGAAATGCAGGAATATCTTCATAATAATAAGAATATCTCTACTCCTAATTCTAATCATGGGGATAAGCCGGAGATTTTTGCGGGAGAGGAGGCGGCATATTATTATTTAGCAGGCCGTATTTGCGCCTAGGAACGACTTACGTTGGTAGGCCCTAACCACCATTCAGTGCAGGAATGAGGGAAACCTGGAAAACCTCATTAATTAGGATAGTAGTCAAAAGTCGACTGGTATCAATCTCTCACATTGACTCAAGTTAACATTCTTCCACTCTACCTTACTCGCAGAGAGGGTGCCAATCCTCTCTCTGAATATAGCTGATTTACGGTCTACCGGCTGCGAGGCTCGAACCCACAGCGGTCTAGCCACATCGATTCAAGTACTGACGCCTTAAACCGCGCTACCACTGACCACTGATTCATAGCTTCAGTTTTAACGGAATTTTTAAATGAAATGTGTACAGGGTGTCTCAAACTCAATCGTATGGGCCTACTACGAGGAAACAAAAAATTTAAATAAAATTTCGGACACGTGGTGTTAAATGGAATGAGGAAAGCTCCATTTCCAATCAGAAGTATTATCTTTGGGATTTGAGAGAAACGGCTAATGACGTCATCAGTTATATTTTTACCAGAAACATTAGTTATTGATTGTTATTATCATCTTTTGTTTTCACTGTATTAAAAAATATATCGAGTTTAATCCTGCTATTTATTTTTAATGACGTTTATGCAATTTAAACAAAGAACATTCAATTACTTGATCCTTCCACCGCTAATGCGATTTTTAGGTGGTATTTCTTTTGAGACTCTTTAGAACAATATCGCTTATAACTTTTAAACGAGAAGTAATTCAGGAAAATTTAGATCGATAATACACTAATATTTTATCGTGTTGTATTAAAATAACTGTTACAATACAGTAAAAAAACTCCACATTTACTCTAGTTTAGACCTAAAAAACAGAGTGAAACTCAAAACGGCAAAAAGTAACACGGCGTCTTTACTTTCAAGCCGATGCGCCTTTCGTTTCCGGGAAAAATCGCGGACGCATCCCATTCAAAGGCAACAAACTTGGTAATTAGCAAAGGCCTCAGGTAGGCCGTATAATAACCTCAGGAGACGTTGCTTAATTGTAAGGGAGGCCATTATCGTCGTCCGCAGAGCAGTAACGCAATTATTGTCGAATGAACATTGTCCGAAACGTTGCGGTAAACGAACACAGGAAAAGAGGAAAAAAATAATATGTCCACGGAATCAGATATACAATGAAGATTTTTCTATAAAAATATACTTAGATATACGTGTCATTTAGGTATTAACTAAGAGATTTTTTTCCATATAGACACAACTCGTGAAAGACATTACTTTATTAAATAAAAGATGTATTGATTACTCACATACAAATATTTTAAAATAACTATATTTATTGTATTTACATTGAACTAGAAATGTTCATAAAAAATATAATTAAAAGGGATTCTTTGTATCTCAGAGAATAGCTGAGATATCGCAATGATAAAAATTGCTTCCAATAGAGTGTTTTTCGTAAATTTCAGTGGCGTACTTGTAATTTCACAACATGCTGTCTCTTTCAAAAGTTTACAGTTTAAGTATACATAAGTTTTTTTTAAACACCTTGTTTATTTTTATGGCATTCAATTGCTTTTTTTGCCTCCATAATGATATACAGAGTGCCTTGCAAGTCTTTACAATAATTGCGATCTTGCAGGCCATAAAACAGGTCCGGCCTGATCTGAACCCTCTAGATTTCTTTGTTTGGGGATTTTTGAAGACATTAGTGTATGGTACTCCTGTAAATAGCCTGGAAGAGCTGCAGCTACGGATTAATCAAAAGTGTCAAGAAATCCAAACCAAGGAGGGTGTTTTCGAAAGAGTTCGAATATCGTTGAGACGAAGATGTCGTGCCTGCTTGGAAATGGGCGGAGGGCACTTTGAACATCTTCTGTAACTTTGTTTTTTGTTTGTTAAAAGATTCCTTTGTCGGTTTATTCCTAATAAAATAAAATGTTTGAAAAACGAAAAGTGGTCCATATCTCCGCAACCGTTACTTTGCGGACCCATGTTTATTCAAACTTTTCTGCTTATTTTGGTTCATACTATTAGCTCCTGAAATATTAATGTAATAAACTTCATTCATTAATAATATAAACAATTCATTTTTTCACTGCAAATTATGACTTCTAACCAACCCCTTGCCTGCAGGGTATTTTAGCGACAGTGTCGAAATTTCTGTTAATTTTTTAATGAAGTTATTGCCGGAAAGAATTGTTGACAGGAGTTGAAAGACTGGCAAGCAAACTAATTTTCTTTGTTAATATTGTCTCGACTACAATTGGACTTTAATTATAAAAATCTTGGTATTATAATTAAATATTTGGCGGAAATAATTAAGTATTCGAAAATTTTAAGTAACTCAGATGGCTTTGTTGAGTTAGAAACTACGTGTAACTGTAGAAGAAATTGTCAAGTCAAAATAAAAACCGTTCTTATATTTCAAAAAATGGTGACGGCGCCGGTTTACGATGCTCGGGATACGTTAGTATTAAGAAATGCACATGGACAGGTAATATCAAATCTTCAAATACATTTAACATTGTAGTAAATACTATGTTTCAAAAACTAATATTAAAGGTTGACCTTTGCATGATATTTATAAGCTGTCAAAGCAACAGCTTCTTGTCTACAGAATGGAAAAGTATCTACATCCGGGATGTAAATCTCTACAAAAATCAATGAAATTATAGATAATTGAATCAAGTCACCAGTTTATTTATTATTAACAAAAACGTGTATTTTAGCATTCAACCATCAATAATCCACTTACCTAATTAATAACAGATTTAACAGTGAATCAGTTTAACGTTTAAATTTAGTGGTAAAGCAATTACAGCAATAGTTTCTTGATTAAGACACTGGGTAATTGAAGAAGCACCAAATTTAGGAGCAGAGATAATTAGAAATTTCAATTTTATTGTCAAGATGGTTAAAATAAAATTACGCCGACAAAAGTAACAAAACAATTGTTGCCGACTTACTGCTTAATTCAACGACTTCTCTTGTGTGATATCAAATCAGCTTCAAAATTTGTTCCATCTACGTGTTATCTTTTTATGTTAAGTATTTTTTTTATTTGGGACAACTTTTGGCGATTTAATTCAATGATTTTTCTTTATTGTTTTTTCTTTCATGATTGTTTGACATAAAATTACATCGGTATTAAATAAACTTTTAAACGGTATCAAATTATTAAACTAAACATTTCCAATTAATTCTTCCCAACCAAAACACTTTAATTTCAAAGTATAATCTATTTTAGTTTAACACTATAAAATGTTAATTCAAATATTTAGCCTTACTTGAAACCAATTTTTGTTGGCCAATGAAAGCCATTGCCTTTATTTGTACACGTGCTTCGTCCAACAAGGGGTTGCTACTGACCGCTAGATGTAGCTTGTTACATTTCGCGTACCCTGTAGAACACCAGAAGATGAACTCTTACCGACTAGGTTTGCCAGGACAGGAGGAGGCTTCTAATAAAGCTACTGATGTCGACCGCAAACGCAGCTGGGGCTGAGCGGATAAAGGGACTTGGGGTCCACCTCTACAAGGCGTCCGACCCAGGCCCTTCAGAGCAATAATCTGGGTAAACAGAGATAATCCCTATCGAACCCGCACATCCGACGTTGATAAGAATATTGGCACGCACTATAACATTTAAACACTGTTACAACAAACACAACAAAAACCTTTTCGAACGTTAGATTAACTATTTGGTATTCCTTTAGAACAGCTTCATAATTGTCGTTTGAACTCTTTCTTCCAGTTAATAGAATTAACATAGTGGATTGAATAAATATATTTTTAGGTTCCCCTGACCAATACTTTTACATTGAACTAAAATAATAATGGAATACTGAATAAACAAATATTTGTTGACATTTCTAAAGGGCTAAGTGAAGTAGTTTTTCGGTTTGTCATATATTACCGTGGAAAACTGTTATTCTAACAGTTTTTGAGTACATTTAACAGTTTTTTCCTGAGTGTGCTCATTACAATATTTGACATTGTATGAATTTTGCTGCGACTTAGATTTTCGTGGGTTATAACATCTGTATTTTAATGGGGGAACTATCCTTTAGTGAAATTCGCACATGCAATGAATGTGAAAAAATCAATTACAGGAAAATTTTAATTTTTTAGCAACCCTAGGGGCTGATTAACAAAGCTATCTCCTATGTGAGGACATTTACCACAGAATGATTTCGTCCTTCGAATGCATCCTGTGTGTTTTTATTAAATAACTATATTTCTCACACTATTATTCATAACGGTCGGTGAAAACGATCTCGAATTAGATGTCACGAATTCGGATTTCTTGAAGCCTCCTAACTTTTAACAGAGCCCCTGAGAATTGGGTTACGAGCAGACAGGCTTCGGGTGAGTCAAATCCGACTGAGGAATTTATGCTAATGGTTTGCCTTTAGCTCGCACTGCTTTCTGCCTTCAATCGCAAAAGTATTGTTATTAAGTCTGTTAAACTGCCCCAGTAACGGTGAGCGTCTATGAGTTTGGAGTCTCATAAGGCATACAGGGTGAGGCAGCCTTTGCTAAGAATAAAATACAAATATTGGCTTTTCTCCAACCGAAATCTTTGAATCTTCTCCCAAAGAAATGTCGAGAAATTTATGAATGTGTCTGCCAACGTTTTCTGTATTGCTGCGAAGAAAAAAGCATTAAGTTGTATACAGAAGATGTATTGATGGGGTATTTCTCAAACTTGGCAAACGAAATGAAGCCGTGAACGCTTTGGTCACAATATACAATGTTGCGGTCAACGTTGGATATAAAAAAGCGGATTGATATAAGCAAATATTCAAAGTTACGTGCCTTCCTCAAGAGACAAAATGAGTTATAATATGTACCGAAAAAGTCGCGAGTATTTACAAAGGAGCAAGTCAAAAGTGTCAAGAAATCCAAACCAAGGAGGGTGTTTTCGAAAGAGTTCGAATATCGTTGAGACGAAGATGTGGTGCCTGCTTGGAAATGGACGGAGGGCACTTTGAACATCTTGTGTAACTTTGTTTTTTGTTTGTTAAAAGCTTGCTTTGTCGGTTTATTCCTAATAAAATAAAATGTTTGAAAAACGAATAGTGGTCCATATCTCCGCAACTGTTACTTTGCGGACCCATGTTTATTAAGACTTTTCTGCTTATGTTGGTCCATACTATTACCTACTGAAATATTTTACACTCTTTTTTAAACACCCTGTATATTTGATAATGAAGGTAAACGCTTTAAAAATAAAAGAACAACGTTTTTAAAAGTTTCTTTATCTTAAGATTCTATGTTTTGTCTTAAGATTGGGAGTTGCAGGCGCATGCCATCCTGATGAATTAGTCAATTTAACAATGAATAATAATGAAGAGGTGAAATCTGCCTTATTTATAAATATTCCTAATTCCAATACCAAGAAACCATGTTTTTTTACTGTGCTAGCATTGGATTGGTATTTTTTTAGCACATAGAAGTTTGCCTCGTGTGCTTTGCTTGAATGTCATTTTCTCACAGATTTTGCTGTAATGGGTAGCGACAGATGGCTGGCAAATTGCTGGTAGGTATTATTGCGCTTGGTACTTCGATAAACCGTGAAAAATGTTGGCTGGCTGGTCGGTAGAAGGAAGAACATAAAGTGTCTCGGGTTTTTATGGCGGAACTTGTCTGATTATTCATGTAATTACATTTTTCTTGGGCAATAATAGTCCAGCACTGAGCGTCGCCGAAGAAACGTATTAAATATTTTTATTTATTAGCGAGGAAAATTATTACATTCTCTCAAAGACGATGAGAGCAAGAAATGTAGCATATAGGATGATATTTTATATACGGAAAGCGTAGAAATGTATTTGTTATTGCAAAATAAGAACATTTTGTTCTATAGAATGTCTCTAAAATGCACGTACAGAGTGTTCTCGCTAAAATTGATCTCCCCCCTCTATCGTTATTATTTAAAATACGAAAATAAACAATTATGTGGACAAGACTCATTTAATCAGATTCAGCTGTCAAAAAAATGCAAAGAAACATCTTCCCACAGAGATAATAGAACATTGACAACAGTAAACGGTTAGATTCTTAGGAATCGATAGTAACCATAGACTAGATTGGACATATCACATTGATATATTAGTAAAAAAGTTATGCACTAAAAGTTATAGCGACAAATGTAGACCAGGCTATTATTGCATATCATGCATATATCCACTTCCATATAAGATATGGCATAATATTTTGTGCTGCTGGTACTGAGACAGAGAGAATTTTTATTATACAAAAGAGATGTTTGAGAAACATATTTAATCTATCCCGCTTGAAATCATGGGACACCTTTAAACAAAACAAAATTTTAACTTTTATTTCCACCTATATTTATGAGTCGGTTATATTTATAAAAGAAAATCCTTCTCTTTTTATTTCACACAGTAGAGCCCATGACTATGACACAAGAAAAAATAATGATCTAACTGCTGTGAAAGCAAATTTTGGTGACATACAAAGGAATGTATCACATGATTATCAGGATTTATCATAAAGTCCCCACACGTATAAGAGACGTGAACCTAAAATATTTTAAGCAATATTTTACAGACCTGCTGCAACAGAAGGCATGCTATACATTAGATGAATTTTTTAATGATGAATTGTAGTTTATCTTGCTACTCCGACCATGGCACATGCGGAGAGGCACATCAGTCTAACCTCTAACCTAATACGTTTTAGTTGTATTAAGGTGTGGTAGACAAACATGTACGGTTCATTAATAACGACTTCTGTGGACTATTCTGAAAATAGCAAGTATAAGATTATATTTTATTACGTGTTTACATGTAGCTTATTTAAATTTAAATGTTATACAATTCATAAATATAATAGAAACTGAAATGGTACGTTGTTTAGATGCCGCTACCTGTTTGTATAAACCATCCAACGTTAATTTCAAACAACATATTTATCTTTGTGATGGTAAAATAGTAATAGTTTACAACATATATTAACACTACTTGTAGTTACGTTAATTATAAATTTACTGTATCTAACTAAAATTCTAATTAAAAATATTTATTTTTGCACATATATACGTGTATCTACAAATATTAGCAAAAATCAAGGAAGGTCTTATTCTTGAAATATTATATTAATATTCGTCATTTCCAGCAAAAACAGTTGAACACATTTTCTAAACTGAATGAAATAGATTGCAATACATTTTTAGATGATGGATGAACAATACACTTTTACAGAAAACGATGGATAATTCACATACAACATAATATGGATTTTTTTTATTCGTGTTATCTGAAATTACAAACAAATAAATAATATATTTTTAAAAATCTCAGTTGATGGTCTTTCCAATGGCGTAAAAATATACATGATGTTCCATTTAAAAAAATCGGAAATGCCGTATTCGATTGTTTTTTTTTTCATATACACCTTAAAATATTTAAAAGTTCCTACAACTTTTATTCTCACACCTGTTATCGTATCTCGAATAATAACGGAGAAAAAAGGAGAGGAGCAATTTTCACGTGATGATCCTGTAGTGTTCTTGTTTTTATAAATTTTGGTTCTGCAAGATACATACAAATAATTCTTTGATCATTCCATTTGTATCGATTCCAGATTTAAAATTTAGTTCACTTGTCCGCGTATATAGCCATATATTGCAACTTCCTCTTCTTGGTCATCCTGCACCATTATATTAAATATAATTAACTTCGGATTCTTCCGTTATGTGTGCAGAAATAATTAATGAAACATGTCTTCTAACGCTAGTACGCATTATTTCCCTGACTTGAAAGATATAGATAAGGCATACACAACCTATATACAGGGTGGTCCACTTTAGTCTAGTATTAATACTGTTTTCGGTTACATCTTGTTGTTTGTTTTGAAATATAATTAAACTAGATTCGTGGGGAATTTCCATGTCGCTGTTTTATCATTATCTTGGAATATTTAGAAAATATAAGAAAATTTAGAGAGAATTGGAGACCTATTTATTATTTAGACGAAACTTGTTTCAAATAATATGGCAAAAAAACTATTCAAACTTTGATTACCATCAACACATGAATTATAATGGCTTAAAAATTCTTTACGTCCAGATATAGAAACAAGGAGTGTCATTGTTCACTCTAGGTTACAAAAAAATTCTGAATTAGAGTTCAAATAAATCCAAGATATTTTTGCAGAAACATAATTCAGAATTCCAGACATATGTTATATAGATAGATATATTATAAAATGGAGTCAATATAGGCACTAGTGCCTAAAAGTAGAAATGAAACATTAAAAACAAAGGAAATTTTATTTATTATAAATTTTAAAGGTACAATTATGTAAATAGTTAAAATGAATACTAGAGGTATTCAGCTTTCCTTCTCTAACAACAATGCAAGTACTAGCAGTCGAAATGAATAAATTGTTAATAGTGGCAATACTGCTAGCATCTGCTTCTGCGTGAACTTCATTTAATAAATAATTTCTTATTTGGTATATCTTTCTGACCTATGATTCTTTTTGCTATTTCCTTTTTCTATTCAATCGAATTTTCGATATAACCCTCGGCAACTGAACTCGATCGCCAACCTCCATGACGCTTTAAAAATGTCGTGGCAACATTGTTGTAGAGCTGCGCCGGAAGTAATGGCCAGTGTATTCATTGGCGTTGGGGTCTAAGGAATTCCAACCTTATCTGGTACCTATATCTTTCTGACCTATGATTCTTTTTGCTATTTCCTTTTTCTATTCAATGGAATTTTCGATATAACCCTCGGCAACTGAACTTGATCGCCAACCTCCATGTCGCTTTAAAAATGTCGTGTCAACATTGTTGTAGAGCTGCGCCGGAAGTAATGGCCAGTGTATTCATTGGCGTTGGGGTCTAAGGAATTCCAATCTTATCTGGTACCTATATCTTTCTGACCTATGATTCTTTTTGCTATTTCCTTTTTCTATTCAATCGAATTATCGATATAACCCTCGGCAACTGAACTCGATCGCCAATCTCCATGTCGCTTTAAAAATGTCGTGGCAATATTGTTGTAGAGCTGCGCCGGAAGTAATGGCCAGTGTATTCATTGGCGTTGGGGTCTAAGGAATTCCAACCTTATCTGGTACCTATATCTTTCTCACCTATGATTCTTTTTGCTATTTCCTTTTTCTATTCAATCGAATTTTCGATATAACCCTCGGCAACTGAACTCGATCGCCAACCTCCATGTCGCTTTAAAACTGTCGTGTCAACATTGTTGTAGAGCAGCGCCGGAAGCAATGGCCAGTGTATTCATTGGCGTTGTGGTCTAAGAAATTCCGCTATCTATTTTGGCATACCTCCAATTGTATTGATTCTAACTGGCAGAATACAGCATTTACTACTTCGATATGTCAAGAAGTCAGTGGACGAAGTTTTGTATGCATACAAAATATATCTAAAAAAAATTATACCATCTATTGATCCCTCAATATTCGTAAACATTCTTGAAACATGAGTTTTTATGTTGGGAATTTTGACACTAATAAATGATTGACAATCTTTTATGGTATATACTTGTCGCATTATCCAACTTGGCTCCGCCTTATTGGACAATTTTGAGTCTCGTGCATACTCTTTTCTCAACTTGTTACATAATAGCTACTTTATTTTTACAATATATACGAAAAAACTATATATTTCGAACATTTTCGCTTTGTTGGATCGCCCTGTAGGTGCACCAGCCGCAATTATTATTACGTTTGACACATCCACATGCACACACACTTGACATTTTGATCTCAGCGTCGGTAAATTGCGGGTTTCGTTGGCGATGGTCTCCGATAAACCCAGATGGGTCGCCGATAATGGCCTAATGATTTGTTTTGAGTGCATTAATGCGCCTATTAAAGGAGGACCGTCCGTGAGGCCGCGAGAACGAGCCTGGACGAAAAATCTGTACAGTTAGGGTCAGGATTTCCTCGTGGCTCGAGGCGGACGAGTGGGCGGTAGCCATCGGGACAGTTAGTTGTTAATTGCGCGTAAAAGCCGTATTTGGTAACGCCTTTGATGCGCGGCTCATAACCTTTTTTGTATTAACAATATTTGTGCTAAAAAGTGTTTTTATTTGTTTCTCCTCAAAACACTGTATTGCACACATTGTACAGTACACTAGTAAAAATGGGTGGATATTTCCATATTTTGTCATTTTATTTATTTGTTTATTTCTATTATATGGTCTTACCTTAAAAAAAAATGTTAATTCGGAAGTAACCTAATTTAGTGTGGGTGTTCCGCAGGGCTCCATACTAGGCCCAATTTTATTTTTGTTATACATGAATGATATTGACTCTTTAGCTGCGCAAATTACTATGTATGCAGATGACATATCCATAATTTTGTCAACTATAATAATAATAATATCTCTACCCCTCATTCGAATCACAGGGATTAGTCGAGAAGTCGGAGACTTGTGCGGGAGAGGGGGCGGCATATTATTATTAAGCAGGTCGCATTTGCGCCCAGGAACGACTTACGTTGGTAGGCCCTAACCACTATTCAGTGCAGGAATGATGGAAATCTGGAAAACCTCATTAATTACGGGGTAGTCAAATATCAACCGGTATCAATCTCTCACATTGACCCAAGCTAACATTATTCCACCCTACCATACCCGCAGAGAGGGTGCCAATCCTCTCCACGAATATAGCTTATATACGGTCTACCGGCAGCTGGGCGCGAAACAACTCCGATCTAGTCACCTCGATTCAAGTACTGACGCCTTAAACCGCGCGACCACTGACCGACCCGAAATGAAAGTGATACTTTGTTATAACCAATGTGCAATAATGTTATGAGCGGTTTGGGTGTGTGGTTTCAGGCGAACAGTCTTCATTTTAATATAGACAAAACGTTTGCAGTGAGGTTCCATAATAAACAAAACATGTGTGGTGATATAGATATTTATTCAGATGGAAAGAAAATTTCTAATGACATGAATATGTTAAGTTTTTAGGCTTGTATATAGACAGAAACCTAACCACCTCATTGTGATTATATGATTTCAATGACGAACTCTATTATCTTTCAGCTTAATAATCTGCGAACTGTACTAAAACGTGATCAACTTATTAATCTATATTATGCAGAAATTGAATTACGGATGCGATATGGTTTATGTTTTGGGGTAATTCTGCTTTTATTTTACATAAAAAGATCATCAGGACAATAGCTGGCGTACCAAATACTACAAGTTGCAAGAATATTTTTAAGATATATAATTTTAGCTTTACCTTCTCTATCAATTTTTAACTTTGTTTATTCATATTCTGTAATATTATTTATTTATTTATCTATGTATTTGTTTGTTTATTTGCTTATTTATTTATTTATATCACTCAACAGAATTTTTATTTACAGGAAGGAAAAATACAAAAAAATCCAATAAGAATAATGATCAAGTAATTTATACACAATGCAAAGTAGAGCAACATTATCTTATTATACATTACGCTCTTTTTACATAATATTAAATGTTAGTTTTTAATTTACATTATATCTTATGGAAAAATCAGGTTATATGAGTTTTTACGTAATAAAATTTGTAAATATCGGTAATAGAGTGATAATACAATGTATTACTTTGGAACTATTTACTTTTACTCAATTTATTATGAAATTTTACAGAATTTTTTCATGTGATTGATTGTTGCACATGCGCAGATTCACATCAACGTAACCTCTAACCTAATGCATTTTAGTTGTGTTAAAGCCTGGCAGACAAATATGTACAGTACATTAATAAGGACTTTTTGTGGGATATTCGAACAGGAGCATGAGATTATATGTTGTAACGTATGCGCTTACAGCTTATGTCAATTTAAATGTTATACAATCCATAAATATAATGGAAACTGACATGGTACGTTGTTTAAATGCTTGTATCAAAACTGCGCCATTATCTGTGTCTGTAAACCATATAACATTTATTTCGAACAACATATTCCAACTGTAAAATCAATGACGTCAAAAGCAAGACTAAAAATAATATAATTATGAAAGAGTAGCATAACGTAAATTTGTGTCAGGAAGGGGTGGTATACTATTAATTATTTATTTTTACTTAATGTGTTCTGTGTACCCGCCACTGGAGGGTGCATGTCTCACGAACGTATTAAGTCGAACCTTGATATCTGCCTTACGTGAAATCGACGAATCTTCGTACCCCCCCAGTCAATAAAACAAATAAGATGGCATGTATGGTATTCTTGATCGACGATACCAATTCGTTTCGGGTCTGTAAGGAACGTTGACGAGACACTGTCACGAATGCCTTACTGACGTAAATGGAATATCTATTTATGTATGCAAAGTTAGCCTGAGAGATTATTAATACTTTAGAATGGAAGAAAAAAAGATACTATTCTTTCTGCTGAGAATAGAAACCTGTTATAGAAAGAGGTAGCATTTATTTTCAGTCTATAATTATCCCCTGAATGTTTTGCTCATCATTTCTGTACACCCTCTATATTCAGTTGACGATTTATAAACACTTTGTATGTTTACTAGCTGTTAACCTGATGTATGTTTATCATAATTTTGATAATGTGAATGCTTCTGCTGTGTTCTTCATGCTGTAGTGTACAATTATTATATGTTTTGTTTCTTATTACTCCTTGTAATTAGGCATTGAAGCTCGTTTGGAAGTAATAAATAAATAAATGTTCGCCAGAATTGGGTGTCCGCGATCATAGAAGTCAATTTCAATAATTTCGACATAGAAATATAGTCACAACACTGTAAAAAAGACCGTCTCGCCTCGACAAACTTGTTGAAAGCATCTCGGTCGGATCTCTCTAAATTTGCTTCGTTGGAGGACCACCTAGATGGCGCCACGCTACGCACCGAGATTTTCAACGATTCCTGGCACCATCATCGGTCGCATTATTCCCCGACACAGACAAGAAACTGACAGGGGGAGATTTCAAATATTCGCACAGTTGCGGAGCGTCCGCCGTTCGGTATTCTGACGTCACTCCGCGTCATATAATTTCATCCTGCGAGGTCTGATGTGTTCCGATGTCTAGGAATGATATTATACTAACAGATTTCGGTCTGGTCTTGTCTGTACGACGGGCGCTTTACCGTATTAACTTATTGGGAATTTCCAATGCGAGGTTGGAGAAGGTCTCCTCGCCTGCAGGATTTATGCAGACGGATGGAATATTTGTTCGATTTTAATTCAATTGGAAATCGGAGAAGAGACAGATGACTTGATCACACAGATACTGCAGGTATAATTCAATGCCGGTCGGGGCATTAGCCCGCGGAGTAGTTGTTTCCTGCAGTATCATTTATAGATTTAATGGCGCATCGCCCGGGGCGAGAGGTCTGCGGTTAAGTACCTACGATATTGTAGGTCGCTTTTTGCAAGTCGAGCCGCTTAGGCCGAGCAGAAAGTAGCAGACCAGTTACATCTCACCTGCACTCGATTTATATGTGAAACTACATATGAAGGAACAGCCAGTTCAATTGTCGGTCATCTCACCTATGGCATACTGATGAGGGCTAACAAGCCCGAAACCGGTCTATGTCTGGTGGAGTGGCCGACAAGGGTTTTTAGCTGTTTCACACAGATACTGCAGGTATAATTCAATGCCGGTCGGGGCATTAGCCCGCGGAGTAGTTGTTTCCTGCAGTATCATTTATAGAGATGACTTGATTGTTATAAATACAGAAGTCTTTCGGATGTACGAGAACATTACTCTAAGGCTGAATGGAGTCAAGCAAGAATAGTCTATACATCTTTTATTAGGAAGGTATTAATAGTGGTGTGTGAAACTAACTACTCTGCGGATTAAAGCTTCGACCAGCGTTAAATTACACCTACAAATATCTAATTCATTTATGTATCTAGGTAAAAAAGGTCCTTGTTGTTGAGTACGCCTTAAAAACGCAGTAAAAACTAGGTTATTGGCATAATAATACGGTAGGTCAAAATTCACTGTTGCCGGATTGTTTTACAATGAATGTGTCAAGAATCATTTTTTTGTATTACTCAGTGAATATTTAAATACGAAAAATATTTCGGCCTCTCTTAAAATTTGCCTATTAAGTATTGAAGTTGTATCCCACGATTTAGGTAATGAAGTGTACATGGTTCATTATTTGATCCATTGGAGTTTTTTTAACTACAATATTAAATATTTTGTAAACTAAAACTTAATATGTTACTTGCATACCGTTATAAATAAAATAATTTATAATGAATGAGTGTATCATTACATATTTTAACATTACAATACTAAGAAAATATTTAAATTTGGCAGCGTCGCATGCGGCCGACTCCGAGTTAACAAGAGTCTAAAAAGGGGTTTAAGTAATGATTATTTAATATATTCTTCCGGTGTAAATATGCATTTGAAATGTTTAATCGGATATTTACATTAGCTATACTCATTTTTCTCTATATTCTTTTAAAATAATAATTCAAATTCAAATTCAAATTCAACCTTTATTGCCCAACAGAAAATTCCATTTACAGGACAAAAATTATAATACAGATCATAGAAAGAAACAATAAAATAAAATAAATAAATAAAATGCGAGTAAATACATACATCAGTAATAATACACGTACATAAATGTATAAACATATATAGTAAAATAGCATAAATAAACTAACAATAACCAATTACATTAAAATTACATTAAAATTGTTGAAACCTCTCCGCTACAGCCTTTCTCACAGAGTTGATAGATGAAAAATTTATATCACATTGCTCCGAAATAATATTAAAATTTTGAGACATAACATACACTGGCGACTTTTTAAGAGTGTTGGTACCAGCTGATGGTAAATAAAACGTTTCAACTAGCCTAGAGTTAAAACCAGGAACTCTATAATTAAAACATTCCAGTAAAGATGTGCAATCAATATTATTGTTAAATAAATTCAATAAAATAGTATACTGTTTAGAATACGTCTAAATTTTAACAACGGAACATTGAACCTTGATAATAATAGTTCATGATTATAACCTCGATCGGGATATATACCATCTTTTAAAAGATAGAAACTTTAAGAATTTTCTTTGAATAGATTCAAGCGATAAAGAGTGATTTTGGTATATAGGGTACCAGATTAAAGATCCATATTCCAGTTTAGAACGTACTAATGAAATATATAGCGTTGTTAATGCATCGATATTAGTAAAAGAGTTACAATTCCTCATTATAAACCCTAAGCTTTTATAAGACGATTTCGATATATTTTGTATATGCTGCGCAAAACTCAAATTTGAATCAAATAGAATGCCTAAATCTTTTATTGTACGCTTCCTCTCTAAAATAACATTATTTAACGAGTAGTTATATAAGATAGGATGAGATTTTCGCGTATAGTTAACTACTTTACATTTAGAGATATTTAACGTAAGTTTAAAAGCATCACACCAATTTTCAATAATATTTATTTGGGACTGCAAAAAGTGACAATCATCAATGTTATTAATTTTGTAATAAATTTTTAAATCATCGGCAAAAAGGAGTTTGGGACATTCAATTGCTTTAGTAAGATCATCAATGAATTAAAATATAAGAGGTCCAAAGTTGGACCCTTGAGGAACACCAGTGGCCTCAAATTTATGAGATTGAAATCCATTGAAGGCAACGTAGTACGACCGTTCTCTTAAATAAGTTGACAAGAATTGAATTAAATTATCAGAAAATCCATATTCAGCTAGTCTCAGTAATATAATACTATGGTTGATAGTGTCAAAGGCCTTTGAAAAGTCCATATAGATCACATCCATCTGACCTTTGGAATCTAGTACCTCAGCTATATTCTGTGTAACTATAGATAAATTAGTTATAGTTGAACGTTTATTTATGAAGCCATGTTGATAAGGAGATAATGTATTTTTAATGGACATATAAATGATAATAATAATAATAATAATAATAATAATAATAATAATAATAATAATAATAATAATAATAATAATATCTCTAACCCTCATTCTAATCACAGGGATTAGCCCAGAAGTCGGAGACTTGTGCGGGAGAGGGGGCGGCATATTATTATTAAGCAGGCCGCATTTGCGCCCAGGAACGACTTACGTTGGTAGGCCCTAACCACTATTCAGTGCAGGAATGAGGGAAACCTGGAAAACCTCATGAATTAGGGGGGTAGTCAAATATCAACCGGTATCAATCTCTCACATTGACCCAAGTTAACATTATTCCACCCTACCATACCCTCAGAGAGGGTGTCAATCCTCTCCACGAATATAGCTTATATACGGTCTACCGGCAGCTGGACGCGAACCAACACCGATCTAGTCACCTCGATTCAAGTACTGACGCCTTAAACCGCGCGATCACTGACCGACCCTGATATAATGATTGAATCACTGTGTAGATGATTCAAAATAAAAACAAAATAACAAATAAAATGCATTCCTGTCAAGTCAACCAACATTTGACAATTTGCAACGTTGCCAAAGTAATGACTGTGACATCATAGAGACTGTTTGTTCAAATGACCACGTTCTTACTCCAAGGAGTTAAAAAGATTCTCTATACAATTCAACAAAGTTCTAGTCAGTAGGTATAAGTTAAGTTTTGGGTACTCCTTCAAGCACCTGCTGTATCTGTTCTTTTGAAGTTTGCTTCTTTCGGTACAATCACAATGACAATTATGAATCAAAGTGGTGTTTTAATACTTTTTTCTACTCCCTACATGGAAAATACTATTTTACTTCCTCATTTCAGGAAGGAAAGTAGTACTTTTCCTTTGTCGGGAGGCAATCAAATAGAAACTTTTCAAAAAAAGACAACGTTTTTTGGTACTTGAAGTAGTACTTTCTCCCGTAATTATTTGGGTGGCTTCTCACATTTTTTAGAAATACAATAATCTAAGTACCCTTCTGCTACTGCATTTGTTCGCCATCCCCCATGTCTTTTTAGAGTGACAATATCACTTCCAGCATTGACTAATAACGTAGCTGAAGTACGGCGGAAACTGTGTCCAGTATAGCCTTTCGAATCATCCAAATTTAAAAATATTGCTATTTGTATGGAATTTTGGCAATTGTGGTTTTGCCAGATACCTGGTTTATACATTTCCCTTTAGCATAAGTTACAAAAAATCTAGAATGACATGTTTTAGGGGACCTACAGTCCATATATTTTCTATACATATCCAATTACAATCTCGTTTGTTATTGTAAATGTCCTTTTGATATTAGTTTTTGAGTCAGGTATTTGCACCACCAAAATATCGCCATTATCACTGATATCCTCAAGTACCATATTAACAAATTCAACGCTACGGCATGCTCCAGCAACTCCAAATATAAGCAGAGACCTGAAAAAGGAAAAATGACATCAGCCTACAATGTCACTTAATTGCCATTTTTCATATACTTTCTAATAAAAAATGCTGCGTTGAAAAGGTATTGGCTATCTTGGCTTTATATCCAGCAGATTTCCTTTTTAAAAAAGCTACTAATTTAGGAAACTTAATGTCGATATTGTCTTTAATTTGGAGTGTAGATCGCAACATGCTGTATTTGCTCCATAATGTCGAAGGCTTCAAATCGGCGCATTTTTTGGAAGAGTAGGACTACTTTTTCGCATATTTTTCTTATTTGCCTAGTCTCCATCCAACATTTAAATAGCTGGTACTCTTTTTCATATTTTTCACGAGACTTTAACGGTAATAGATTTAACGAAACCACGTTTGCTTCTTCCAGAATATCTTGAGGAACTTCATCTTCACATTCGGAATACATTATTATAAATTTTTTAAAAGTTTGTTTATTTTGTAAACAAGAACCGACCTTAGCAACGTTCCATGTACTTTGGTTTTTAACAATATTTACTTATCTAAATACCTATTACGACATTTTGATATATTTGCTTGTCTGATTGTCATGCGTAAGAAAATATAATAAAATATATGTAAAACCAATATGTAAAACACTGGGAATGGTCGTAGAAAAAATAATATATATTACACAGGAGCTAAGTACCATTTCCTCTCATGGATATTGATCAAACTATCCGCGGGAGGAAATTATGCACTTTGCTCCCTTGTTACACAAATAGCTGTTAACTATTTTAAAACATGAATAAAACGCGTTCCCCTTTCTAAGATATACCTGTTCCCTGATAACCAAGTAGTTTGTCAGCTACCACATTGCGCAATATTTACAAATGAGAACACCTACTCGCTATAGTCGATTACAACTGGCCATCTTTCTCACAAACCCGCTGTATTTACATATAACCTACGGCTACGGGTTCTGGTACACGAACGACCTGTAAAGGCGAACTTGCTCGGGTATATTAAGGCACTTATGACGCGACATCTAATAAGCAATTACAACGTATATAGTCGACGGGTGAATCGGACAAAATGGGCGCATTGTATTGTAATTGCTCATGGGAACAAATCCGAACGTATGGCAGCACTGGAAAAGGTAAGCG
This sequence comes from Monochamus saltuarius, assembly GCA_025584915.1. Classification (NCBI taxonomy): domain Eukaryota; kingdom Metazoa; phylum Arthropoda; class Insecta; order Coleoptera; family Cerambycidae; genus Monochamus; species Monochamus saltuarius. The sequence goes on along the minus strand of CM046728.1, from coordinate 2,661,985 downwards.
ACATGTCATCACATTCGGTCTAGCAAGAATTAACATCTACAGGGTTAACTATGACTAAGCACAAATATTTTAGGAGGGGATAGGGAAAAATAAGAATTAACGAAATCGTCCATCAAAAAATTTCCAAACTTATTCATAAAACGAAAGAAAAATGTTTTCAAAACTATATTAAACCTTCTTCATTGTTTTTAGGCCTCCCTGAACACGTGGTTAAAATTATTGTATTTAGTCATAGTTAACCCTGTCCATACCAGGGCAATTTTATTTTAAATTTTGAAATCTTATTATAAAATAGAGATTACCTTGCCATTAATTTCAGTAGTTTTGCATTTTTAGGTGTTTCCGTGTTGATAATTCAGTCCTCAATAAAACACAATTGTTTTATTTGTACTTGTAGTAGTTTCGAAGCAGAATTCATCGCCTGCAGGATTACTCTGCGGTAGCCCGAGCTGATTTCAGCGGTAAGCCGGAAAAAATGACAATCAGACCTACGCCGCCTGAGCAAACGGCAGCTATTACTCATAAACTATTAGTTGGTCCGCAATTAAGAGCAGCACAAGATCCCTGGTCACTAATCAAGATACCCACAGTTTATTCCTAACAGCCAATTAGAATACCCAGCCTCCGCGGTCGCCGGGAACGCGGAGGGGTACGGGGGAAGGGGTTATTCTAGCGCCTAGATCCAGTGCGTGTTCGTTATCGCGATCTGGTCATGCGAGTAGATGGGAATTGTTGCGGGAGTTGCTATGCTCGTCCTTAATTACCCAATATTAACGTGTGATTGAGAATGATATCAGTACTGTACTTATTTTGGAAAGAAAAAGAGTTGTCTCACCGTCTCAAATGTAATTGACTCGTATCCTGCTCTCTTTGTCACGTGAGCAATAAATTGTTGGGAATTAAAAGTTTCGACAACATCTGGAATACAAAAATCGAATACGAGACACTGATTTTTACACATTTTCATGTAAATTTAAATTTTTGAAACGAGAAATTGTTTCTAGTACGGTCCTGAATGCAGCAGTTATAAGCACTGCGCGGCACTTCTTTATTTGTTCCGTTAATATTGTAATAATAGATATAGAAGTTATTAGTAAAAATAATCCAATTCATATTCGTCATCATCGTCGCGGTGGTCGTCGTTCATGAGATCACCGTCATCGTCATCATTATCGTCATCACTATCATCATTGTCATACTCCTTATCATCATCATTATCCTCATCAATGTCGTCGTTATCATCATCATCATCATCATCCCCATCCTCATCCTCATCAATCAGTAGATATTCAGCATTGTATTCATATGATATGAATGTGAACTGGAATACAAGTACAGGATTCAAATACTCTTTGAATGTTATATTCAGAATTCAAGTAACCATGAATACTTTTTCAACAAAGTACTCAGCATTCATGGATTGAATACTTTTCCTCTATTCACACCCAACTCCGTGCTACAAATTTGATAAATTAACTCAGGAACAGCGTTCGTATTCTGGTCCACACCTTGTATGAGTGAAAATTGTCCGCCTAGAAATCCAAAAATCATTCAACGTCATCACCTTCGCCCGAGGTAGATTCATGTGACCTAAAAGTGACGAGTAGTCGTCACGATTCACGTGCACGGATGTTCCTAGAAGCAACAAGACCTATCCACGATAAAAAAACCACCGTGCGATGCCTGCATTTTCTACTCGCGTCATAAGCAAGGCACGCCAAACAGTGTCAGTCCGATTTTCCCAATTATCCTGGTCGTATCTCCTGCTTGCGGCTGTTTTATGGTCTTGCAAGGAGATACCTCGCAGGTCAGAGGTCTGCAAGGGATGTAGGTTTGTAGATTCCGTGGAACAACGGATTTCTTGTGGCCGTCGCGTGATACCGTTTACAGTTACAAGAAGAATTACCGCGATAGTCGAGATGAGGGGCTGGGTTTGCATTTTGCATATTTTATTGTGCTTTATTGGCTCTCGGGTGATCTTTGGATTATGTCAGCTCTAGTAATCGAATTATAGCGGGACGTATCTAACAGAAATAACACTGGCGTAGAACCGAACGATTTGATGTTTTGTATAAACTGAAATAATGTTCGTAACACACTTTTTACAAAACAAGAAACAATTTTACAAGGTGCAACAAAAATAATTGGTAGCTAGATGTAGAGAATACATCATCAGAGTTCAGTTTGATTGAGCCTTTATCGTATCAAGCGAGCTATGAGGATGTTAACCATCGAGGGAGATTATTAACATCCAGTAACTCACGTGATAGGTAAAGATTTTTAATTCATACTAATGAAATCTGAAAACCAATTTCTGCAGTGGCTGAAAGTTAACTGTATTGAAAACAGAAATATAAATGAAACTATAATGTTGCCTTACGTTCACGTTCTAGTACAAGTGATATTGATTTATTTTTCTTACAGTCTGAATCGTACGGTCCTAATTCTGCCTTTATCAATGCAGGAGTAAATATGACGAAATTAAAGAGACATGGTGGATGGCGAAGTTCAACGGTAGCAGAAGGATATTTTGCCAACAGCATGGCATTGAAAAATAAAACTGCAAGAATGTTGGCTGGCATGTCACATGAAAGAAGTGTAACATCAACTTCATGTTTGACTAGTCATAGGTAGTGACAACAGTTCAACGGAAAATTCTTACAATTCGGAAAATTCGACAATAATTGTCGGTTTATGTTTGTAAATACATTGGAGGGAGTTAAGGATTTATAACTACTTAATGTAATTCCCAAGGGAGTATGAACATGTTTATAGTACGGTAACTAAGGGTTTATTTGTTTATAACGTATTAGTGTGAAATAAACAATGTTTGTATTTTCACTGACAATATGTTATTTTACTAAATTCAAAATCCTTAAGCAAAGTGAGACTTTACCACAATTAAATATTACTTTACCAAATGGTAATATCACTGTTAATAAAAAAAAAAACAGTTTGATAGACAATTGTTTATTTAAATATCGGACAAATTGTTCTCGCATAGCTTTCAAGTTGCTCAAAAACTATATTCGTTTAGAGAAACTGCTTTTCTAAACTTGTTGTTTAATATCTGTTAAGGTTTATTTCATACACTTTATAGTAATAGTGCGAAGATTGGGTATAGTATAATTCACCAGTATATTCAACATTCTGCTATTTTCAGCTTACAGACCCCCACCCCTATCCTTTTTCCCTAGCCTGCCTCGTCGTTTAATAAAATCTAAATAAACATCTACAGCTACACACACGCCCATCCAGTAATAATACCCGGCAAAAAATCGAATAATTTACTTCTCGGCTGTCCTTATTAGGTCGCATACAAGTTAATAATTTTAAAAACAGCGACTAGTCCCGTCTGTTTGCCTTTAAATATCGTCTGTAAAGCCACTCATGCATACTGTAGGGCGTTAATTGATTTTCTTTTAGACGACATCGATATTGGGCCACTGGAAGCTGGAACGGTACCATAATTGAGAAGTATAGTCCCTCGCATTTCCAGTTTTTTGATCGGAGGATGTTTCGACACTCGAATCACGCACGCTGTTTTTTGGCGACGCAATGAAGAGCGTAATTAATTTTTTTGGCGGTGCTCTCATGAAAATAGTCTCGAAATAAATCTGTTTCTAAAATAATTAGTGGTACAGGAGAAAAACAGTGTTTCTTGCTAGTCGAAATTGAATTTTACATAAGCGTTATTTCAGTCATTATGCAGGTATCTTTCTCTTGCGTCAGTCTTTTTGTTACAAGACGTCTTAATTTTGTAACAGATATTTCAGTCAGTTGCTCTCGGCAAACATTTAAAAACAACCATCATCTTGATGTTTTCATAAGATTAATAAATCAATGGAGAGATTGCGTGATTTTTTCACACACGTGCAGAAGATTTTAATCGAAATGGAGTTTGTCATTTTTAGGTATTAACAATATTGTGTGAAACTAACTATACTCTGCGGACATCTACCCATATATTCTTTATTATTAGCTATTGTAACATTTTTTACTGTGTTGGAAAGGTATTTTAAGCTAATACAAAACAAATCTCCTACAATTCTTATCAATGAAGTCATATGTATGCTCTTTGATACCAAACATCAAGATATGCTAATGAACAATTCCACAGACAACGCTCTATTCAATAATTATCTAAAAAAAATTGTCTAGCTAAATTTACTAACCTGGTTCAATGAAAACACTCTATAATTATCTTTTGAAACTGTGTGAACTCAGATCTCATCTATTGTGGTTGAATTTTCGAGTTTCCACCGTTGCAAAAGTGAACTTAGATATTTATAAAATGTTTTCATTGAACCAGGTTAGTAAATTTAGCTAGATTAATTTTTTTTAATAATTATTGAATAGAGCTTTGTCTGTGGAATTGTTCATTAGCATACCTAGATGTTTGGTATCAAAGAGCATACATATGACTTCATTGATAGGAATTGTAGGAAATTTGATTTATATTAGCTTAAAATACCTTTCTAATACAGGAAAAAATGGCGTTTGTCCTTGACAATTTCGTGTAAAAAATAAGTCTAAAAAGGGTATTTAAAAATTTAGTCTAGCCACATTCCTCAAAACGGTCGCGAACACATGACGTGGTGACATGATTTATGACTTATGAATTTTTAACAATTTTTAGCTATATTTATAGATAGTATAAGAAAAATCAAGGAAAATTATTTCTTCAGTGTCAATTATACAAGTTTTTTCCAAGATGGATAACAGTTTTCTTAAGTCATTTGCAGTAACAAATATATGCACATTTCCATCTGTTATCTATCATCACAAGTTTCATGAATTTTATACGCCAACTGCTCTCTGAGAAAATTACACAGGGTGTCTCATAATTGGCTGCCGACCCTGAACAGGCCGATTCTATGATCAAAAGTAAGTAAAAAAAATCTTTGTACCTACTTTGTTGAAAAATGGTTTCATCAAACCTCGCCGATCTTCTTGAAATTTTGCACATCTCCATAATTTACCATTCTGAACAACTTTTTCAAGTAACATTTTGCTATATTTTTAGCCGAAAAGGCACTTTACCTGACACCAAAACAGTTTTTACTCGGTGCACTGAGCATTTCAAATAGAATTATTTCAAAAATGATTATTCCTACCGACTTCAGCAAAGTATACCTTTTTCAAATAAAACAGGTAGGAGAATCGATTGTTTCGATAGTCAGATAGATACACTAAGCTGCAAAAAAGTTACACACGCAAAATACCAAGGGCCCCCCGTACCCACCTCAATGGACCTTGTGGAAATAAATGGATTAGTCCATCAAACTGCTCATCAAAATTTAGCTGTGTATACCAAATTTCATTCATTTATCATAACGCGATTGAGAGATATTGCAAAAAAATAATTTACATTCCTCCCTCTTCAATGGGTCCCTGTGCCCTTAGGAAGCATTTCCCGACCCATGTTCATATGAACTTTTTTACTTAGTTTTGATCATAGAATCGGCCTGTTCAGGGTTGGCAGCTATTTATGAGATCCTGTATAAGGTATTATAAACATTATCACACCCCGTCTGGATTTTGTTTGTACATAATTAACTTACAAAAAGCGTAATTCTTCGTCTATAAAGTCAGCCTTAATACCTTCTATAATTTTTGATGATCTGTTTTTCTTTAAATATTTTGACATACGCTATAACGTACTTTGTATATTTTCGAAATAAGATACAACTACATACGTGTTGAACGTTTGTACTTATGTTAAGAAACCTCTAATCTCAATAATTACAAAAATTATACCTGTTATTACAAATTCCAAGATGCAGTATAAAAATACGGACAAACTTTTTTTTTACTGTCTGATCACAGTCATTACATCCAATTTTACACTTTTCTCGGCCCATTGTTTTGTTCGATTTCTGGCAGCCTTGTCAGTATGCATTCTGTAAGGCAGTGCGTTCAAGCACGAGACGGTCCTTCCAGGAACCTCATCTATGCAAAATTTAGTGAAATAATCAATCATGAAACAGCCAAGCGTATTATAAAGCGACTAGTCGCGAAACTGGTGGTGTATTTTTAGGCAGTCTATTTCTTATTGTAAATTTCGCGATGCCCCTGAACCAGAACGATATATTTAGTAGACACGCCATTTTTGGTATTTGATGGATAATACTACAAAGAAAAAATATGCTATGCTAAGTTTAGAAATCGAAATATGAAGCTTTTAACTAAACGAAGTTTTTTTAAGAAAAAATGTGCAAGAGAAAACAATTTTAAATTTTATTTTCCTATTAGAAAATTTAAGAGTATATTTATGAAACTGTTTAAAACCTTTTAAACCCAGAGCTGCGTTATTCTCCTCCACTTCATTATGTTCTTCGCCTTTCTTTTCCAATCCGTTACATTTTTCTCCCTTAGTTCTATTGCCACTGCCTCTCCCTACAATTTCTTTAACTGTTCTTTCACCTTCCATACGTTTTAGATGCCCTAGCCATTTTTGGTGCCTAGTGCATTTCATATATTTCCTCTTTATTTCACCTTAGATAGTTTTCCTCGGTCTTCTTTCCTCCTATAATTCTTCTTAAGATCTTTCTTTCTCACCTTAAGAGGTTTTCTCTTGACTTCTTATCGAGGATCCAGGTTTCACTGCCATACAGCGCTGTCGGTCTCAAAATTGTTTTGTACATTCTAAATTTTACTCTTCTGGACAATTTTTTTTATTTCATTAAGTGGTTGACTGCTGTGGAACTTCTGTTTGCTTTTATTATTCTCCTATTAATTTCTTGCTCCTCATCACACTTAGCTGTTATCAGCGCGCCCAAATACACATATTCTTGAACTTCTTCAAACTCCGTCTCTCCATACTGCGTTCTCAATTTAAAATTGGTATCTTTCTTTGGTTCTCCTATTCTCAAAAGCTTACTTTTCTCTTGATTTATCTGCAATCCCACTTTACGTTTCTCTTCTACAAGTTTTTTCGTTACTTCTTCTAAATCGCCATCTGCATAACTTACTATTCGGTGACTTTTAAACAATATGTGTCCTTCTCTGTTCAACTGATCATCTCTTATGACCTTTTCTAGCACTAAATTTAAAAAAAGCGTTGAGAGTGGGTTTCTTTGTCCTGTGTCAATAGTAAAACTTTACGAACATTCACCTTTCATTCGTACTTTGTTTTTAATATTTTGTAAGCCTGGCCCCAAATTGGAGCCTTGGGGCACTCGTGATAAAGTAATAAGAGTGCTCGACTTGAAACCGTTATAAGAAACGTACAGCCTTCATTGATGCAGGTAAAATTTAGAATGTACAAACCAATCTTAAGGACGATAGCGCTATATGGCAGCGAAATCTGAACTCTGAATAAGAACTCAAGAGAAAACCGGTTGATGCGGGAAAGGAATATCTTAATAAGATTCCTAGGAGAAGAGAAGCCGGAAGATGGTTATGTAAGGAGAAATGAGGAAATATATAAAAAGTACCGGACATCAAAAATAGATCAAGTTGTAATATCCAGAAGAGCGCAGTGGCTAACCATATATCTGGAAGTTCTGTTAACATACTGTATAAGAGAATAATTTTTAATTAGAGCTATGCAGCACATTCTATCATATGCTTTTTCAGGAGTAAATTTACTAAAAATTTTGTCTAACTTTGGCGCCATCTCGCGGCCAAATGAAGTAATTTTAAGTGGGAATAAGTTCAGTTAAATTTTCTTTTGCTTTGAAGAATATGTTTTACGTACACGAAATATGGGACCTTCAGTATTTCCCCGTTTGCCTGAACACATCGCAGACCAGGACTATTTTCAGCGCCTGAAATTATTCAAGCGCAATTTTTTCCGCAAGACTCTCAGCGACGATGGGGCATAAAACGGATTACGATTAACTTTTTCCAGGGACCTCGCGAAGCTGCGAGTTCAAATTGAATTATGTTTTTGTCGGAGTGCACTTTGTGTCAATCCTGGGAGTTGTAGTTTCAGGTTTCCAGGCAGTCGCTGGAAAGGTCTATTTCATTATAACTTTCTTTCTCTTTTAATTGCGACATAATTTATTAGATAGTTGTCGAACAACTGGGAAGAACTCGTTCAAAGTAGGTGCGCCAGTTTCGGAATCTAGCAATTAATTTAAAAGTTACCATTTGAATGTCTTTCTCGTTATTTCACTGGATTTGTATTAAGAGAAGTTAGGGAACAATGAGTATAATACGAATGCGCATTTTAATATTTTCAATCATTCATTATTTTTCTATGCAAGCGAGCTCTCCGTCGACTGCGCGTGATTACTGCGGTTGAGCATCTATTATAGGACTAATGTACCATTATCTAAACCCTCTTTACAGACTGTCACTGATGGCAGGCGTTAGTTCAACTCGGTGACGGCCTGATGCGACCTTGCCAAATATTTCTCTATAATACCTACTCACTGTAATATGTCATTAATGCTATTATTTTTTAAAAGTACGCAATGGATATATTTAGTTTAAACATAAAAATATTTAATATTGAAATTACAAAACTCCAACAGATCAAAATAGACCATTCACATTTCATTACACAAATAGCGAAATAAAATCCAATACTAACTAGGTTAAATTATTAAGAGAGGCTGACACTTTTTTGTGTTTAAATACAGACAGTAATAAAAAGTCCTCGTGCTGTCAACAAAAAACAGTCCGAGGCATACCTATCCAGTGATAAACAATCCGGCAATCCGAGCCTTGACTTACTGTATTGTAACCTCTATGTTGACTCGTGGAAACACGTCACGTAGACAAATAAACTTTATTGTCACTCTTGATTATACAAGAAATATCCTTCAACAAATTTACAACTGTCAAATTCTTTACGTAATGACGTTTCAGTCATTCGGATTTTACTGTTCAATATAAACTGACTGTGATGGCAAAACCGGTCCGCTTATATAGGTTTTTAGAGTTCTCGAAGTTTCTGCGATATCGAGAACGTGTCGAGAAACAAATAGAATATAGCCTGGAATATCCTGAAAACGTCAAAATAAAGGTATTATAAATATTATAGAATCTAACGCAAACAGGATATACAATATTATTTTTAATCGCGTATTTGTATTATATTCATTTTTTATCATCTTCTCTTAAAATTAATGACACTATTACTAAACCACCCTGTATATGAAGAGATATAAAACAAGTTGAATAAATTTGGTGCTATCCCTACCTTCACTCTTTGTACTTGTATTAGGAGCACATATCTTTGAAGAAATTAAAAAATTTTATGCAATTACGTGTGTTGTTGATTGTTGCTTGGTATAATCTTAACAACGGTATTAGGAGCACAGAACCTTGAGAAGGTGCGGATATAACACATTAATTACATTTTTAGTGCAGCTGCAATAAAGTTTCAGCCCAGTTTATGTCCCATATCCTCTTTTTGGTACTATTTAACTTCCACTCGAGAGGAATTCATTGCCCAATGGCCTTTCCACCCTCCCTTTTCGAAATGCGTTCGTATCGGAGCACAACTCGATAAGAGTGGCCGGACATATCGTGCTTTTTATCGGGCGCAGTTTCTTTTGTCCGCTTAAAAGCTAAATCCCTTATCCCAAATCTAAACAATGCTTTTTTCTTGGCGAAGCGAGAGGTTATTAGCGTCGCACCCACACAAATGTGCGTTAAAAATCCCTAATAGACTACTTGGATGTACTCTATGCAGGTCACGGCGCGGAGGGGATATACACTGAGAGAAATAGTTCAATTAAATTTAGCTATTTTTAGGTGGCAATATTTAGATATTTTTGTAGCTTATATTTATTTAATTGGATACATTTATATAATACTAATTATTTTAAGTGTTGTTAAAAAATAAATAAACAAATATTTTTCTTATAAACTAGAATTCTTACAAAGTTTTGAAGATTTATAAGCAATTTAGATTAGACTATAGTTTAGAAATTCATAATTGAAGTAGGAAATCTAAGGTACAGTAGGATTATATAAAATCCCCGATTTACTTCTTAAGAAATTCAATACATACTGTCTAAAATAACAAATAGAAATAGAGGTATATACCAATCTGCTAAGTTTTCTAATTGTTTGTATCAATATGGGTTTTAGAATTTCATATTTAAAGTAGAAGGGTGTCAAACAAAGTGTACAAAGTATAAAGATTCTTAATACATAATTTCATCTTGAAGAAATATACACTCGAAGAAAGAGTTCACTTAAATTTGACAAAAATTAGCTGGCGCCTAAAAATATAAATATTTTTATAACAATTCTTATAAAATCAGGGGAATTATATAGAGTTATTTAAGATTTCGCTATAATTATTAGAAAATTCAATACATACTGTATAAAATAACAAATAGGAATAGAGATATATAGAAATCTGCTAAGTTTTCTAATTGTTTAAATTAATATGGGTTTTAAAATTTCATATTTGAAGTAGAAGGATGTAAAGTAAAGTGTCTACAAAGTATAAAGATTGTTAATACATAATCTCATCTTGAAGAATTATACACTGGAAGAAAGAGTTTACTTAAATTTCGCAAAAATTCGCTGGCGTCTAAAAATGTAAATATTTGTATAATAATTCTTCTGAAATCTGAGAAATTATATAGAATTATTTAAAATGTCGCTATAATTATTAGAAAATTCAATACATAAGTAATGTTTAAAATAATAAATAAAAATTAATGTGTGTCGAATTCTATGAAATTTTCAAATTCTTTAGGTCACAATGACTTTTAAAAGTTCATGATTAAAGTAGAAAGATTCTGATACATTATTTCAGATATAAAAAATATACACTGAGAAAAACAGTTCACTTAAATTTAACTATAGTTGGCTAGCAACTAAAAACATTAATATTTCTACAAACAAGTATCTTTATCATATTTCGAACACTTTTTAACATGTCACTCAGCAATGAACGTCAACTCACGATAGAACTTTTTATTTTCCAATACTCTACTGAAGTCTATGTAAATAATATCCAGAAATTTCTGATGTTATATATTAGCTATGGCAGATCTATTAGGAATAAATCCATGCTGACAAAATTTAATGGTTAGGAGAAAGTACAACATCAACTACACTATTCAATTTTTCAAAAGCTTAGTTACAACACATAGATGTGTAGTTCATAATCTACTTTTCGGTATACCTTTTCAACTTTTCGCTTGATGTCACTTTGGCATTGCCACCGTCCTCACGCAACAATATCTCGTTATTATAAATTGGATAAGACCCATTCTTCGCCAGCATTCCCGCTTTGAAGCGTCGACGGTACCCATATCGCAGCAGGCATGCGAGCTCGGTTGGTACAGCGGTTAGATACGGAAGCCGCGTCTGTCTATGATCGCCACTTTAATTACTTGTACCTGTGACATGGAGCTATCGCCTGAGAATATCGGATCACATGAAAGTTTATATTTTAATGAGACACCGGTTATACCGTGCGCGATACAGAGCCTCCCGATTAGCGTCTAATTGTGCGCCTCAACGCTATCGCCCATATCGGCGCGGTCCTTTGTTGCACTCTAAAAAATATCTTGATGGATATTTTTTGTATTCTATACAGGGTTAACTGTGACAAGTACAAAAATTTTACCCACGTGCTCAGGGAGGTCTAACACAATAAACAAGACAATAAAAAATTTATTTCGGAATTCTAGCTCGATGTTTAAATAATGGGGCGAAACCCTCTTTTCCTACGGAGAGTCTGTGCCTATGACAATCAATCATCTTCCGAGATGGCTAGATATGTCGACTACTGTGCAGTCGTTTTTTGCAGCGTTGTCAAGTGTAGAAACGACGAAAATAAACATTTTTATTAACAATAATAATGTCTAAGTACCTGATAGATAACAGTTAATCCGGTTAGCTGCAGTATTTTGTATTCGTTCTTCGTTCTTTCCTTGCACACTGCCAAAACTACATTTTCACTCCTTGCAGATTCGTCATAATTATCCACTAACACATCCGATATAAAATACGTTATTTAACTACTATAAAATGTTTAAAATTAGTCACTAAATAACATAACCCAGAATACTGCATTGTTAGTTGCATACTCTCCAAACCTCAAAGAACAGAGCTGAGTTATATCTGAAGGGTCTAAGAAATATTTTTACAGAACACTGTAAACATCTTGGGATGTTATAGTTTAAAATATTACTAATTATTTTATGCAAACATCGTCGATTACTGTTAATATTATTGCTATTATTAGTATTAACATAATTTAATTCCCCAATGCACCTTGCATTATGTGTTTATTAATATTTCGCCGTTTAATTATTTACAAGCGTCTGTGATGTTTTTTTTTTTCAAATGAATAATATCTCACGAAGGTTTATTTTTAAACCCCGCCATAAAAAAATGAGAGGTGTTAGATCTGCTGACTTTCCAGGCTACTGAATAAATACAATAATCCCAAGCCATCTTTCTGGGAAAGTTTATCTAAATATTGCTGCACAATCCTGACCTGACCATAGGTTTCTCGTTAGCTATAAAGGCACATTCTCCAGAAATGTAGGAAGTTCTTCTTGTAGGAAATTTAGGTAACTTACGCTGTTCAATTTATGTTCATAAAAATAAGGCTTTATTAAAGGCCTACAGATGATGCCACACCATACATTTACCCCAAAATGGCCTTGGTTTTGCACTGGATGGGATTTTCAATAGACCAGTAATGTTCGTTGCGCCCGTTTGGCACACCATTACTGACAAATCGACTTTCATCTATCCAAAGAACGTGCAGCAAAAGGATCTGATCAACAATTTCTACATTTACTACAATTTGAGCTATAAAATTAAGTCTGTTTTCAATGTGACGCTCAGGTAAATACTCCAAATTGTGAATTTTGTTGTCATGATACCCATTGGCCTTTAAAATTCGTTGATCGGTTGATTTATCCAAATTCAATTCCCTGCTAGCCTGCCGTATAGAATTTCGTGGATTTTGTTCAAAACACTGTAACAGTGTAACTGTATTAACATTATTTCTTACCTTTCGGTGAATTATTTGATTCTTCCGAACAGAAAATGCATCTTCATTTCGGCGCTTCCAATCTTGTAAAGGTTCTATCTCAGGAATGAGGCGCTCTGGATACCTTCCTCGATATAATAATAATAATAATAATAATAATAATAATAATAATAATAATAATAATAATAATAATAATAATAATAATAATAATAATAATAATAATAATAATAATAATAATAATAATAATAATAATAATAATAATAATAATAATAATAATAATAATAATAATAAGTCTGCTTAGGGCGCACGATTCTCGGACCCAGTAGTCACTCACTCCACGGAGTGGAGAGTGGCAATTGGTAAACACCAGCTCTTCTCTGGGATGTGTCGGAGCCTCAGAGGTGTGACTGGATTCTAGTTTTAAAAAAAAAAAATAATAATAATAATATTATCATCCCATTTAACACCATATATCCCATACTATCACACCCTGTACATATTCTGTACTAACTACTACTTTCATAAAATCGTACACCGAAAACAAGCCCGAATTTTATGTTGTCGAATCGATAGTCAATAACCCGAGGGGCATCAGAATCAAACGAAAATATTTTTTACGCGCTGTATCCCAACCCATCTCTCCCTCTCTTTGTATTAGTTGTAGTAACAAACTGTGTCAAAACTTAAAATATGACGGAGTTCCATTCCGGCCACCCTCAGGCTGAGTTTTCGATTTAGTAAAGCCCCGCCCTCTGATTTTCTTTCAGTGGAACTTTGACCCGAAAGGAAAACATTGTTTCAGTAAATCGCCGTCAGATGTTCTGGAAACCAAACAATTTTTAAAAGTGGAGAAAATAGCAATGGAGAATCCAATTGAATTGCTATGGTCGTCTGAAGTTTAAAAAGCGAAAAAAATGGAAGAAAGTGAAAGATAATCATCATAAAGATTCTAGCTTCCAGTTGGTATCTAATGAGAATGTTATCATGATACAATAAAGAAAGTCTAGTCAAACGTCAAAACCAGAGAGAAGTTCAAATTATAGGGTAGGAAAACAAAAATATAAATAGAAAACACACAAAAGCATGCAAATCAACAGAATTTGACAAATATTTTACAAGCAAAAAAACAGTATAAACATTAAATAAGTTGCAAGATAACACTCCCTATTTTTCTTATATTTGTACAGTAAATATCAAATTCATTCTGAGCAGCAATATAATTAAGGCACAGTTTATATGTACAGGCGAAAATCTGAACAGATTAGACTGAGGAGATCGTAAGTAAAATGTATCAATAAATCGACTATGAAAAGATCTAATATGAAATTGTATGTAACTTAACAAGAAAGGGCAATCAATTTGGTTGTTGATTAATTTGAATAAAAAACGATTGACAATATGTTCAAAAATACCAATAAAAGCATAAACATATCAAATTTTCCGCTTTCACAAAAAATCTTATATGAAATTCGTTGCGAAATCGATACATTGTCCTCACTCAACATCATACATTTAACACATAAAATATGGCGTGGAAACAGTAGAAAAAAGTCCTATAAAACTTGAAACAGTCACAATTTTTATAAATTATAAACGCTATATTATGCAATGTAAAGTTGGAATACCATTCCATAGAAATCGAATTCATTTCTAAAAAGTATAGGAGTTGTTTTAACTTCATACCACTCTCTGTTATAATATAGAGGCTATGCGACTAACCGAAAGCTATTGGTATGTAATGGCCTTAGTCTCCTAACCTTCTGATATCTCAAATTCGTCGATAGGCCTCTTAAAAATAATCACATCATTCCACGCCGGCACGCAGGATAGCTCCCACTCGGCCACGCTACTCCTGCTCTTACCCAGATAAGGACGAATCCTTCGGACTAGGTCATGCTCCTCCGAGTCCTCCGCATTCCTCACCTATAGTTCCCAGTTTAATGTAACGAAGTTAATATGTAAATTTAATCGACCGATAATCCCGTTGTTGAGTTAGTGTGATGGCGGGGACTTATCTAAATCACTGCGGAATTCCCGCTATCAGAGGGTAGGTGAAGCTTGCGCCCCAGGTGTCGACAGACACTCCACACGAGCATAAACGGGGATGGAACTGTAGTTTAAATGCTCTAAGTATTACATATATTGAAAATAAGTGTATATAAAGAGTCGAATGTGTAAGTTTTTTTTTAATTTAGTCAATATAAAATAATGCTAAAGCCGATTTCACACAAAGCGACTCTTGTCGTATGCACACAGCACAACATAGCTATTATTAAATGTAAAAGATCGCGCGTACTATGCCTGCACAAACCAGCATGGACCTGCAAAGCCTGTTCACGAAGGTTTTCATGTTATTTTATGGAGCATCGCACACTAACCTGCACCTGCATGTACCGTCACCTGGAACGACCGTCACTGCAACTAGTACATCAGCAGAGCATTAGAGATTTTTAACATTTTGCTGCAACAATCACTCACAAAATCTAACTAGTAATGGATAATCTGCTGGTAACAGTGCTTGAACACACTACCACCTAGAGAGCATATCCCCACTCCAACCCTATTGGCAAGAGAAGAAGAAACTTGTTTTTTTTTATACATCAGATGCCGTTGAAGTTAAGTTACCTAGCTACGTACTCCTTTTATAATGTTAGAACTTTAAACATTTTTTAAGTGATGTTTTTCAAACTTTTATTATAATTTCTTTTGGTGACGTCGACCTCTTATTTAAGGATGCAGATATCCTCCAAATATATTCGGATAAGTTTTGAATCACCTTGTATTATTAAAAAATATGAAGAAATGATTTATTTTCTCTGATTTTTTGTTAGCTAATGGTTTTATTATAGTAGTTCGAGTTTAGCAGTTATAAGATCGACCATTCTGTGGTCCACAAACGCTTTAGGACTACCAGTTGTCTATTGCTTGTAATATAGTCATACAATTGCTTTCACACGAAGCGATTTTTGTCGCACGTCAATCCAACACCTGTCAAGCAATCTGCCTGCCAATAGCATTGGTTTTCGGCTATAACTATAAGAGATCTAATACTCAATACCTAGAACTGCAATCAGAAACCAATCAGCCGGGATAGTTAAGCATGTAACGATGGTAGTTGGAGTTTTGCAACAATTTTTTACGGCTCTCTAACGACCTATTCTAACAACCACCACTTGTTTATTAGCAGACCAACATAAAATCGGCATGAGAGCATCCACCCGACGTAATCGGCCGCTTTACCTCTCTCAGTCATAATTGACTGCACGCACAGCCGTTAAACCAATCACGATAATCCTCCTAACTTATGTAATTTAATAAAAGTGAGTCTGGATATAATTAGCGCGCTCGGATATTGATTAAAAAGACAACTACCAATACACTTTCACTGCAATCTATCCTGGCATGCAGGCCAAATAGAGCAAAGACGTTGTGTGTATACATCGCAGAACGCCTTGAGAGAAACAAACAGGGTGAGTCAATCTAAATAAACTCCTTTCATAGAGATTAGTACAGAGCTTTTTTAATTAACTTGTTTTCGTTTTTTACTGTATTAGAAAGGTATTTTAAGCTAATATAAATCAAATCTCCTACAATTCCTATCAATGAAGTCATATGTATGTTCTCTGATAGCAAACATCTAGGTATGCTAATGAACAATTCCACAGACAAAGCTCTATTCAATAATTATCTAAAGAAATTAATCTATCTAAATTTACTAACCTAGTTTAATGAAAACACTATATAAATATCTAATATTCACTTTTGACAGTGGGAACTCGAAAATTCAACCACAATAGATGAGATCTGATCTATTTCTGCATTTTTAGGATTGCTTCTTCAGGTGGCCTCCTTTAAGTTGAGTCAAATATCTAACTATAAAAATTATTACATAAATTAAAATTATTTGAAATTAAATATCGAAATGACGAAAGTGACATTAGCCTGTCAATTTTAAATTGTATATGACAATACCTACTTGAATAATGTTTACCCTTTGTGTAAATGTTTTTATATATTTTTAGGTATTAATAATATTGTGTGAAACTAACTACTCTGTGGACTAAAGCCCCAACCAGCGTTGAATTACACCCACAATATCTACCCATATATTCTTTATTATTAGCTTTTGTAAAATTTAATTATAATAAAGAATATATGGGTAGATATTGTGGGTGTAATTCAACGCTAGTTGGGGCTTTAGTCCACAGAGTAGTTAGTTTCACACAATACTACTAATACCTGAAAATATATAATAACTTGTTTTCGTTTTGCAAAAACATAAATCTAAGTGAAACGGGACGGATTGAAATTCTCATGATGATCGGGTATGGTGCTGGAATCGAGGAATAACCTGCAGGAGTTATAAGCTGAAAACATAAATGGTTGCTGTGCATCTAAAGACGAAAAATAACAGGAACCCTCGTCCTTGGCAGTACAAAGGTGTTGCCAACACCCCCTGCCGCCGCCCCACGTAGTCACGCGCGCCTTTGAAAGCTACGTTGGCCCGAAAGTCGCAGCAGTGGTTTTGCGTGACATGATTGAAAACGTTTCGGAGCGCCACTCAATCAATTCCCTTCTGTTATGACTAAGGTAATTGAATAAACGAGTTCACTTGTCAATTGAAAAAGAGCCCCCCATAAATCTATGACGGGATTATGTTCGCTGTCCGCAAGCCCGCTTTCTTTTTTGTCCCGGTACACTTTTTCCCTTACGGGGGTTTTTATGTCGCTCGTAATTTATTTATTAAGAGCGACAGCTCATGCAGACGGTCGCACTCCCACGTCGCCTAAAAGGATGGTGTCCGGGTGGTCTCACGAGGTCGTCGAAGAAGTGTGAACTTTTAGAAGCATCTCTGAAGATGGAAGATATAGGAGAAATATCACTGAATTCTATCAGATTTTATGAAAAACAAAAAACAGTAGAGTTTATCCATCGATATAAGATGATAAAAAAACGGTATAAGAGCTTGTGTGCCGATGTGCAATAGACAGGACCGTATTTAAGTTAGATACCAGTATTCGCTTTAAAATAAAATTAAATATACAGGGTGTCCGGAAATTATACGTCAAGACTTCAGGAGGTGATTCATAACCAAAAATTAGGGTCGCAAAGTCCTATAACAATTTTTCGAAAACTCAATATTAACGAAGGTCAAGAGAATCTTTTTTTTAGTTTTTCTTAGATAGTTTTTTTATTTGTGATTTGATTTTTTCCAAGTCTTTCCTATGTATTACTAGTGCCCTTGTAGGTTTATGTTCCAAATATGATGCAAATACTTCAGTGCCAAAGGGCCTAATCTGACCTTCATCTTCGATCTAAGGCCCACAACTTTTTTATTCCCATCGCTTTATAAATTTGAACCATGTTAAAGAGTATCAAAAATTATTTAAAAAACTGTCTCTTGTTGCGATCCAATAAAATAAACCGTTTCTGAGAAAAACGACTTCAAACATTTTCATGTGTTAACGCTTTGAATAATATCGAGTTGGGTGACTATTATCATCATATTAGTTCCAACATGAAGAACTACCTTAAAACCTTGTGGTGCGATGAAGATTTGGGGCTCTGAATAATATTAAATATAGTGGAGAAATAATATTCAGAAATAAGGAAAATTCAACTAATATGGTTTGGATATAGGTTGAACAAGAAGAGCCTGTCGTGTAGGCGCTAAGATGATAAAAGTGAGAGATCCTAGCAAAACAATAATTTCAACTCTCGAAATTGAGGAGTTAAGTTAGGTTATGTGGATCATCAATTAAGACCAACAATTGAAGAAGACATGTATGGTGTAGGCATATAAATAAGAAGTTCCTGAATGTTGAAATATTGTGAAAATATAAAACAATTTTAGCAACAATTTTAAAGAAGAACAGCAGATTATATGACTAAAGTATATAAATTAGTTCCTAAAAGTTGATGAATAACCAAAGGAATAAATAAGGAAGATTTTTCAGTGGAAAAGAAATCAGGATTTAATTTATTTAGGTGCTATACAGAGCTGAATAAATAA
Source organism: Monochamus saltuarius (assembly GCA_025584915.1). Classification (NCBI taxonomy): domain Eukaryota; kingdom Metazoa; phylum Arthropoda; class Insecta; order Coleoptera; family Cerambycidae; genus Monochamus; species Monochamus saltuarius. Next base: position 2,643,044 of record CM046728.1, on the reverse strand, counting down.
AAAAGGATTTCCTTTTCAATATTTCATTGTATTCCTGTTTTGACCAGTAGCTTACATGATTCCTAATAACTGAGCTACTTAAAATATTGAAATTCCTATTACTAACAGTTTTGTTTCAAAATAGCATGGTGATGATATTAATAGGGATACAACTTTATTTGGTTTTACCATATTGCATATGAATTGAAAGTTTACAATTCCTGTCGTGGAATGCGAGCTATTTACCCGGATAATCCTGCAGATGAGAGTGTTAGTTTATCGCACAGAATCAATCAGCGCCAGCTAGATAATGGATTTTGCACCTGTGGGATCCATTGTGTCAACGCGGTTTCCAGAAGACGTATTGCATCTCCAGCATTGACACAAATTTGGTAATCAAACTGATGGGAAATTGCAAGACAAACCCAGTTCCATCCAGAATTAACTTATTCAGTTCCTGAATGCTTCAGTTCAGAATACTTTATCTCAACGTACTGCTGAAATACTGGTGTCATTTAACATACAAAGTGTAGGTAGGGATAAAAATAAACGAAATATAAGAATACTCGACCATTTCTGGGTCTCAGAAATCTCAGAATCTGGTATTTAAAAATTGTAGAGCTCAGTCTGTCACCACAGCATTAAATCTCCCTTGGCTCCTCGCAGATTTAATGCAACAAGTATTTTTTCAGCTACACACGGCTTCCGTTTGACGTAATGAAAAAGCAGGCGTACAAAAAAAACAAGGTTATTCTGATCTGCGCGCTTTGTATGGTAACAGCTACGTTTTAATCTGTGAAACAGGGAAAGTGGACCAGGCTCACTCCGGGTGGGAAAAACAATGGATCGAGCCGGCAGGAAATTAAAATAATAAATCCTGGAAACGTGCAGGATATAAGGCTACAGCACTGACCCCGATGCATATGTATGTACAATATTGCTCTCGAAATGTGTTTGAACATGATCTATCTACATACAAATAAGAATTATATAATGTTTATACAGATATAGGTCACATAAAGGTGTAATTCATAATACAATTCACTTTATTGTTTAATAATTTATATAAAAACCAATTTTCGCGAATATTTCTACGATTTTGAGGTGACTTATAAGAAAATCGATGGAGTAGTGCTTTTCGGTGGATATTCCCTGTCTAACTGATGGCACAAATATTGTAAAAACTTTCTCTAGATGTTTTCTAGGGAATTTATGTGAGATATACAGTATGGAGACCACACTACACTTGCATATTCCGGTTTACTTCTGACAAAGGTGCTACACAAAACTTTCAAAGTACAGGGTTTACAAAAAGACTTAAAAGCAGAAGCAGTGGTACTGCTGATGTTGGAAATAATTTACTGTCAAATTGAAAATTTATTAGCACTTTCCAACATATTGTTGTTCAACAGATATCTGCATGGTTACGTTTATAAGTAACAATGATGCATTTTCCAATATTTATGGATAAGCCGTTATTGTAACCACCAACTGAAACCTTTGGCAATCACCAATTGAATCAATTATGTTTATAACTTCATATCATCAGTATATAACAAAACTATAACATTGGAGATCGGAAACCAGGTTATTTATAAAGATAATAAAACGTAGCGGTCCAAGAACTGAACCTTTGGAAACACCAGATGTCGGTGCAAATAGATTCAAATTAAAACCTTGATTATATTGCGAAAATGGAGGATCAATTATACTTTTGCAGGATACAAATCTTTTAAAAGTAATTATCCGAACGTAAAAATTAATAAAATAGTTTTTTGTAAAATCCTTATAGTGTCAGAGTAAAAAATTATTGAAATTGAAGTATTTCCAACCTTTACATGCCTAGGCTACTGAAGTATCTAGCCAAGCGATTCCGAATATTAAAATCTGATTACTTGTAGTTGGTGTTAACGTATTTGTGATACCAGTATTTACATTAGTTTTTACGGTCATTTAAGATGCGCAACGCTGTAGATCCAGCTGTAGGTGGCGCTGACCTGAAAAATGAATATAAAAGGGACAGAGACATTTAATTTCGCCCAAAGAAAATACCGAAAGGTGGATGAGACACTCACTCATTTCATTACACAGAATCGGGAAGGTATTCGGAGAGCGCCTGGATATTAATTTCTTTTAAGTCTGCCCCAACACTTTCGCACAAGCTGAGCCACCCCTCGAGAGGCGCGAACTTAATAAAAAGATTTTCATTTGCTCTATAATGTGCCTATATTAAAGGCCCTAAGACATATGAAAGCGCTCCGTGATATTAAAATGAAAGAGATGGAAATTCCTCGGTTGTTTGAATAAGGATTGGCGAAGGAAAATTGTCACTGTTACACTAGTTTTAGTGCCCTCATATTCTTTAGCTTTCGACGCAGTTGCTAGTTTTGATACAATTATTGTGTTTGTGATAAAAGATCGATAATTTTGGGATGTTTTATTTATTTTGAGATTCTATCATTTCTTTGTGGTCATTCTTAATAAAACACAATCTAGTCTACAATCTACTATTTCCCATGCCTAAACCTATCATTTACTTCATCCCCCAATCTTTTTTAAATTAGGCTCACATAAACTATTTCTATATGTAAGATATTATATTGAATTATGTAGATATATCAAATTCATAATAAATAATTCCAGATATGTTTATTTTTTAGATCTTTTAACTTAATATCTGTCCAACAAAAAACAATATGTTCAATCTGTATAACGCTCATCAATTTCTGACTTCATCTAGTGTACCTCAAAGATCAATATTAGGGCTTCTAATATTTATCTTATATATAACTAACATTACTGTCTTGAATCAGACCTATGTTTATATAAGAAAAAAATGTCAAAACCAAAGTTTGTCGTAGAGCTTGTAAAACGCTCTAATATTTTTATAACTTGCTTTTCTTTTACTACCTCTAAAACCAACTACAAAATCATTGAAACTTACGTGTAGAAACGGCGCTTTTGACATATTTTAATAATGTCACTGTAATAAAATACCCAGGGCTTGTCGTTCCGCTTATCCTACATTGTGGCAATGTCCTATATCAATATTTGAATAGTATTCACGTATTTCGGAATCAACGATTGATTATTTTTCCCGATCAGCCTGTCGTCCTGGAGATAACAAACAGCCTCGCCTAAAGGGAGTTATTTTTTATCACATTATATACCCGACGTGTATTGTTGAAAGGGGGAGGCTGATGTTACATTTGTTGTTTGGCGCCGCACAAAGCAAAACTGTAATTTTCGGACAAACAAAAATCCATCCTCAATTAATTGCACAACAAATAACCAAAGCCGAAACAATGCCCGACAAATAAATTGGGTTTGCGCGACCCTTCGTACGAAATAAACCAACAAAGCGGGCCGCCTCCGGATTTATGAACTTGCTCACCTATTTGCATAGGCTAATTACAAGCCGAAGAGAAAAACATAATGACCCAATTTTATGTCGGACATGTCTAGGGGTGTCTGGTGTCTAAAAGCTGGCACAGACAGTAAAAACAATTTTATTTATTTTGTTATAATAACATCAAACAACACTGATCAAAGCTTAGAATGAAGATTCTAAGGTTTCTTTTACAGAACACTGTAAACATATCGGGATGTAGGTACTAATTATTTTATGCTAACATCGCCGATTTTTGTTAATATTGTTGCTATTATTAGTGTTAACAGGATTGAATTTCCCAGTAACACAAGAAGTTTAAAAAATCGGCGTGAAATACATTTTCCACTAGTGGCCTACCGATGGCGACTGCAGACTGGATCAGCACAGACACGGAAACTTGCATCAGATTCTGCCAAAAATAAGATCGTATACGGTAATTAGTGAAACCATTTTTTAACACTTGCCTTCGCAAATTAAATTTTTTCCATTCCATAATTTATGGAAAGTGTGGCAAGTGCATATTATCGTGTGGCAGCGTGATACCAAAGACGTTTTCCAAACAGACAAAATATTATGCCGAATTTGAATCACAATGAATAACTGCTATAAGCTTTGGCGGTAAACGTGTGGCAGTTTTTTTATGTTTTTGTGTACATACGGTCGAGGGAAGAAAAGGTTCCCAAAAAACGTGATGTAGCAAGTAAAAAAATCTTTTCAACGACAAGTTTTAATGGAAACAGGTAAGAAACCAGAAAATAATTCAGCTTTCTTGAAATCTTCTCTTTCTTTCAATGCGACGTAAACTGACGCGATCCCTGCCTACCGGAAATAACGGAACGCACGAATATTTGCCTCATTGGTGCTTGTCCGGGGTTCGCAAGCATGATTCTCGCTTTCTACCACTTCTCGGTCATTTAAGAATTTATTATGCCAATCATAGATTTAGGACTTTGAAAGGACCAGCAAATTGTACAATTAATCGTCGCAAAATTTCGGCAATTTTGACACTCTCTCAGGACAGAAGTTTAATAATAAAGCATTAATTAACTATATTAATTCTTTTTTTTTTCTCTATAACTTCTTCAGGTCTTTCTTTTATGATTCAAAATCAGTTCTAGTCGCTCCCAATGTCTAAAAATTTGACTCTCCCTGGTCTAGAGACCTTCTAATAGGCCGGCTCACTCTCGATATCGCGACTAAAATTTCCCTCCTTCCCTCGCCTACCAATATGATATCAGCGACTTAACTGCCGATTCTTTGAATCAGTTTCAAACGCAGTGTCCCGCGTTGACTGAGCAATGATGCTGACATTTTATTTGTCACAACCAACTAACCAATTATACTCTACTGCACATTTTACCACTTAATTTAGAATCACTCTGTATATAATTCAATAAACGTAAACCTTATAAATTGCTGTTTTTGCGGCATTTCGGTGTATTTTGATATTAGCCAGACTTTGCAAACTGAGCAAAGTTGACACTGAACACCCCCTAACAAAGTTACAGAGTATTTAATTTCAAAGAATTTTCTGCCATATAAGCCGGACAAAAGAACAAGTATTCCCTAGATGGCATATACCGGTTCCTGGACGTATACAAAAGCGGCTGAATGGCAGCCACACTCAGTTTGTTTAATTAACATAAGCGTGGCGAATTCCTAAGTTTTTTCCAGTTACATACATTATATGGGTGTTTGTGTAAAGAAATTTAGTTGTATGTTTTACTATTTTGTATACAGCACTAGTCTTATATTACGCGTTTCTCAGTGTAAAGTCTTTTATAGGTACTATACGGTGCTGACATTGTAAATAATGACGTCATTTTAACAGGCGTGCAGGGAATGTTTCATAGACGTACCAATTACGAGGGTTCAAGAAATTATTAAATTAAATATCGAACAATAAATAGATATGTCGATTTGGTGATGCTTTAATTATTCATGTCTCGTAAAAATAATACGTTTTGCATTTAGATGTACCACACTTTTAAAGTCTTTAAATGTTCTCCTCGAAATACCACTATTTTGTTCTTTGTTGTTAATAGACTATATGGATTTAGTTTCATGCATTACACGCAGTCAAATTTTTCGAAGCGATATTTCATTTTTTATATTGTTATGATTTGCTGATACAGAATTTATCTAAAAAAAATTGGGAATAGATGAATTATGAAAAATGGAGTTAAAAACACTTTTTTAGATAAGTTCTAAACCACCCTGTATATTCAGTTTAAGCAAAAAACTTAAAATTTGGTATGTATTTTTCATGTTTGTATTCAGCAAAGCATACGTACCTAGCTTTAAAATATCCTAAATTTACAAGGTCGTTTGTTCTTTATCAAATTTCCTGATAAAGTGCTATCTCTTTTTCGGCTCTGCACGCTGTTGCAAGACCTGGATTTCGTCCTGTATTAACAAGATGCAAAAACCGAGGTGGCTGATATTTTACACTGCTCTCGCGTAATTTCCTATTCCTAATTCTTTTGTCCTTCCCGCTGAATAGCAGGGCCTGCATTGTCCTCCGACATACACTTTAAAATCCGCAAAAAGTAAATTAATGATAGCTAAGGCCCCGCGTAAGTTTGGGACCTGCACCGAAATAATGAATACAAAATTTCCGAATAAAATCCTGCGACCGTTTTGCCGAAAACTCCTGCGACAAATAAAAACCTAATGGGACCTTTTTATCGCGAACTTTGTCAATCAAGCTTAATCGTTGTTTTTACAGGAGGTAATCAACATTTCCCTGTTCTTGCGATTGTTCCGGCCGGTTTTTTTGTCCGGCTATGCCGCCTAATAATGTCTACCCTCCCATTCATATCCGAGGGTAAGGACTGCGAGGTTCATATTGAACTTCTTGCGTATTGTTCGGTATAAGCTGGAGAGGTGCTTACAGATCTGGCATTCTTTTTGTGACTAGGCAATAAATCACTGTATTGTCTTTTTCTGCATCGATGGCTGAGCGATAAGTTGAGACGACCACAGGGTATGAATACAGAAAAAGTATTCAACCCATGAATACTGAGTACACTTAAAACGAGTTTCTGAACGTATTCGTACCTATATGACCATGGAAAACAGATTATTCAGTTTTCTTACTTTAATTGTACTTCGTGAAAGATCCTAAATGGGGCACTTTAGACAAAATACCTCAGCTAAAAATCAAATACAGAAAGTAGATGTACACTTCACATCTCATTAAATATGCGTTTATCTCGAAAATAGTAAAAGATATCAAATAGAACATAGTGTCACGGAATTTGCCCCACTCGCACCCAATTCGACGACTGTGGTATCGCGAAATGCTAGATTGCCCCTATCGCCTCTACGCGATTCTGGTAAACAAATAAAATGCCGTATATCGAGGCGTGACTGGAAAAATGAGGAATCGACGAGAAGCGTTCGAGTCGTTCGAGAAAATGGATCTAGAGATGCAAGAAAATACCTGGAATATTCGTTTGGTCTATAACTGAAGAGTAAACGGCCGAGTCAATCAGTCTTGTATTACAGTTTTGAATTAGAGTGTTTATTTGGAAATTTCCTGGAGTTTTAAAGTGAAGTAGTGTTTAGTTGAGTTGTAATTAGTATTCAGTAGGGTACAAAGTAATTAATAAAGATTAGGAAATCCGTGACAATAGTATAGCATTCTTGTAGCAACTTATAGGACCTGTATGTCCGTAAAGAAGCCAGAAAAAACGTCCAATATTTCCTTCTTCCTCTTGTATCCTATAATTTGTTGCCACGAGTTTCTGATGAACGTATTTCTACTTATATGACCATGGAAAACAGGTTATTCAGTTTTCTTAGTTTAATTGTACTCCGTGAAAGATCCTAAATGGGTTACTTTTGACAGAATACCTCAGCTAAAAGTCAAATACAGAAAGTAGACGCATAGATTAGGGTCATCGGGTACGCAGGCAGGCATCCCGCGGCAGTTTCGTCTCGGCTTGGAATAAAAATGACCGGCCTGTCAATCGAACTGCCGACTTTTACGGCAAATATACGATCCCCTGCAACCGGTAGCCCGAAGACGTAACTTAGTCTTCTGCCAGACGCCTGGACGGTCCCGGAGCCATCTGTTATCAAAGATAGCATCGTGCGGTAATATACGTTGCGAGCCGGCATTCCAGCAGTCCCACTACACAGTGCAGTAGTACTGGACGGGTATCTCATGATCGGTATACCGTTAGGGTTGCGGATGGACGCGAATTCATCTTTCTTCCCTCTCCGCGAACGATCGCAGTGGCCATGACTCAAAGCGTCGTGAGAACGTCGGTCTTTGAGATGCATAATTTCTAATCATGAGCGTGTGGTCGACGAGGATGTGGTCGGATTTCGGTTGCGGCTGAAAATAGAGCCACAGTCAACCACAGAAAACGGTACGAATAGACACAAGTTTATATAATTATTTATTATTCTTATTATCTATTAGTAAACTAAAGGGATGAGGAGAGGCCAAAACCTATTATGCTCAAATTACAAAGGCAATTATAACATATTTAACAAATTGAAACATTAAAAGTAGGTATGACCCCTTAATTGATTACTCAACACTATAATTGAAACATCATCTAATCTATTCTCTCATGTAAAGTCTTCCATAGTCACTGAGCAGCATGGATTCTTTCCAGGTCGATCAACCGTCACCAACTTGACTTGTCTGACGCAATATATTTCTAAGCATCTGAATAGTGGCCAGGTCGATGTGATTTATACAGATTTATTCAAAGCTTTCGATCGGTTGGACCATGGCATTCTACTGTCAAAACTTCCCGATATAGGACGCACTAATTCATTCCTTATGTTTTTTACCTCTTATTTATCGCAGAGAAAATTAACAGTGGAGTATCGTGGTTCCCGATCGATACATATCAATGCTACATCTGGAGTTCCTCAGGGGTCAGTTTTTGGTCCATTATTGTTTTTAATATTCATAAACGTTATCACCTCGACCTTGGATTGTAATGCTCTTCTTTACGCTGACGATCTCAAGTTGTATTTGACTGTGTCAGATATTAGGGACTGTCTCTTATTCCAATCCGATGTAGAAAAAATTAATTATTGGTGCACTACAAATTCACTGCCTTTGAACTTCTCCAAATGCAGTTCGATGACTTTCACTCGAAAAACTAATCCTGTTGTATCTGATTACTCCATCGGTGATTGGGAAATGTAGCTATATCAAAGATCTAGGTGTAACTTTTGATGTCAAATTAAACTTAAACATACAGAAATCTTCAATTCATGCAATTTCTCCATTTCGAAACTGATTTTATCGAATATCCTCTTACTGATTTTAATTAGGGGCACGTTTCTGTTGATCGGCTGCCTGCCTAAGACGTTGGCCACACAAATGCATAATTCCTAATCAGAATGCATGGCCGAGATGTCACTTGTTCGCTTTTCGGTCTAGGCCTTCCGCGATCATCTATCATAACATCGCGGTCTACTCAGAGACGTTTAACATGAAACGACTCGGGCACGTATTTGCGTCTCTATCCTGGAAAACACGGATATTACACTAGCGGAGCAGACGAGGAGACGTGTCTCTGTCGCAGGATACGTCGCCCACGAACAACTGGACCAAAAAACGTGACATATTGTAAGGAGCAGCAATAAATAAAGCGATTCTACCAAGACAGACTCGTTCAATTTTATTGAGTAGATATTAGTGTTTACAGTAAAATATTTAGTAAGGTTAGTTGGACTAAAATTGGTACAGTACATATGCTTATATATATCAATGATAAAGGACATTAAATTATAGCCAAAAATGCCAACCTCGTATTTTATGTTATACAATTATTATTCTGCATGAAACAATCTCTTCCATGGACGAAGTTGGGGGGAGCTTAGAATACATTTTGAATATTCTTTTCACATCTTCAAATTACGACGATATACAAACTAATAATAAAGGACATCAAAATCGTAGATTATCATTTACACAACATGTTCTCTGAATAATGAAAAACATTTTAGGGAATGTGCACTTTTTGAAAATGTGTACATTCTGGATAATACGCACATTTTAAAGAATCCACATATTTTTGACAATGTGCACATTTTAGAGAATGTACACATTTTAAATAATGTGCATCACATTTTAGAGGATGTACACATTTTGGAGAATGTGCATCACACTTTTAGAGGATGTGCTCATTTTAGAGAATGCGAACATTTTGGAGAATGTGCAGGTACAATTTTGAGAATGTGCACATCTTAGATAATGTCCACATTTTAGAGAATGTGCATATTCCAGAGAATATAGACATTTCAGATGATGTGAATATTTTAGATAATGTACACATTTTAAATAATGTACATCACATTTTAGAGGATGTGAACATTTTGGAGAATGTGCATCACACTTTTAGAGGATGTGCTCATTTTGAAGAATATGCGAATTTTAAGTAATGTGCTCATTTTAGAGAATGTGCATATTTCAGAGAATATAGACATTTCAGATGATGTGAACATTTTAGATAATGTACACATTTTAAATAATGTGCATCACATTTTAGAGGATGTACACATTTTGGAGAATGTGCATCACACTTTTAGAGGATGTGCTCATTTTAGAGAATGCGAACATTTTGGAGAATGTGCAGGTACAATTTTGAGAATGTGCACATCTTAGATAATGTCCACATTTTAGAGAATGTGCATATTTCAGAGAATATAGACATTTCAGATGATGTGAATATTTTAGATAATGTACACATTTTAAATAATGTACATCACATTTTAGAGGATGTGAACATTTTGGAGAATGTGCATCACACTTTTAGAGGATGTGCACATTTTGAAGAATATGCGAATTTTAAGTAATGTGCTCATTTTAGAGAATGTGCATATTTCAGAGAATATAGACATTTCAGATGATGTGAACATTTTAAATAATGTACACGTTTTAAATAATGTGCATCACATTTTGGAGGATGTGAACATTTTGGAGAATGTGCATCACACTTTTAGAGGATGTGCTCATTTTGAAGAATATGCGAATTTTAGGTAATGTGCTCATTTTAGAGAATGTGCATATTTCAGAGAATATAGACATTTCAGATGATGTGAACATTTTAAATAATGTACACGTTTTAAATAATGTGCATCACATTTTGGAGGATGCGCACATTTTGGAGAATGTGCTCATTTTAAGTAATGTGCTCATTTTAGAGAATGTGAACATTTTGAAGAAAGTGTAGATTCAATTTTGAAATGTGCACTTCTTAGATAATATCCACATTTTAGAGGATGTGCATATTTGAGAGAATATAGACATTTCAGATGATGTGCACATTTTAGATAATGTACACATTTTAAATAATGTACATCACATTTTAGAGGATGTGAACATTTTGGAGAATGTGCATCACACTTTTAGAGGATGTGCTCATTTTGAAGAATATGCGAATTTTAAGTAATGTGCTCATTTTAGAGAATGTGCATATTTCAGAGAATATAGACATTTCAGATGATGTGAATATTTTAGATAATGTACACATTTTAAATAATGTACATCACATTTTAGAGGATGTGAACATTTTGGAGAATGTAATGAATGCCTGACACTAGATTTAGAGGATGTGCTCATTTTGAAGAATATGCGAATTTTAAGTAATGTGCTCATTTTAGAGAATGTGCATATTTCAGAGAATATAGACATTTCAGATGATGTGAATATTTTAGATAATGTACACATTTTAAATAATGTACATCACATTTTAGAGGATGTGAACATTTTGGAGAATGTGCATCACACTTTTAGAGGATGTGCTCATTTTGAAGAATATGCGAATTTTAAGTAATGTGCTCATTTTAGAGAATGTGCATATTTCAGAGAATATAGACATTTCAGATGATGTGAACATTTTAAATAATGTACACGTTTTAAATAATGTGCATCACATTTTAGAGGATGTGCACATTTTGGAGAATGTGCATCACACTTTTACATTTTGGAAAATGTTCACATTTTGAAGAATATGCGCGTTTTAAGTAATGTGCACATTTTAGAAAATGTGAACATTTTGGAGAATGTAATGAATGCCTGACGAGACTAGATTCTAGATGTTAAAATATCTTATTTTCTGATGTGACCTATTTATATTTCGCAGCACTCTATCACATTAAGCTTAATGAAATCTCAATACGGTCCTGCCCTGCACAGTCCTAATCCTAGTTCGTAAACAAGCGGACGTTGATTGAAAAACCAAAATTACTCCTTAATACCGCCGTTCCCTTCGAGGCACGGCTTACCGCCGTCATTTTTGCCGATGCCGCCTCGATATTAATACACCGAGGGACAGGGAATAAGGCCCGATTGAGACGAATGGGCCGGCGCGATAACGAAATCGGATCTGTTGGAATTCTCGGCAACAAAGCGGGAAAGAAAGGCGAATAAGGGGGGGCAGGATAGCGATCTGGGAGACGCAGAACAGTGATCCGACACTATCGGGGTGATTTAAATAACACGACAGCGCGATATCGTCACGCTTGGCGGCGCGCCGCTATTGATAAATAGATGCCGACCCACTTCCGACATTTGTTTTGGCGCCCGCGGGCGGCGTGGGCGGCGCGATAGCGCTAATTGCGCGGCGTCGTTGGCCGTCGGACCGCCCGCGGCCGGTTTCTCGGCCGAAAATCGAGCTGGCGCTCTTTAAGGTTGCCGTACTCTAAATAAAAAAGTACCTCAATTGCGGAAGGATAAATAATATTTCGAGATGGATTTGTTATTTTTATGGAAGCATATACAGGGAGAATCAGTTTTTAATAAACAAACTTCAAGGGTAAGTAGAACTTTATTTATTATACCAAAAAATCTAATTTTTTCTTCAAGCTCTAACACTCTGTATCTTCCTTATAAAGCCCCAAATTTATAACTATTATATAATAAACTGCCGTTATTTTTCAAAGTTCTACTTACCCTCGAAGTTTAGAGATACATAAATATGCACAGAATATTGAAAATATGCAAATAATTAACACACTTATTCCAACAACTCTGGAAAATCTAATAAATCGATTAGTTCTGCGGTTTATTTTTAATATTAATAGTAACAGATAACCCATTTTGTCGAATTGTGCACTGGAAGAAGCTTTCGTTCCTGTTTTTTTGCAGGCAAGGCCTGTATGGTAAAGGAAACGAACACCACGTGTAATTATCCAAGAATTTCTTGCCCTCATCCAGGAAATATGCGCGCCAATTAAATATTATCTCAGATAGCGATAGTTAAAATGTTGCGGCGAGTATTCCTACAGTCTTATTTTATTTTTCAACCAGGCATTAATCATTAGCGTTATGAAAATTACACTTTCAAGAGCCTGGGAGGAGGTTTTGAGAATATAGCAAATAATATCTCTAAAAAAAAAATAAACAAATTATTATGCAGGGTGTAACTTCTGTTTTCTCAAATTGCGTCGTGAAAATTAAATTCTTATCATCCTTGTTGCGTAATTTCATACTCTCTCTGCTGGAAATGCTAGTATCAAAAAACGACGTGAGTGCATACACAATGCGAAACAGCAGCACGCGCTGTTGCCAGATTTCCTGATTTAACCAGTACTCATTTCTCACTAGTGAAACATCGCAACACCCTCAAGGGAATTCGTTGAAATAGACAACATATTATGATTTCTCATATCCAAAGACATCTATATTCCCATATTTTTAAGTTGATACCATGAGCGTCGTTACATAATTTTTCAAGGAGGGGCAAATACAGAAAATATTAAACCGGAAACAGAGAAGTATGTATTTTAATAGGGATATATAGGGTGAGTAAGTTTTTTGTAGATAAACTTTAACAGAAGATAGAACACATGTTTTTAAGAAGAAAAGTTTCTATAAACATATGTCGAATTTGCATTATAACTTGTAAAGAAAAGCTTAGATTTTTTACATATTTGGGGGATAATGCTTATTAATTAAGGGGCATAAAACAAGGGACAAGAATGTTCAAAAACTTGCCCAGTGGCGGAGTGAAGGGAGTGCTCAACCCCTTTCTTAAACATAACTTCTACGCCAATGCCTATTTTAAAAAATAACTGTTATTTTTATTATCTACATACAGTATACCAAAAATAATGTCTTCTGTCTTCTTCTGTTTCGAAATTCCTGTGCGGTTCCAAGTTATTTTGATTTTTATTGTTTGATGTGGTACTAAATTAAATAATTTATTTATTATCAATTATTGGCTAAATATTTAATTCTTTCAACGAAACCTACATACACATAGTTTGTTAAGGATTATAAAATGCTGAAATCTCTTACTCTTTTATCTCTTTCCAATGTAGTCAAAATAATTATTTGTTACATCAAGCCATACTCAAACACAAGACTTTTAGTACACAAATTTTGACAATCCTTACTTATTTTGTGCTGCGTAAATACTAATGTACTGCAACTAAATTAAATAGAAAATAACATTGAATGAACATGTTAATGTTTATGGAGATTTTTTTAAATTTATAACAGTATTTAATTAACAATTGTGGAATTAATAACAATTGTTAATCAAAATAACTCGGAAACTCACAGGAATTTCAAAACAAAAGAAGGGACATTATTTTTGGTAGACTGTATGTAGATAATGAAAATAACAGTTTTTTTTTAAATAGTCAGTGGAGTAGAAGTTCTGTTTAAGAAAGGGGTTGAGCACCCCTCGACTGTGCAAGTTTAATTAATAGGCATTGTCCCCCAAAATATGAAAAGAATCTAAGTATTTCTTTATAAATCACAATAAAAATTCGAGAACAAAAAATTATATTCAACACCCTGTATCTCAGAATCGAAGCCTTCTACGATATATGTTTATAGGAACTTTTCTATCTTCTGTTAAACTTTTTATACAAAAAACGGACACACCCTGTATAAGATCCATATAATTCTTAAGCATCATATCTCAAAAACTTAACAACAAAATACTATAATGTAATTATTTCGAAAAATTACTTTTTAAATTCCAACATTTTATTGAGTTATTAAGGCAAGTTGGCTTAAATTGTAATATTTTGAAGTGAAAATCTAGTGTGTCCATGGGCCATTTCCATTCTGTATAAACTCTTACTTCGCTTACAGCGGTACCGGAACATTCCGGGTACTCCAGGTCGCCAGAATTTATGGGGGAAACTCGAGCATCGTCATTAGCCCCATGATCGCATTCCAGGCTAATGCCTGCCCATTCCGAAAGTATGTAAAGAAGCGGAGAGACCATATGCTCCTGCGAGTTTAGCAGACACTAAGAGCTTGCTAAAACAGCGCAACATGTGCGACATTTTGAGCGCGACCATTAACATGGTTAGGATTCTTATAGCGACACAGAAAGTATAGCGTAACAGATTCTAAAGGACGGAAAAGTCTTCATTAGTAAAGATGTAAGTGAAGCCTATCTCAGATTGACGCAATTCTTCGATTTAGTAATGAAAGGAACTGTGTTACCTTCTTCTATGGGATATACAGGGTGTCCTGAAATTAATGGCACACAGAGCAAGAGTAGATTCCTTACATCAAAATAATGCGATTAATCCAAACTTACCTTTTAAAAATTAAGGTTTTAAATGGCAGAATGTTATTGCAACTTAGTGTATCCATCTGACTATTGAAACAATCGATTCTCCTATTTGTTTTATTTAAAAAAGACATACCTTGCTGAAATCGGCAGGAGTAACCGTTTTTGAAATAATCGTATTTGAAATGCTCAGTGCGCTCTCTAGTAGTGACGGCGAAATTAGAAAAAAATTGAATTTCTCGCCCGCAAAGAGCTCTGATGTACAAATTTTAATTTTGACACACTGTATCTTTTTTATTATGCAACTTGGGATATAGGTATGTTAGGGTAAATTGGTTTACTTGTATGTAAGGAACCTGTGCTCTCATTTGTTGCTACTTCATTTAAAAACACCCCGTATGTTAATAACAAAAGTAGGATTTTACCATCACAAGCAAAAGAGAGTCCTATAGAAATCATTGCAACTAGATTTCCAGGTTGGATCGATACCATTCTATTTGTGCTGATATACCCACTTGTTTGCCAGTCTATTCTGCGGTTTTCACAGTTCCATTACTATTATGTAAATTATCAAGCGAGCGGTTTTGACTGAGGCATTTGTTTTTATTATTCCTGACGGTAAACCTGCAAGTATCCAATAATTTTTACGGCATGAGGTGAGAGGTTAAGTTGAATGTGCAGCAAAATTAGTGAAGTAGGTGAACAAGTTAGTTCTATAGGCAACATTTGGCAAAAGTACCAATTTTATAAATGCGGAATGATCGTAAAATCGATAAAATAATGCAGTGCTTAAAGCGTCGTGCAAAACGTGTGACAGGGTGATTTAGGAAATTGTTAAAGTATCATTAATGATAGAAGTGGCCTTTCTAGAACAGCTTCCAGCAGAAGAGCATCATGTACGTTCTACCATTAAAATTGTTTTAACACCAATCTAATATTGCTTTAGAAACAGATTAATGTGTGTCACCTCAAAAAAATAACCTTCTGTTAAGATTTTCGAACTGAGGAAAACGTTCCACATTTTTTTCTTCGTCGGTGATGCCGTTACGGAACACGTAGACAAAAAAGGCGCTCTAGGAATTGCAGACAATTGTAATCTTCACATAATTGAAAACCCTTTATGCCGCGTCACGATTTATAAGACTTTCGTCCCATTCATCTGAAATCGACACCGTTGTAGCATGCCATAAAGGAAACAAACGAAAATGGAATTTTTAAATAAGTCTCGAACGATTGATGTAATTAGATGTTTTGGTTCTGGCCTGCAGCAAAGTGGAATGAGTACATTGTGAGAAATAAAAGGTATAAATGGGTTGAGTAGAAAAAGTACAACTAGGCTTGCTTAAATTAGGGTTTAATCATGTTTAAATAACTCACCATTATAAATCATGAAGCTATAATTATCACAATAGTAGGAATATCGATAGGAATGAGAACAAAATCTACGAAAAATTATCTTCAAAAATAGTAGATCAATACAAATGATTTAGCTACCGGAACAAATACTCAGGTTTGTAGACTTAAGTATCATTGAATTATACAAATGCTTATGTCATCATATCAACAAACCTGACGTTTCGAGAGATACGTGTCTTCCTCAGTATAGACATTGGAACCAGCTTCAAAATCATCAATAAGCAATTTCATCAAACATTGAAAGGTTTAAATTTGATTATTCTGTTGAACCTATCTACTCCCCGAAAATATACAAAGTGCTTCTTTAATAATGCTAAGAGCTTCACAAAATTCTTTCTCAAAAGTAAATCTTCTATTATACTTTTTTTACCTGCTAACCTACAATTGGAAGGATTGGTTAGACTATGTAGGTTAAAATACAATTTTTATTTTTGAAGAATGCAGTTTGGGACATTGGTTAAAGGAAAATGAAAGAAACCTTTAATGGTTTTCATTATTTTCAAAGAAACTAACTAACATTTTTGAGTCAAATGCATAAATAATACATAAGGAAGATTAATTTTGTGATAGTATTCAGATTGTCATTACTAAAGTCCGCACGATTGGACTTGATGACGACGATATTCAGTGGCGGCCCGTGGGTTTTTCAAAGGGTGGGCACAAAAAATAAATTTAGATTCATTTAAATGTATTGCAAGAACAGAATGTAATTCTGCAGAAAAGTTAATTAAACCTATATAAATGCCTGGATTTTTGAAAGAAGTCTTCTCATCATGACCTCGCAAGGCTAATTCGAAGGCTCCACAAAAAACTTTATACACATTATTAAACGACGCAAAATGTGACGATTTTTTCCACCTGTTTATTATGTTCTAACCGAGGTCTTAACTTATAGCGCAAATACGCACTATACTCGCGACAAGAATTCAGACGACTTACGTCATATGAACAAATGAATAATTCATTATATTTTCATCAAAATATTTAAGAAACTGCAACTGATAGTTATAAAACTACATACTCGACTAAAAGTTTGCATTATATATTGCACTAAATTGCAAAAAATGACTGTTTATAACGCGACCAAATATCGAAAATTACGTTGACAATAAAAACAAATGTGTAACGTCAGCCGTGACGTAGACGTTTGAATTCTTGACGCGAGTATATCTAATTGTTCACGTATGTCAATTTTTCCTAAAACACTAAAGTCCATATATGCTTTTAAATGAGTCACAGAATTTTCATGTTTTTTGGCCCTATCCGCTATGTGCTTTAAATCGTCAAGTCCGTATTTGGTCCACGCTGTAACATATGAAACAAACAAAACATAACAATTTATTTGTCACAGAACAACCATATTTCTCGTATATGTTTCTATTAAAAACTCTATTATATGTTCTAGCTTTACTTGTAGGTTCGTAATTAATATATAAATCAGTAGGCCTACCTTTCTTTTTAATTAAATATTTTTGATCAAATGGCACTGGATTGTTTTTTAACAGATACTGAACAGAATTTATTTCTGGTTTCGGATCCATTTCTTTTAATAAGTATGTACAAATACACAGAATCACTTTAAAATTATATCTATAATGAGAAATCGCCTTTAAAACCAGCAAAGTTAAAACACAAATTTGTTTACACAACTATTCTGCAAGGGAAATATATTTGTATATACAAGTACGTACTAAACAAAGCAAGCGACTACTGAGAACTGAAAACTGAATGCCGGAGGGAGACGGAGTGATGGAGATTGGAGACAGTGGAGAGTAGTGGAGACTAGTGGAGAAGGGACAGAGACACGTATTTCAGTGCCCTTTGTCGGCTTTAAATCGGCGAATTTCATTTACTCCGAGGAGTCGCGAACGTCGGAAAATGAGCCACGTTTGGAGACAATTCTTGGGTTCCCAGGAAATAAAGTTTGATATAGTTCGGCGCGTGGATGGTTGACGGGAAATAAGTTTTGAGTAGTTTTCCGCAACCGATAATAGAATTACAAAAAAATATATAAATCTATAATAGCATCATATATTTCTTCGTGACATGTACAGTGAAGGGTGGGCACGTGCCCTTGTGCCCCTTAGCACCAGCCGCCACTGACGATATTTAAATATACTTTATTCATATTAAAATAAATTTAATCTTCCCATTTATTACCTTCACGTGCTCGATTCTCGAGTTTAGTGGGACACATTTCAAATAAGAAAATGGGAAATTATTTCACATAGTTTTTCCTATGGGAATCAAATGCTTTAAAACCGTCCTTTCAGGCCACCCTGTATGTCCTCGGACTATTGATTGGACCAGTCACTCCTGAACTCAATCCATCCCGGGATCCCGCAAGAAATCCAGCCGAAAGTATTAATAAATCTTATGGGCCCATATATCAACCTGTAGGATATTTTAGGTATTCCGCCAAAGTAATAATATATCAGCCGTATAAATCATTGCGACCTGAGGCCATAAATTCGGGGGGAATTCCATCAACCGTCCTGACCCTTGGACATTTTGACGCTTCGCACAAATTTCAATTTCGTTCACCTGCCGCCAATTACTATTATTATGATTTGCGACCCATCCCAGCAACTCTTACATCATAACGGATGGGACTTGTCGAGTCGGCAATTGATATAAATCTCCAAGAACGTCCAATGCCTAATTTAACAATTTAGTAACGCACCTCCCTTTCAACAACTACTGTAATAGGTTAGATTAGGTTATTTAGTCTATTGTGGCACACCTTAAGTTATATGTCAGCCTTTTTATAATCTTAATGACCTTATTGCGTCAGATTCTATTTAGATCCTTTGCCAACAATCAGGTTGGTTTATATGCTGTATAGCATATATTCTGCAATTTGCTCACTCTTCAGATAAAATCAGCACAACTAATGTCAAATATATCAATTCTCAGTTCTCAGTTGGTGCTAGTCAGATTTTTCCTTCACCGAACTCAAAAGTGATATTTTGGCAATAGCCAAAGTTATGCCAATACCTTGTTCTGGATCAATGAAGTTCTACCTGGAGATAGTACTACCTGAATAACCAAGTATCCAAACCAGAATCACTCTGGTACCAGTACCTAATCCCTTTAGACCTTTGTAACAGTTTCATATCGTTCTTGAATTAAATTAGTAGCTTCCAAGAGTTGTCAAAGCTACTTGGCTACCTGAGAAAAGTTTCATTGGCTTATCTGTATGTTGCTACTACTCCAGACTTGATATACAACTCAAAGGCATAGGTGCCAAGGCTTGCCAACGTCTTGGTTCTTGAATTATAACTATAAACTCCAGCTCCAACCCGTGCATTCTCAACTTCCTTCTGTAAGGCCAGTTCTATCCCTCCCAGGAAGAAAATTTTAAAATGGCAGTTTATATTTGCCAGTTTAGCCTTGAGATGGTTGGCACGATTTTGATTCAGACTTTAGACAGCGATATGTCTCACAAAACCTTAAGAAATCTAAACTGTTGGCATAGCAACCATCCCAGCAATTCTTCAACTTGTAACAAATGTCACGGAAGCATGGAAACCAAACTATGTCTACACCCATATCCCTGCTTTGAGAATGACTTTCTCCAGATGAGAATTTTAACGCATCTCCCTTTCAACAACTACTGTAATAGATTAGATTAGGTTATTTAGTCCACTATGACATACTTTAAGTCATATGTCACCTATGTCTACATGGATATCAGTGTTTTGTGAATGACTTTCTCCAAAGTTTTAATTAACAAGCTATGGTTGTGTTAAACTTTTTGATCCCACTTCTGATCTTTTATGTGACTACGTAACAAACTGATAAAAATTGAGCGAAATATGATATGTAGTAACAAATAGAGTGGGTGCAGATTTAAATTACCCATTTCCTGCAGAGTACAAGATATTGTGAGGCATTACAGCGACCCTGGCTCTCACGGCTTGCGCGTACGACCATGGGGAAGATTGTATCGATTTGTTGTTTAAAATTGCTCCTCGAAATAAACAGGATTATTATCCACAAATATAGGGTAATTTTGCGAGTTAGCGGTGAGCGGACGTGTTGCCTTGATCGCGTTTTTTTTTTCAAACAGATATCGGTGGAATATTGTTGTCGGAGATTCTTTTGTAGCCGTTTTTCGCAGAAATGCTATTGAGTGAACAGAAATACATTACCTTCTAATGGATGTAATCGGAAAACGACAATGCTTAAAAGGAAGCTCTACACTATATCGCTTCCAATGTATTGTTGATGTGAGTCTCAAGTCACCGTGTAGAATAGGTAAAAATTAAACAAATTTTATAACTTTATTAATGTGGCGTTAAATATAAAATGTATAGATTAACGTTATTTTAATTAATGTACTTCATTTTGATATGAACTTAGTTTTAATTTAAAATGGTATTTTGTGAAGTGTCTTATGCAGTGGAAGTAAAATCAAAAACTTTTTCCCTTGCTTGAAGATATACTTAGAGGTGTCGCAAGTTATGGATACATGCATGATAGAGCGCCAGTTATGCAATGTCAAAACAAAAAGTCATCATACCGATGATGCAAGTATCAGCTCGATACCACTAAATAAATAAGATAATAATGCGATCGGAAGCTCTACACTTTATCGCTTCCAATGCATTGTTGACGTGAGTCGGCGGTGTCGCAAGTTATGTGATATATTCACGATAGGGCGCCAGCTATGCAATGATACAACAAAGAGTCACACCAAAGTAGCATTCTTCCCTAAATCGAACGCCACTGGCCTCACATGAACTCCATCCCGGCCCCGGCGCATAAAAGGTAAACCCAATCATGATTAACGCGCCCTTCGCAACCCCCTTAAATAATCTCTTTGGCGCAAAACTTCGCCGTCGACCCACTCCAGGCCCGTGAAATATTAAAGCGGTATTTTATGATCGGCAGTTCGCTCTAAGGGAGGCTTTCGTCCTGTTTACTCGGCTGTAGCGGAGAAACAACCACCTCGAGGCACTGAATCAAAGATCGAAACCCAAATCCAGTCGGCTGCCCCTAAAGCCAGGCTTTCTGGTTCTTAGAGTCTCTCGTAGGTCCCCGTAAAGTCGAAATGGAGCGTTCCCGGCTCTTAAATAAAATTTATTAATTTATTTGCCAGAGAAAAGGGCTGCTTTAATAAAAGGGAAGGGAGCAGGCACGTGCTAACAACTCACGGTTCAACCAAAAATTTTTATTTTTAGGACTTTCAGTTGGAACATGTCACAAGGCTTTAAAAAACGGTCGCATTTACACCCATACAAGGTAACTATTGTGCAAGAATTACTTCCGTTGACTATGGAAAACGATTACACTATTTTCAATGGTTCCAAGAAAATATAGTTTCATTTATCTGGTTATGTAAATAGCCAAAATTATAGAACCTGGACTGCAAAATATACTCATACATTTGTAGAAACCAGTTTACATCCCGCAAAAGTTGGTGTTTGGACAGCTATATCAAGAAGACGTATAGTAGGGCCTATATTCTTCTATGAAACTATAAATGCAGAAAGATATCGAACCCTTGAAAAAAACTATATTTAAGACAGCGATACACACTATCCAGGAATTAGAAGCGGCAATTATTCGAGAAATCAACAACACCACAGAAAAACAGCTACAAAATGTATTTGAGAATATGCACAGGAGGGTAAATTTATGTATAGCAAGTGAAGGGCACCATTTTGAACACACCATGTAATTATTTTAATTTGTTAATTTTTATTCAACTGAAGCAAAATACCCAAGAGAAGATAAATAATTAAGAAATGCCACAAACAAATTCTAACACTACACTACAATATGTATGTAATGTTTTCATTCCAAATATTGTAAATAGATCTTAATACAGTAAAATATATTTCTTTTACCCTGCAATACAATAAAAATATCAGTTGGTTCACATTATATACTCTTTGTATTCATAAAAATTTCAAT
This sequence comes from Monochamus saltuarius, assembly GCA_025584915.1. Classification (NCBI taxonomy): domain Eukaryota; kingdom Metazoa; phylum Arthropoda; class Insecta; order Coleoptera; family Cerambycidae; genus Monochamus; species Monochamus saltuarius. Next base: position 2,620,823 of record CM046728.1, on the reverse strand, counting down.
TTGTTCATTAACAAGAGAAGATTGGTAGTTTTCTCTTTCTAATAACGTTAAAAACATTTAAAACAAAACAAATAAACGTTCTTTTCGTCAGTCACTATGAAATATTAAATTTCATGTATTAAATATCAGTGGTCGAGCAATTTATTAGTTATGTACTCAATTTCAAAAACAAATTTATTTACATCAATAATCCCTTCAACCACACCACTGATGTTTAATGATTTTCTAGAAAGTGCTGCTAACAGAGCAATATTGGTTGCATATACGCGTAGGTCACGTGGCTTGTGAACATAATAATATGTTCATTCGTAAACTGACTACGGTTCTGTTAAACTCCACGCTCCACTATCTCTCTCTGTTTTTATTTGCAGCCGCTACTGCAAAAAAAAACAATCTTAGTCAATTTAAGTCCTAATTATTCCACATTTTGAGAAACCACACCACATAAATTCATTTGCACAAATATGAGTCTCGGGAATCAATGATTAACTCCTACGCGTGATATCGCAGTCGTTAATCACCACAATCCGATAATACTCCTGAAAATTGGCCTGAAATTGCTCATAATGAAATGATAATCTCCTGTTATTCGGTTATGACAGCCAACCATTAGACACAACGATATAATGTATAATCAAGCAAATTTCTTGGAAAAAAAGACCAACAATCAACATAGAAAATCGTTCTAATAGTTTAATAATTTATTTATCGTATTTACTACATAGTTATACACATAAAAAACGTCTCAAACTAATAATAGTGCCGGTAATAAGCAGATAAATAATTAAATAAAATCTAAACGCGATCGTAAGCGGTCTAACAACAGTTAAAACCGGATTTGTTTTTTTGTTTTGCGCTTTGCTTCATCATAACTGTCGGACATTTGTTTAAGATTATATTTAAAAATTTAATAGTGTTGTTCCAACAACGTAATGTCAAATCCTAAGCACGGACCATAAAATTATCCTACATCTGTTTCTTATTTACGACTAACCTATTGTAACAATGTAATACTAACTTATAAGATTGAGTTTGTATAATTCTTCAGACGGCAGACATCGGAAACGTTATATAAGAACGGTACGTTTCAGTTTGCAGCTAGCATATTGCGTGAAACAAAAAAAAGTTTACAAACAGTAATAACAAACACAAAGATTTTATATTTGGGCCTCTTACGTACAGACTCTTTTAAATTACTCCGAGAATCAAGAAATGTTTGAACATCAAAGCAGGAGAGGCTCTTGTTGACACCATATTGTCGAGTGGGGAACACTGTTATACTTGCTTGGATGAGACTTGCCTAAAATATACAGGGTGTTAAAAAAGAGTGTAAAATATTTCAGGAGGTAATAGTATGAACCAAACTAAGCAGAAAAGTCTTAACAAACATGGGTCCGCAAAGTAACGGTTGCGGAGATATGGACCACTATTCGTTTTTCAAACATTTTATTTTATTAGGAATAAACCGACAAAGGAAGCTTTTAACAAACAAAAAACAAAGTTACAGAAGATGTTCAAAGTGCCCTCCGTCCATTTCCAAGCAGGCACGACGTCTTCGTCTCAACGATATTCGAACTCTTTCGAAAACACCCTCCTTGGTTTGGATTTCTTGACACTTTTGATTAATCCGTAGCTGCAGCTCTTCCAGGCTATTTACAGGAATACCATACACTAATGTCTTCAAATATCCCCAAACAAAGAAATCTAGAGGGTTCAGATCAGGCGATCTTGGAGGCCATAAAACAGGTCCGGCCCTTCCTACCCATCTATGTGGAAAAGTTTGGTGTACATGCTCTCTAACGGCCATGGAAAAATGAGCTGGAGCACCATCATGCTGGAATCACATTTGTTGCCTCTGATTCATAGTAGGTGTTTTCGAAAGAGTTCGAATATCGTTGAGACGAAGATGTCGTGCCTGCTTGGAAATGGACGGAGTGCACTTTGAACATCTTCTGTAACTTTGTTTTTTGTTTGTTAAAAGCTTCCTTTGTCGGTTTATTCTTAATAAAATAAAATGTTTGAAAAACGAATAGTGGTCCATATCTCCGCAACCGTTACTTTGCAGACCCATGTTTATTAAGACTTTTCTGCTTATTTTAGTTCATACTATTACCTCCTGAAATAATTTACACTCTTTTTTTGACGCCCTGTATGGAAAGGTGCTTTTATGCGTGACATATGTATTATGGTATGTGAATTTCCGTACAAAATGAAATGGAAAAGAGTATTCTGAGTGAAAAAGACCAAATAATGATATGGAGTAGAAACGTATATCTTGTCGAGGTAAATCTTTAGAACTAGTAGACTTACTGTTGTACAAATTTTAATTCTAACTCCTGTCAATTAATCCTGAAACATCCTCTCTGAATAATTAAGTGTACCGTTTTTCTCGTCTTATATTCGATATGTAACTGACGAGTATCGCTTACCCCGAAACAGCAACGTCCGTGGCGACCCTGGCATTGTCCGTATAGCCTCAGCAGTGTATTCTTGTTGTCTCGCAGCGCTTTTGTTATCGACACATCGTTAATTGAAACAGTACGGGAAACATAATCGACAAAGTCGATCGGAGCGCGGCCGGTGGCGTTAATTACGATCGAGGAAATCGAAAACGGTGTGTAGGTGTATCGCTTCGTGACATATGGCGAAAAACTCAATCCGTAATACAAGATTCCAGTTTCAGCATACAATGATGCAGTTCTTTATTCGGTCGCGCGGGGACCGTTAGGATTTTTATCGAAATTGGCACGATTTATGCTAATCCAGTCGAGGTCGTGGTCAGCGTTGAGCCAGACAACGCGGGACATCATTGGTGGAAACTCGGTTCGTCAGTTTGGACCGACGCCGACGGGTAGATAGACCAGTGCTGAAGCCTTTAAAAATGGTAAAAAGTGAAAAAAAATAATAGTAGAATGAAACCCATTGGAAAAGGAAGAGAATACAACAAAAATGAAAGGAAAAATAATTTACGTCGATCTGAGGTCGGGAAGTGGAAGGGGGTGAGTTTTTAAGGGTAAAAAAACGGTTTATCTTGATTTCCGGCAAAACTACAAGTCCTATGGAAAAAAGTTAAATGGCAAACTTGTAGGTAATAAAAAGATCTACAACTTTTGTATTTCGAGTTTTTTCACATAACCTCAAAATTTGTGTGAAAAACTCAAATAATCAAGTTCTTGGTTTTATATTTTTCTTTTACAAAAATAATTTTTTTTCAAGAAATTTGGTGAAAACTTACCTTTTTATTTTTCATTTACAAAAAAAATTTTTTTTCACAAAATTTGGTGAAAACTTACCTTTTTATGTCTCAAACACACTGTAATTTTGTTGATTTAAAATGTTAATTTTTTTACCTTATTTCGACTCAATATCGAAAAAGCACCCTAATTTTCAATCAAAAATTCTCATGTCAAAATATCTGCTATTTTAAAAAAGTCGGTGGGCTTTTTGTTCGTTGAAATCTCTACTTTCTGATGGTGTAAAAAAATATACACTACTATGGTAAATGTTCTCAGAAAATGCAAAGAAACGATGCGACAAACTCGAATCCGACATTTTTTTAATCATTATGTATAATTTTGATCTATTTATTAAAATTTATACTTTAATTACTCGAAAGACGTAAGATTTCATGTTACATGACAAGTCGAAATATACTACTATACTACAACTAAATAAGTTAATAAAGTTAATATTAATAAGACATCTACAATATTCTTTCGTTTTTTTGCATTTTCTGAGAACATTTACCATAGCAATGTATATTTTTTTACACCATCAGAAAGTAGAGATTGCAACGAACAAAAAGCCCACCGACTTTTTAAAAAAACCAGATATTTTGACGTGAGAATTTTCGATTGAAAATTAGGGTGCTTTTTCGATATTAAGTCAAAATAAGGTGAAAAAATTAATATTTTAATTCAAAAAAATTACAGTGTGTTTGGGACATAAAAAGGTAAGTTTTCACCAAATTTCGTGAAAAATTTTTTTTTGTAAAAGAAAAATGAAAAACCAAAATCTTGAATTTTTCATATAAATTTTGAGGTTATGTGAAAAAAGTGTAAATACAAAAGTTGTAGATCTTTTTATTACCTACAACTTTGCTATTTAACTTTTTTCCATAGGACTTATAGTTCTGCCAGAAATCGAGATAAACCGTTTTTTACCCTTAAAAACTAACCCCCTTCCACTTCCCGACCTCAGATCGCCCGTAAATTATTTTCCTTTCATTTTTGTTGTATTCTCTTCCTCTTCCAATGGGTTTCATCCTACTATTATTTTTTTTTGGTTTCAAAAATGATCGACCCTAGTCTAACAGGCGTAAGGAAGAAATTGATAGGATTTCAAATTCACTATACTTTCGAAAATATCGAAATTTTTATTTTGACTAATTGGTATACTCTCAACGCATGGGAACAGTGGGAGGACGATATTAATTAGTTCATTCAACTTTATTGTACTGAAAATATTAAAATTGTAATGTAAATGCAGATTTGTAAATTTATTACATTTTCTATACAGGGTGACCGGATGAAAACGAAACAGAGCCATTTTCAGGACTGTGTAAGATTGTAGAAAAACGCTCAGACCCGTCGATTTTAGATTAAAGGGAGGCATTCTTTGCTGGTATTTTTGACTCCGCCACTTTCACCCCCAAGCAAGGGTAGGCACCACCCCAAAATATTTAAATGGCATTGGGGGTTGAGTAATATTTATTTTGAAAGCTCTTCCAATTCTCTTGTGTGGCTTCGTCTGTAAATAATATTTTATTATAAAATGTTCGGTCATCATTTTGTTGTTGGCGATGAAACTGGTGCAAACCATAACCTAGCTAAGGAGTCCCGTGGCATTAAATGTTGAACTGAAGTTAAATAATAAGGATACAAATTTTCTTTGTGCTAACGGAAGACTGGCTGATGCCAGTAGCAGCCGAAATATGACGTGCTTGTACGTGTGTTCTCAGCAATTTGCACTAAAACATATTCTTCTTGGTCCACTGTTAATATTTTCGGCCTTCCAACGTCTCTTTTCGGGCGAAATTATTCTTTTTCACCTAATCTGTCGTACAATCTCCTTAAAAGTTTATGATCGGGTTGTCTGCTATCTCGATATAATTCCAAGTATCTCGCTGGTGCACGGTCACCACAACAATTATCTTGGACATATACACATATCATATTTCTCAGTTCAATATTCGAAAAATTATTACGACGGGGCATTTTAAATATAAAAATATCAATAAAAAACACCACTGCCTAATCTATGAATTGAGTGGCATTGACAGAAACAATATGGTATTGTAGTGACAGCTGTCTACTTATTATTTCCACGCCTACTACTTTGGAAAAAATAATTTTCTAATTTAATTCCCGCCGAATCTCAAGTTTATCGATTTGTAACAGGTATACATTTTCTATTCAGAATTCAAGTTAGTTCAATGGTTTTTTATTAAAAAATTAAAAAGAGTTACAAGAAGTTAGACATATTTTTACATCGACAGTACAGTATAACTACCGCCCCCTAGTCTTGACCTCAACACAGTTTCCATATTCGTAATTGCCACCTCAAAAAAACATAAGACTACACATTTTCAAAACAATCGGCCCACGCGTTCTTAAAATATAGCAAAAAATCGAAAACATTTTTTCAACTTTAACACCCTGTAGAATGAAAAGGAGCAACAATTGTATAAGGCGTGTTGGGCTCAATCGCTTTATTTTGACGTTAACAATATACCCTTAAGCTATGTACCATTATTAAAGTCTCCCTGTATAACTTCGAAAGTGAGGTAATTTTATCCACTCAATCGTTTCTGGAGCTCACCCTGTGCAGGGGTCAGTGACAACCGGTAAAGCCCGCGTCCGCTCACATTCTTCCCTAGCTGATTAAATTAATTAAATATGTAAATCGACTAATAGCGGCCTTATCTGCGTGTTATAGTTAATTGAACGGTGACAAGACATGTTGCAATGCTTGAATAATTCCGGGTGATTCGCAGCCAGCACCGCGTAATTGGGGATACGTATTTCCCTTTTTTGTTCCACCTAAATGGACGTTTCTCACACATGGAAACGACGAGTCGGACGCCGTTACTGTGTAACATAAATGAACACCTTAACTGAAATAAATAAACTGCACGACTATTTTTATCTATCCTGGAATAACCACAGACTGAGAGAAGTGGGCTAATATTAGGGAAATACATTGCACACTGAGAAATAGTCCATTATACAGGGTGTTAAAAAAGAGTGTAAAATATTTCAGGAGGTAATAGTATGAACCAAAATAAGCAGAAAAGTCTTAATAAACATGGGTCCGCAAAGTAACGGTTTTGGAGATATGGACCACTATTCGTTTTTCAAACATTTTATTTTATTAGGAATAAACCGACAAAGGAAGCTTTTAACAAACAAAAAACAAAGTTACAGAAGATGTTCAAAGTGCCCTCCGTCCATTTCCAAGCAGGCACGACGTCTTCGTCTCAACGATATTCGAACTCTTTCGAAAACACCCTCTTTGGTTTGGATTTCTTGACACTTTTGATTAATCCGTAGCTGCAGCTCTTCCAGGCTATTTACAGGAGTACCATACACTAATGTCTTCAAATATCCCCAAACAAAGAAATCTTGAGGGTTCAGATCAGGCGATCTTGGAGGCCATAAAACAGGTCCGGCCCTTCCTACCCATCTATGTGGAAAAGTTTGGTGTACATGCTCTCTAACGGCCATGGAAAAATGAGCTGGAGCACCATCATGCTGGAACCACATTTATTGCCTCTGATTCAAAGGAATGTCTTCCAAAAACTCATACAGTGTGTTCTGCAGAAAGTTGAGGTAAGCAGCGCCTGTTAATCGGTTTGGTCACCTACAATACCCATCTAAATGTTTAATGAAAAACGTGCCTGATGTCCAGATTCTATTAGAGCATGAGGATTTTCGTCGGCCCAAATAAGCCTATTGTGAAAATTAAACACTCCATTTCTTGTGAACCCGGCCTCATCAGTAAAAAGAATGTTTGCAAGAAAACGAGGGTCTTCAGCATCATGACGTAGAAACCGGCGGCTAAAAACCAAACGTGCTTGATGATCATTTATTGGATTTAAGGCCTGTACTTATTACACATGGTATGAATAAAGCAGTTGCTCGTGAAGGATTCTCCAAACAAGAGGACCACTAATTCCTACCTCGGCTGATATTCTCCGCACACTCGTACCTGGATTCTGCTCTACCAGTGCTAGAATTTCTTCTTCTGCTCTAGAAGTGGATACCGACCTTGGTCTTCCGGATAAATGGCACTGTTTGCTCAAAGAACCGGTATCACGCAATCTTTGGTGAATTCTTCCAAAGATGCGTTGTGAAGCAATCTGGCGATTTGGATAAGCGTTAACATAAAGACGTCGCGCTTCGGTGGCGTTCCTATTAGCACGACCATACATGAAATGCATGTCTGTTAATTCTGCATTAGAGTAACCAGCCATAGCGAAAGAAAACTTGTGCCCAGAGAACAACTGTCAAATACGTACTGTTTATTTCACTAAACATCAACCAACTATTATAAGAAAATACACAACGTTTTTGCAAAATAAAAAAGGGGCTAAAAAACATAAAACATTCCATATCTCCGCAACCGTTACTTTGCGGACCCGTGTTTATTGAGATTTTTCTGCTTATTTTGGTTCATACTATTACCTCCTTAAATATGTTACACTCTTTTTTTAACAGCCTGTATACTTGAGATTGGGAAGTGAGGTATTATTTACCTAGCGTTTTTATATCCTGACATTGATAGACTGCCATATTTGATTTGATTCGACTTTGATCTTACTCACTTCTTACTTTTATGAAATATATCGAAATAACAAATTATCTGGGAGTTCAGTTGTCAAACTGACGAAATGAAGTTGTACAATAATAATTTTAAATTATATATTTGGAAAAATCTTGCAATTTATACATTGTAGTTTCTCTAACTATCCATTTAATTAAGTAAATAAATATTTGTTTGATTTAAAATGTCTTAATTGTTTTCTAGTTTCGCATTAGTATTAAAGGTAACTCACGCCAATTATTTATAACACCAGTGCCTTAAAACAATTTAGACACTGACAACATGCGTTAAAAGTTATACTTATACTGACGTTTGTAGAAAAAAGTAATGTTAACTGGTACGCATAACCGGTAATTTTAGGTGTTACATTCCCAAACAATATTTGTAAAGTACTCACTCGTACAGAGTAACAATGTCTTCGAAACAATTCGACTTAGAGAGCGGTATTTACAGAAGCCGTTCGACTTCGATTCTAGGAAGCGGAAAAAGTGTATCATTAATTTGTTTATTGTGGCAAAACTATTATTAATATAAAAATGGAGGAAAAAATGGCGGTCGCACTTGGTACACTTACTGTTTTGTTAGCGGTCAATATACCTTTGAAACGGAGCTTGGATATGAATACCGAATTATATCCCGTTACGGAATGCGCTTTTGAGAGAGCTTGGGGAAAAAGTCGAACTGCAGCGGAATGGAATCTCTTATATAGTGCGAGCAGGCAGCTGTCGCCTTTGCCGCAGATAATAAAAATTGTCTCACATGCTCATGTCAAAAGTGCATACACGGGGAAAACAACTCGCTTGCTTCACTAAAACCATAAATTTAAATTGTACACTTAAAAAACAGAGTTACGAATAATGAAATCTTGTCTCGCTTTTTCTTGATCTTGCGTAGATCTCTCAAGACAAGACAAGGGCAAGATTTAGAGAAAAAAATCTTGCGAAATAATAATAGACATTTATTCTGAATATATTCCTCGTAAAATCTGAATCAGTTGAATTTTGCCTTCTTAAATCCAATTTCATCACCATTCATCTGGTTCAGAAACAGTGCGTATTGGAACAAAACTAATAATTGCTTAGTCAAATTTACGACATCTTGTGTCAAACAATTCATGTAGAATCTGAATCAACTGAATATGCCTTCCTAAATTCAGTTTGGTCAGAATTCATCTAGTTCAGAACCAATGTGTGTTGGAACAAAGCTAACAATTGCTGAGACAAATTTACTTCATTTTATGTCAAAAAATTATTGACATCAGATTCTTATCTATGCGATAGTGTACCAAATGCTAGCAATTTAGAGCACTAACAACAGATTTGTTCAAACACTCATCAGAACTGATTCTGAATTGAATTCATGTAGAATCTGAACCAACTGAATATGCCTTCCTAAATTCAGTTTGGTCACAATTCATCTAGTTCAGAACCAATGTGTGTTGACAAACCTCATAATTTCTGAGTCAAATTTATGTTGTCCTGTGACAAAAAAATATTTACATCATATTCTTATCCATGCGATAGTGCATCAACTTCTATCATGCAATTTAAGGCACTGATTATAGATTTATTCTGACATTTATCAAATGTATCCGAAATGATACCATGTAGCTTCGAGAATTGAATATTGCTCATACTAGACCTGGTTCAGTGTACTGGAACAATTTGAACAATTATTGAGTTAGAATTACGATGTCTCATATAAAAATGATTGATATCAGCTGCCTATCCACACGATACTGCACCAAATTCTATCTTGCAATTTAGAGCGAGCCATAAAGGAACGTTATAAAAATTTGCAACTCGCTTTATTCACTTTACGGCAGCGGCTTATAGGCGGCGATGAATATTAACAACTTACGATCGAAAAAGTTTCGCGGATGCCAGCGCTGTCCGTCGGTTTTTCCTTTTTGCCGGCCTCTGGAAGAGTGACTGGCAGTATTCAGTCCCATCGACTACCAGCGAATGCGGTGCAATTAGCTGCTCTCTTAATGCCCATTATTAGAAGTACTTAAAACGGATTTAAATATCATTGTAAATGAGCCGGTTTTCGACGCCGGCGGGCGATTCCTCCTCCGTATTGCATAATTTTAATCCCCAGTCCCCCCCGGGCGCGACTGGGGAGATACAATGAAACAGATCGAGGCAGCGGACGGTGGCGATGGAGCATGGATTTGTCTTTATGGATAGCGATGTGGATAATGGCGCTGCAGTTCTTATCCGCCTGCTGTTTATTTTAACTACGGGTAGGAGTCAGGAAGCGCGACACCTGCGAGGAGGAGGGGCCGGTCTATTGCTACTTCGTTATTCTATCACTAAGTGGTCAGTCAATTATAATAATGCTTCCAGAAAGTAACGGATAAACTCCATAAAATCTTTCAAATAAATCTTTCATTTAGTGATAACCCACACCCCGGAGCAGATTTCAGGGATTTTTTTTAATACCAACTTAAAAAAAAATTGAAATTGTCCATCATGTTCAAACACACTGTATATGTACAGGATGAGGAAAAATTATTGCAATATGATTGTAACTTGTTAATTATTAATTTTTCAAAAAATGTCAAATAATACGTCACATTTTTGTGACCTTGAATAGGAACCGGATTTTTGTTTTTTATTAAATCATCAGAGGTTATTGCTTCGGCTGCATGACTAAATTTTTGAGAAAAAATTAAATTTAATTTGTTTAATTTAATTGAGAAAAATAATTCAGTAAATGCGAGCTAATGCCCTGACCAGCATTGAATTACACCTGGAAAATAGATATATCTATTGTACCCCCTGTATATGAGAGCTAATAAGCTCCAAACCGGTACATGTCTGTTGGGCTGACGAATGACTTTAGCTGTTAGCTATAGGTTTTCCAGGTGTAATTCAATGCTGTATCGGGGCATTAGACCGCAGAGTAGTTGTTTGCTGAAATTTCGTGTTTGCAATATATCGTTCTCGCCGAATCGCAATAGAGGTCACTAGCTTTTAATAGTTTCTACTGCGATGTATAACATTTTGTGTCCTGACTTGTCAGTCCGGCAAGGAGTAGCGAATGGCCATTAGTTGTAGTGTTTTGTAGACCACATTTTTAAAATGACCTCAGACAAAATACTCCAACGTATTCAAATCGGGGCATATCGCAGGCCACTCCACCTCTTCTTCCTATCCGTCGTCCTGTAATCCAGCTAATTGTGAGTTTTCGAAAAAATGTTGTAAGGCATTAATTCGTGTAGAATCGCCCTGAGGAAAATCAACGAACACCCTGTATAACTGATGGAAGCTGACCACTATTAATTCTGTATATTAATTGCTTCCTAACTACACGCTACTCGCCCATCATTTATACGAATTTTTCCAAATCCAGGCCTTAGCTATATAAATAATAGATTAATTTGAATATTAGCGTCCGCGGTCGATTTTTCTCGTCTCATCTTCTTCATTACTATAATTTAAACCACCTTAAATCATATACCGGCAGCAAGGCAAACAAATGAGTTACTAATTGTCCCTCGTCGTCCCCCTACATTAATCACTGCCATAATTAACGTTGTAATTACAATGGCCGTTTTTTTTTGCTCCCCCGTTCTTCCAATTTATCGAGAGGAAAGTAGGAAATGCTAATTGATATTATATTAATGAGCCCCAGCACAAAATGAGCAGGTACGTGGAAAGTCGCTACTATAAATAGTAGCTGCTAGAAGTGGAGCTTTGCTGGAATACACTGGACGACATGGAAAATTGAAACATTACAGAGAAGAAATAAATACTAAGGATACAAGAAAAATAGTGGAAGATTAACTAAACTTGCTTTTTTTTCTCAATATATTCGTCACAATTTAGATAATAGACATCTTTGATGTGATATATTTGTTTCCCCGCTACGGCTACGGTCTCGATCGGAGTTCACACGTTACTACCGATATGGTCGATCGTCGATAGTGGTCGATTGGTGGACGTTATCAAATATAGAAATAGCCAGTTATACATAATTACTATTACTATTTATAAATAGTTATTTAGTAGAATTCAACTTAAAGCAGACGTAGAAAAGAAACATATCGACGCGACACCGACTATTACAGCGTTCTGTAAATAATTAAAACTAAAAGCGCAGTTCGAAATGCGAGAGTTTAGAAATACCGTTTGTTTTTCTAGAATTTTATGATATTTCAAAGTCTCGCTGGCAATACCTCAGATACTAAAATTTTCCTTTTTGCTCTTCTTTTCTTTCTTCTGGTGTGCCACAAGGTTCTATTTCAGTGGCAGGACACCCATTTGGACAAATAAATCAATAACTAGAGATACATACGTAACGCAACGCAACGCAACGTAAGTCGTTCCTGGGCGCAAATGCGGCCCGTTTAATAATAATATGCCGCCCCCTCTCCCGCACAAGTCTTCGACTTCTGGGCTAATCCTCGTGATTCGAATGAGTGTTAGAGATATTATTATTATTATTAACATTTCGGAATTTAAAATATTTTACCATAAACCCAGTTTTTATTATTTTTCCCGAACTTTCTTTGGATCTTCGCATTCGAAATGTCACTTTCTGTGTACGGCAGCGTATTTTATCACGTGGTACTCGGGGTGCGGGCCGCGGGCAGGTCGTTACACCGCGTAACTGCGACCTTCAGCATCCCCCAGCCGGCCTTGTCCCCGGCTGATGTTAACATCGAATGGGCGGGGTTGCCAAGTCTCCATTTTTTCGCCAGCGCCTGTTTTTGCAGCCGCAATCGCGAATTTGAATTCCAGTGCGACGAACTCTCGACGAGTATTAAGCTGTACACTTAAGCCAACAACCTATTGAAATGTCCCAGGCAGAAATCTATTAATTCGTGTCTTAAAAGAATCCGCATGCCAAAACGTTCTCCAGATACCATTAAAATAATATTCCCTCTTGTTTTGTTCTATGGAAATTTTCTGTTTGAATCACTGAAGAACTATGTGCAGAGTATCGAGTTGAATTTGCGACGTTGCCGTTTTACAAAGTAATTGTTGTGACGTCAGATAATTTGTAGCGTTACAGTTGAAACAAAAATTAAAAAGCACATTTTTGTTGAGGTTGTACTCGATATGTCAAACTGGAAAGTCCAATTCGGTTCTAATATACAAAATGTAAGAAAAAAATTTGCTAAATCATCTAACATCGCATCTAGCCACGCGTCATATATATTCTGAATAATATACAACAATTTCGAGAACAATAATTTATCTGCACAAACATTTTTTTATATATAATAATGATATCTCTACCCCTCATTCTATTCATGAGGATTAGCCCAGAAGTCGAAGACTTGTGCGGGAGAGGGGACGGCATGTTATTATTAAGCAGGCCGCATTTGTGCCCAGGAACAGCTTACGTTGGTAGACCCTTACTACCATTCAGTGCAGGAATGCTGGAAAACTGTCTGGCCAGATCGATCCAAGTACTGACGCTTTAAACAGCGCCACCACTGATCGATATATACAGGGTGTTAAAAAAAGAGTGTAAAATATTTCAAGAGGTAATAGTATGAACCAAAATAAGCAGAAAAGTGTTTTATGGCCTCCAAGATCGCCTGATCTGAACCCTCTAGATTTCTTTCTTTGGGGATATTTGGAGACATTAGTGAATGGTACTTCTGTAAATAGCCTGGAAGAGCTACAGCTACGGATTAATCAAAAGTGTCAAGAAATCCAAACCAAGGAGGGTGTCTTCAAAATAATTCGAATATCGTTGAGACGAAGATGTCGTGCCTGCTTGGAAATGGACGGAGGGCACTTTGAACATATTCTGTAACTTTGTTTTTTGTTTGTTAATAGTTTCCTTTGTCGGTTTATTCCTAATAAAATAAAATGTTTGAAAAACGAATAGTGGTCCATATCTCCGCAACCGTTACTTTGCGGACCCATGTTTATTGAGACTTTTCTGCTTATTTTGGTTCATACTATTACCTCCTTAAATATTTTACACTCTTTCTTTAACACCCTGTATATATGGTCGTAAACTTTAAAGAACCGACTTATTACTTTCAATAGAACATGTTTCGACTATTTAACTCATTCTACCACAGCGTTGGCAACCCTGCGAGGCACCGCAGCTTGGGCTAGGTCGGGTAGGTAATAGCACGCATCGCGGATGCCATCTTATTGAACTTATGTCAGTGGTAAGCGAGTCGACACGTTTTGAAGAACTAGTTTGTGTACGGTATAACGTATATGCTGTGCATACTATTAAACGAATATTATTTATCGGTTCTTGGAGGCGACAGCGCAAAAAGTTGGCCTGAACGGACCATAAACCAGCATTACCTCGATGTTTACAATAAATTACAAACCGTGTTGGCCTGTTGCGCGTAGAATTAATTCGACGGCCATTCCAGAAATGTATAATTGAACGAAGTGGGTCTCGATTAATGTCATTAGATTCAGTAATGAATTTTTAATTTGGCCAATAAAAAGGCGCTTAATGATACCACACTGCAAGCCGCCACAACAAATAGACAACGGTCTAAATTACTAGTTTCGGAACTGTAGATATATTTCAGGCTTGATGTTCTAGGGACTGAAGTTAAAGGTTTAAGACAGACTTATATACGCCATAATGCAAAATCTTTAAATTTAATTTCTACAAACAAAATATTGTTTTACTTAGTGTATTTAAAGTTGGGGATGATTCGTGAAATTTGGCAACAGGGCAGCACTATGAATTTGAACGACAGATACAAAAATATGCCTTAAACTCAACGCCTGTAAACAGTAAAACTTTTTCTCTTTAAAACTAGGAATGATTAGTATAATTTGGCAACATTGCAATACCTCTAATTTAAAGAAATAATGCCGTCAAAATGTCCTAGATGTTTATTCTATAATTTCTAGCAAAGAAAAATAGATACTTCAACAGTCTGACAACTTTGCAAATGTAATTTTCTCTGTCTCATTGCCTTAATACAGAACTATTCCTTTCTTTCTTATTATAAACAAGACGGTACGTTTGAACTTTCCGAATCCTTATATAAAGAATGTATTTAAAATTAGAGATAATTTGTAAATTTTGGCAACATCGCAATATCTCTAATTTAAAGGAAAAATGCCGTAAAAATCTACTAGATGCTAATTCTATAATTTTTAGCAAAGAAAAACAGATATTCCTGTAGTCTGACAACTTTGCAAATGTCATTTTCTCTGTCTCGGTACAATTCAACTTGCCGAATCTGTATATATAAAGAATGTATTTAAAACTAGATATGATTTATTGTTCATTTGACAAGACGGAAATTTTAAGCTTGCCAATTCTGTACGTAAAATTGATTTTTTATTTCAAACTAGGGATGATTAGTAAAGTTTGGCAACATTGCAATACCTCTAATTCTACTCTTTGTTCTATAATTCTCGCTTTACTTTTTTCCTGTCCTGTCCATTTTTCACAATTCATTCAACGAAGATGAAGTGAACTAATATAAAATCAAATATACATTTGTATAAGAAAATATATATTACCTTTTCTATCTATCTAGGAATGATTGGTAAAGTTTAGCAAGAGTGAAATACTCTTAATTTAAAGAGAAAATGCCGAGAGAGGTTTACTAAATTCTTCTTCTATAATTTCTACTACTACGAGTGTATCGCTATCTCCTTCTGTTAAGTCGCGGTTGAATTGTACACTCCTGAAAATTCATCTTGTTTATCTTTGTTAAATAATGGTATTTGCCTGCGTCTTTAGAGACGCCTCTATTTGTTATTACAATCACCGCGATTTTGTAAGGTCTAAATCCAAGAATCTGTTTACAAGACCGCCTTTTACACGACCCACCCAGTTTCGCTTACCCCTTGACGGCTCGGGGTTCGTAATTCAGATATTAAATACCGCTGTTTCTTCGCGTGTTTGTGCCAACTTCCTGCTACAATACGTCTAGTTTTATTACAGGCTCGTAATTTCAGCTTATCAAGGCCCGTACGCTGACAATGCAATGTTCTGGTAAACAAGAGAACGATTTTATAGTTGTAGATGAGTCGGAATTCACAACTACATTCTCACGTTTGCCTCGAATATCGCACTTCGGATTTACCAGCCGTCTGGAAATCGTTCCCTGCTCTTGATTGATGAGAAATGTGGTGTAAATTTTCAGCTATTTCATAAGCGGGTGTCCTAGTCTACGTATAGGTGATAATTATACGTTTTTGATATAATATAGATAATAATAATACCACTAAACCTTACTTTAATTAGCTCAGAAGATTTGTGAGGGAAAGGGGGCGGCATATTACCTCATCACGGTACATTACGGTTAATATGGATCAAATGTTAATGTAAAATAAAGCTAAATTGTGAAATTAAGAGCTGGAACCGGGATTTTAAGAAAATTACCATTTTTGAACTAAATATAAACAATTATCGAGAAAAAATAACCAGTTTTCGACGATATATCTACCGTACAATGTAATAGAACTATTACTCGAATAAACATTTTTGTCGAAATACTTGATTGTACGACCATTTTTCGACAAACTTTGGCTAATTTTTAGGAAATATCTATTGTATGTTAACATTAAACCCTTTTTTATGAATTGGTCATTTGCCCATTAACCATTGTAGGGAAATAAACATTTGTCAGGAAAAGTTGAGTTTATTGATTAAATGACCAATTTTAAATTTTGGTCAAAATGGTCGTTATCACTTAAATAGCCATGTCTCGACATAAATTACACCAATTTTTGACGTAAAATACATTTATATACGACAAAGGAAATTATATTCGTCATCAGTTGCCAATTGTCCACAAAACAATCATTTTTATTGAAATGATCATTTTTGCAGACAATTACCATATTTTGACGATATTTCACCAGTTTTCGCAAAAAAAATTCGTTACACGACGAAAAAAGACCCGCTTTTCGACGAAGTAACAGTGTATTGAAGAAAATTTATTTAAATGATACTTTGTCCACAAGATGACCATTTTTGGACAGTGAGACCATTTTTCGACAATGAGACCATTTTTCGACAAAATGGGAAAATTATTCGATGGAACGTGACAATATTTCAACGAATTGAGGCCATTTCTTAGATGAAATGTAACTATCATATATGATAAACAAATTATTTTTTTTTACAAAATGACCTTGGTAGGGTAAACTATTATATAAGATAAGCGAATTATTTTTTTTACGAAATGATCTTGGCGGGGTAACTTTGTTTATATTGATAATAATGAAATTGCATTTTGTTCAAAATGATTGTTTGGTACTTAAGCCATATTTCGACCAAATTACACCAATTTTCGACGTAAAATCCATAATATGAAATCCAAAATGAAATTATTTTCAACGAAATAACTATCTATAAACTGTCAGTTTGTTGATAGTTGACATTTGTCGACAAAGCAACAATCTTTATTGAAATTATCGTTCAAGCATAAAGTTACCATATTTAGACGATATAAAACTCGTCTTTCGATAAAGTAATAAGCGATTTATTGAAGAAACTTGTCTAGATGGCACTTTGTCGATAAGATGACCATTTTTCGACAACGAAAGACCATTTTTCGACGAAACGGGACCGTTTTTCGACGAAATGGGGCCATTTTTTAAGCAAATCGCATATATCTTTTTTATTCGGTGGTTATATTGATTTGTTTGTAGTCTCTGCAGTTAAATCTGAAGTGTTTCGTGCAGCGGCGCCCGTTCTTTATCAATTTCGTCGAGAAGACCCCGTTCCTTCGCCCGCTAATAGCCCGAAAGTGGCCTCAAGCGCTACCGCGTCGGCAGCCGGCGACTCGGTCGCGTTTTTAAAATGATTTAGTGAACTCGCTGGAGCCGGGCCGGTAAATCACCTCGCCCGGTGGCGGCCGGCGTAACTTATTTTAATAAAGGGCCGTAATTGCGCGGACGTCGCGCGCTCCAAACTACAGCTATTCTTCACCGCTCAAAGTAGACGTAAATAGCGATAATGTGGAAATGTTATTTATTATTCGCCCTCGTAAATTTTCATTAACGATATTTTTCCGCTTTGGATACGCCTGGAGGTCGCTCGCGGAAGCAGCGAGCGGGCAAATGGATTCGACGCTCGAAGTGCGCGGAGAGCGCGTTGCTCTCAAAAAATACCCGACCGAACGGTTTCTAGTTTTAGACCCGCTTTTCGACGAAGCAACATAAAATTTATTGAAGAAATTTTGTCTAAAGGCACTGTGTCCATAAGTTGACCATTTTTCTACGTTTTTCAACAAAACGGGACTAGTACTCGACGAAACGACACCATTTTTCGACGAAAAGAGCCCATTTCTTAGACGAAATGACCTTGCCAGGGTAACTTTGTCTATATTGATAATAATTAAACTAGATTTTGATCAAAATGTTGTTACTTAAATAGCCATATTTCGACCAAACTTACACCACTTTTCGTTGTAAAATCCATTACATGTACGACAAAATGAAATTATTTGCGACGAAATAACTATACTCGCGATAAGAATTCAGACGACTTACGTCAAACGAACAAATTAATTATATTTTCATCAAAATATTTAAGAAACTGCAACTGAGAGTAATAAAACTATATACTACACTATAAGTTTGCATTATCTATTGCGATAAATGATTATTTTTAACGAAAATTGACATGGGAACACGAAGAACGGTTACTGCAAGATGTTCAGAATAATCCTATCACTAGTACACGCATATTATCAAGAAACAGGCATCGTGTCCAATCTACTGTCCATAGATGTCTTCAAAGGTACAGCTTGTATCTGTATCATGTAGAGCCAATTCAAACGCTGCATCCCGGAGACGACCAATTAAGAGTAAATTTTTCAAGATGGGCATTACAATAATTTCGCCCAATCCAGATTTTTTCCATAATGTTTTATTTACCCATGAAACTCATTTCAACCAACAAGGAGTTTTCAATCGCCACAATCGCTTCATTATTGGCATTATGAAAGACGTCAGCGGAACATTAACATTGGTCTGTCAATGCTTGGATAGGTATTTACAGGAAAAGGATAGATAGATAGATGGGGAGAACATTTTGTCAGGTTTATTAGAGTTATTCCTCTACAACAATGATGGTGGTGCGCCCGCACATGCCACATTACAAGAGAATCCTCATGAAAGACGTCAGCGGAACATTGACATTGGTCTGTAAATGCTTGAATAGATATTTACGGGAAAAGGATAGATAGATAGATTGCTAGAACATTTTGCCAGGTTTATTAGACATATTCCTCTACAACAATGATGATGGGGCGCCCGCACATGCCACATTACAAGTACAGCATATTTTGAACTGCCGTTTTTCTAATAAATGGATTGGACGGGGTGGACCGACACCATGGCCAACCCGGTCTCCGGGCTTGACTCCGATATACATTTGGTTATGGGGATACATAAAAGAAAAGGTTTATTTTACTGTGCCTGTTGGCGAGGATGATGTTATTGGCAGGATTCATGAAGCAGTAGCGGAAATAAATGAAGCTAATTTCTCTCCCGTTGCCGTTGTAGGAGTTTCTACCACAGATTGCAGAGGTGTATAAACAAAAATGATAATGTTTTTGAAGGTTAGCCAAAGTCTGAAGGATCTTCATTTTTGTTATTTCTTATTTTGTATGGATTTAAACGTGTTAATATTAAACAAAAAAATTATAAATTTCAATTTTTCTTGACAAAATTTTCCAAAAACGGCTCCGCTTTCGAGTTTTTTTTTAGAATATATAGCCGGCCGCTGGGGAGTGAATTTTGACTCACCCTGTATAATAGGTATGTTTGTTAAATTGGAATATCTCGGGACCCACCCAACAAACAATTAAAGTTAAAATTACGTTAACTTGACCTCTGAATTGGTCAAAATCTTTTCATGACCAATTCCATATAAGAGAAGTTTACCTATATTCCTTGGCGTTTTTCCTTATGTGGGGAAAAAAACTAAAGTAATGTGGAAGTTAATAATTGGTCGGCAAGAATTTTATTCCAATAAGATAATTGGATCTAAAAGAAATGCGGACCAATTTTATGTTAAAATTTCGAAATATAAAAGGCATTATTACCAAAATATACCCTAATTATGCCCTATATATGACATACTTTTGCCAGAGAGAGACAACTTTATATGTTTGATTTTATATATTCTAATAGCGAACAGGGATAGCAACAAAAGAAAAACTACCTATGTCAGGCTACTAAGCTACAAGTAGAGTAGGAGTTAGTATATTTATAGATATTTAGATTTTAATATAAGTCTGTATTTTTGGTTTCCATTTATCAAATTGTACAACCCAGGAAATTTGTTCGTATAATGTCATGACCAAACTTTCATAAAAATAACGCGCCTTATAAATATACATTTTTACTATTGCTTTTTAATAATATTACTATACCGAAATATAACCTAAAATAAAAACTGAATGTACTTTGTGATAAAATGTGTTTAATAATCTTTCGTCATAAATGTATTAACTAATATTATCTGTATTAACATAATTTTAATGAGTAATCAATTAGAAATAATGAACAAAACATTTAGTGTTTATTACAACATGGCCGCTCAAACAAAATCAACTTTGAAGTCAATTTGTCTGTAAGTTTTAACCTATAGGGCAGATTGCCTATGCCAATGTTGACGTCACAGGAAAATATTAACTCTGTGGTTGAAATTTACTAAAAATGAAGATATTTTATGGTAATTTATTACCAATTAAATTATTACTAGGTACCTACATATAAAATTCTACTCTTGGATTTATTTGTGATTGAAAATTCCAAATGAAGCCAATAATGTTATGTATGCGTAATAACAAAAACAAAATAAATGTTTTCTAACGGAATTCAATTCGAATTTCAATTCACGTGCACTACTGAATTCATCTGACACGATAACAGTTATAAGAATACTTATACCTATATGAAGTGTTTATCGATATATTATCATTAGATTGATTTAATTATGCAGTGTTGGCTTAAATTCGTTTTTTACAACTCTCTAATATTGTGTAGGGCTTAGTTTTCACTGCAGATTGCTAAAACACAAAATAATTTCTACGCGCTACTACATGAAGATATGTCGGAATACATATAACAAGAAGCTTGTTCCCTAAAAGACCTTTATAAGACACACTTACGTCGAGGTATTATTAACAAGTAAATTTGTACCATAATATAGAACAATATTTCTATTACGTTAATTGAAATGGTCAAATATTCTTTAGAAGTTATCAACAAAGTTGAAAATAGGATTATATTGTAATAAAAATAGAACTTAACCAATTGAAGGATTTAATAGGGCAAAATAACTAGTTATTACCTTATTTTTAACTACTAGTTGAAGACAAAATAAGTTTTACAATTTCGTAATAAATATGTAAATATTTACCTATTGTAATAATTTAAAAAATCCTTGGATATTGAAGACAGATTTCTAGGCGAAATTAAGTAAATTATAACTTCGACTTACACGTTATTGGAATGTTAGCATTTGAAAACATAGAATAGGTAAACAATATGTAATTTCGAACTGTATAAATTGACATATATTTCATTTTACTTGGAAGGCATTATATTACTCTTAGTTAACAAATTTTTGACTAAAATTTTGGTATTATAAGATTTTGTAACATTGAAGACTATTTTTATGGAGGAAAGTAGTAAATCTTGATCAGTTCAGAATTATTTTTCTTGTGTAGTAGTCTATTAGGCTTAAATGTTAGTTGGGCATGCACCTGCTCTGTGCCGGTTCTTATGCAGAACACCTTGTATATTATAGTACAGTGATACATTTTGAGAAAGTCATTCTATTGGAGACAAAATTTACATACATTTCTCCCTGAGCACAATTCTCAGCAAAAATCAAGGTGACCCGTACAATATTCTCAGACATATCAACTGTGGCACATTAAAGTAAAATATGCGCCTGTCATTTGACGTAATTAAGCCTGTCGCGCGACGTAGTTAACACATCTCAGCTGACGCAACTCCCTCAATTAACAACACAATTAGCCGTATCGGAACAAAGCGCAATGCATGTTTTTAATTAAGTCCTCGCGTAATTGCTACCTGTCACGTGTAATGTCAACGCGTCCGCAGACGTCTTAAACCCGCGCCCTATGCAGAGGTCGCCGGCGATTTAGGCGCGCGATGCCGCAGATCGTATTTCACTTGTTAATTTCTAAGCCTGACGCCGGTCGGGATAATAAAAATAACAAACGAGCGTTCTTTCGCGCGGATGCTGTTTTGTTTAATTGTCGCCAGGAATGGTTACGAAAGAGAAGGGCACGAGGCGAGCCGCACATCACAGGCACAGTTACGCCATTACCCTACAAATGACCTGGGATAATGACAAGAGCGTCTGCGTTTCGTAGTAATTTCTCTCTTCAGTCTGGTAATTCGATCTGGAGCAGCACTTAACGTATGAGAAACCGTTTCATTTCACTTTTAGAAAAGTTATTTCACGTATTTTGTATATACATGAGTTGTGAAGGACTAGATTTAAACAAAACTTTATAGATGGCCGGTATTTAGGACACTTATAAACATATATTATGTGTTTGTGCAAATAAGTGTGTATAACTCAAATCAAGTAATTTTTGTTGGAGCCGATGCTTAGCAATAATATCAACAAACGCGGTTTTTATGTGCGCCATATTTAGTACGCGAAAAATCTCTAGCAAAGATTTCTTCATACATAATTGGTAAA
Organism: Monochamus saltuarius; assembly: GCA_025584915.1. Taxonomy (NCBI): domain Eukaryota; kingdom Metazoa; phylum Arthropoda; class Insecta; order Coleoptera; family Cerambycidae; genus Monochamus; species Monochamus saltuarius. Next base: position 2,598,338 of record CM046728.1, on the reverse strand, counting down.
ACAGTGATTGCAATAGCGACAGTAGCGTCTTAGAAAGCAAAAGCAAGTCTCTTGCCGGGAAAATAAAAAAATACTTTACAGTACAACTTGACGATGATGATGATTTTAGTATAACTGATAACGAAAACAAGTCACCAAGATATTTGGATATGTACAGAGGATATGCGACCGAAAAATTTTACTATAAAATGCAATTTAATGCAAAGCTGTGTATAAAAGAATTTAATTTTTATTAATTTTTAGCCCTTCTCTTTGCCCTCCTGAAAAATATTCCGTGTACGCCCATGTTCTTCACACTAAAGCGCCCTTTCTTGTAGAAGACACTACAAATCATGCTTAAGAAATAAAAACTGCACAATTTATGCATTCTTGGCAACAAAAAATAATTTTTATATTGTATACATATATATCTACACATTACAATACATTCTTAAGATTGCCATATTTTTATGGCCAGTTCTCCACAGAACCTCTTAATCCTGAGGCAGCTTATACGGACGTAGCACTCTTAAATCATCAGAGTTGTGCTGTAAGCTATGGATAAGAACGAATTAAAGCTTGTACTTCTAGTTTCCTGGTGCAGCACCAAGAAGCGTCGAGGACAGATTTATGCAGCTCCTTTTTTGGTATACAAGATTATGCATATGCACCGTTTCATAATAAACATACAGAGCTTCAAGCTACAGTTACTGGCAAGGAGATACGAGGGTGCAGAATATTAATAGTGTATGATTGTCTTGTACGCAAAATTGGAAACGTAGAAGAAATATTATGTATGTTATACAGGGCGTTCAGAATAAGAACCAACACAGAGCATGTGCATGTAGGGGGTTCCAAAATATTACAAATTAACCAAACACATCTATATACGTAGCACACAGGCGAAGTTACAGACCTTCAACCTCAATTTGGAATAACCAAATTAAGTACACGATTTAGGTTTATTATTGGTCTTCTTTGACTATGAATTCAAGTAAATAGAATAAGTACAAGGTGTTGAAGGTGAGAGACCCCTAAAACTATACCAAGCTCTTTTCCATTGATCCAATTTAAGAATGATACTGTCCCGCGCAGAATTTAATTTAAAACACTTTTTTACTCTTGTTAAATAAAAAAAAACTTTAAGGTTTTCAATCAAAAATGCATTAATTAAAACAAGATTTTACTAGTGTTTATTAGAAGAAATCAAAAAGTCAGTAGTAGCCTTTATTAGTAAGAAAACTATAAAATAAAACAAAAACTAAATAAATTGCTCGAGACTTTTTACCGCGTCTAGTTTTTTACCAATGGATTCTTCATGTAACCGCTCAAAATCCTAATTTTTTACATGGCGTTTTGTTTACTGACGAGGCAATTTTTTCAAGAGATTCTATACGAGATTTTTATAACAATCACGTATGGGCTGATGAAACTCCACATGGATTTTTTCAAGGTAACTTTCATCATCAATTTTCAGCAAACGTATGACTTGGTCCATATTTCCTCTCATTACGATTAAACGGCGATTCTTATCATCACTTCCTACAGGAAGAGTTACCTGCTCTTCTTGCAGCAATTCCTCTTCTGCTCAGACAAAATTTATGGCTCATACACGATGGTGTCTCAGCTCATTTTAGCATTAATGTACGTCGTCACTTAGATACGGTATATCCAAATCGTTGGATAGGTAGGAGAGATACGCAACAATGGCCAGCTTGCTGTCCGGATTTAAATCCTTTAGATTTTTGCATTTGGGGTTTTCTCAAGTCATTAGCTTACTCCAATTCTGTCGAAAATGTTGAAGACCTGAGGAATCAAATTACAGCCGGTTGTCAGACCATAAGAAATACAGTAGAATTATTTCAGCGAATACGACAGTCAATGAGATGAAGAGTTGAAATTTTGGCGAACCCCATTGAATCAAATTTTAGAGAAGGGAGGTAATGCAACAAAAAGAAAATTAACAGAGACCGCGATTATTTTGTTGAACGGAGATATGTGTGTGTCAGATTGTTCAGTAAACATTGATTCACAGGCACACAAAAAAAAAGTTCTGTGCCCGAGCTCCGACCTATGGTTCCCCATGTATTCTTGGCTCCCGAAACCGATCCCGGGGTCGGTATAGCCCAGACGTTCCATATTTGCGCCCTACGGTAAAAAAATTACCAAAATACGGCCATTGCCTGGAAATAAGCGCAACGCTTTATCTCCGTGCCATTGAAGGGTCCAAACATGAATCAGCTGTTGGTCACTTGAGGGCCACGAATTGGCAGAAAATTGGTCCTAAAAAATTTCAAATTGTCAGAAAAAATCATATGATTTCACCGTATTCAGGATCAAATTGATTTAAGAGGATTGTCTTCATGTAGCATTGCAGACAATTTGAAATTTTTTAGGACCAATTTTCTGTCAATTCGTGGCCCTCAAGTGACAATTGGGATGTGCGAGGTCCTATCCAACAACTGATTGGACCCTTCAATGGCACGAGATAAAGCTTTGCGCTTATTTCCAGGTAATTGCCAAATTTTGGTCATTTTTTGACCTTAGGGCGCAAATATGGAACGTCTGGGCTATACCGACCCCCGGGATTGGTTTCAGAAGCCAAAAATACATGGGGAACCATAGGTCGGAGCTCGGGACAGAACTTTTTTTATTTTTGTGTGGCTGTGATTATTGTTGGCTCCAGTTGTATCAAGAAGAAGTAAATAACTCATCATTTAACATCTCTATTGAAGCAGATAAACAAATTTTAAACTGTCAAACTTGACATACTTTTAATACATTTGCTATTTTGAGAACGAAAACAGAAAGTTTTTCGAAACGTCAAAAATACGGAAGTGCGCGATAGTGATGTGATTTTTATAATTTTTTACTCATCTGCTTTTTTCAGTGTGGGATATTTTGGTTAGGCAAACTTAGTTTCAAAAATAACCTTTGACTGATCCGTTTGGTGCAAGGGTTTATTTAATTAAGGTTTATTTTTTTCAGAAGTGTGGCAAAAACCCAATCAAACTAAAGGAGAAATACAATTATGCCACAAGTAAATAGCTTCAGCGCTAGTGAGAAGGTAATAAGTAATAAGATTTGTATATTTCCTAAGGCGAAAGAACCCTACACAAACACAGCGGCTTCCCAGCTCTTTCTTTATCTCGCATTGGCAAACATCGCCGTCGCTCTTCTCTTTTGTCGTTTGCGGTCACTCCGTTGGCGGCTCGACACAAACGAAAATAAATATTTAACGTCTGCGATTTCCATAAACGCTGTGGACGGTGATGCCGGTCGAGATTATTAGAACGCGTTCAGCGTAGGCCGGCAACAGGTGATAAACCTGAAAACGTCCGCCACATTCGCATGACAAATGGAGGCCGATTAGAAATCTGCTCGAGCGCCGCCACAAAAATATTTTTCGGGTTATCTGATGGTGGCGGTGCGTGTGCACTGCACGCGTACGCGAAGGCCGGGATCTTATCGCAGGACGGAGCAGGCGTGCGCCATGGACGACTCGGTCCGCGGGAAATAACGTAGTTTTACACAGAGAAAGAAATATTCGTAAAAGGGCAGTTAAGCAACAACAGCTACAACAACTTGTAGTTGTAAAACTACAAGTTTTTTACAACTACAAGAAATCTAGAGATTTGAGAACTGAATTATAAAGAGTTTATCTTCTCACAACTTTCTGACGATCATTCACAATAAAAAACCAAAAAAAATCCTGGGCTATTGGGTATTTATGACATAATAAAAAACATCAACTGAAACTACGTTTCGGGTTATACCCCTCTTCACAGTTTAAAACAAAATCATCACATAATTATAACATGAAAACAAAATGTGTAGGGTAAATAATTGTTAAAATGTGGGGTTAAAATAGCAAAATAATGTGTATTATATAAATGCATTTTAAGAGTTATATTATTTGAGATTTTAAATAGAAAAAGTGGATAAACAAAACATCAATAATTTTATTTTAGATATTACTTTTGCTCTACGTGTTCTATTTTTCGAGATTTCCGGACCTAAAAACTACAAATTTGATCATTTTACGGCGAGAAAAACGGCGACCTTAATAGGATAAGCATTTAGGGTCATACAGAACTTACCGAACCTGAAATATATTACTTTTTCGCACAATCGTTCTGAAATATGCACTTACTGTCATTGTTGACACATTCTGTAAGTTGAATATACAGCACTGTGGCTTGTTTCCGTTGAAATATAAAAAATAATAGTGTTACTTGAGTTCATAAGAGCATTAATGCGGTAAGTAAAAATCAGTAATTCTTTTCACCAACAAATGCTGGGCTCATTTATTGTAAAAATTAAAGGTATAATTTGTACAATTCTTAAACGTAATAGTTTTTCCCTCGTTTTTATCTATTGCTTTTACAGTCATTGAATTTTCTGTATTACTTATTGAGTTAGATATGTTAGGATAACAATAAACTTCAGTAGTTCTGTCTTCAAACACTGGAATGGAGTCAAATTCATTGTCACTGCCGCTGTTGGTATGTAAAATCTTAACAGCAAACTCTATTTTCTTTGTTAAAGACTGTAACATATTCTTCAGCGACACCAGAAGACCTAAAATTACATTTTCTGTTAGTCAAATAATACATTAATGTTATCACTAAAACCTCCAGCCCCCATGACGTTTGAGTGCCATAACATCAACTCCAGTATTTTCTAACAAAGTCGCCGACTTCCTTCTAAAATCATGTCCAGTATAGGATTTTGGAGCTTGCAGCTTTAAATATTCGACAATTTTTTGTGGTATTTGTCCCAATGTATTTATACCCACAAGTTGATTTACACATTTTCCCTGAGTAGAAAAATCGACGAGAGTTAGTCTCCTTAAGTCTCAAGCCTGTATATTTTCGCAAAATCGTCAAAAAAGGGAATTTTTCATTGGCCTTGTCAGTGATTGTGAACATTCGACTAATATGTGTTTTCGTATCAGGCACTTTAACAATGACAACTGAAGCTTCATCCGTAATGTCATCAACTGTCATCTTCATAAGTTCATCACGCCTAAGAGCCCCAGCGACTCCCATTATCATCACTGCGTTCATCAGATGATAGGTTTCATCGGGGGCTTCCAACAGGAATTTGTTCATCTCTTTTCTGGTAAATACCTTTGATTTCTTCGCATGATGTCCAATATTTCTCTTCTTTAGAAATGCTACTAACTTCTTAAATTGCGATATATCGACACCATTATTTAAGTTGATCGTACTTTTAAGCATAGAGTACTCTGCCCATAAGCTTCCCGGAGACTTCAATCTTAAATTTCTCTGAACAAAATAAGCCACCAAAGTTTTTTCAGATATCTCCGCTTTCTTCTCATTCAACCATTTCCTGAAGGCATCATAGACTTGTTCATACCTCACCTTTGATTTTGTGGGAATTAATGACCCACAACCCGCTTGATACGATTCTTCAATGTCTGAATCTACCTCTGAATCGTCTTTATCAGCCATAATAACCACAGTTTTGACAACAAAACACAAAATTGTTCAAACTTCAAATTATTGTTTTTTTGGTTTCCAACAAAATAAATTCAAAAGACGCCATTTCAGCAATCAAAATATTTTTTTTTATTATTTTATTTGATAAAAGCAGCTGTGCAAAAAACGTTATACACTATACTATTTTTATCTTTAAACAACTAATTTTTCTAAGATTTTCGAGAAGAAACTACACAAACATCTTACATTTTCAATTCCCAGTTGACTTCTTAATTCAGCATTTCCTCCATTTGCTGAAATGACAAACATTTTATTATAATCATTACCTTCTTATTTTATCTTGTGATAAGAACTTCATGTCCAACTTTATAGAGCAACCGGCAGTGTAAACCTTGCAAACTAGATGTGTAATATTCCAGTCATAAGACGTTTCACTATCTCTTATGATCAAACACCACGGCATTTGTACGTTATCTAACATACTCTTCTACGTTTCTTTCTATCAAGACCCACATTAAAATGCAGTATAACTCTATTTTATTAACAAGCAGCATTACTTAAGTGGTACGTAAAAGCCTCAATTACACAAACATAAGTTTGTCATAATGAGTAAGAGATAAAAAGTTAAATATACAGCATTAGGACTATAAAGTTATTACAGTTATGCACATTTTATTATCAAATCCTCCTACGTAAACTTCCTATGTAGTCCTTTTCTTTGTTACTTCCATTAATTTCCTGTTAATTAAAAGTTACTGGTCGATTTTAAAGAGGTTAAACTGTATTCATGCTAGAGACCCATATAGGCAGTTAGAACACGAACCTTACTTTTTATTCTTGTAACAAAAAAAATATGTTAATTATTGTTAATGTAAATAAAATATTTTGAGAACTGAGACGTCAACATAAAAAGCATTTTATACATATGTGTAAATAATTATTATAGCGAATGATTTAGAATTTAAATAAACGAGTACACATTCTGACATCAGATTGTTTGGGTAGCAAACTGATTTAAATTTGGCCCAAATTATTAGTGGGCCACCCCAAATTTCCATTTTTACATACATTATTTAGCATAATTCTATTTTGATTGTTTTTTAAACTGTGCATAATAAAAGAATCATTCACCTGGTAGAGTCATTTCTAACTACAGAGAAGGCGTTGACTTCGTGTAAGGTGGCGATAAGCTAAGAAATAACTGCAAGCGCGCCCACTGGTGGCCTAAATACAAACAAATATGGGCAGATCATAAAACAGTGCGAATTTAAGGAAGGTAGGTGGCTGCTTGTATAATTTTTGTTTGCTGTATTATTTAACACAAGTTCCATGGGAATTATTGTAAAATGTACATAGTACTATGTAAACGCTAGGACAATGGACTGTGTGTTGTTTGTGTGTATTTCTAGAGAAAAAATATAGGTTTTTGGCTAAATTGATCTAGTATTTAGTAGTAGTCAGAAGATAAACCTTTACCGATGGGTTTTACCAGGACAGGAGAAGAGAATGCCCCTAGTAGAGCCGGTGATATCGGCCCCAAAGTCAGTTGAGGCTAAACCGAGAAAAAGACCCGGATCCGGAGGCCCACTTCTACAAGGCGTCAGGCTGTCCAGTCCAACACCGCAATAATATGGGTAAGGAGAGATAATATCTCTCGACACAATCGATGCCAAGAATATTGGCGCGCACTATAATATTTAAAAAGGATGTGTTTTAAGCATACTCTTTCCACAATTTGTTACATAGATAGCAGGTCTCTCTAATAGTAATAATTTTACATCGAACTAAACGAATTAACAAAAAATTATTTGTTGACATTTTTAAAAACTTAAGTGGAGTAGTTTTTTCAGCTCGTCACATATAATATTATGCAATATTAATCTAACAGATTTTGAGCAAATTTAATAGTTTTTTTCTCGGTGTACAAATTTAAAAATCCTTTCCATGCTTTTCACAACTTAAAAACAAAAGGGATGGTACGTTCTACGGATGCTGCAAAAGGAGCAAGAATTTATACAAAAACCTCGGACACCAACAATATTAAATTATAACATGGACACTCTGGTTGCCCCGATCGCAAAAACCGTCATTTAAATAATCCTTACAACGTCCACGCCTAAATCACAGCGACGTGTTGGCGTACACTATTCATTCAACATGCACTTCCGAGCAACCGCAAGCCGCATAGGCATTCGGGACGACATAACTTATCATAAAATAAACATTTTTTAACTCAGAGAGACGTAAACTGTATATAAAACGTACCGCTTCCCCAAACAACCAGATCGACGGGTAGATAGCGACCAGTTCACGAAAAAATGCGTGCAAACAAGGCCGTATAGGCAACACAGGAAGTGCATGGTGCTGTTATGACCAGATAGAATCAGTCGAGATGCGCGAAGTGAAGTTTGTATCAGATACAGGACAGACATCGTTAATTACATCGCAAGAGATCTAAAAATACGGACATCTGTAATGGAAGGGGCGGTGTAGTATTACTTTAAACGCCACGAGTGATTTATAATGCGGAATTTTAGTATAGCAACGCATTTCATACATATATAGGGTGTTTCAAAACATAGGCGAAAAATTTCAGGGGGTGATTCCTTCTTGAAAATAAAAGGTAGTTTGTTATATAAACCTTGGGTCACAAGTCAACCATTAGGGAGATATCGCGTTGCAAAGATTGCGGAAAAAGAGTGTTTTTATTGTTTTTCTCGGAGACGAAAAGCGTGGGAATGGTAAAATTTTGTAGAAGTGTTACCATGGTCAAAAGACACTTGTGACATATTTTTCACTTTTTGAAAATAATTGGAAAGGGTTGAAATAAACTACCCTTTCAGTTTTTTTTAACTATACTTTCAAAAAACATTCTTAACGACGTAGAAAAAAATTAATTAGGTTAAGCCGATTCATTTAGAAACTCTTTTCTCTCTTATAATTTTTTGATAAAATTAACTGTTTCGGCGTAAAAAATAAAATGTAAAGTATTGCACGTCGGGAAGAGGCAGTTTTACTACACCCATTAGGTAGTTGGCTGTTAATTTCCGGATGTTTTCATTGTTGCATTAACAGGTAGCAAATGGTTTGTACTATTTTAACATTTTGAGAGTGGTTTACGGGATAATTTGCCTTTCGTTGTGTGAAGTGTTTGATTGCGGAGTCCGTTGGGATTCAATACTAAGTTAATACAACAAAAATGGTTATTTTCACAAATGCAGAAATGACAGACATGCACTTTATGTACGGCCGGGCAAATAGAAATTCCTTACATGCTTGTCGCCTTTATGCAGAAGCGTATCCTAATCGTAGAATTCCTCATCACAGTATATTTGCTAAGCTTCATCGAAGGCTATGTGAATCCGGAAAATACAAAAAAAGAAGTTTTGATACAGGTCGACACCGGAAAGTACAAACCATTTGCTATCTGTCAAAGCAACAATGCAAACATCCGGAAATTGACAGCAGCCAACTAGTTTTTCCTAATAATGGGTGTAGTAAAACTGCCTCTTCCCGACGCGCAATACTTTACATTTTATTTTTTAACGTCGAAACAGTTAATTTTATCAAAAAAATATAAGCGAGAAAAAAGTTTCTAAATGAATCGACTTAACCTAATTTAGTTTTTTCTACGTCGTTAAGGAAGTTTTTTGAAAGTATTGTTAAAAAAACTGAAAGGGATAGTTTGTTTCAACCCTTTCCAATTATTTTCAAAAAGTGAAAAAATATGTCACAAGTGTCTTTCGATGATGGTAACACTTCCACGAGATTGTACCATTCCCACACTTTTCATTTCCTAGAAAAACAATAAAACACTCTTTTTTCCGCCATCTTTGCAACGCGATATCTCCCTAATGGTTGAGTTGTGACCCAACGTTTATATAACAAACTACCTTTTGTTTTCAACAAGGAATCACCCCCTGAAATTTTTCGCCTTTGTTTTGAAACACCCTGTATACAGAGTGTTCAGTAAAGGAACGGCCGTACTTTAAGACTAGTTCCTTGGACAAAAATAATTAATTTAACGCTCTATATAGTACATTATAAAACCGTTAAGTTCCAAATTGCACAGTGTATTATTAAAAAACTTATTAAGAGCACTTTTTGTGTAAAATTAAGTTTTACATATCACGTGAATGTCAGCGAAAGTGCTAGCAAATAGCGCCCTCTACTTTGTACAAACAAATTGACAACACCAGCGTGTTCCTCACCACCAGAAACGTACTGTGTGAAAATTTGTTAAAACACGTTGTGTGCTTTAAAAAACTTACATCCAAAATTTGATTTCCTTCATCTTACACACCCTGTATCTGTAGGACATACGTTTATTCACCAAATCCCACTTATTTTTCAGCATTTTATCAGTTCCAGCAATATAGTCATGTCTTTTTGCAACCCCCTGATTAGTTCGACTCTGCGAAACAGTTCGGTGGTCACTGGAATTTCAATTTCATCCAACGACCACCAACAATTCGCATAGCAACTTCAGCAACATTTAGCGGCACTTTAAAAATTCATTAAGAATGCAGCATCTTAATTCATTTTCACAGCACAGCCTGTAATAAATGAATTTTCAATCCGCATAAAATATATTCCAGAAGTAATGACCCCTATTAACAGTCCAGTGTGGGCGATTCCCGAGTGGAACCAATAAGGTAAGCTAGGTGGTCACACTCTTTCCCTTGATCGCAGAACTGCTGCTTCTTAAGTAGCCGCGCTGCTGCATCTAGCAGGCCGATAAGAGCTATAATAAGTCGCCTGCTGAAACAATTTCGAATTAACTGTGACAAACGAAATTAAAAATGCTGTAATACGGTAGGCATAAGAATCTGTGTGGTCGTCCTTAAGCCAAAGGCTGACGCAGTGGCAGTTCTGCAGAGTTGTCTTATGACGGAATATAAAATTATGCACAGTATAAGTACTACTGTGGCAAATGACTTGTCAGATGAACAGATTAATACAACAAACAATCCCGTGATGTAAGTCAGAGCTGAGAATCACATCCACGACCGCCAACAAAACGTCGTTGTACAATTAATGAGTTAATTTGTTAAGTAAATAAAAATCAGAGCAGTATTTACTATAAATTGTACAGCGTCTACTAGTCCAAGCATAGCAGGTACAAATTATGGTAAAGTGCTGATCATGGTGGGTACATGGAACTCTTAGTTTTAGTAATATTCATGATTGGAGATTGAAATTCATCCCAGGACAGGAGGACACAAACACAGTGTGGACGTCCTTCCAGAAGCTCTAAATAGGTTAGAAGTGATATAGAAAACTCAAATGGAATAGCATTATTGATGATGCACTTTAAACAACAAACATTCAATTATTTCAACGACTACTTGACCCTTCCACCGCTAATGTGATTTTTAGGTGGTATTTCTTTTCAGACTCTTTAGGACGATATTGCTCAACGGTAAGTAATATAGAAAAAATTGTCTAATAAAAATTATTAGAAAAAAGATTGCTTAGCAGGAAAAAAATTTGGGTATGTTTTTGCAAATACTATACAGGGTGTCTCCGTTCTTTCGTTCTTAACTTTGGGAAATGATAGAGCGTGAAGAAATAATAGGAATCTTTCCTATAACATTTTTCCCTATAGCACTCCGTTTTCGTGATACAGGGCGTTCAACTCTCAAAACAATTGCTATTTTCATTATCTACTAAACAAATAAATATTTTTTGTTGAAACTTGGTATACAATAATCATAATAGAAGGTTTATTTTGACGTGAATAACTTTTTCTAGCTATGGCCAGTGGCGTAGATGCATATTTATATTCTTGACTCGTAAATCTAAAAGGCATCACTAACACTAACACTTCGACAAATTCTGACAGCACAGCAGACAAACTGATTTGACATGACATCTGTCAATACTATTGTTACAAACTTAGAAACAAGCAATTCCTGCTTAATCGTAAAATTTTCGAGGCTTCCTAGCGAATTTTATCAAGAGCAGTTTTTTTATAAAATTAAAATAAGTTGTTAATATTTGTATTGAAAAAATACTTTTCACCACTGGCGTTGAAGTTTAGGGAGTTCAAAGCAGAACAAAATCCCATATCTACGCCACTGGCCATAGCCGGAAAAAATTATTCACGTCAAAATATTAACCTTTTATTATGATTACTGTATACCAAGTTTCAACAAAAAATATTTATTTGTTTAGTAGATAATAAAGAAAATAGCATATTTTTTTGGGAGTTGAATGCTCTGTATCACGAAAACGGAGCGCTATAGGAAAAAATGTTATAGGAAAGATTCCTATTATTTCCTCACGGTCTATCATTTCCCAAAGTTAAGAACGAAAAAACGGAGACACCCTGTATATATGGTGTTTATTAATTGAATGCCGATATTTAAGGGTGTGACTCCTTGGGTCATTTTAAGAAGAAAACTTAATATCAACATATGTCCTAAACTTCTTAATTTTTGAGCTACAGGGTGTTACAGTTCTAAGAAAAAATTTACTTTTTTATTATAATTTTGTTATCACTCCAAATATTTGTATGAAATTTTGTACACACCTATTAATCATTAAGGAGCATTGTTTAATGTAAAAAATGTTTTAAAATCTTTGCCGATGACGTCCGTACGAGGTTTTAACTAAACAAGAAGAAAAAAATGGTACGCCACTGCTTTTTTAAAAAACTAAAATTATTTTTAAAATCTCCATTTATTTTACAGCAAATTCGGTCCCTAGACTTACTCTCGTGCGACGCACCATTTTCACGAAAAAAAATTAAAACCAAAAAAGTTTTTTGAGACTGCTTTTGATATTTTGTTGCCATTTTGTAGACACCCACCATGCGTGGAAACACTTTTTGTGGGAAAAAATTAATTTTCTACATTCACAAATGACGTTTACGTAGGCATGATATTCAATATTTGAATAGAAAAAACGGTACGCCTCTGAGTTTGAGACACCCTATACTGGACTGGCACTAGTTGAATTTTTGTTCCTTCTCGATTCCGCAATACCAAATATTTATCAAATTATCGGTAAAAGCCACGTCGTAATAACAAACATAAATAATCCACTAATCAAGTTAATTAGTGCTTTAATTCGTTCAATTAACATATCGGCTCTACGAACTACAAACAAACAATTCTAATTAAATGACTGTATCGTTTTATTGCAGTTCTGATACTAACTGTACCACATTATCTACCCGTTGATCCGTGCTTAATTACGACGAATCCTACCTCGATTCATGCTGTTCTCAGAGTCATAAAAATACATTAAATCCACGCATAATTCAAAGCAAACACCCATGGGTCGCAACAATAAGGATGTTTGGTTAATTACGAATTAAATAATGCTGTGAGAATGTATTTTTTCTCCTTCGCAATTATGCACAGGCTCCGGCCAGGTTGCTGGCAAACAAGCGCTGACATCACGCGTGTGTATCTCTTCCAAAGCACCTTCTAAATTCAGCGTAAAGAGATTTCACTATTATTTTAGCTGCTAGTGCCTGCTTAGCATGCAAATTCCCTCATACGGACTTAATTTCAGAGTACGTACGGTTAACGGGTGCAGGATTGCTGCTGCAACTCCTACAGTAAGATTATAAGTGGATCTAATATACAGTGTGTCCCGTTTTGTTTTTTTTTTTCAGGTTAACACCTCTGGTAATATAAGGAGCCTGTGGAATTTCGGCGACCAATTTTTTTACAGTTTCACGGTTTTAACACATATAAGCGATAGCCACTGCAAACTTAGAGGGGTCAACTTCTCCTGTGAAATCTTACATGGAAAGTGGTATGGTGCATTCAATTGTATTTTCACTTATAATTGCACAAGAGGTTTGAATTTTACCGGGTCAATTTACGTTGTTTAGTTGCCAAGCAATTAAACGAGAAAACCTGTCAACTATTAAAAGCACAACGTCCAAGGTGGAACGTTTTTAGGTTGACAGTTTTTCGAGTCAAATTGCTAAACGAAGCAGTTTAGAATTTAAACAACACAAATTTACCGGGTATCAATACAAACATCGAGTGTAATTCAGCAGAACAATTTAATGAATAATAAATTTTGAAACATATCAATGCAAACTTTACTTATGAAACACTGAAAATAAATACATTTTTATTTGAGCGTACAATTATTAAATACGCAGTTACTGACATTCATACGAGGAACACTGATGTCGCTACGGATGCCACAGTTAATCGTTTCTGTTGTAGATGTTGAAGTTTGTTCTTTTTCCAAACGAATAAAAATAATATAATATAATAATAATATCTCTGCCCCTCATTCTAATCACAAGGATTAGCCCAGAACTCCAAGCCTTGTGCGAGAGAGGGGGCGGCATATTATTATTAAGCAGGCCCATTTGCGCCTAGGAACGACTTACGTTGGTAGGCCCTAACCACTATTCAGTGCAGGAATGAGGGAAACCTGGAAAACTTCATAATGAGGGGGGTAGTCAAATGTCAACCGGTATCAATATCTCACATTGTCCCAAGCCAATATTCTTCCACTCTACCATACCCGCAGAGAGGGTGCCAATCCTCCCCACGAATATAGCTTATATACGGTTTACCGGCTGCGGGGGTCGAACCCACAGCGATCTAGTCATCTCGATTCAAGTACTGACGCCTTAAACCGCGCGACCATTGATCGGTATCGATTGAATAATGCTCGAATGATACTTATTGTTAACTTGTAATTATGGTTTTATTGATGATTAATTGCTGTGTCCTGTTATTTTTATTAGAGCTTGTTCTTCAGTTCCGCTTTTACTTATTTTCGTTAACTGCTGCCGCTCGATTTGAGTGATTTACAATTTTGAGGCGTTTGACGTCTCTATCAATGCGTTGTACTGAGCATTTTGGAAATTTATTTAATTCCAATCGGCACATTTTTATACCAATCTTTGTCTTGTTTTTCCATCAACTTTTTAAATAACCGTACTGGGCAAATATCTGCCTCTATAAGATTAGGGGTAATCCATTTGCTGTCACATAATTTATTGTCACCGCCTTCTTTCGTTTTCAAAAATAGAGGATTATACGCGATACGTCCAGTTTCTTTTTCATTATTTTCAATTTCAGATACGATATAAGTGGTTTTGCAATAAGTTGCTTCTCCTCCGCGCCAAGCTAATTCAAACGCCAGAACGTGATATAATTTCGTTTGAAGTCCTTCCGGTTCATTTTCGTCATATAATCTGATCATTACAAATATGTCACATTTATTAAGAGCTGATGCACTGGATTTTCTCATTTTGGGTTGCGCTTGTTGGATTTTACGTTTATCATTACGTGCAGCTCGTGATAAATTAAACTGTACGTTGGTGAAAAGAATAAATACAATATTAAATTATTTATGGTGGTGATGGTGGTGTTCCAAATTGTTTTAACTACCGCTTCTTTGTAGTCTTTTCCGTCACATTTTCGCTTTGCAATATTGCATTAAATTTCTCGATGGAAGTATCTGGCTCAAATTTATATCTTTTCGCATCGCGAAAAATAGAAAATTGTCGTAGGATTGATGATTGAGTCGCAACTATATTAGGTATTAACAATTTGACTAATTTCGTTGTTCCTAGACTTACCAAATCCACTCATTGTTGGTGTTTAATAATTCAATAAGTTGTTGGCAAAAATATCAAACTATAATTGAGTGGCCTCCTAGATCGCCCGACCTAAAACCGCTTAACTTTTATTTTTAGGGTCACCTAAAAACTATGGTGTATGTTACAGAAGTTAACTCTAAAAAAAGAGTTGCAAAATCCCGCATATACTGCCATTTATACAATTAGACAGTCTGGTTTGAGCCATGCATGTGGAGGCTCATAGATTCGGCGAGCTCAACTATATATTGAAAAATCATGGAAATAACTTCAAACAGTTACTATGACAAAAAAGGTTTTATTTTATGATATAACGTTCGTTTATTTTTATTTTAAATAAATTGGTATCTCCGTAACTGAAAAACAATTTTTTTGTAGTATGTCGTTATTTTTTCTCACTTATATTTCCCAAGTCTATGAGCATATGTTAAGAATCACCCTGTATGTTTATTCGTTCAGGTACCTTCACATATGTCTGATACTAAAAGTACTAGTAACTGTTGCTCCTTAAAGTTATCTTTGAATTTCGACCACACCTGCAAATGTATTAAACAGCTGATCCTAATTAAAAGGAATCTACTTTAGAATATCTATAGTTGATGGGCTCAAAATTTATATATAGCGATGCTGTTAATGAAGAAATAAAACAGTTACAATGCAATGCAAATGTATGTATCCTGTTAGTATTACCACATGTTTAGTTGTACTGCAAAATACATGCAAATTAATCTATCATGGAATCTTAGTGTATCAAGGTTATTTTGTCTAGAATATATTGGGATTTCTTTAAATGTGTAAACTGCTTGGATACTGACGATAGTAAAGAGATATCGATGGCATCAAGGACTACCTTAAACGAATAAGTTAATATATTTGAAGCCAAATCAACAATGTTGCAATGTTTCCTTTCGTCGCGTTTCGTTGTCCTACACCACATTTTTCTTTTCTTTTTTTGGCACGGTGAAATATTTTTTATTAGACGCTGTATCCTGTACTTCTACATAATGGCAGAATTCTTCCATTTTCTCAGTGAGATGCACTTTCTGTGCCCATTTTTCGAGCCTATTTTACAACTTTATTCAATACCAATCTCTGTTTAACACAATAATACCTAATAATATCACAAATGAATAATTAACTCTTCTAAGCGTATGTACTGCGTTATCCGAAAGCATGGAATTAGTATACAGAAAAATCGTGCAATTTCCTCATTGCTCTATCTATAACAGAACCACCCGTAAGACTCCCTCAAAAATATCTTTCTGATAACCCTAGTAACGCCCCCCACGAAATGATGAATAAGGCCTGCTGCAAAACACGGCGGCATATTCCACCACACCAAGCAAGAGAGCCAACTTATCGGAATACTTTAAAACTATGGTTTTCCCGAATACGACCGGTGGCGCCATCTAGCGGCGAAACCCTAACGAATTTATCGGCCGATTAAGGCGGCCGCCTCTCGACCTGCGTGCGAACCTCGTACATCCGCGCCAGATGAATAATGCATGTGTAGCATCGCGTACGATGCACGTGACGCCTCCATCTAAATGTCAAGTGAATTTGTGATGGATTATTTGCGTCTAGAACGGCAGCGGTTGCGATGTCGCGAACTCGGGATGCAGCAGTCGTTGCTTTATTCGATTTGGGCGGGAATAATCTGGAATCCTGAGGCGGCGTCTGCCTCTATTAGACAACTCGATACCCTTCTCCTTAACGGGGTTTCGAAAAACTCGAACTAGTCTACTTGTCTAGTCAGATTGAGACGTAATTTCTATTAGAAGAGAGTCACTGTCCAAGGTGACATTGGAGACTGCAATTGAGAATGTTTCATAAAAAAACGTGCAAACCACTGCATAAATACCTCCAATTTTTGACTGCTTTAATGATGAGAATGGTCATCGTCATGTTCATGATGAAACAGAAAGAAGAATCATTGTTGAAGATGGCATTGGAGAGAGCATCTGAGAAACTGTGATGTAGAAACCATGCAAGCCATTGCAAATTCTCATCGTTTTAATGATGAAAATGGCGAAGACAATGATGAGAGAGAAACAAGAGTCATTGTTGAAGGTGACATTGAAGACAACAATCAAGAATGTTTCATATAAAGCCATACAAACCATTGCAAAAATACCTCTAATTTCTGATCGCTTTAATGATGAGAATGGTCATCATCGTGCTCATGATGAAACAAAAAGAAGATGGTAAAGATGGTATTGGAGAGAGCAACTGAGAATCTGTCATGTAGAAGCCATGCAGGCTATTGCAAATTCCTCCAAATTCCTCATCGTTTTAATGATGAAAATGGCGAAGACAATGATGAGAGACAAACAAGAATCATTGTTGAAGGTGACATTGGTGACAGCAATCGAGAATGTTTCATATGAAATCATGCAAGCCATTGTAAAAGATACCTCTAATTTCTGATCGCTTTAATGATAAAAATGGCGAAGATAATGAAGAGAGAGAAAACCATACAAATTATTGAAAACGTACCTGCAAGTTTCGTTTTAATGATGAAATGATGATGACAATGATGAAAGAGAAAGCATAATTTTGGAGGCAGGAGCTGAGAATCTATCATATTGAAAACATGCAAATCATTGAGAACGTACGTCCAAATTTCGATCGCTTTATTGCTGAAAATGCTGAAGACAATGATGAGAGAGAAACAAGAATCATTGTTGAAGATGACACTGAAGATAGCAACTGAGAATTTGTCATGTCGAAACCATGTAAGCTAATCCAAAATCCTCAAATTTCTGATCGCTTTATTCATAAAATGATGATGACAATGATGGAAGAGAAAGCATAATCATTGTTGAAGACAGGAACTGAGAATTTATGGTGCTGAAAACATGCAAATCATTGAGAACGTACGTCCAAATTTCGATCGCTTTGATGATGATGAGAAAGAGAAAGCATAATCATTGTTGAAGATGACATTGGAGGCAGGAACGGAGAATCTGCCATGTAGAAACCATGCAAGCCATTGCAAATTCCTTCAAATTTCTGATAGCTTTAATGATGAAAATGATGATGACAATGATGAAAGAGAAAGCATTATTGGAGATGACGATTTAAGCAGAAACTGAGAATGTAACATATTAAATCATGTAAATCATTGAAAACGTACCTCCAAATTTCTGATCGCTTTAATGATGAAAATAGGCAATACCATATTTTTTTCCTTGATTCTGAAATATCGTTTAATTCTCTATCAGACAGTACTAAAATTTTGCCCTCTTACATAGGAAAGTTTTCGAGTAAATGACGATTGAATGTTAGAAAACGTAAATTTTATCCATAAAAAAGTAAAAATTCTGAGGTATGTAAAATAAAATACAATTGATTAAATTTTATACTTAAATTAAATGTTCGAATTGCCATCCACCCACTTCTTGACAATGCGCAAGTCTGTGAAGAAATTCTTCGCACATTATGAATGATTTCTGGGGTAACTCTGCGTATTTCGTCCCGAATGCGATTTTGAAGTTCTTCTAAATTACGTGGTTTATTAATGTTGGTGGATGGCAATGAACATTTAATTTAAGTATAACATTTAATCAATTTGTATTTTATTTTATATACCTCAAAATTGTTACCCAGCTGCCGGTAGACCGTATATAAGCTATATTCGTGGAGAGGATTGGCACCCTCTCTGTGGGTATGGTAGGGTGGAATAATGTTAGCTTGGGTCAATGTGAGAGATTAATGCCGGTTGATATTTGACCACCCCCCTAATTAATGAGGTTTTCCAGGTTTTCCTCATTCCTGCACTGAATAGTGGTTAGGGCCTACCAACGTAAGTCGTTCCTGGGCGCAAATGCGGCCTGCTTAATAATAATATGCCGCCCCCTCTCCCGCATAAGTCTCCGACTTCTGGGCTAATCCCTGTGATTAGAATGAGGGGTAGAGATATTATTATTATTATTATCAGTCAATCTATTCTAGAGAAAACAGTCCGATATTCCAAGCAACATTCGTCTCCCAATAAATTCTGAAGTAGCTATATATTTCTTACAGCTCTACAAAATCTGCCTTCGAACTTGTTTTTTCTCTCTAAAAAATATAAATACCATAAAGACTCCTAAGCCAAGACATCAACTAAATTTTTATATATGACTACCTCTCCCTTATGCACTAATGTTATCTTTTAAAGGTAAGGTAAGTTTTCTAAAAAAAATATATCTTTCAGTGAAGTTTTTCAGTTAGCATGCGACAGGACTGGGCCCACCAGCAACGGCTACTTATCCAGTCCGATGCTTAATTGTTTCCGAGGCTACTACAGCCTACTAGATGATGAGTAAGCGCTTCACCGGTACAGTTAAAACAACTTTCCGTTGCACTGACATCGCGACACATGTACCCATCTAGTAAAACCGCCGATGGAACCAACTGATACGCCGGTAAAAACATATTGACGTGCGCCTGGCGACATTCAAATTTTCGTTAAATTGATATTTAATTCGACACCGAGATCGCCATATGCGCGCGGGCTAAGTATGCACGCTGTGAGGTCAACGCACGCCTACTGAGGTAATCTCTTTTTTATACGATCCGCTCCGTTTTCGGAACTTTTGACTGCTAACATGTCACTAGGTCAGTGTAATTTAACGCTATTATGTTGAAGCCAGGCTTTGTAATAACAATAATTGTTATTTGTGAAATATGCCAGATGATACTCCGCTTTTTTAAATAATATGATAATTCCCACAATTATATGAGATACAATAGCGTTTTTCTCAAAGAGATAAAAAAAACACTTAGAGAAGGTATATTGGGTGATTGTTAATAATCATTCCGTGATTTTATATAGTTACTGTTTAATATAGATGTGTGACATATGCCAGTTGACCTAAAAATTGTTTTTATAGCGATGACCAACATGCCGATATACCTACCAAGCAAAAGTACACGTAGAAAACATATAGAAAAGACATTCAACGTCAATTTGAGACAGTTACTATAATAAAATTGTATACTTTATTGTATTGGGTATAAAAAATAGTGAATCAGACTTCATAAACGTGTTTTATAACATCGTAGACATATTTCTAGGTATATTTGAAGTATTTGCATAGTCGGCACTTTGAAATTTAAAATAAAAATAGTTGAAAAATAAATAATTGAGATAAAATATTATCGTGAAATGTTTTTTCTGGCAAATACTTTTAAATATAACATCACAAATAGATGCAAAACAAAGACTGTACTGTTACCTTTTTTAAGTTCTCATTTATTTGTTCCTGGTTTGATTTTCGACCAGAATATTGATTATTTTATTCTTAATAAAGTTCTTCTTTATCTTGTTCTTGATTTAGTTTCGACAATAGCAATAAACATTATTATTTTGTTCTCGACAAGATCAATTTACTTTTCATTTATTTGTTCTTGACTTGATTTTCGACAAGAAGATTGACCTTTATTTATTTTCAATATTACTTTTCGTCTAGAACAATCTTCTTTCAGTACCTTCAGACATCAACGTAAATGTTTACTTTGTTCTTGATTTTGTTCCTACAAAGTTCCCCTTTATCTAGTTCTTCATTAAGTTTCGACAATAATAATAATAATAATAATAATAATAATAATAATAATAATAATAATAATAATAATAATAATAATAATATGTATGTATCCTGATGTAGTCCTCCTCGACCACCAGCTTAGGACGATGTTTGTGATTGAGTTCTCGGCTCCCGCAGAGAACAACATCGTCCTAAAAGAGGAGGAAAAACGGAGGAAATATCGAGATCTTCTCTCCGAGCTCCGCAGGCTGTATCCAGACCACTCTGTTAAGATTGTGGTGCTAATTATAGGCGTCCTGGGTGGAATGAGACATACGTTGCTTTCTGAGTTAAAGATCATACCGGCTTGTCGAAATTCGGCAGAGATCTTAGCCGGCAGAATGCAGAAGGCAATCGTCCTTGGTTCGCTACGTCTGCTCAGAACACACGATTTACGGGCGCAATGATTACTGACTCCACGGAGTGGAGAGTGGTCATTGCTTGACTCTCCAGAACATCTCCGAGTGTGTCGGAGCCTCGGAAGGTGTTTACTGGGAAAAAAAAAAAAAAATAATAATAATAATAATAATAATAATAATAATAATAATAATAATAATAATAATATCTCTACCCCTCATTCTAATCACAGGGATTAGCCCAGAAGTCGGAGACTTGTGCGGGAGAGGGGGCGGCATATTATTATTAAGCAGGCCGCATTTGCGCCCAGGAACGACTTACGTTGGTAGACCCTAACCACTATTCAGTGCAGGAATGAGGAAAACCTGGAAAACCTCATTAATTAGGGGGGTAGTCAAATATCAACCAGCATCAATCTCTCACATTGACCCAAGCTAACATTATTCCACCCTACCATACCCACAGAGAGGGTGCCAATCCTCTCCACGAATATAGCTTATATACGGTCTACCGACAGCTGGGCTCGAACCAACTCCGTCTAGTCACCTCGATTCAAGTACCAACGCCTTAAACCGCGCGACCACTGACCGATCAATAATAAATAAACATTATTATTTTGTTCTCGACAAGATCAATTTACTTTTCATTTATTTGTTCTTGACTTGATTTTCGACAAGTAGATTGACCTTTATTTATTCTCAATATTATTTTCATCTAGAACAATCTTCTTTCAGTACCTTCAGACATCAACGTAAATTTTTATTTTGTTCTTGATTTTGTTCCTACAAAGTTCCCCTTTATCTAGTTCTTCATTAAGTTTCGACAATAACAAGGAACTTTGTTCTGTTTTCAATTTGGTCTTCAAAGAACATCATTATTCTATTCTTGACAAGAACAATTTACTTCTCATTTATTTGTTCTTGGCTTGATTTTCGACTAGAACATTGACCTTTATTTTGTCCTTAATATTATTTTCGACTAGAACAATCTTCTTTTAGTACCTTCAGACATCAAAGAAGTAAATTTTTACTTTGTTCTTGGTTAAATTTCGACAATAACAATGAACTTTGTTCTGTTTTTAATTTTGTTTTTAGAGAACATTATTATTTTGTTCTTGACAAGAACAATTTACTTCTCATTTCTTTGTTCTTGGCTTAACTTTCGACAAGACATTGACCTATAATTTGTTCGATCTATTATTTTTGACTAGAACAATCTTCTCTTAGTACATTCACACGTCAACTTAAATATTTACTTTGTTCTTGATTATGTTCCCGACAAAATTCCCCTTTATCTTGTTCTTGGTTTAGTTTCAACAATAACAACAAACTTTCTTCTGTTTTCGAAGAACATCATTATTTTGTTCTCGACAAGATCAAGTTGTTTTGTCCTTACAAGATAATATCCCGAGTTATTTAATTTTCAACCCCGTTTCTTCATCTTCTTTAGCTTTCCATAGCTTAGCACGTTGCTTTCAAGAAACACTCTCCATGAATTTTTCTCAGAAGGATTACTATTGTCATAGTACAAATATATTGCTAATACACACATCTCCAAACATCTGATGAAATATTTTAATACTCGATGTCAGTTTAAAATTGATTTCTTTCAAACAATATCTGCATATGTTCGGACAAAAAGAACAATTTTTATTTTCACGTTAAGATAATGAAAAAGTTATTTATATATAAAACATGGTTATCGTACATTACACAAGTTAAAAATTAACACGGAGGGCAAGACTTTGGAGATGTGTGTTTTTTTCGATCAGGAAATAGAGGACAACAGTATAAGGTGGAATTGAAACACACTCTTGATATTGCTATTGTTAAAAATACGTTAATACCTGAACGTAAATCAGATATTAATGAGCGAATTCACACGATCTTAGTTTAATCAGGCTAGCGATACCCCCCTATTATCGTCTAATAAGATGCAGCCGATAACAGTAGTTGGACATAATGCATTTCCCATATTAAAGCGGTTGAACTGGTTACCTGAATTCAGAGCGATTTTATTAGATTCCTATGATTTATTCATCAGGAACGGACAGAACAGTTTTTGCGCTTTGTCTGGCGATTTCGTCCGCGATGTTGCGATTAATACGTCAAAACAAACGACCTAGCGGTCATTAACGGCTTGTCCCAGTGATTATAGACGTGGTTTGAGGTGTCAGGATGTATAAATAATTCAGTGGTATTTCACGGCTCTCGGGAGCAAGTAAATTATGTATGATTATCGCCGTATTCGGGGTGTCCCCAGGGTCCCATACCGGACCCTTGTTACTGTCCCGCGCGTTAATGATGCTAGATGTACCTCGAGTTTTTAAAAGGTTAATTTTATGAGTCGTTAAAAAGTTGTTTTCGCTTAGGTATGATGTACCACGATTATGTTGGAATTCACAGAAGACATTACAAATTTAAACTCTGTTTTTATATCTGGAACAAAAATAAAAACAAAATAAAGAAAACTCTAATATTCTGGTTCAAAACAAAACTAAGAACAAAATAAAGAGTGTCTTTATCCAAGAACAAAGCAAATATTTATGTGTACATATGAAGCAAAGCTAAGAACAAACTAGGAAACGGTTCTAATCTGGAACAAAATAAATTGAAATATTATTGTACAGAACAAATTCAAGAACAGGATAAAAATAAATATCTTTGTCTAAGAACAACGTAAATATTTATGTATACATATGAAGCGAAGCTAAGAACAAACTAGGGAATTGTTCTAATCTGGAACAAAATAAAGTTCAATAGTTATGTTGGTAACTAAATTAGGAACAAAATAAATAGAATATTATTGTATAGAACAAAATAAGGACTGTTTTTATCCACGAACAAAGTATATATTTATGTATAGATATGAAGCAAAGCTAAGAACAAACTAGGGAATTGTTCTAATCTGGAACAAACAAATAAGCAAATTGAAACATTGTACAGAACAAATTCAAGAACAGGATAAAGAGAACTGTCTTTGTCTAAGAACAACGTAAATATTTATGTGTACATACATATGCAGCAAAAGTAAAAATAAAAAGGGATTGTTCTAATTTAGAGCAAAATAAATAGAATATTATTGTACAGAACAAAATATAGAGTGTCATTATCCAATAACAAAGTAAATATTTATTTGTACATATGAAGCAAAGCTAAGAACAAACTAGGGAATGTTTCTAATCTGGAACAAAATAAATCGAAATATTATTGTACAGAACAAATTTAAGAATAGGATAAAGATGGAAGAGTGCATTTGTCTAAGAACAACGTAAATATGTATGTGTACATATGAAGCAAAACGAAGAACAAAAAGGGATTGTTCTAATTTAAAAGAAAATAAAGTTCAATAATTATGTTGCTAACTATATTAAGAATAAAATAAATAGAATATTATTGTACAGAACAAAATCAAGAACAAAATAAGAAGTGTCTTTATCCATGAACAAAGTAAATGTTTATGTGTACATATGAAGCAAATATAAGAACAAACTAGGAAATTGTTCTAATTTGTACCAAAATAAATAGAAATATTGTACAGAACAAATTCAAGAACAGGATTAATATGAGTGTCTTTGTCTAAGAACAATGTAAATATGTATGTGTACATATGAAACATAACTGAGAATAAACTATCTAGAACAAAATAAATAGAAATATTGTACGGAACAAATTCAGAAACAGGATACGATGATTTACATTTATATACAAACTAAAAATCAATATTCGATGATTAAACTAAGAACAAAATGGGATGGGAACATGCATGGATTTATCCATGAACAAAATAAATGTTTATGTGTACATATGAAGCAAATGTAAGAACAAACTAGGAAATTGTTCTAATTTGTACCAAAATAAATTGAAATATTTTAGTACAGAACAAATTCAAGAACAGGATTAATATGAGTGTCTTTGTCTAAGAACAATGTAAATATGTATGTGTACATATGAAACATAACTGAGAATAAACTATCTAGAACAAAATAAATAGAAATATTGTACGGAACAAATTCAGAAACAGGATACGATGATTTACATTTATATACAAACTAAAAATCAATATTCGGGTTGATGATTAAACTAAGAACAAAATGGGATGGGATGTTATCAAGAACAATATAAAGAACACTATAAGGAACAAAGTTACATTTGAGAACAAAATAAAGGGCAATCTTGTTGGTAACAAGACCAAGAACAAAATAAGGAAGGAACAACATTAATCCCATTTATTCTCGTAATTGACAGACATTTTTACAAAGGCTGAGTAGTTTTAAATGAAACTTTTCTTGTAATCAATATATCCGCACTAACGCTCTATATAAAGCATTCTACTGTAAAAAATACAAAACTAACGAATTTACAAGATACTGGGGCCATGAGGAAACAATCCAGATAACTGGGATGCCTCTGGTTGTCGTGCGACGTATAACGTCATTAATATACCGTCTAAATCACCAGCAGTAGGCAACAATTTATCGCGACAAGTAGCAATAATTAAACAGGTGTATGTAGCGCGTGAGAATACAAAGGTATGGGCAACAAATCCGAGTATTTGGGTTAATGGATAACTAAAGAACAGGCTATGGTTTTGTCATCCCGATAATGAACAGCGTTAGAGCCTTTTGGCACAGAGGTGCCTTATTTGGAAGAGCAAGAAGTGGTTGCTAATTGAGAAAGACAGAACACAGACAAAAAACACAATAGCATGGACATCTGCAACATGCTATAAGCGCGATTTTTTATACTTTCATCTTCTTTTCTTGAAAAAGAAAAGTGGAAAAAGTAAATTAAGAGCACTGATAACATTTTACATCGCAATTTTTTTAAATAATAAATCAGACTACTTCATAACAGTAAATGCAGAGCGATTCCGAATTCGTTTTAACACAGAATTTTTTTGCATCCTCGTCGAAAACGCGGCCATATGTCGGGTCAAGAACATTAACGATATAGGATTACACCATCAAAAAATAGTTTTCGACAACACCACATGTTCCATAACTGTGACTACGATTCCAAATTTAATTCATCAAAGTTTAACAGTAAAACGGACCGATTACAGATGATGCTCACTGAAGAGACCGCTCCAATGAAAGTTGCGAAAGAGCTTTCAATTTTGAAACGATTAATAAAAAATTACTATCATTTTAATTATGAACAATGATTGATTCTGTAACTGTTTTTTTACGAGCGTATGCCTGCTCAAACAGCTCGAGATGGGTACGTGAGAATATGGCTGTCCATTCTACGGAGAAGTGACCATTATAACTGCATAAGAATTGTTTAAATGCCTCGAAAGCGTTAGGAAGTGTGCGTTCTATTTAAAATTAGATCTATAAGGCTGATATGTAACTCTGTGTTAAATGTAAGATGTACTCACGATTCGTGATGGTATCTGATTAGTTATTTAAACTCAGAACAGCACCTATGGCAACAAATTCAAAAATGGAGAACAAAATGAGGAAATAAAACAGTATTCACTTCAGTGTTCCATGTGCTCAAATTTATTTATTTTTAAGATTGTAGATGTTTTTTTCTCGTTAAACTTGTATGATTTTTCTGTAAACTATTTTGAAACAAATATATCTCCATTGCCCTATAATTGGATTTTGTCTGTCTGATAGTTCCAAAATAAATACATAAATAAATAAAAACAGAGTCTACCTCGAGAGCAACAAGGTCAGGTCAAAGAATACCACCTAAAGTTTAATTCCGTGACTTGCGGACTTACTTAGATCGCGATATAACATCCCGAAAAACCTCACTAACGAAATATTAACCAAGGACAAATAAAGGACACAATTGATCTAAAGGAATGTCTCTATGGCAGAATAAGAGCGAAAGCACAACGCTCTTGCTGAGAACCAAAATTAAAAAGAAGAAACAATCTAGTGAATTAAAAAAATCACCTATTGGTCACCCATTTTTTTAATTAAGCATTTTCTTTACTTTAACATTACCAACCATAGGGATTTAACTTAGTTAAATTGCATTTTATAGTAAAAATTTTCGGGTGATAAGTGTCACTTTAACGCCCGAGAGCCTTATTACAACCAGAATCACACAACACCCTCGGGCGTTAATATGCAACTATACTTTGCTATACTTTAACATTATTAAGCTAAAGACAGGGATTTAAATTACTTTATACACAGCCAGGCAATTTAATTATTTAATGGCATTTTATAGTAAAAATTTTCGGGTGATAAGTGTCGCTTTAACGTCCGAGGGCCTTATTACCACGCCGTCGGGCGTTAATTACCGTAATTAATCAC
Organism: Monochamus saltuarius; assembly: GCA_025584915.1. Classification (NCBI taxonomy): domain Eukaryota; kingdom Metazoa; phylum Arthropoda; class Insecta; order Coleoptera; family Cerambycidae; genus Monochamus; species Monochamus saltuarius. The sequence goes on along the minus strand of CM046728.1, from coordinate 2,571,104 downwards.
TCTCCTTAACTAATGGTGTGTGCTCTATTCTCGTGCGTCATGATGCGTTTAATACCTTAAGCGTGTAATAGCCCTAGGCTTAAGACTCGGGCTATTATCTTTACACATACTTAACGCCCTTGATATATTAATAACTATTCCAACGCCCAATCGTATTATTATTTGAATTTTTACAATTTTACATGGAAAATCATCGACGCATGTACCAATTAACTTGAGATCTACGCACAAAGTCCCTATCCAGCCGCTCTATACTACCATAAAATTCATCACATACCCTCTAGTTACCCCTACTCGTCATTGACCTTGACGCTCCCTCATACATTGAGAACCCGACCAGAACTAATTGGCGTCGACGAGGAATCCCTCTTCCTTTCCGTGGACACGTGCATTTTCACTTACCTTCAAGCTTCTTGCGCTCCGATGATTGTTAAAGTCGTTAAGAATCTCATAACTAACTCTGCGGTCATCGCTAATGACTTACTTTGTATGAATCGCATCTGACGACACAGAAAGGGAGGGAAGGGCGTGTATGTACTCGTAATGTTATTGGTACAATCGCTAGCTAGACTGGGGAAGAGATTTTTCTAGTCCAAAATAATATACAGGGTGGAACAAAAAGTTGTAACGGTCCAAATGGACAATAAAATTGAATTTGCCATCCCAAGAAACCCCTGGATGCAAAATTTCGTGAAATTAACGTGAAATAGTCGAAAGTTATTAAAGAAAACGCGATTTATTTTTTAAACTTTGACACCCTGTAGCTCCGTGGTTATCAACTTTTGAACTAAGGCAAGTTTAGTTAAATCGACTTATTTTCAGCTATACTTTATGTGGCGAAACGCTGTCCCAACCTTTTAGGGACACCCTGTATATGTGTACACATGTCTTAAAGGAAAATAAATGCATTTTTAAATGTAAATTCTGTCAGGAAATTTCGTCCCGTCGCCTTCGAGTTCCAGAAATGTGCGCGATCCGCCATCGAAGCTGGAGGTAACAAGGAAGAGTCAGCTCGTATGTGATTGCACGCTGCTATCTGATCCAACGTACATTTGTAAATGACAGTATCAATAACGAACATTTGTCCTAGCGCGGTGCCAGCCGTTGAGCGCCCACGATCGCGCTCTGACGGAGGACAGCGTGCGCGAGATGTCGGAAGGCAACGCATTTCAGCCCAATAACTCTCCTCGGCTGAAAATATCTCAGCTTTATCACGGGAACACGGTTGACGCGTAGGTGTTATTGTATTGAATAGAGGACGATTCCGCGAACCTTTACACTGAGCAAAATATCTATTGGTATATAAAGGTGTAAGGGGTAATAGTAATATTACCGTTTTGCCAAATCAGATGATTATGTCATGAAGCAACTGATAGACTAACAGAAGTTGATCTTCAATTATTAGTTAAATGTTTACGGTGAGCAGAAACAAAATATGTGTTTTAAAAGAACTGCGAAAGATATATTCCTACATTTTTGGATATATATACGAAATAGACGTCTTTTCGACGTAATTTTCAACAGTCCTCAATGTCTCAAATAATTTTTTATGCAAGTATTAATAGCAGTCATTAAAATATTATATTTTATACAGTTGCTTACTCAATAGTCGTCGTTTAGATGTATTTTAGTCGATATTATACTATTCAGATGTTTTTTTTTAAATTCAATAGGAACCATAGTCCTCATGCGAATTATAATGGTAGTCAATGAAAATAGCTCAAGCTCTTTAGGAAGCCATGCGCCATAAAGACCTACTATGTAATCATTTATAAAAATCTTGAACCCTTCTTAGATGAGTATATGAATTTATATCAAATAGACGATTTCTCGACGTCGTCTTTTCAGTACTATTTAAAGAATGCTACTTACAACGTCAAAACAAATGGTTTTTATCAGTTACAAGGTTGGTTTTACAAGATATATCCTAAATAGTCATCTTTAAGTCGATATTAGACTATTCAGATGGTTTTTTTCAATACCTTAGTTCTTATGCAAATTCTAATGATAATCAGTCAAAATATATAGTTTAAGGTAAGCTTAAGGTCTTTTGGACGCCAGAATGAACTTTTAGGTAATAATATTCTGATGTGCAATGGACCTTTCTTACATGAGAATGCAAGATTCTTATAAAATTGACGATTGTCTTTTTTACACTATTTAAAGACGTCACAGTATATGCTTTTTGATATAAATATTAATGATAATTTATCATTCACAAGGTTTTATAAGGTAGGTACCATCCTAAATAGTCATCTTTTAGACGTCTTTTTGCCCATGTGAGACATTTTAAATGCTTTTAGACACCACTTTTTACAAACTTCATAGTATATCCTAAATAGTCATCTTTTAGACGTCTTTTTGTTGATATTAAACATTTTAGATGCTTTTAGAGACCTGTTTTTGTACAAATTTATGAAGACATTCTTTTGGAAGTCATAAAACCGAGCTTTTATGTATACATTAATAGAAATTATACAATATACCTTTTTTAAAATAATTTTAAAACAAATTTTTACCAAATATACGTTTTTTCGACGTCTTTTTGCACTGTTTAAAGAATACGTTATAGATGTAGCAGCAAATAATTTTTATATAAATATTAATGATAATTTTAAGGTTTTATAAGGTAGGTATATATTAAATAGTCGTCTTTTAGACGTCTTTTTGCCGATGTTATACATTTTAGATTCTTTTTAGAGACGGGTTTCGTAGAATTTTTAGACGTTCTTTTGGAAGTCATAACGAATAATTTTCGTGTATAATGGAAATCATACAATAAACCTTTATTAGAATAATTTTTGAAAAATTGTTTACAGACGTCTTTTCGACGTCTTTGTTGCACTTTCTTTAAAGTATGCTATTATCAACGTGCAAGTAAAGGTTTCTTATACAAATATTTACGGTATTCATTACCAAGACGTTTTTTATAAGCATAATACTAAAGAGACGTCTAAGAGACGTCGATTTGTGTTCTTTCTGATTGTTTATGCAACACGCATTTACAGAAATCCTACAATATGCTGTTATTTAAATTATGTATAAAGCCTCATACTAGTACTAAAAATTTTCAAAGTAATAACTCTAGTAGTCCCAAATCAGGCGGCCGCGGTGGCTGAAGTTCTAAATTCTTTCATTTAAGTTAACTGTAACGTTTTAAAATTTAACCGCTATTGTTTCCTGTAATCGTGGCCGATCTGAAAAAAATATAATAATTTTGGCACTAAAACCGGAGAACTGAAGTGTTAAATGTGGCGTACCGTTAGAATGCAAATGAAAAAAGACATTCGGGTCGTTTAGATGATATCCTTTCATCTGTCGGCAACGCACCCACGTCGAAAAATCAGTTCACCCGACAATACTGCATTATTCTACTAAATTTGTCTCACAGATCGTAATATTCCCGCATCTTTTACCCAATACGGACGTGGAAGACTCCGAACGGCGTCAAATTTCTTATCGTTTCATTTAACTCGCGCATATGATAAGTCCCAGACGATAGAGGGGAATTTATGGCTGGCATTTGCGGTAATTTTCTAAATCGACGACGAACATATGTGTTCTATTAGTCGCAGCCGCGGGTTTTATTCCAATTGATAAAATAAATTCGGGCGGTTCGGATATTGTGCATTTAGATCATCGCCCACGCCTTTCCCTGCCTCCTTAACCGACCAATAATAAAATGTATGTCGGAATTAAATAGCTGCCATTTTTCAGAACCCACCCTTCCAATTCCTCTAATTTGGTTATTATGTCAGGCATTGACAAAACTATGATACGGTCACAGTAACGCAGCGCACGTCTCCTTAATTAAGACACGTTGCGTTCCTTCTTGTCCACGGCCTTCATGGTTTGGATCTACTATACCGATGTCTCGCAGTCTTTTCCATTGTTATAGGACTCAGTTATTACAATGTTTCCCATTCTCATACAAACTAGTGGGAAATGTCCATTTCCTAACTGATGATGAAATGGAACGCTACAGTTACAGTTTTGGAAGATGTCACTTTGTTTAACAAAATTAGAACATAGATTCGTAAAGATATGTTGAATGAAAACTAGAAAGCCTACAAAACCGCCAGATCTGAATCCAGTTGAGAAATTCAAATGCATGATGTAAGCAATTATAAACTAATAAATGTCAATAATTAAAGAATTGGTCAATAATAAAACGTGTGTCGGGATTAAATAGCTGCCATTTTCCAGAACTCATTCTTCCAATTCGTGTGCTGGAACTATGACAAGATCGTAATAACTATTTGTGCAACACACGCCTCCTTATATAAGACACGTTGCGGTCCTTCTTATCCACGGCCTTCATATTTTGAATCTGCTATACCGATGTCCCGCAGTCTTTTTGATTGTTATGGGATTCGATTATTGCATTGTTTTCCATTGGCATACAAACAAATAGTGAAGAACTTTTCATTTCCTATCTGGTGATGAAATGGAACGTCTTTCGTAACCAGTCACAGTTTTGAGAAATGTGACTTTGATTAACAAAATTAGAACATAGATTCGTAATGATTTATGTTGAATGCCAAATTAGTGTTTATGGCTCTCAAAAACCTAATTATACCAATTTTGAATTCGATATCTTGAACTGTTTTAAAATTATCATTTTTTGAAAATTTATTTTAATTTTCAACACCCTGTAATTTATTAAATAGTAACATATTACTTAGGCAAGTTTGGCTCAAAAAACATATTTTTATGTCTACTATCTCCGGTTGCTCTATGGCCCACCATAACTAAAATAAATACTGCTTTATTTAAAATTTATTAATTATCTTAATTTTGCACCCGTGTTAAAAATAAATCACGTCAAATGGCATTTTAGAAACTGACAGCATATTATACTTGTAGAAAAATAATTCCATTAATTCTGGAGGCTTGTCCCTCGTTTCAAATACCTAATAATGAAAACGCTCCGTTCTCACGTACCCACTCGAGCTGTTACACACTAACGGCTGATCCAGGACAAAAGTAGACAAGTGGAGCAGATTTAGCATTACGAGAAAACATTTCTGCAACTCATACACAATATACATTTCAAGAAATGATAGCCGAACGGTATTGTCGACTTGCCAGACATGTACACATTAAAATCAAGAGTATGTCACAGCCTACTAGTACAAAATCATAAGTGTATCGTTACCACAACCTGCATGACAGTTAATATTAAATATGGACTGATTAGCTACAGGTTTTGCCACATTTTTTAGTTTCGTTTCATATACAGGGTGATTTTTATCTAGTAAGGAATTATGTGTAGAGAATTCTAGATATAGATTCGTTCAACTGTTTAAGTTAAGTTGATTGCATGTAATTTAAATTGCTTGTAATTTTATTTGGTGATAGAGTAGTTTTTAGTAATACAGTACAGTAGTCGCATAGGGCTTAAAGTCATCAGCGTAAATTAATTTCTCACATGATACAATATCAGGAAGATCATTAATAAAGAAATAAAATAGCAGAGGTCCGAGATTAGAGCCTTGAGGAACCTCTGAGGATGGATGAAATGAACGCGGTGTAAAGTTTGAGTGCTTGTCTATTTGTTAAATATTATTCAAAAAGCATAATTAATGGTTCAGAAAAACTTAAGCAATGTAATTTCTCTAATAATATGTAGTGGTTAGTTTGATCAAAAGCTTTTTGTAGTAAATATCACATCGACCTCCATCGTCTAAAGGGTTTGAAATATACTGTGAAAAAAACGGCTAAATTCGAAATAGTCGATATTCCATACATGAAGCTATGTTGTTTCTCGATATTGGTTAGCGACACAATAGATCTCACTTCACAATGTTGCTATTGTCTTGTTTAGTAAGATGTGCAAGCCTCCCTTCAATATCGACATTTATATTTCGAACACCTTGTATATCAAATTTTAAAGATGTATTCTAGTGTCTAAGATGTAACAGGAAGTTAATATATTGCATATTGAAACAAGTTTATAGTTAACCGATATTGTTTTTGACGTTCTATTTAAATTTCATCTGAATAATTTAAATATACCTAACAATTTTAGAACATCGACTGTCGTAAAACAAAACAAAAACAGTTATTTTGTTCAAAAAAGCGAAGATTATATTTTTTAGATCACTTAAGGCGTATAATTTAGTTTTTTAATCTTGTGCAAATATGTCTTCGATACATCTTTAATAACAAGGAAACTATTCAAATTAAGTTTTATGTTATAATAAAACAGTATAAACAAATCTGATATACATCAACCTGTCATTAAGTTTATGATATATGATTAAGATCAGCGGTTTTTTTACTGGTCCTTTTAATAATAACACCTTAGCGTAGCGAGACCTCACCATTCTTCTATAATTAACACAAATTTATACGCAAGTCGTCACGAGGAACAGAAACATGGGAACCAGATAATCGTTGGGCATTAATGATAATAATGATAAATTTATTAGCAATTTAGCTATCATAAACATATCTATACGTACATGAACTATTATTTACTGTATTAGAAAGGTATTTTAAGCTAATATATATCAAATCTCCTACAATTCCTCTCAATGAAGTCATATGTATGCTCTCTGATACCAAACATCTAGGTATGCTAATGAACAATTGCACAGACAAAGCTCTATTCAATAATTATTTAAAAAAATTAATCTAGCTAAATTTACGAACTTGGTTCAACGAAAACATTCTATAAATATCTAAGTTCACTTTTGAAATTGTGGGAACTCGAAAATTCAACCACAATAGATGAGATCTGACCTATTTCTGCATTTTTAGGATTGCTTCTGCAGGTGGCCTCCTTTAAGTTGAGTCAAATTTGTAACTATAAAAATTATTTTGTTAATTAAAACCACAAATTAAATCCATTATTAATTAATAACAATAACGGCAAAAGCAGTTAAATTTGCTGTATAAAATCAGCGTTATAAAATGTTATTTATTTTTTCCTTGAGCATTTCTTTTAATTTTTTGTCCGGTAGCAGATTGCCACCTTATCAAGTTTTACAGTGGACCAGTTTCTAGTGAAGTGCAGAAGTGTGTCTTTAAATCATCTTTGAACTGCCCTTTTTGATTTTTTTTACAAAATTGTATTTGTAAGAGGCCTGTGTACACTAAAAAATTTTTTTTAGATAAATTCTAAATCACCCGGTATTTATTATTGTTTATTAAGATACAAATCTGGATGCTCCTTTGCTTACGCTAACATCTAAATCTAAAGCTTTGATTAAGCAGCACGCTCGCATTTTTTCAAAAGGCATCTCTAACAATCTTCTCCGAGATTCGCCGAGCGCTATTAATTAAAATACAAATTAATACAAGCAAGAAATGATCCAGCGTTTTATTAATAATAAATAAAACAAGCCTTCTTAATGATGTTTGCGAAGCTATAATTAAGGATCCGCTCGCGGACCTCTTTACACGCCAAGTTCGTCCGTAATCTCGGTTGTTTTCGAGAGGGGCGCTTGCCTACCTACTCGTCCAAATATTTACATAATTAGCTGTCAGATTTCTGCCCCGAGGCATATTAAAAATATATACTAATGCTGTTGACTGCCTTTGTAAAGGATTATTAACAATATGCTTCAGAGGTCGTGCGCATTTGGTGATAAGTTGTGAATACTTTATTAATTTTCGGAACGCTGCGTACCTGGTTGTTCCGTTGTGCCGCAAGGATCTATTTTAGGCCTCCAATTACTTCCGACATAAGCGAAGTCTAATATACAGCATAAAGAGAGTTTAAAGTTCTAGCGTTATAAAGGAGTACGTAACTGTACTTCAACGACATCTGATATACAGAAAAGTAAACAAGTTTCTGCGCCTGGAGCATGTGTCGACACGCTGAGTTAATGGACATGATTCTTATTTATGGTGAAGTTAGCCACTGTTGCCAGCAGATTATTAGGTTTTGTGAGTGGTTGACAATGAGCGCCTAATTGAACCATTCATATTGCCCAATCGTATGGACGGTTTACAATATCTCGAATTTCTTCATTCTTTTTACTTCATTTAAAAACACTATGGCGGCTCATGTATTTCTATACACCCTGTATAAACTAACATATTTATTTTTGTATATATTCACTTCATATTTTCATTAGTTCTGCACTCACATATTTCTATACACACTGTATAAGTGTATATATAAATTACACACTACTCATATATTTTCGTTAGTTCTGTGTTAAAATTTGAACATCTGTTTTTAAGTGCCAAATATACATTTCATGTTTTCTAAATATTATTTAAGTAGATAGACGATCCGCGTCCCCGTAAATCTTATCTTAGGGTTCTGCATTTTGAAGAGTACCAGACCCTTCTAATAACAACCTGGATTGCGGGGACTATAAACAGTCACAAATTTGTAACCAGTCAAAAAATATCGACTCATCGTAGAGCATTGTGGGTGCTAACCAATCGCAAACAATAATAAATATTAGTACACAATACACTGTCTTTATTGAAATCGCACTTCCTCACAACACCCTGTATACTATTGAATATCACATTGCGGCAATAAAACAATAATTAACTGCCACAATACAGAGACGTTTCTCACGTTTACATTCTGCGAAAATTTAACGTCTCTTTCAAGCGACAGTTACTTTTCACCGCTTTGCCCTTGGGTTTCCTGAAATATTCGCTCGCTCCATTCCCCGTCGGTGGATTTAATATTTCAGGTAAGAGACGTAAACTCTAAAACACACACAACCAGCCCATGTGCGAAGAGCGTACTGTTCATGTGTGAACAGTTACATTAAATATTGGTGGAATCCGTGAGATTCAGCTGGAATAATAAAGAAGCGTACGGTTAGTCTTTTCGTGTTCTTAATTTTCAAGTCTCGTTGCTCGCTGAACGCACATATTCGTAAAGTGGATGCGCAAATAGTAATTAAAAATGCATGAGTTTAATAATATCGTGGGAAAAAGGCGCCTGTGGGAATTCCAAGCTCGCGAGGAACGAAAATTGTGGATATCTAAGCGTTTTACATTTTTCCGCAGAGGAAATTTTTGCGTTATTCATTAAAATTTGATTTGATGTTAGAGTTTCATTCCAACTTTGTTAGTGAGAGTATACAAGGTGAGCTCATACGTGGTGTGACTAAAAAGCCACGGGAATTTTGTCTCGGGTTGTATTAATCCCACTCGCTCGTTTTCGTTGTGTTGGCAAACATGTTTGAAAAGTATTCAGGGTGTATCTAATAAAAATTTAATGTGATGGGCACTAGTAAGGACCTCTTAAAATAGTGTCCTTGAAACATATTTAGCTTTTTTAGTCTACCATACAAATACCAAAGTTTTTCTCATAATTTCTTTTATGCTTGTTTAATTTTATCTGTCTGATAGAACGCGCTCGTGCATTTTTTACAGGCAATTAATTTTAAACAGTTTGCTAAGATTGTACAAGTGAATACATTTTAACTGGTTCTTTCTTAAAGTATTAAGTATTTTTAAATTAATTACCTTATTTTCGTTTTGTAAAAACATGAATCTAAGTGAAACGGAACGGATTGAAATTCTCATGATGATCGGGAGGAAGTTTGTGTTTTATTTAATGAAACACATCCGAATCGTCCACCAATAAATCGATCCACTGTAACCCTAATTGAAGCAAAATTTTGAAACCACGTTAAAGATTTGCCCAGATCTGGTCGACCAAGTATACTAAATGAAAATGTTAGCAGGTGATTTAGGTGTGGGTAAAAGCACATTGTGTAGATTTCTTCACAAAAGCAAGTACCATCCCTACAAAGTTCACTTAGTGCAAGAATTGTCCGACGACGATTTCGACAGACGGACACAATTTTATGAAATGATGATGAAAGAATGTCAGGCAGATCCGGATTTTGTCAAACGCATAATTCTCTCGGACGAGGGCGTCTTTTTATCTGAGTGGCACCGTGGCAGAATTGTCGGTACTGGTCAGATCACAATCCACACTGTACGATGGAAGCACACACTCAGCGTCTCCAGGATGTCATTGTTTGGGCCGGAATTTTTGATAATCGAATTTTGGGGCCGTATTTCTTTGAAGCAGATTTAGATGGCGCACCATATTTAGATTTTCTTCAATTTGATTTATTTCCTTTCTTGGTTGTACTGTTCCCCAATGAAGAAGAACCAGATTTGCCCAATGACACAATTTGGTTACAGCAAGACGATGCACCTCCGCACTATACCATTGCTTTTCGCCGCTACTTAGATGACGTGTTTCCTCATCCGTGGATTGGCAGAAGAGGACCTAAGGAATGGCCCGCCAGATCTCCAGATTTAACACCGCTAGATTTTTCCTTTGGGGATATGTACAAAGCAAAGTATACGTCACTAAGCCAAATAATCTTGACGATCTTAAGGAACGAATTCGACAAGAAGTTCGTTCCATCCCGCCTGAAGTTATTAAAAATGTACAATAAGAATTTGTTTCTCGTCTGGCCCATTTTTTGGCAGCAAATGGTCAACAATTTGAAAATTTAATTTAGGTTTTTGTATCCAAAGGTTTTATTAGCGAACAATAAAATTTCCTTCGATCCATCACGTTTCTCTACGTTTTTCTATGTAACACCAATGTTTTTTATTATAAATTGAGTACATTCCAGTACACACTTTAAAATGACGTGTAGTCATTTCAATACATTTTTTAGTACGTTTATTCATTTGTAAATAACTTTGGTATTTGTAAATAATTTGGGTATTGTTGCCCACCCTGTAACAATTAGGAGCATCTTATGATATATTTTTGGAGACACCTCAGTTAGGGTAATCCGGAAATTAGAAAAAAATGTGATTTCATTTTAAAAAAAATGTGATGACGTCATTACTACTAGGTAGGTCCCTATATATGAAATTATTATTTGAAAAAAAAAAAAAATTAAAATCAAAAATCGACCTGTTTCGGGAATTTTCAATAATGTCTTTTATTTACCTAATAATGAATTTGTGCGTGAGTTTAGGGACGCACTGTATACTGTCCTTATACATTTCTAATATTAAAATTACCGCAACAAGATGCACTCTTTTCCCGCCGTGAGAATTTTCGGTTGACTAATCGATCTGGCACTAACTAACAGTATTAATTTATTTTTATTTAACTTCATATACCTTAAACGATTAATTACAAGATTAAGTAATGATCAAACTGTATCAGTCGAGTACTACAATATTTATTATACTTATTATAGCAGGCGGGGCGACCGTGTGTATAAAAACAATGTTGAGCCATTAGATTAACGTGTAGAGAGATGATTTAAGCGGTAAGTAATTGCAGATGTTTATTAACAAAAAATTATGATTATGAAAGGACGGAAAGAAACTTAATTGCCAAATAAAATATTACTAGTAGTTTATTAGATGGCTATTGCTATTTTTTATAGTTACGTGTGAAGATTAAGTTACCATTAACAAAATTGTTTAATATATCAACTGTTAAGTTGTTTATTTATTCTGCATGTCATGTCTAGATGCTTAGACGTTAGAGCATTTTTTTGAGAACAATTTTTCATTATAGTATTTTTTACCTTTTGACTGATAATATGCTATTTTACTAAATTAAAAATCCTTTACTAAAGTGTCGCTTTAGCACTTTAGCTTTACTATGCAGGGTGAGACATTAATGCTGGTATATTTTAAGAATGTATGGACCGATTGTTTTGAAAATTTGTAGTCTTATGTTTTTTGAGGTGGCAATTACGAATATGTTGAGATCACGACGTTATTTTTTTCCGCGCAAACTGTTGGTTGTATAAAAAAATTACAAGAGGGAAAAAAGTTGTATAATTATATGTAGTATTTAAAAAAAAAGTTTTGTTGAAATCGGCCATTGCAGGAAAAAGTTCTGAAAGAAATAAATCTAGGGGTTGCTTATTACCGCCCTCTAAAATCATGAGGCAAGGAATAGACACCACCTCAAAATAGCTTTGGACTAGCTGATAATGTGTACTAAAATTTAAGTTTCTAAGTGTAGCCGGTTTTAAGGAAAAATAAAAAAACTACTTTTTCCGCCCTTTTGAGACTCGAATATCTCAACAATAAGGACCCAAATTGAAAAATTTCATATAAAGATCCCCCCTGAAATGGCTGGTGGAATACACTGGTAAAATATTTGACCATCATTTTGGAACACCCGGTATAGAGATAACAGACAGATTGTACAACAGATTAGGTGAAACAAGATCATTTCGTCCGAAAACAGACGTTGGAAGGCCGAAAAATTAACAGCAGACCAAGAAGATGATGTTTTAGTGCGAATTGCTGAAAACACACGTTAGCAGAATACTTCACAAAGAAAAATTGTATCCTTATCATTTTACTTCAGTTCATGAAACAATACATTATACGAAAAACACTAAAAAATTTATAAAAAATAGTTTATCTGAAAAAATACGCTAGTATTACACTTTCATCAGTTCTTAGTGCGTTTCTTGTTATCCTCTACTTACAGAATATTTCTTATACCTTCTCGTATTTTTCCTTAGATTTTAAAAGATGTAAGATCGAAGATGCTTCTCTAGAGGCATTTAAAATGTCTTCAGAACAATTTTCTAAATTATTTTTAGTAGTAAGCCTCATTTTTATAATTAGTATGTAACTTAGTCAATTCAACTCGCAAATATTAAACTTAACCGTTATTATATAAAAAACAAATCCGTGTCAGGATATTAGCTTACGGAAATTCTACACAAGTACCTACTATGAAATTTTTAAAATTTCTACCTTTGTAATGCTTTTATATCTATCACTATTTCCTTATAATTACCTACTAGCACAAAATGCAAAAACTAGTATAAACAAATCTCGCAAAAAAGCAGTTTTACTAAACTTATATAGCTTTTAAGTTGTTCTTGAATATACTATTTATTATATTTAAATATCTCAGTGATATCCACGTATAGTTTCAAATCTTATCACATCTGTCATCATCATGCATAAGCTTGTCAAAGATCTGACTGACTTCCAACATAATTTGGCACATGACACATCGTTATCCCACCATCTCGCGACAGTGGCATTCCACTTATCGATATAAACACGAATCAAATTGCCACTTCAAGCAGTGAGAATGAACAAACTTGAATCGCAAAAAATGAGACGGCTAACTACAACTTCAGTTTATAGAGTTATAAATGTTATAGATGTATAAATACTTGCTATGGAAGCACACCTGTTGGGTATTTATACTAAATATTTCATGCTGATTGGACCACCGCGCCAAGGCGATAACTGCGGGGCTTCTTGGATTTATTTACCTTCATAGCATTTTTTGCGACTGTCCATGGTTATTTATGCGTCAATTGTTGTCGATGCTTCGAATTGTCAATAGTGTGAATCGTTGGAGCTCCGTCTGCTACAAAAAAATATTGAGGAATATAATTCCGTCCATAGAAAGCCTGTCAATGATCAAAAGTGATGTATGGTATACAATTAGATGCCGGTCACTAGATTCGTTCAAAGTCGTATTTAGTTGTCACTCTGTTGCTTTCAATTTTTAGTTTTTCTTGTACCTCTTCACCTCAACTTTGTTCGATTTTTCAGATGACCGAGACGATTATCTTAATTTTTTGGTTTTGGAGACGTAATTCTGTGCCAAAAATCACACTGCCTGGTGACTTAGCCATTGGCTGAAAATAATAGCAAATATCCCAGTTGCTCTGTTTTGTACAGCCGTTCTCAGGAAGTTTTCAATGGTGCGATTGATTCTCTCTGGTTTTGTGGATGTGTGATAAAATTTTCTCCTTGGTCTGCATAGAACCCCATAACGACATATCCAATTTCCACTGCTACTAGGAAAAGGTGCAACTATATCCATAGCTATTCTCTCGAATGGAGCTCCAACATTCTACTGCTTGATCTGTCCCAGGTACATTTAATTAGAAGCGCAAATATTACAACATGGGCACCATAGTTCCATATAGTACCAACTGCCAAGCCCATAGAATCGCTCTTTAACTTATTCAAAGCCTCATTTATTCCAAAAAGTCCACTACCGACTACACTATGCTTGAAGAGCTTTTGGAATCCTTCTCTGCGGCAGCACTGTTTGATAAATATTTTCTTTGCCATCAGGACTCTTCCAGACACCCTTTAACCTGCTATTTTCGATGAGTAAAAGATTCCGTATCACCCAGAAGCTTTTTAGAGATGGTGATTTATCAGAAATGTTCTGCCAGTTGAGTCTATCCATGCTTTTCACTTTACATTGAAAAATTGGTTTAAAATCAGGGTCTTCGCTTTGTTCGATAGCAGTAATTTTATTATCCCACTCCTCTGGAACCTGGATGCTAGTTGTTAGGCAAATACATTCACCTTCTCTTGTCGCAGATATTGCTTACAGTTTGAAAGACATGCTCTTCTGGATAAGGCACCAGCATTACGATGCTTAAATCCTTGCTGGTGTTCAGTATTGAAGTAGTACTCCTGCAACCGTTGAAGCCATTTGGTCACTTGGTCTTCAGGGTTCTTGAATTGCAGCATTGCATTTCAAAGAAGCTTGATCAGTTGCCAAAACGAATTTCTCACCATATATAAATTTGAAAGTAATCACGTACACAATTAAAAAAACATAATATTATCAATAAATAATAAAAACTGTCTATGCTACTTATGCATTTATTGCAACTAATCCATTTTTCCTTCAATAAACACCACTATTACTACTAACATTATTAATGGTATATCTGAAGCAAATATTACGAATTCATACAAAACCCGAGTACTGAAACTGTAATTGATATCTGTCTCTTCGAGGATGGCATCCATCCATCGCCAGTCATAGAAAGCGAAATTCGTTCGGAATCTTTTGTACCTTCCAGCTAAGCCAAAGCGCCCCTCCCTTTCCCCTAGCGAGCGAGATAATCTTCCGTCATGTGCGATGCACAGCACCATTTGCATAATTTATTCCAGTTTAATTCATAAACAGTTATTCAATTAAGGAGCGCTGACATCTTCACATTTAAATATGTTTGTACGAAAGTCGAAGCGCGATCTTTGCGCCGAATAGTTTGATTCGATCAGAGGAGGCGCGGATCTGTCGAGCGACGATCCTGTCGGAATTTTCATTAACACGCGGAAGACAAATGCGAGCGGAGAAGCGACTACAAGCGGGGCCATTCAATGGCTCGAAACGTCTGGATGATGCTCGTGAAGGATGGGATTAGGAGGCCGTTGAATTGGGCCGTGTTTTGGCAAGGGGTGAGGCTGAATCAGTATTTTCTGAGGCAACGAAAGCTATAATTGCTTTTCTAAATGTACCATTTCACTGTAGTTGTCTGTCTTCTTTGGTATTTTCTAAAGCAATGTAACATTATAACAGTCTTGTTGATTTATATGCTAGTTTTGTATGTTTAACACATTTAAATGTGTATGTACCAGAGCAAAGGCTTCCAGCCGCTTATTATTTATACATTTCTTCTTTTACCAAATTTTCTTCATTGCCTATTGCAAAAACCAAACGGTATCTACGGGTGATCAAGAATTATGAACAATGCATTCATCAATACTGGTATAAGAATATAGCCAAAGGACTACATTTAAATAATAGTTATATACAAGTAATGGAGAATTTGTATTGTATTTTGAATAACAGTCCATGTTTTCTGACACGTAATACTGATCAAAATATGGTCATCATGGAAGGTCTTTGCGGTATTGATGTTTGTATATCGTTTTCAGTAGCTCAAATAGTTTCTGAAAATTCTCATAATTCTGATCTATTACTGCATTCTTCCATACTATGCTTAATTATTTTTGTTGCCAAAAATGTATCATTTAACTGTAGTTGTCTGTCTTCCTTTGTAATTTCTGAAGCAATGCAACATTATAATACTTTTGCTCATTCATGTGTAATTTTTTTAATTTTAATTCATTTAAAATGTGTTTTCTGTCGAAACCGTAAGCGAAAGTGAAGAAAGGCGCATTTGACGAACTATTTCCTATTTCACCGTGTACAAGGCATCTCTCAATGACCGTCCGAGATCTTATTAACTCTATCGGCTAATCTAGAGCCCATTCATTTTGTACCCTTTCCGTAGATTTTCCGCTCCGGTAGAAACGCCTCGTCGGATCACGTCTCCGGGCAATTATTTTGCGTGCATTTTCTCGAATGCTTCATGATACGCCAGTCGCCGGTCAAATTCACTTTCAACGGCCGAGAAACAATATTCAGGGCTCACGAGATCGCGGAATGGATTCGAATAAACTTGCACAGATAGGTGTTAATCATTCCGGCTCGGCCATTATATCGTTTATCGAAAATGCCGGGTAATAACACACCGCTCATGGTTGGCATACTGGAACCGGCTAAATAGAACATCTCCAGGGGCGCTAAATATACCGTTCGAGATCACTGCCGCGGAATCGGCGAGAAAGTTGAGGTGGGGGCGTCAGTGCTGCTAGTTCTCGATAATTTTAAGGCCACTGAGTCAACAATGCTGCGCTTCTGAAGGCGACCGAATTGTTTTCGTCACAAAATTCGATAACTACAATGGTAAGGTAGTCAAAAAATATTCTTATAAAGCTGACTTTCCATTTCGCGACTAAAATTTATCTTCTGAAGACACACTTCTCCCTGCCTACCAAGCCAAAATCGTACAAAGTGCGCCAGAAAATTTTTTGAAACGGCTGTGTCGAAAGTGTTGATAATATGCCTAGATTAACATAAATTAAGAGCATTTATCTGTCATTCAAACATTGCCCTTTATACTGTCGATTTTTTCCATATTATTATTTAGTTTTTCAAATAATTTTTACCTATGCATATATTTATTTTATGGTCAAATATTTGATTAAATTCAAAATAAAGGAAAACACCTGAAGCAGCAATCCTAGAAATGCACGATTCGCTTAGATTCATTCTTATCACCATCGTCATCATCATCCTCATCATCACCGTCTTCATCATCGTCTTCATTATCACGTCTTAATCATCATCATCATTAGATACCATCATCATCATTATTATCATCCTCATCATCGTCATTATTACAATACTCATCATCATGCCCATCCTCATTTTCATCTTCATCCTCATCTTCATACTCATCATCATCCTCATCACAACGAGAAAAACCTTCATAATCTACACATGTAGTAGACAATCACTGCTGATCTTACATAATCATAAGAGAACGACTAGATCAGCATGGGAATGCCATCAGGCACTGGTAGTGGCATTAACCGACAACAACATTAGCTGTATCTATAAATGATAGCTTTAGCATTATCTGTATGCTGTGTGAAGAGACACGGTCGGTGCAATGACAATAAAGTAGCTGATGAGACCGCCAGGAGTGCATCGGGTTTCAATAATTTTGGACCTGGTTCCTCCAGTACACTTCCGTTGTAGGCTTTGGAATTATCAAGGAGGACATCCACAAAGAATTTAGGAAATGGTGGAATAAAGCAAATAACTGGCAATTTGCTGAGGAGTTCCTAGAGTACCTCTGCAAGGATACAGCCAAGAGTTCCTGGTCATATCTACGATGATCTTCGCCTGGTGACAGGTATTAAAACTGGACACTATTGGTTAAGGAAGCACCTTTATTATATGAGGAAGTGTGAAACATCTCTTTATAGGGGTTGCACACAGGAAGAAGAAACAGTACTTCATGTACTCTGAGAGTACACTGCCATCTCGTCAAGAGAATCCGTGTTGGGAGAAGGATGGCCTTCTATGGCCTACATTAGAGATACCCTTGAGCAACGTCACCACCTTTTTCTCATTATTAGGTTGGTTGGCGCCTGAGTGGATTGATGTTCTAATGGGAGGAGGTACAAGGGGCCCAATGGGGCCTAAGTGCTGTAGCCTTTCTGCTACCCTCCCCACAATTCCAGAATTCCAGGGATTGCGAACAGGAAGGCGAAACAGTACTCCATGCACTCTGTGACTGCACTGTCATTTCGTGAATAAGAGAATCCTTGTTGGGAGAACGATGACCTTCTATGTCACCACTATCTTCTTATCTTTATTAGGCTGGATAGCGGCTTAGGTGGATTGATCTCCTAATGGGAAGAAGTACAAAGAGCCCAATGGGATCTAAGTGCTGTAGCCTCTTAAGCTCCCCACAATTCCAGATTCCAGAATCATCCTCATCCTCATAAAAAACATAGATATTAACGTTAGTTTACTAGTATATTAGATATTATTATACATTTACTTACCAACTGATTTCGAAATAATGCCTTCAATGATTAATATGACTATCTTTTACTATCTAGTGGCATTTTTTCTGGAGTTAATTTACTTTACTTGCAAAAAAATATAAGAACAAAAAACGGTAAAAAACATTTTCAGCAAACTATTGAAAATGTTTCTTTATAGTTTTTTATAGTAACAAATTAGTACTTTATGTAATGGTAACACACAAAGATTTTGCAAAATCATTGTCAGTTAAATATATTTAAACACCCACTGCCTCAATAATTTTAATTTTAGGTTACGTCGAATACGAACAAATAACTGTACTGTCATTTTAGGTTTCGTTTGAATAGATTAAATCAATATGGCTAAGGCAATTAAAATAGAAAAGGCTATTTTTTATTTTTATCGCCGTTTGATGTTCTTTGATGCCAAATTTGGTTCTCTAAAAATATATTTGATAAAAAAGTTATTAGGCAATTGTTAGTAACAACAGTTTAATTTAGGTTGAATACATATATTTTATACAGAGAGATTCGTAAGTTATGATCGGGGTTAACTATGACTAAGTGCAGAAATTTTAAGAGAGGATTAAAAATCGGTTTTCAAAAAAATTACACTTAATTAGAAATCAGATTTTTTTTTCTAAATTATTAAACCCCTATTATTTTTTTTGTAACATCCTTATAGTTCTAAAAATTGAAATCCGATTACTTATAGTAATGTTTTTGTGATGCGAGTGCTACTTGTACGGTAGCCGATTGCATGTTTTGCTTTGTCAGGTTTTATAGTAGACCAGTTTCAAGTGCCGTGCAGAAGTGAAAGACTTTATAATTATAGCAAAAATTCAACGTTTAAATTGTAACTTTGACGCCCTGTATAATCCAATCGTATATTTTGATGCCTAGTTTTTATCCATGGACTTACGAACCATCCTATATAATCATGGCGATGACCTTGGAAACTCTTCGAGAACGTTTATATTTTTTTTAAGAAAGAAGTGACAAAAAGTAAACATATCTGTTGTGGAATATCTACCATACAAAACACGCTTCACGCATATTTAAGGGAAAAAATACGGAAACATTCGATTAGTTATGATCTTCTACTTTTGCTATTGTCTTACCGTTTTTGCGCTGCTATCTATTCTTCAGCAGGGAACCAGCGGAACAATTAACAGAATTTAAGGAATCTCACGTATTCATCCGAAGAAAAAATACATTTCTCAATCGATATGAAGCTAATAACGAGACCATATGAGGTGACCGACCGAAGCGAATCGTCTTGAAGTCCATTTTTCAATGGTCGATTAGCCACGCTAGCTGTCCCTAATTCCGCTGCCGTTAAATTCGATAAAAACAAGCGGAATACCGAGGCGCGCGGCGGCCTAAGATTCTACTTAAACGGACTAATTAATTTGTGATCTGTTATTTTGTTCCATTAAAACGGGAGGAAACTGTTAATATAAACATAAAATCAATGTAATTGGTTGCAACGTCCCCCAAGGATCCACACTTAGGCCTTTTTGCTTTGTCAACTTTGTCAATGACATACAAATGTCTTTGAATTATTTGTCACGGTCTAGTGATTTTAAACTATTTTATCTGCTCCCACTATGGTAAGTAGGCCATTGTCACATTGCACAGGTAATCAGGTACACTTTATAAAGAATGTGCACAATTTGGAGAATGAGCGCATTTTGAAAAACGTGCACATTTAAAAGAATATTCACAATTTATACAATGTGTACATTTTAGAGAATGTGCACATTTTAGAGAATTGGCACGTTTTAAAAAATTGGCACGTTTTAGTGAATGTGCACATTTTAAAGAATATGCACAATTTGGAGAATATGGACAATTTGGAGAATGTGCGCATTTTGAAAAACGTGCACATTTAAAAGAATATTCACAATTTTAGACAATGTGTACATTTTAGAGAATGTGCACATTTTAGAGAATTGGCACGTTTTAAAAAATTGGCACGTTTTAGTGAATGTGCAAATTTTGAAAAACGTGCACATTTTAAAGAATATGCACAATTTGGAGAATGCGCTCATTTTAGAGAATGTGCACATTTTGGAAACCGTGCACATTTTGAAGAATATGGACAATTTGGAGAATGTGCACGTTTTAAAGAATTTGCTAAATTTCTAGAATGTGCGAATTTTGAATAATACACATTTTTAAGCATGTGTGAAAAAAATTTATTAGAACATAAGACATACAGTGTGGAAGAAAAGTATGGAATAAATTCATTATTTCTAAAACAACGCAGTTTCATGAAATTTCCTCGGACCCGTCGATTTTGCTTTTTAAAAAGACTCTTTTTTCTATACCAACGCATTTCCGACGTTCATTTGTTTTCGCGTGATGACGTCATCGGATATTTTTTTAAATGGAACCCCTATATTTTTTCATCGGATTCTTGTAGAGCTTAACTTGCTAAATTCAAAAATGTATAATTTTAACACTTTATTCCATTAACTTTCCGAAAAAAAAATAACCGATCCAATAAAATCGGCTTGAAAAAAATGTGAATATTCCCATTTGTGTCTGTGATGGGCTGGTTGAGAGTAAAGTGGATATAGTGAATTCATCGGCAGTATCACAAAATAAGGACTCATTTTTAAAACAATTTAACAATAAGTAACTAATTAATTAATTAAATTCTGGTTGCCTCAATCGTATTTGACCCCCTAATTTATTATTTTGTTTTATTAGATTGCATGTTAGAATATTACATCTTTTGATAGCAAAAACAACAAATTAAATCAAGTCACCTCAGAAACTGTTTCTGACAGCTAAACAAAATCTAATCAGAATTGACATCTGTCAACTGCAGCGTTTATTGGATCGGTTTTTTCTCGGGAAGTTGAAGGAATAATGTATTGAAATTATATATTTTTGAATTCAGCAAGTTAAGCTCTACAAGAATCCGATGAAAAAATATAGGGGTTCTATTTAAAAAAATATCCGATGACGTCATCACGCGAAAACAAATGAACGTCGGAAATGCGTTGGTATAGAAAAAAGAGTCTTTTTAAAAAGCAAAATCGACGGGTCCGAGGAAATTTCATGAAACTGCGTTGTTTTAGAAATAATGAATTTATTCCATACTTTTCTTCCAAACTGTATTTATATCTACAACGCGCTGAGATTTATTTTCAAACTTTTGAATCTGTATGTGTGTTCATTAAAAAAAAATACACAAATGATCCGTATTGCGTAGCGCCCGTACTAGAAATTTCAGTGTATTAATTTTCAGTTTCAAACTTCGAGTACTTGCCACGATTTCAGCAGCATCGAAACATAAATGCTAAATAATTCCAATTTCAAACTGGGATAAACCAAATGGGGCATAAACTATTAGTTATTCCCATTAAATAATGCATATCATTCTAAAGCCCCCGTTTACATAAAACCAATCGAGCTGCATATAAATCTGTTGAGTACTTCAATTTACATCTACAAATTTTATCCGCTTCAAATAATATTAAAAATTGTAAATATAAAATAACCGTCCGCGTTCATATTTTAATAGAAATTGTACATTATTTAAATTTGTTTGTATCACGGCAAACCTTTTCAATCGTCCATTTTATATTTTACATTTATGCATTATTACGGTGGCCAATAGATCGCACTATATGATGAAGTTGTTCCTCAGGGTGCGATACTGGGACCCACAACGCCAACATCTATGAAGAATACATTTAAAACGCATGGGAAAGAATACTGATTGTGGTAATTGTATCTGTAACTTATTTTTGGTTTTACTGTGTTATTTTCAGTCATAAACACTTTTCATATAACAAATAAGAAAAGAATCACATGGGTTCAGGTCTGGTGATCTCACGGACTATCTTGTTGGTCCATCCTTCTTGAACGATATCTAAAACATGTTTCTCAATCTGTCACCCAGCATATACACCGCAGGATGAACTTGCAACGCAAAACGCTCGACGCGAAAAGGAAACCCTATATTTAGAGGTATACACACAAATGCTAAGCAGTGTAACATTGTAACAACGCAACCTGCAGGGTATGAGCGTTCGCCTTTAAAGAGTACGTTTCCAATGGCTTGAAGGCGAGTGAGTTTTAATAAAAGCAAATAATTTGATATAATCCCAAATAGACAAGATGGTAAAGGTAACTAATTACTAGATCGTGTAAGCGAGAGCCATATAAATTAAAAGCCGAACTAAAAATCCGGGCTGCAGCATGAGGCCTGACACATCGATAAGTTATGGGATCCTGCCGTCCTCTTACATACCCCGCGGAGTCTGGTGGTGACCATCTAAATAATAAAAACAATAGAAAAATCCAAATCGTGAAAGATCTCAATGAATATTTGAACAAGTTACACGGTGTGGTACATATAAAACATCAATAAAATGATTAAAAATTAGACTAACGTTGAAGGGTGGAGCGGGGACGGTATATTATTACTATCCAATGGACCTAGTACAACAATTGGTGAATGCAAAATACATATTGTTTATAGCGACAAGTCCATCACCCGGACTGAATACCCTTGGTTTTAATTAGGTGCGACCGGAAAGAAGTCTTTGCATAATTAATTGGTAGACAGCTATAAGGTAAAATCCGTTGACGATGTCTTTAATAGTATCGTTATTATGTGAAAATCTTAATAGTGGCATTCGCTTTCGTTATAATTTATTGCAAACGAGTTTATAAATCTTTTCCGTTTATACATTCACTATTTTATGAAGTAAAATAATTGTTTGATTATAAAAATGTTTCACTTTTCTTCAATGTATAAAGCGCAGCTAAAGCACGAATACAACACAACGTTTTATCCACAATTACAGGCTCAAGTTAGTCGAGTTTAATAAAAATGTAGTATCAATTGAACTTTGTTTGTAGATACAGTAATCTCATATATTTGCTACAACAATCAACTAGCCGGAAGATGTGGTAAAATTTTTATAAACTGCTGTACATGATCAATATCTCCTTGTCAAGGTAAAACTCCATAGAGCGTGCGTTCGAATAAATTGCACAGATTAAAAGTTGGAAACATTGACGATGGACAATATGTAAAGCTATGATGGTTGCAAATTCTGACGCAGACTTGGTAACAGTAAAGAGGTTGGATGGTTGGCAATCTTCCGTAGCAGAGCATACATTGAGGAATCAGTGGCCAACAAGATTACTGCATCAGAATGCTTATTTAACGGCGTGGAAAATCATACCATTGGCGTCAATACATCGGTTAGCATAGCAAATGGTTTGTACTTCCCGGTGTCGGCCTGTATCAAAACTTCTTTTTTTCAATTTTCCGGATTCACATAGCCTTCGATTAAGCTTAGCAAATATACTGTGATGAGGAATTCTACGATTAAGATACGCTTCTGCATAAAGGCGACAAGCATGTAAGGTATTTCCATTTGCCCAGCCGTACATAAAGTGCATGTCTGTCATTTCTGCATTTGTGAAAATAACCATTTTTGTTATATTAACTTAGTATTGAATCCCAACGTACTCCGCAATCAAACACATCACACAACGAAAGGCAAATTATCCCGTAAATCACTCTCAAAATGTTAAAATAGTACAAACCATTTGGTATCTGTCAAAGCAACAATGGAAACATCCGGAAATTGACAGCAGCCAACTAGTTTTTCCTAATAATGGGTGTAGTAAGACTGCCTCTTCCCGACGTGCAATACTTTACATTTTATTTTTTAACGTCGAAACAGTTAATTTTATCAAAAAAATATAAGAGAGAAAAAAGTTTCTAAATGAATCGGCTTAACCTAATTTATTTTTCTACGTCGTTAAGGAAGTTTTATGAAAGTATAGTTAAAAAACTGAAAGGGGTAGTTTATTTCAACCCTTTCCAATTATTTTCAAAAAGTGAAAAAATATGTCACAAGTGTCTTTTGATGATGGTAACACTTCCACAAAATTTTACCATTCCCACGCGTTTCGTTTCCGAGAAAAACAATATGTAATATAAATATAATTTTTCCGCCATCTTTGCAACGCGATATCTCCCTAATGGTTGACTTGTGGCCCAACGTTTATATAACAAACTACCTTTTATTTTCAAAAAGGAATAACCCCCTGAAATTTTTCGCCTTTGTTTTGAAACACCCTGTATGTAAAATCATCAAATGAAATATAATTTCATTTGTGTTTATAACATTGTACATCTTCGAACCGAAAAAAAGATTCCGTCCTTGAGCTTAATCTTCATTCGTGGCGTAATCTTCATCTTTCAGCCCTATTTAAGTAAATACCAATTCCTGATTTGAAGCATTTAAGCAAAAAAGCACGGTAAGGGTTAAGAACCTGGTTGGAACAGCCCCTTCCACGCTCTTCTAGCGAATAACGCTCCTAATGTCATTTTCCTTTTACTAGACGAGGCAGCGAGGAATACGGCGTTGCATTCTCAATTAAAACGCCACTTTTTGTTCTGTTTCACCCGCCCCAACTAACGTCTATTAATCAACCACGAATCGCAGCGCCCCGTTCTGATTTCCGCGAGTAGATGCGCTTTAATTGACCCCCGGTTAAAATAATATAAATCGCAGGTCTCACGTGTAACTTTCGCAAATTATCGCCTGGGGCCATCCGCCTCTGAGAGAGATGCTAATCGTGGGTACATGATTAAGATAGAAATCTGGTCGAGTCTTCTCAGGAATATAATCCCCTTTTGTGTTTGGTTGCACGAAATAACGTCGTTTTCTTTCGATATTCTCATGCCGCGCGACCGGCGTTCATCGCGGATGCCTCGACGATAAAGTAGCGATTTTATTACGCGTTTTATGATTGTTCGGAGCCGACTGGGATATCGAGTGTGCTGCGGAGCGCGGCGCACTTGCATCTTCCAGTTGCGCTCGCATGTCATATAAGGAATTAAAACAAATGTTTATGGTCGTAAAGCCTACAGAGTAACCAACGATATATCCCGTCTGTCAACTACGTTTTTATAATTTTGATGAGAAAATTCTAATTTTCAATTTACAAGGTGAAAGGGTAAGGTTCACTTCAACTTCACTTCAAGGTTCAACATTGTCGTTTCAAAAATTTTTAACTTATATGATAATTTTTTATAGTTAAATATTTGATTCAATTTACAATAAAGACCACCCGAAGAAGCAGTCCTGAAAATGCAGAAATGGGTCAGATCTCATCTTAGCATACGTGGCATTTTTGATACCGAAAGGGATACATATGACTTCATTAATAGTAATTGTGGCAAAATTGCCTAATACGTTCTTAGATTTATAAAAACACCCATTATTGTTAACAGTAAGTATATGTTTAATATGATTCCTACATCACCTACATCTTCAGGATGAAATTTAACTAAAACATGATCACAGTTTTCAGTTAATTTGACATATTTTCTTACCATTTCTACTAAATTGAAACCATCAATATTTCCAAATTATACAAAAACTCTCTAGACTGGTTTTGGTATTGGGTATCATGACATGGAAGCATAGTCTTCATCTTTCATATGTTCTACAAACCAACAACAGAATAATCTAAAATGTTAGTTATAAAACTTTTTTCCAAACCCAAACACGCACACCCAAAAGTTGTTCTCTATCCACTTTCACAGTTAGCAGTAAGTATAATATGTCTAATATGATTCCTACATCACCATCATCTTTAACATCAAATTTAACTTCGTCACATTCATCAATATTTTGAATTTCGTCATAATTATCTTTATCTTCATCATCGTCGTCGTCATCTTCATTGTCATCACCTTCCTCATCGTCTTCTCTTTATCATCATCATCATTGTCGTCAACATCATCTTCATTGTCACCATTATCTTCTTCATCATCTTCATCTGTATCATCATTATTGTCAACATCATCATCCCCATCGTCACTATCTTCATAATTATCATCATAAAACCAGCAGTATCACCATTACCAGTCGTTTGCAAAAATTTTAAACATAAAAAAACCCAATTTTCATGTTCGTTTTTTGTTTCTCCATAATAAGTTGAAGCACCAACATTATTATACATTATCGCAGATTTTGCGCATTCTCTTCTTCAGTGTTTATTTTTTAGCGTTTGTCACGACATTGTTATTCAATTCTCCAAAAATATCCTCCGTCCAAAAAAGTATATCGATTCTATCTGGTCCACTTTTTCTATACCACGTTTAATCCCATCAACATTAACAAGTTCATGGGATTAAAAAAAAATAATAAGCTTTACACACTTCCTAGCAGTTTCATTTCCCACATCGGCGGTTTGTATTCAAATGAGTGGGTCACCGATTTTTTTTAAAGAAAACTACTCTGTTTACTGTTAAATCTAAAATTAGGAGGTAAATTGTTTGCATTGTGCTCAGATTAGCTGGCGTATTGGGTTTTAGCGCCTTAACGGAAACTCCAAAATAAATAAATTGGCTATTATACGCTCATTTGGCGGAACTTAAGGCTAACTAACTTGACAGCCGTGTAAAAGCCTATTATGCAAAACCAAAGCGTAATTAATCTAATAATTTTTATTGTTGCGCGGCATTTGTAGGCTAGATCTGATGAATTGATGAGTTCCAGTTACGTGAAAAAAAATAGCTGAGCGGAATATCTTTACCACAACGAGAGCTTTAATTTCTTGGAAACTGATCTGGTATTTTAATTTTTTCTTGAATTGATTCAGTTTTAGTATTGTTTACGTTAAAAATGTAGGAGATGATCAAATAAAAATGTGTAATAAGTTTATTTTTTAATTTATCAAATTCAGATGAAAGATATAGAATGCAGTGTCATCTAAATACATTTTTGGAAGTGAAAATATGATCACCTAACATTAAACATTAAAACAATCGCAGCGAAATAAAGATTTCTAAAAATTAACAGACTGAAATATAGATAGAGTAGAATTTAGTCTAGTTTCTCTGTTAGACAACTACTGATACTTCCTAACGCTTCGCATGTATGTTTATCTAGAACTGTCACATAATTTAGCGATCGAACGAACTTACCTTTGAAGTTCGATCGCAATTACATGAAGCGTCCAATCCTAATATATACATAGTTATACGTGGTTATATTAAATAAACATATTATGTAAGATCGTATGAAAAATTGATGGAAATATTTTGTGTGAACATATTTTTAGATGTAATCTTAATTTAGAAATATTGTGACATACCACAAAAGTGTAAGATGGAAACTATAAATAGGCAATATATCCCTAGTAGGCTCTGAGAAAATACTAACTTATTTAACACATATTAAAGGTGATTTCAAGCATTTTAACATATTAAAATACTTTTGAAATGCATATCAGTAATGTAATTATTTGTAAATTTTTGAATTTTAAAATAGCCTATTAATATTTCCAAAATTTTTAACAACATATGTAATATGTGTCAAATAAACTGACAGATAACTTTCAAAGCCTACTAAAAACAATATGACCGCATGCATATCATATTTAATATTTTTGTAGTATGTCACAAAATGTTTAAATTAATATTACTCGTAAACGGAATAATTTATCGAAGTAAAACAAGAGTATCTTTTTTTTTGTAAAATTGTTCAACATTTTTAATTTTTGATTTGACGGCAAAAACCTTAGGACAAGGTTAGTGCAATATTTATCCAATAACCCCCCAGTTTGGCACGTCTATGACTAATTATGGTATTATTTTTAGAACATTAGATTCGCAATGTAATTGTGATTTTCAATTTTGAATTTAAATACTTTATCTCGATCCGTTTTGAAAATATTTGGAGAAAATCAAATTTTGGGGTCTTCCTTTCAAAGAGGAATAGCTCCGTTAGGGGGCGTCAACGGACTTATGATTATATAACTTTTTTTTCTTAAACCATTTTCTCTGTAGGTGACAGTGACATATTTTTTACAGAATAAATTTAAATATATTTTACACTAGATCGCCAAAATGGTATTTCAAGATGACACTTTAGATAATAAACGTATATTTACTCTTTCTTCCTAAACATTAAATTGTTTAGATAGTCACTACCGATTAATATGATGAAACTAAAAACAGTAGCCAGATTTTAATGCATACTTTTTATAATCGATACTAACAAAAGACGTACTTGGTTTCCCGAAAACCCACCTCAATTATGCAGCACTTTGTTGTTTCCGAGAGTTCAACGCTTTATTAATAACAACAAATTTTTATTTTTAGAACAGACGCCTACGTGTAGATCATAGCCAACTAATAAGCGAAGCGTGAAATATCTAACACATTTTTCTTGCGAGGCAAAGAAAGTGGCCAAAAAGCGGTATAACCAATCGACTTATATTGAATATAAAATTGTGGACTGTATCGTACTTTGTCTTATATATTAAATTAAATCATTTTTTCACAATATCGCGCCGCTGAAAAATGCAGACCGGCCTGGCTATTTTAGCGTTGGAGGCTGCGATAAAAACTGCAAACATGTTATTTCACGAATTCCAATTACGATGGAAAAACTCATGGAACTAAACGAGGTTAGAATAAGTGATACACTTACAACGCCCATTCCTCGACAAAAACTATGTCATTAAGTGATATTACCTGTTGTTATATAATAAAAACAACTGCTTATTATGGAAGCTATGACTTATTTTTACCAGCAATATAAGGATTTGTCCGGGAAAAGAAAAACAGATAGCGGTTTTTTCAGATGCTATACAACTTTTTCTTGTTATGGCGTTTATATAAATAATTTGCCAACAGGACTTTTTTGGGGATAATTTCGCGAAGAGCACAATAATTTTTTGGTGGACCAAAAAATGTTGTTATTTAAGAAATCTGGAACAACGTTGCTATTGACATAATTTACTTTAAGGCTGATTTCGCAGTGGAGTGAAACTCAACTCAAATATACAAAAATTTATATTCATGCCATAAACCAATGGGGAAATTACATGAATTTTATATTGGTTTCAATATAACAATGTATTACAGGGTGATCTTACAAACATATTGAAAGGTCAGAACATGTGTCTGGCGGGAATGTTCACATACTAATTAAAATATTAACATGAATAAATTGCCATAGAATGTAAACAGGTTTATGGAGATACTTCTGATCATTTGTATATTTTTACTACTATTTTGAAAACGAAAACAGAGAGATTTTCGAAACGTCAAAAATACGGAAGTGCGCGATAGTGATGTGATCTTTGTTATTTTTTACTTATCTGCTTTTTTCAGTGTGAGATTTTTTGGTTAGGCAAACTTAGTTTCAAAAATAACCCTTCACTGATCCGTTTGGCGCAAGGGCTTATTTAATTAATCTTTTTTTTTCAGAAGTGTGGCAAAAACCCAATAAAACTAAGGAAAAACTAAAATTGTGCCACAAATAAATAGCTTCAGACAATATCTAGACATTTCTTCAAATGAGTTTTTTTGTTGCTGCTGGTCACATTCCACGCCAACTCAACAGTCGATCCCACATCACCCTCTCAGATCTGGCTCAAAATTGGTACATCGATTGGTACTATTGAAAAAGGGATATTCCCAAATTTTCAGCCCCTAAGACCGCTTCTTGTCACCAGGGGCCCATAGTGAAGTTTTCGACCATCATTTCACCCCAGGGGTCTGAAATCGGTTTTTCGTGTCTAAAATTATCAAAAATGCATAGAAGATGCCAAATTTCCCGTAGAACACGATGCCGCCATCCGCTTTCCGATATCTAGCAAGGGGAGTCCGGAAAACGCGAAAAACCGCGCTTTAGTAAAAAAATCTGATATCTCAAATACGGTCGTTACAAACTGGCTGAAAATTTACCAAAAGACTCTTAGATTATTGCTCTTTCAAATGTTCATACGCGCGTGGTGATCATTATATTTAAAAAAAAATTTACACCCGTTTTACAGGTTTTATATTGGATTTTATTTAATTTTTCATTATAACCGCTCCACTGGCCCTATCCAGCTGGGTAATAATTGGATTTTTGTCTCTCACCAAACGTCTCTTTTGTTCCCCTGTCATTACAAACACAGAAATTTCTCTCCAGCCAGTATTAGAGAAAACATTATTTAGATAGAATGCTGATTCATGTATAAGGACGTGTAAAATAGTGAAAATAATATCGAGATGTATAGTGTCAACAATGATTGTTGATTTTTTACAAATAATAGAAGTAAGCTGCAGAAAATGTAAATTTGCTCAAAAATCATAAAATGACGAAAAATTGTGAAATAAATCATTGAATAAATAATGTTTTCTCTAATACTGGCTGGAGAGAGAAATTTCTGTGTTTGTAAAGACAGGGGGGCAAAAGAGACGCATGGTGAGGGAAAAAAATCCAATTATTACCCAACTGGATAGGGCTAGTGAACCGGTTATAATGGAAAAATTACAGAAAATCCCATATAAAACCCGTAAAATGCGTGTAACTTTTTATTTACATATAATGATCACCACGCGCGTATGAACATTCGAAAGAGCTATAATCGAAGAGCTTTTTGGTAAATTTTCAGCCAGTTTGAAGCGACCGTATTTGAGATATCAGATTTTTTATCAAAACGCGTTTTCCGGGCTCCTTGCTAGAGATCGGAAAATGGATGGCGGCATCGTGTTCTACGGGAAATTTGGCATCTCCTATGTATTTTTGATCATTTTTTTAGACTAAAATGCCGCGTCAGTACACGAAAAACCGATTTCAGACCCCTGGAGGTGAAATGATGGTCGAAAACTTCACTATGGGCCCCTGATGACATGAAGCGGTCTTAGGGGCTGAAAATTTGGGAATATCATTTTTTCGATAGTACTAATCGATGTACCAATTTTGAACCAGATCTGACAGGGTGATGTGGGATCGACTGCCGAGTTGGCGTGGAATGCCCCATACAGAAGTTCTCGGCCACACTGTATGAAAATCCTTCCTTGTTAACCATCCCCGCTTATTTGACTGAGGATGGTTAATTGTCCGAAACGTAGGCGAGCCGAATCGATTTTAACGTCCTGTGCAAGTAAGGATTGCATCGACAGCGGTGATGTAACAGCTATTAAAGCGCATAGCGCTGCAAACCGCAATAATACAGTTGCAATCGGCGGTTTTGGGTAACGTACTATCGATATGGGTCTGTGGACGTAAGGTTCGCGGGACGATGGGAATGGGTGGGTCGACGAACTCGAGATATTCGAACAGCCTTGAGAGCGACCTCTCGACGGGGGTGCTCCTGCGAGGAGAGTTACGCAACCGAAACCACCTTCGTAAACAAACTTGCAAAATGTACAGGGCGATTCTTAACCTATACGCACAAACTTGGGAAATTATAGCTGAGGACATATAACCACAAATATTGAAAGAAATAGCTATTTATGAAACGATTCGCATTGTTCACGCATGTTTAAAACGCACTCTTTTCGAATTTCATACAAGATTTTTGTAAATGCGGAGCATCTTATATTTTTATGCTTTTATTTGTGTTTTTTGAAACATTTTGAAAAGTGGGCAGGCAATTTCATAAATTTTAAAATGCATTTAATTTATTATAACAGTTAATCCAAACACGCACGGCCCAAACTAAACTGCAGTGGAATTGCCTCAGCCTCAGATGATCCCAAGAATTATTTTCATTTTTAAATTTTCATTTTCATATTTTTAAACGGTTTGATAATTAAACCATGAAATTTTGGTGAATTACTGAACCTTTTGAGCTTAACAATACGCAATAGAAAACATTTAAAAATGTATACTAGGGGTGTGGGAAAACAGTCTGATTGAGGGTAAAGTTCAGTTTAATTTTTATACAGGGTGATTCATTAATAATGGGACAGATCTTAAGGGCATGTTGGTGACCTCAAAATAGAGCGATTATGCCTTATTCGAATGTTGCTCCTTTTCGATCTACAGGGTGTCAAAGTTGAAAAAATAAATCACATTTTCTTTATTATTTTTCGATCGCATCGACCGTATTTTATGAAATTTGGTATAGGGGGGTTTCTTGGTACTAGAAATTCGAATATGTCGACGATTTTGGTGTATCTGCTAGAGGGCGCCTACAACGATGGTTTTAAATCCCTACGATTGTTTTGTACTACACTGTATCTCATTTTGGACTAGAAGTATTTTCTTCCCTATTTTTTCTATTTAAAAAAGATACACCTTGTTGATGTCGTTAGAAGCAATGGTTTCTGAGAAAAACGCATCTAAATCTCATGGTGCATGCAATTTATCTAAAAGGAAAGTCAAATTGTTGCGTAAGCAATGGGCCATACTGTAACAGCATAATACTGTGATCAAAATAAGCGAATAATTTCGTGAAATTTGCTTCAAGCGATCGAAAGATAAGAAAGAAAATGTGATTTATTTCTTCAGTTTTGACACCCTATATCTTTGTTATTATTGATTTTGGTGAATTTTTGGATTTTTTTAGGATAAGCTAAAGTAAATCGACTTATTTTCATCGCAGTATTATGCTGTTACAGTATGGCCCATTACTTACGCAACAACTTGACTTTACTTTTAGATAAATTGCATGCATCATAAGATTTAGATGCGTTTTTCTCAGAAACCATTGCTTCTAGCGACATCAACAAAGTGTACCTTTTTTAATTAGGAAAGACAGGGAAGAAAAATTTTCCAGTCCAAAATGAGATACAGTGTAGCACAAAAAAGTCGTAGCGATTTAAAGGGGTTCAAACCATCGTTGGTGGCGCCCTCTAGCAGATACATCAAAATCGTCGACACATTCGAATTTATAGTACCAAGAAACCCCCCTATACCAAATTTCATAAAATACGGTCGATGCGATCGAAAAATAATAAAGAAAATGTGATTTATTTGTTCAACTTTGACACCCTGTAGATCGAAAAGGCGCAACATTCGAATCAGGCATATTTGGTTTAATCGCTTTATTTTGAGATCACCAACATGCCCTTAAGCTCTGTCCCATTAATAATGAATCACCCGTATACGTAGATCGAATAACATCCATTTGAACATTTCATAACATACTCTAAAAATCAATTTTTCAACAAAACAAATTTCCTAAAAAAATGTATTCGCTGCGATACAGTTATAACATTGTCTAGAATGATATGAATAACAATAATAAATTAATTATTTGTTGCCTTATGCTTACCAACTAAAAACTGATATCAAATTTATGAAAAAACTGAAACGGTCTAAATATTAAAATTGTTGAATTGTGGAACGCACATTTGGAAGTGAAGTAAAAACTTATCAACATCTAATTTATCACATTAATTCAGAAATGAAACGAATAGTCGAGCAACACACCGAGGGTAGCTTTGCTAAAAGATATATTTACACAGTCTTGTATTACCGAGCTTTTGTATTTACCCGGCAAATAGTAAGCATTTTTAAAAGTTCAATACCGCTTGTCCGCGCCTCATACACTTTTAAGTGCCTCTTCTAGAAGTACATATTTGCTTTCCTATACAGGTATACTTTCATTGAACTCTCGATTTTGCTTGAGATATACACTCGTTATTCGGTTAGCTTTGTACAAACCCAAGCATAAGTGGGCAGAATGTGAGAAAATTCAACATAAAAGTAAACAACCAAGCAGATTGTCTAATAATATTTTTAACATGTTTCCAATGAGAAGTTTAGAAATTAGAGTGTGTAGCTTGTATTTCGAATACTAAGCTTTGCGAACCTAGGTTTATAATAACGTTTTTCGTATTTTTGGATGCTGAATTATTTGAACAATATTTTCCATCACCATGTAGATATGATAATTATAAGTCAAGATACGATCGTTATCTGCATCTTTGCTAAAACAATATGAATTTCAGGTTTTTTAAACTTGAGCATTGTTTCAATTTTACAGTCTAACTATTATATAGCTTTTTGATGACATTTACTAAAATTATTGGTAGACAAATTTTATTATAAAAATGGTTAAATGCATCACTTACTCTACAGAAGCAGTCGGAGAAGGAAACTTGACAAACTGAAAAGATTTTGATTAAGGAAAATGAAAAGCAAAGATAATTCTAAAAGAGGCAGTAGTACCATATTTTTTATTATCTACTTTCAACCATACCAATTTGTTAAATTACTGACATACATCTTTAAAAATTTTATTGATTCAATCGCATTGTATCATGACTATGATCTCTGAACCAACCTGGAGATCATGATAGTCCAGAATGAAATGGGCCTCATCCCTTGCACGTTTTATAAATAAAGCAGGCATCGCGTTTGATACGATGTTATCGATGCAGTCACATTTCATTAAGACTATCTCTGAATCAGTTTGGAGATCATGACGGTCCAAAATAGAAAGGACCTCATCCTTTACTCTTTTTATATAAGAATGGATAGACCAGACCATCGCGTTTGATATGATGTTATCTTATCAATTCCATCACATTTCATTCTGACTATGATCTCTAGACCAATCTGGAGATAAAAATGGTTCAAAATGGTAAAGCCTTCATTCCTTATACAAAATCCCTCGTCAGAACAAACGATCGACAAAAAATGAACAAAGTCCCCGGAGGAAGAGACAACGATAGTTATGCAGATCAAAACCGTCCACGTCGCCTAATGAGCCTGGAAATAGACCAGCGAGTCCGGGAGTTGCGCTTCCAATGGGCAAGTTATAAATACGCGACCATTCCACCTGCCGAGGAGAAGAAGTACCACCCCACCACCTCTCCACCATCGAGAAGCGCACCAGGCTAGGAAAAGAAGCGGTTCGTCGATCGTCAAAGCATTTCTGTTGTGGCTGTGACCGCGAAAGCAGCAAGCACAAGGCCAAGGACAGTTGGTTAGTGTCAGTGTCGTCTTACGTAGAGTACCATCGGTGCCGACCAAGAGGAAGGAAGGAAACTCGAGGTAGGTGCATTGTACAGCACGCGTCAGTGTCAGTAACGAGAGCTGGGGTGCCAGCGAAGGCATCTCGATGGTAGAGATAAAACACGCGTACGGTATGGTGGAACTGGTCGAGGACCAGTCCAGAAAACGGGTAAATGCGGATTTTTTGCGATGGGTTGTGCCGACCAGTCTCGGCTGTTATTATCAAAACTGGAATTTTCTTGTTTTTATCTCTCGAGATCAATTTCTGCGTGTTCTTGTTCATATGAGAATATTTTCTGAGTATTCTTCATATGAGAACATTTTTATCGGTATCGTTATCTCTTCCGCGTAAAGAAAATTGCGCCACTACCTCACTTTAAAAATGTATAGTTTAATGTTTAATAGGTATATTAATTAGTAATGCATGAAAGGTTCTTATCCACTTGTTTTATATTCTCAAAAATATGTATGAAAAATTACCAAAAATAAATCATAAAAAAGTAAAACAATTATAAAAAAAATAGGTATATGTTGACATCAGTAGCGTAGAAAATGAAATTGGTCTTAATCTGATAATGAGGCACACAAATAGATCTTTCGTGATAAAAAAGATGCAACAGAATTTGCGATCCAAGAAAGTGAAATAGTTTGACTTCTTGAGCTCTCGAAAATGGTTGCACATTACGTCGTATTTATGAAACAGTGTTTTCTACAAATTCAAGTAATTTTATACATTTAATAACTGAATGATATGACCTAGCAAATAACGGAAATGTTATCAATTTTCAAACAGATAAATAACGGGAATTTTTAAATTAAATTTAATAATTTTTAAACATTGTTGAAACAAACTACATATAAGTTCGTTTTTATTTATAAGTTTGTGATAATAATTATTGTTAAAATATGGGGTCAGAATAGCAATATACAAACTTTTCTTAATAATTATTTTATTTGACAAAAATGTAAATATAAATAAACTAAACCTGGAGAATGTTATTTTTGATATTACTTTTCTTCACTTAGTTTTTGAAGTTTTTGTTCCCAAAAATATTACAAATATTATATACATTTCATTTTTCAAATGTCATAATCCCGAATCTTTGAAAACAAATTTTTGTTATGTATAATAGAACTTTTAGTAAATTTTCTTAAAAATGTGATTTGTTCAAAAATATATCACATCAAATTCATACTCTCATTAATAGCATATTTTGTGACAATATATTATGATACCGTTACTATTTCACAAATAAAAAAACATATTCTCGAATTTTTCTGCTCATATAAGTATAATGGCCAAAACGTTATTTTTCTGTGATAAATTCTTTTCAAACAGCTTTGTCGCATAGAAAATAACATTTGTTTGATAAAATATGTTACTTTTGTGTATATTAGAACCGAAAAAAAAATTAGAATTACTTGTTTTAAAATTTCAGAAATTTCTAAATAAAAGAAGAAGGGAAAATCATCAAAAGGAGTGACAGTTGTTGATTCGTGATTACGCTGTCGCTTTATTTTTTTCAAGGGATTTCAAAAATTACGTAATTTTAAATATTTTCAATTATCCGCTTATTTGCTAAAATTAGTACCTACCATAAACCTGAGATTGTTTTGTAGAATACCAAGCCTTAAATGAAAACAACAATTATTATAGCATTCAGACAAATATTCGTGTTGTTATATTCTTATCAATTATAAGTTCTACATCTTGTTTATGGATTTTTCAGTTGCATTTGCCCTACAGTTCCACAAGGTTCCAATCTTGGTCCATTTCTTTTCTCTATTTTTATTAACGATTTAAACTCTATTATTACGTGTGAAAAATTATTTATCGCTGATGACTTAAAAATATATACCTTATTACACCCAGAGCCGCCTCTGTAAGTTTACATACTAATATTTATGAAATATCTCAATGGTGCACATTGAACCACCACCTGAACATTTCCAAATGTAAAGCTGCCACATTTTCTCGCAAAATTAACAATATTACCTTCGATAATCAAATTGGTTCCGATGTTTTAACTCGAGTATGTGAAATTAAATATTTGGGAGTGCTTTTTGGTAATAAGCTTTGTCTGTCACATATTGAATTAACTGTTTCTTCGTTATTGAGAATATTGGGCTTCGTTTTCAGATTGGGTCAAGAATTTCAAGATATTAATGTCCTTAACTATTTACTTATGTTCGATCTAAATTAAAATATTGTGATGGTACGTATCCAGCTAGAGGCTACCATTACAACCAACTATTAAGCAGATTTAATAAAAATTCACTTTATTTTAGAAGAAAATTTGACAGTGTTAAATTTTTGTGTTATTGCACAATAATGTTGATTCCGCAAATATTCTGGGCCAACTTGTTCCAAGACTCAACAGTCTATTATTGCATACCTTTTATTATTCGAGTGCCCGCACTAACATATTGCTAAAATCTCCAGTTAACTTTATGTGCGGTCATTATAACCTTATATCTAATATTTCCGATATATTTCACTGTAATATTCTATTATTATTTGTCGCTTTTAATGATTGTAATGAACCATAATTATTTTGGTAATTCCAGTTGATTAATCTTCAACATATTACTAGTTTTTAGTAATTATCTTTCATCAATTATTGTATAATATTAATTAAAGTGTTTCTGTTTCAATTGTTTGTTTTGTCCTCAAATAAATTAATTGTTATTATTAATAATACCATGGAACACAAAACTGTGTGAACAACTTCTGCCTGTTTCCATTCGAAATAACGTCCCAATGCTAGAAAACACTAAAAATAAACATTCGCCCTAATCGTAAGTAATTGAAGTTTATTAACTGCGTCGCAAAACTCAACCAGGAAGTCAGCGTGCAGTTTGCAACATTCTTACAAACTTATTTTTCGGTTCGCTAAAGTTGCCTCGTAAAAATTTGTCGGGAATATATTCAGCGCAAACAGTAAAAAGTTTATGTGGAGTTCGGAAAAGTTGCTCGAGGTGGCACCAACTAGCGAATTAGAGCCATGGGTACGTGTATTCGAAACATTTGAAACTGTACCACTTCTTTAATTACTACAAGCGTAGTACTTTTTTATATATGTTACCCAACAGAAAATCCATTTGCTGGGTGAGTAAAGACAGTAGACAAATTAAAAATAATATAAGATATAAAAACAACGTAGAAAAATATATATACTAAATTTTTCATATTTAACCCAAAAGAATTCTTATAAATTAAATATTTTTGAAAGGAAAAGTTAGGAAGGACCATGTTTCTTGCTAAAAAATCATCATGAAAACTATTATAATATTGTGGTATCTCTTATTAGGTATGCAAAAAAAAAACTGTCAAAACTGAATTCTAATAACAACTAAATATGTATATTTGAAGAGTATAGTGCCATTTTAGCTTTTTTTTTAGATATTTCCTAAGATATACATAGGTACACTGAAAATATTTGTTTATAATTTTACTTGTAAAATAAGGACTATATCATATCCATTATTTTGGCAGTATCTAGTTTCATAAAAATTCTATAGTTTTACAATTTTATTGTGAAGCATGGTTTTGGTACATTTATACTAAATTTTTGTAAATTTCCTATGTAATTATTCTGTACTTCTACAATTTCTTTTTTATTTTGCATTGTATAGGATTATTCAATATTCATTATACTTATACCACCCTTATTATTATTAGAGATACAAAATAATGTTTCGAATAATAATTGTATAGCTATAACAGAAAGCCTTTAATAAGTTAATGGAAGCACAATGCTGTGGAAAAGATAAGGGGTACAAGAAGCAATAATGTATTTTTTAGTGTATCACCCTGTGTGCTGTGGAATTTTTTAATTATCCCTTTTTTCTGATTTAAAAAATATGGCAGTCTGTCTTTAACCGTTTTCAAGTTCTATATTGTCCTATATCACAATAATGCAGCATTTTTTTGGCAAGGGTTGCAATATATTCACATACAGTTTTTCCAGTGTATATAAAAAAAATAAAACTATTCGAAGTAGGTTCATTTCATCACTACTAGTGCTAATTTGCAACATTTCTCTACATTTATCGTTAGATATACCAAAAATAACAAACTATCTTCCACCATAGAGATCTTACAAAAAGAATGAAGACTTTAACGTTAATTTTGGCCATTCTGAGTGGTCACTGCGGCCATCAGCATTCATAATGCCCCGTCCACAATAAAAATAAAACAAACTACACGTACCTATCAGTGGGAACGACGAAAAATAACATCCGTTCATCGACTTCTGCGGTAGCTTCTGGGAATAAGTGCCTGTGGAAAAAAAATCTGATAATAAAACCAAGCTCGATGAATATTAAATAGACGACAATAAATTACGCAGGTATTAATATGGAAGTTGATATGCGTGTTCAAATAATGTAATAGTTAAATAATTTCGTTAATAATCCCCGTTAAATCGTAAAATATTGCTGAAATACCTACAAGGTGTCTTCTTGATTTGAATAAAATTAAAATTTGATTAGAGTTTTTTCCTTTGCTGAGGTTGCGTTGAAGTCTCCGATCAATGTCGATCGATTTTTGGTATAAACTTCTTATAAATATATATTCAAAAATGTGACTAGATCGGTGTTGGTTCCCGCCCAGCCGATGGTAGACCGTATATAAGCTATATTCGTCGAGAGGATTGGCACCCTCTCTGCGGGTATGGTAGGGTGGAAGAATGTTGGCTTGGGTCAATGTGAGAGATTGATACCGGTTGATATTTGACTACCCCCCTAATTAATGAGGTTTTCCAGGTTTCCCTCATTCCTGCACTGAATAGTGGTTAGGGCCTACCAACGTAAGTCGTTCCTGGACGCAAATGCGGCCTGCTTAATAATAATATGCCGCCCCCTCTCCCACACAAGTCTCCGATTTCTGGGCTAATCCTTGTCATTAGAATGAGGGGAGATTTTATTATTATATTATAAGAAAATAGAAGAAAAATATGTTTTACATAAATTTTGTTATAACTGAAATGTTTAAATATAAATATAAAAATATACAAAATATGTATAATTTTGCATTAAAACTACTAATAAAAAATAAATACAACTCATTTTTAAAAAAAGTGGTAGGCTAATGAGTTTCTTTTCTGATTTTGCATTGATATCTCCAATCAATTTTTCACGGCAAGTT
The DNA here is from genome assembly GCA_025584915.1 of Monochamus saltuarius. NCBI lineage: Eukaryota > Metazoa > Arthropoda > Insecta > Coleoptera > Cerambycidae > Monochamus > Monochamus saltuarius. The sequence goes on along the minus strand of CM046728.1, from coordinate 2,531,090 downwards.
CACAAATAATTTGAGAGGATCCTAAAGATTGTGCACACATTTCTTTTAGACTACCTATTATAATAAACCATTTTATTTCACGGTTTTATTCACTTTGTATCTTTTCCATATAATTTTTTTCCCTTCTTCAAATGTTTTGTCAGTGTGGGAATGATATTTTATTAAGGAATATGCAACGTAAACTATATATTTCACGAAAGAAAAAGAGGTATGCCTATGAGTTTGCTTCTTCTTTCACTTTTCATCGATATCTCTGATCAATTAAAATCAATTTTTCATAAGTTCACAAAACATTTTATATAAAATGTATATTTATGAGATATAAGAATATTTGCAATAAAACTGATGATAAACTCGTTTTCCACAATTAAATAATGTACGCCTATGAATTTGCTTCTTTCTTAACTTTGCATTGATATCTCCAATCATTCCAAGCAGTGTTTCATATACAACCCTCAAAAATATTAAACATTAAGTAAAAATTAACAAAACAAACTAATTGAGACGTGTTTTCTGTAATTGTATGTTCTTTTAAAAAGAACAATGGTGCAGTGATAGCTTATCAATAAGTTTTTTACAGTGCTGACACGAAATATGTCCCTATCGTTCCATATATGTAAGTATTAAACATGTTTGTATGTTTTTCTTATATACAAATTTCGGAGGAAAAATCGTATTAGATCATGTGACATTTATGATGCAAGTATGCAAAATATTCGGTGGTAATTTGACCACAAGCTATGTCAGGCAGTGTATACGAAAATCAGTACTTCCCATCCGACGGTTCTGCATGTTCGCTGTGGCCACAGACGTCTCCCAGACGTAATTTGTGTGGTATGCCGAGTATGTGCGTGATTCAATTTTATAAGCCGTCTCGAAGATGACAAGGGAATAATTAATACAACTTACGTAATGCCACGCTAGAGCTGAATTCGATGAAGTTGCGGTATAACCGACAAAAAAATCACGTGAGAAGCATTAAGAACCCTTGATACATTGATAGTTAATTCTCTCATACAACAGCAAAAATATGAATGTCGTTAGCGCATAATGACGAACTATTACTAGTATACCGCATCCTCCTCCACACAAATCGTTGTCCTCAAGCCTCAAAATGAGCTATAAATAAACTCTTGATACGGAGTGTTGCATAATTGTATACAAGGTGGCTCAGAACTATTCAAAAACATTTGTTTTTAATGTACAGGGAACTGTTATCTACAAATACAATTTTGTAAAAAATATTTAAAAATACACTTCTGCACGGCATTGAAATCTGGTTCACTGTAAAACTGTTAAGGCAAAGCATGCATTCGGCGACCAGACAAAAATTGAAAGAAATAGCCAAGGAAAGAAATAAATAATATTGTATAACACATTATTAAGTTGTGAATCGCCCTTTATAGAAACGCACGTATGATTTTTGACGTCAAAATAAGTTCTAGTAGCTTACCTTAATTCAAAAGTTGATAGCAACGAGTTAAAGTTTTATTTTCAATTTTTCCGGGTATAAATCTCGTCATAACTTTGGCGGCGTAAGTGGGCCCTCTACATTGTATACAAAAATTAAGAGGACATATCAATTTCTCGTGTCACAAAACCTTGGAATATCGAATTTCGTTAAAATACATCAATTACTTCAAAGGTTATTTAAAAAAAAAATTGAAAATTAAATTTTTATTTTGACACGTTGTATCTTGCTTAGTATGAACTTTTGAACTAAGATAAGGTTGGCTAGATCACATTATTTTAACGTCACAAATAATGATAATAATAATAAAAGGTCTTTATTAGTGTACAATTAATTAAGAACACCCTGCAGATACTAAATATATTTTTCTACGTTCATGCAAAAAACAAAACTTTATTGAACTATATTTAGTGGAAAAAGTGGTTCTTTATTGCACTAGTGCAATAAAATGTTTATTGCATTCAACTGTCATTCTACTACAGCGTTTTATCATCATGACAAACATAAACGTTCAAATCGACGTCACATTTTCCTAGACTAAGTGTCATCTAAATATCATTTTTTGGTTTTTGCATGAACGTAGAAAAAATATTGTATGCAACTCGTACAAAAAGTGCTTATTGCACGCGACGTGAAATTGTCCAACGAGGCCGTCAGGCCGAGTAGGACAACACTTACTTTTTGTACTTGTTGCATAAATAACAATTTTATCAACATTAATTAATTGTTTCTATTTTTTTTAATGTAGCAGAATACTCATTGAAAAAGTTACTGTACCATTATAGAATCTCTAAAATTGTTGATTTCAGAGTACATTTTGCAAAAAAATCAGCAAATAATAGTTTCTTGCAATCAATAACACCGCACAAGTCGTTCATGAATATAATAAATAGCAAAGGACCCAAGTTACATCCCTGTGGCACTCATGATTGCCAAGTTTGGAATTTAGAATAATAAACATACCTGTTTGATATTAATTTCTAATTGTCTTTCAAAGAACATTGTGAGCATATAACAAATCTAGTGTGCTACGAGATCGTTAAAATCTGAACTTCCGGACTCTAAGCCTAACCATCATCTGAATTGTAAAACATCAACGCTCGAGTTGAAAAAAGTTAAAAGCCTCATATATAACAACGCCTCATTATCCTAATAGCAGTTTTGTTCCTCGAAACTTCACGTTAGGCTGCTTCTAGATTTAATAACGCCGAAATTATTATTTTCTGTGACATCCACACGTCCGCGTGCATCTGTAACTGTTGTACGGTTCTGGTTGGGTCTTCTTCGGCTCGGTTTACCGTAAGAGTCTGTGGGTTTTTGCCCAGCAATTAGCGGACAGGCTAGGTCTTCCGATAGTCCATGCGATTTTGATTTATCACTAAATGTTTCCGTGTGTGTGTGGCTGTACGTTATTTACAACCATTGTTTGTCACTGTGTATTTTATTTAGTGTCTACCATATGTTCAAACCGTGACAGTAATTATTGCTTTGGTATTGACATATGTACAATTTAGAAAACAACGTCGCCCGTAATTTCGTGCTTGATTCGATATTAAAGCTGCGAATATCAGTTTATTAAATGTACCACTTAAAAGCTAGCTATAGGCTTTCAATCAAGTTCATTGACAGCTGCACTGAATTATTATGTGTAGGTATTTAAAAATAGAAATAGAATGCCAGATCCTTCTTTAACTCTCGATTCATCTACTACTCAAACTATTTAATATTTGGAAAAAGGCGTGGCACTTACTTTAGGAATTATATAAAAGATATATTCCGTATATACTAGCAGTGGCGGCCCGTGGGTGGGCACAAAAAATAAATTTAGATTCATTTAAATGTATTGCAAGAACAGAATGTAATTCTGCAGAAAAGTTAATTAAACCTATATAAATTCCTGGATTTTTGGACAGTCTTCTCATCATGACTTTGCAAGGCTAATTCGAAGGCTCCACAAAAAACTTTATACACATTATTAAACGACGCAAAATGTGACGATTTTTTCCACCTGTTTATTATGTTCTAACCGAGGTCCTAACTTATAGCGCAAATACGCACTATACTCGCGACAAAAATTCAGACAACTTACGTCATACGAACAAATAAATAATTCATTATGTTTTCATCAAAATATTTAAGAAACTGCAACTGATAGTTATAAAACTACATACTCGACTAAAAGTTTGCATTATATATTGCACTAAATTGAAAAAAATGACTGTTTATAACGCGACCAAATATCGAAAATTACGTTGACAATAAAAACAAATGTGTAACGTCAGCCGTGACGTAGACGTCTGAATTCTTGACGCGAGTATATCTAATTGTTCACGTATGTCAGTTTTTCCTAAAACACATTTAAATGAGCCACAGAATTTTAATGTTTTTTGGCCCTATCCGCTATGTGCTTTAAATCGTCAAGTCCGTATTTGGTCCACGCTGTAACTTATGAAACAAACAAAACATAACAATTTATTTGTCACAGAACAACCATATTTCTCGTATATGTTTCTATTAAAAACTCTATTATATGTTCTAGCTTTACTTGTAGATTCGTAATTAATATATAAATCAGTAGGCCTACCTTTCTTTTTAATTAAATATTTTTGATCAAATGGCACTGGATTGTTTTTTAACAGATACTGAACAGAATTTATTTCTGGTTCCGGATCCATTTCTTTTAATAAGTATGTACAAATACACAGAATCACTTTAAAATTATATCTATAATGAGAAATCGCCTTTAAAACCAGCAAAGTTAAAACACAAATTTGTTTACACAACTATTCTGCAAGCGAAATATATTTGTATATACAAGTACGTACTAAACAAAGCAAGCGACTACTGATAACTGAAAACTGAATGCCGGAGGGAGACGGAGTGATGGAGATTGGAGACAGTGGAGACTAGTGGTGAAGGGACAGAGACACGTATTTCAGTGCCCTTTGTCGGCTTTAAATCGGCGAATTTCATTTACTCCGAGGAGTCCCGAACGTCGGAAAATGAGCCACGTTTGGAGACAATTCTTGGGTTCCCAGGAAATAAAGTTTGATATAGTTCGGCGCGTGGATGGTTGACGGAAAATAAGTTTTGAGTAGTTTTTCGCAACCGATAATAGAATTACAAAAAAATATATAAAACTATAATAGCATCATATATTTCTTCGTGACATGTACAGTGAAGGGTGGGCACGTGCCCTTGTGCCCCTTAGCACCAGCCTCCACTGTATACTAGTCTGGAAATAAATCAGTAAGCAGGTACATTTTTATACCTGTACGAAATTGGTAATGCCAGAGATTCTAGTGTCATGCAAATATATGTAATATTTGGAAATTATATTTGCCCCTTTAATAATATAAACAATAGGTCCAGAAAAGAGCTTTAATTTGATGTCTCGGACATACATACATACATAGTATGCCATTATTAATTATTAATGATGCCATTATCAAGAATAGTACACTTTAACTGCGATTCGAAGGTATAGTTTGACAGTTGATCGACATTTACGATTGCTATGGAAACTTAGGACAATTGTTTTCTCATGGCATACTATTTAATAGAAACATTGCTTTTCCTTTTTTGAATTGAATTTGAAATTGGGTGAGTTCATACTAGATGGTGCCATGAATTCTTTGAGATCATTTCGGATTTCATGACATTTCCGGTTTGACCGGAAATTACCGTAAATTTATATTTTTAAATGGGACGCCCTGTATTTTTTGACATTTTTGCAACCAGCGGATCATTTTACGTATGGCAGGACCAATTTTCTGGATGTAAAAATCAAGTATTCTATCACCTCCTAAAATTATTGTAACGTCTTGCAAGACACCCTGTATATGGCTTCCCAGTTGAATAAAATGAATACGTACTAATTCCGTCGATTCAAATTCCGACAGCGAGTATGTTTTTTAATATTTTTGTGGACCTTCCAAATTTCATGGGCACGCCCATGTTCTATTTGTCTTCTTATTATTAGGTCATTACCTGATGGGGCTCGGCTCAGTTTGTTGGTTCGGTATTAGGCGCAATGTTAACGATCTCCAATGTAAACAATAATTAAGAGCTATTTACTCTTTCCTTTAACACGCTGCACTCAGCTACATGAACAACAAAACGGTTTTTATGTAACACGAGTATCTTCAAAGCAATACAAGTACGTTTCAGTAGAAAGCATTGTAAATAAAATCAGTTGATTGTTCAACGTTTATTAGTTTATAATAGCTGACATCGTGTATTTGCATCTCTAAATCGGGTTAATATCTGACGGTTTTGTAGGGTATTTCTTTTTCGTTCAGCATAAATTATTACAAAATTATATTCTACTGCCTCTGTTCTCTGGGGAATAAAACGAAAATCTCACTTCAAAGTCTTCGGTTTTTCTGCATCTTTCGGAGAAGAGAAGCAGATAAACATAATAACACAATGTTTAGAGCAACTTTTTTTGGAACAAAAATTCAACCAAGATTACTCTTAAATTTTCCGTTTTTCCGTGTTTTCTGGAGAACGGAACGCAAATTTCTTTACACGGCACAATACTCAGAATAACTAAAACAGTTCAGCAAAACACGTTTTCTATTTTATTTATAAGTTTGTCTAGAGCACATTATTTTGATGTCACAAAGGTATGTACAATTCATTACAGGACACCTCATAGATATCTTCTGTGACCACGTAAAATTTAGTACTCGTATATTATTACTTTGATTGTACAAAGAACCAATCTGATTTAGAATTATACTTACGTCCCCGGAATCTTTACTTCCCTTGAATTCAAATACTTTAACGAATTTGCATCCTATTTAACTTGCTAATACAAAATTCACATTTGCTGTGTTATCCTTACAAATCTAGAATGTCTACGCTTTTTAAAATTTACTCGGACCCATTCGAATTCAAGACCGAACGTTTCGCGTCTCATATAAATTATGCAATCAGTTCTTAGCACTGGATTTATTCTAATTTTTGCTGGACGCGTCGCTCTGGACTGATGAAGGTCAAGATCGGTGGTGCCAGTCAACTGTTTCCATCGGAATAATTGAATTTAGTAATAGTTTACTTGGACTTTTCCGATCATATCTTTCGCAACGTAAATTATATGTTTCATACGACGGTTTTAAGTCTAATACTTTCTTAGTCACTTCGGGTGTACCCCAAGGATCCAACCTTGGACCTCTTTTTTTAATGTATTTATTAACGATTCGTCTCTGTCACTAAGATTTAATCATTTGTTTTTTTGCCGACGATTTAAAACCTTTTTAAATATACATTCTAAAGTGACTGCTTAAATTTACAGGAAAGTATTGATTTAGTTGAGGAATGGTGTTCAAAACATCAATTGCCAATTAATGTTGACAAGTGTAAGACATGCTCATATACACTGAAAACTCAACCTACTATCCCAAGGACACAGCTCTTAAACGTTGCAAGGAAAACATTGGGCTTTGATATTAGAAATTCATCAAAGTATTATTTGGTACCCGTTCTATAGAACACATATTGATCTAGTAGAATCAGTTCAAAGGCATTTTTTATTATCTTTATTAACTTTTTTACTTATGTTCTATTCCTTGCTAGTACTACGAGATCATGTGCAAATACCAGACACTGATGTCTTTTACATTATTTGTTTTTCCATGGATCGGTCAGTGGTCGCGCGGTTTAAAGCATCAGTACTTGAATCGAGGTGACTAGATCGCTGTGGGTTCGATCCCCGCAGCCGGTAGACCGTATATAAGCTATATTCGTGGAGAGATTAGCACCCTCTCTACGGGTATGGTAGGGTGGAAGAATGTTGGCTTGGGTCAATGTGAGAGATTGATGCCGGTTGACATTTGACTACCCCCCTAATTAATGAGGTTTTCCAGGTTTCTCTCATTCCTGCACTGAATGGTGGTTAGGGCCTACCAACGTAAGTCGTTCCTAGGCGCAAATGCGGCCAACTTAATAATAATATGCCGCCCCCTCTCCCGCACAAGTTTTTGACTTCTGGGCTAATTCTCGTAATTAGAGGGGTAGAGACATTATTATTTCCTCATAATGTGCTGTTGTGGAGATGTGACGCTTCTACATACATTATTTGACATATAAATCAACAACCCGTTGGAAAACAAAAGAGTAGAGCTCCCAGCAACCGTCAGGCTGGTTTTTCAAGCGAATAAAACTGTGCTAGATACCTCTGGAAGTGTCGTTGCGGATTCGCTTTGAATAATTTTCATAATTTAATATTGAAAGTGACTTTCAGTGTTAAGGTAAAATTAATGCCAGACGTCTTGAGCATACTAACAACCTGCAATTAATGTTTTATGTGTAGCGAACCCACGGATGTTGTGATGTTGATTTAAACAGTAGCAGCGGAAGAAATATGTTACCGAGCTAATAGACGTTAAGCCATGCTTCCTGCGATTGACCACAGCTAAATACTTGTTTATCTTCAATTTATCTTTTTTAAATATCTAACCGGTATCGTATGCCAATAACAATGTTTTTTACAAGGAAACAGATCTTAAAAAACTGTTCGTTAAGTAAAAAAAGTTTTAAATAATAAAAGCCATTCATTGGGGGAAAATATTGTTTAACGATATCTGAAGGGTTATTTTGATTTTATGAACATTTTTATTGGTAAAGTATTTCTATATTGTTGGATTTTCAGAGACAGTTTCATTTCATGGCCAACAAGATCGCCTGATCTTATCCCACTGAATTTTCTTTGGAAATACCTTAAAAGTGTTTCATAACCCATATACAAAAGAAGTTATGAGGCAGGGTATTAGAAATTCTTGAACATAAATCACTATCAAAATTAATGAAAGCCATTAAATAGTATTTTTTTAATAACTACATCAATATAATAAAAAAAGCTTCTAACAAAAGACAGTTAAAATTATGAGCGAGTAAGATTCCGTTATAAAAAAACATTGCCATATAAAAAATTAATGTTGACCTTAGGATGCCCTTTAAGAGCTAACATTTCTTGGATAGTGTTGCCAGAGACAAGAGATCTTGTAAAATTTGAAAAAGTCTTGTCTTGTCTTTCAATAATATGGAAGATGATATAGAAGAATCATCAAAAATAGTGATTATTGCCAACAAAATCCAGAAATAAATATGAAAAAGCGTATCTCTTATTTGAAGATTTGAGTAAGTATTTTCATCGAGGCAATTCTACTAGCCGATTTTGAACAAAAATCTAGAGTATACCAGAGTTCTACGCTGTGGAGTCTTTACTCAATGATAAGAACACGTCAGTGGAAAAGATCAATATAAATATAAACTCGGAATCTATTTCATCATATGCATGCGCAGGGTTTTCCATAACCAATTGCAATTACAGTTCAAATTTATAATAATGATAAGAAATTATTTAAGTTGACAATAAACGAACAGTTAGTTAAGAATTGTGATGATTTTTTTGCGCGCGGGAAAAAATTTGTAGCGAATATAGAAGATATTAAGTTATTTCCTTCAAAATAAGACAGAAAGTATACATGGAAGTCCTGATAATTTTCCAAAGAGACTTCAAATATTGCTGTCGTGTTGAACATGATGTACTACTGACAAAGGAACTTTATCGCTATCTTATGGTTTGTTGAACTTTATTTCGCCTCGTTGAACACATATGTCAGACATCGTCTAGCGCACATCTTATACAAACACTGGTATAAGTAAAACTAATATTCCCAAAAATTACTTAAATTCACTTCACTTAGAAGCAGGAGGTGCGTAAGTAAATATTTGTGCGGGAATTCCCACGATATTCAAGAAACAAAATCCCATTATCTAAACAGTACAGACTTTGTCTTAAAACTCTCTAATTTTTTAACCAAATGGTACTATAGTAATGTTAACTGACTCGACTGTATTCTAAAAATAACATGAAAAATATATTTATCCAAAATCACCTTATAATCGTCTAAAATAAAACTTTATCCACTAGTGGAATAAAGTAACTTTATTTCACTAGTACAATAATGAAAAAAGTAATAAACCTATAACAAATCAAATTTAATTTATTTACATACAGTTTAAAAAAGGCACTTTTTGACATACGACCCACATTTGTGACGTCATCTTTGTTCGAGATATGACGTCATCGACAATTCTTTTAAATAGCAACCCCCAATTTTGACCATGCCATTTGAAAGAGCGTGTCATTTTACATACATATCATGAAAAATTATGGTGCTACATAACAAAAATTTCAAGAAAATAATGTTTGAAGATTTTAAAATTTAATTTTGACAATACTGAAATTGATAATGATTATGTAAAAATTCGACTAAATTAAATGTTCAAATTGTGCACCGTTGGCTGCCTGACAGTAGCCAAGACGATTAATAAATTCTTATTGGACAATCAATATCAATAACTTCAGGAGGTATACGATGTATCTCGTGACGAATTCTTGCATTTAAATCTTCTACATTAACCGGTCTAGTAACGTATACTTTGCTTTTTATATATTTTATTTAAAAACAATTAAAAACGTATTATAATCGTAGTATATTTGAACACATACCAGCGTCTTCAATTCTGTGTCATAAAAGTATACAGGGTGTTACAAAAAATGTGTGTTTGGGTCATATTTTAAAAAAGACATCCTATAGAGAAATTACAAGTACGCCGCTGAACTAAAAAACTATCAAAAGCAATTTTCGTCATTACGACAGCTCAGATATTCCGTGAGATACGAGGAATCTCATGCAAGTAGTTTTTTTTTAATTTCGTCCTGTATCTCAAAAATGAAGATCTATGAAAATAATGATTGGGCATTTTAAGTTCCTTCAAGAAACATCCCAGTGTTGTAAAAACCACACCATCCTATCTTTATCCAAGATACACTACAATTACAAAGAAAGTAGGACACTCTGTAGAATCATTGTTAGCATTCATTATTAGTACCATAACGAACCTTGTTATAATTTTTTCTATTATTCACATGTTTCAAAATAGGGGAAACATAACTGCATATTATACCCATTGCGGCGGTTTAAAAAAACGGCTGACTGATTGGAATCTTCGGTCATTATTTTTTTTGTGGTACGGCCCGTGCTCCGCGTAAAACAAGAAAATAATGGTACTTGCTCAATCGCGGACTGGTTCCCAGATCGGGATTTTAGCCATTATCACGACGTATTACGAAAATACGAGGAATGCGTCTAACTGCTCAGATCGAGTCCGGCGATATCAAACATTGATTGAATATTACCTGCATACCACCTGTCACGCTGGAGCGTAAACAGTTACATTAAAAAATTCGAAACTGTTGTAACTTCACATGCTTGGTATGTCCCGAGAGCATTTGTACTTATAAGGCCATTTACGTGGGAACAAAAACGATCAAGCGCGATATAGATAATTAATTGAAATCTTATTATACTCTCCTTCTATTAGCATTTTTATTTTGAATTAATTCCTGACCTTCTCTAAATGGAACATCCTAACATCATAAGTTGTAATGTGATATCACTTCAATGCCTGTTTGAACAGTTATGTAATCTGTAACGATGTAACTTTTAGTTACTTTTTACTAGAGAACAAGATAGATGTGACCGAGTAACAAAATAATACATTAATATCATAATACCTTAAAGTTTGTAACTCAACTGTAAGTAGCTTTATCGTTCCTAGAGTTACAGATATGTCTTAGATACTCAATCGACTATGGAACACAAAGGCAAAGTAGCACGTTAATATCTCAATTATTAAGAACCTCAGAGTTCGTAACTCTCTATAATTATCTATTTAGTTTCTAGAATTTATTATGAGTTACAGTCTTAAACAACTTCACTCTTATTAAAGACACAGGCAAAGTAGCATATTAATATCATAATTCTTAAGTACCTTAGAGTTTGTAACTCTACTGCAATCTTCTTTAATCCTAGAATGCACTATCAGTTACAGATATATCTTAGGCATTTGAGCAACATGCACTTTTATGAAAGACAGAGATAACGTATCATGTTAATATATCAACTCTTAAGTACCTACCTTAGAGTTTGTAACTCTCTGCAAGTATTTATTTAGTACCTAGCATGCACTATGAGTTACAGTCTTAGACAACCTCTGTTATGAAATCCAGAGACAAGGCAGGACGTTATTATATCAATTCTTAAATATCTTAGAGTTTGTAACTCTACTGCAAGCGTTCTTTTTCATCCCTAGAATGCAGTATCAGTTACAGATATACGTTAAGCACTTGAGCAATAACATACACACTTATGAAAGACAGAGATAAAGTAGCACGTTAATATTTCAACTCTTGAGCACCTACCTTAGAGTTTGTAACTCTCTACAAGTATTTATTTAGTACCTAGCCTGCATTATGAGTTACAGTCTTAGACAACATGCACTGTTATGAAAGACAGAGGCAAAGCAGGATGTTAATATGTCAATTCTTAAGTTCATTCCTAGAATGCATTATCAGTTACAGATATGTTAGACACTTGAGCGACAACATACACTCTTATGAAAGACAATGGCAAAGTAGCATTTTAATATCTCAATTGAGTTGATAACTCTACTGCAAGTATCTTTTTCGTTCTTAAAATGCATTATGAGTTACACTAATATGGAAAAATGTATGCGTTTATTAGATATGCTGAACTATGAGTTACATGAATGATTTGTATTTGAAAGGTATCTTTGTATTTTGACTTTTTGTAACTGTAACTCTCTCCTAAAACTTTTTATGAGTTACATATACCTAGTGATCTCTTGAGTGACAACCTGTGTTCTTCTATTATTGTCACTGTAGTGAAAAGGATCATGTGGCTTTGGCGAATTGCTGGGAATTGTCAGGAACAAATTAATATCACTTCTGCAAATAATAAATTCGTAATTCTGCGAATTGGGTTACGTGGATAGGAGCCCTTCCAAGCGTCGCGCGTTAATTTCATTAGCCAGCTCGCCGAATCAGTTATAATCTCGGTCCCCTGCCGTTTTTTCCACGTGGCTTTTCCTCCGGAACCGACCAGACACCGCTAATACAATCCCTGGACAGGCCGGATTAAAGTTTTTTCCCTTCCCCCAACGTCGGCGTATGTCACGATGTCACGGGCGGAATCGACGCTTCTCCTAGTACTTTATAGTCCTTGTTTCCTGGAAGAAGCCGCCTTTTTGATATTTCATCTAATAAACGAGTCCGCCTAGTCGCATATCCGTAATGGATTGGAGTGGATCGAGAAATTCGGAGGAGCGATTTAAGGCTTTGGGACGTTGATGTTTGGCTTTGGTGCCTTCTCGATGTAGTTGGAAACATGTGGGTCTTGTATAAACGTAAAAAAAAAACAGTACATGATCTATTATTATCTAGATGCATGTTTCACATTTAAGGTGGAATAGATATTCCATTACGAGTTACACAATTTTAGGGATAAAGTAAAACTACTACACAGGTATACACAGGGTGTTTCAAAAAGATATGGCAATATTGTTAGGGCTCATAAGACACTGAAAAATGAGTTATGTTTGTTTGATAAACGTAGGAAGCTACTAAAGCCATTAACTAATTTGAAATTCTGTATACAGGGTGATTTTGAGATAAATACTGCAGAAATTGTTTCCTTATTGACTGTGACTGTGACCCGCATATACATGGGGTTAAGATCAGTAATTGTTGTGGCCACTCTAGAGAACTTTTTATACCGCACACTTTGCGATTCGTGTCAGAGACTCAATAGACATTTTCGTAATGGATGAACAATTAGGTGGCCACAAGATCTCCTAATCTTAACCCTCTTGATTTTTATTTATGGAGATATTGGAAATAAAAAGTATTCACATGATTTACTGCGTAACATAGATATTTTAAGGGAAAAAATCGAGGAAGAAAAACATCTCATAAACCAGAATAACGTTCATTTAGTTTATGGCGAATTTAGGGAAAGGTTTCAGTTTTCTGTGTTCCTATTACACCATAATTTCGTGTCATATCTTAATAAACCCAAAAATATAATTTAACTTATATCTGAGGTTATATTGGCATAATATTATAGAAACAATTATCCTCTATAACAATTTTAATTTCTTCTTAAAATAATGGCAAACTCTGTTTTTTTTTCAACGTTATTTTCACAGTTCCTATGTACATTTCAAGACAAGCAGAACTTTTTGGAAAGAATTACATTTCTCGAAAAAAGATGTAAAAGAAGTGTATACCTATGCTCTGTACAAACATTTATTTTTATAGATTCGCATACATCTAATTCAGAATACTAGTTTATTGTACTCGCATGTAACAAATTATAATTTTTTGCTAAAGGAAAATTCATCCACGTTGAAGACGAATATTGATCAATTGGTGACAAATATGGATGTGATGTGGATATTCTGCGGTAATTCAGTAAATTGTCTCTGTGTGTATGTCCCAACAATTGTGTTAAAAGTTTAAGTATGATTTAAATCATCTAAGCGCATTATAGCTTGCTTTCCGACTAGCTTTACTAGAACAAACTCCTCCTGTCATTGTCCTAACCCGGAACCGATCCCCACAGCAATAAATACTCACCAGAGCCACCATAGCGATAATTTACCAAAAACAATGGCAACGTTAGTGGTAATAAAACAGATGTATAATAATTTATCGCTAATTAATTTACAATTTTTGACCGGTTCGTTCCCCTTAACGGACAATGAAAGGTGGGCAATCGTGGCATTCATTATAAATCACGTTCGTAAACCCTGTACTTTGGTATAACCGTTGGTTGGTTTTATTTTAGACCTAAACTGCTGTTATATTAGCTAATTACTAATTTTAGTGTCACATTTATAAACATTGGGAGTTAAAATGGAAAAAAACTCGAAAAGAATTCGTGAGAACGGACAGGCAATAATAAATCTTACAATCTGCAAGCATAACTTGCCTGATACGCCTAGGTAATTGTGAACTAATCAACAACTATATTTTTCTTAATTTTATCCGCGCTTTTGTATCCACCCGAAGCTTCTGATATCTTCTAAGAACGTTTACTAAATCACATTCGCTGGCAGGCTATGAATTTTCCTCCGAGCCTTTTGTAAGACCGCGGATTCCTATCCTGGACCTGCGTCACTCGTCTGGGAGGTCACGTGACCTGACAGCGTTATGTACAGAAGATAAACACGGAATTTATGAGCATTTAAAGCCACTATCTGGGTGTCGTAGAAGCGTTTAAGATTTTTACAGAGTTAACTGGCGTTATCATTGAACACGCAATTACATATGCATCGCATCGTGGTGGTTAGATGAGCCTGGGTACCATTTCGCATATGGTACGGTCACAGGAACATAGGCGTCGTAGAATACTGAATACGCTATTTTGCTGATTTATTATTAATTTCTTGAGTATCAGCTACGGCCTTCACAAAGGTTCTTCTTAGGTAACCTATATGTTTACTTTCAATGACGAACAGAATTTGGTAGACCTTCAGAATGAAACTGATGTATCACCATTGTCATCTGATGTTCGTTGGGAATGTTATTGTGAATTATTTTTGGTGGCATCTAAAGAATTATTAGTATTTACATGTTAAAGGAAGCATATTTGATGTATCATTTAATCTTTATAGTAGCTGTACAATTTTGTCTTCTAACTGTTGATGTTTCTTTTACTTTGGATTCTAAACACTATTCTGACTGATCCAATAGCTTGTTTCTTCTGGATATTACCTAATGATCTTCGCAAAATTCATTCCTAGATTACCCATATTTTTAAATTAGAATTTCCTCTATTGATCTAGACAGATTTGGAATAGAAGGTGACATATTGCCACCATCATCTGGTGTTTCTTGAAGATGTTAGTTAATTTTTTCAGGTTGTATCCAATGAATTATTGTCCTTTACGTCTTAATATAAAAATATTACCTTTACTTTCGAAACTTCTACAGGATTTCAAGTCATAAATGCATATAGAAAGAAAACATATGTGGTATCATCTAATTGGAAATCTTTCTAGTAGCTGTACAATTCTGTCTTTGGACTGTTGATGTTTCTTTTACTTTTGACTCTAAGCACTATTCTGACTGATTCACAATTGTTTGTTAGTGATTTTCTGGGTATTATCTAATGACCTTCGCAAAAGTCATTCCTAGATTACCCATATTTTTACTTACAGTTTCCTCTATCGATGATACAGAATGGATTTGGAATAGATGGTGACATGTTGCCACCATCATCTGGTGCTTCTTGAAGATGTTAGTTTTTCTTCAGGTTGCATCCAATGTATTTTTGTCCTTGTCTTAAAGTAAAAATTCTATCTTCGTTATCTAAGCTTCTATAGAATAATAACCAACAGATGACTTTATCTACTACAACTATGGTACACGAGTTAGTGTCATATTGTTACAAACAGGTAAGTGAATTTTATCCTGGAAGGTGGTAGTTGCTATTCATAACGGGATTTAAGTGAACTGCTTACCTCTCTAGGTTAAAAAAGGATTTCAAGTCATAAATGGAAATAGAGAGATCTGTTTGAAGATATGTTTTGGGATTTTCTAGACTTGCTATCTTGTTACAAATCATAGAAAGGGTATCTTGGTTACAGCATCAGGAATAGTAACCACAATAATGTTATTTACATATTTGTGTTTGATGTTCTTCAAGTTCTTCAAAGTAAATGATGCTTACTTCTCATGGAGCGTAAATAATTGTCTACATTCAAACACAGACATACATTTGTCGAGTTTGGCTACTTCGGGAATTTCGAGACTGAAATAGGAATTTATGTAAAAACTTCCCAACTTACAACACTTACAACCACCGCTATCTCCTGGTATCTCTCCGCATGACCTGCTGAAACAACCCCGCTAATTATTTCCTCATCGCGGCTTTCAGCTACCATCTGAAACATTCCAGGGAACGACATTAATCTCGAATACAATGGGTCGATACACATCTTGCGGCGTGTGAAGTCGCTTCGCTAATGAAAGCGCTACACCCGTTACTAGCACCATGTGTGGGAGCTGTGGAGGTCGCACGATCAGGGGTTGGCATCGCGTCGCGCTGGATATGGTCACCGTCGACCAACTGGGCGAAAAGATAAGGAACGGTTAGTCGAGATACGCGATCTCGCGAGTGTATGATCGTTTCGGAAACTGATACTGCGGTGTTATCTATATTTGAACTCGTGGGACGTGGACAGGATTTATAGCAAGCTTTTACCTGCACAATAACTGTAAAATAATTACATGTGCGACAAAGTTGTTAAAGTGTCTTAAATCACGTCGAAATTACGTCGAGAAAAGTTCAGTTTTTTAACGCACGTGTTCTATTAAGCATTAAAACCTTTATTATAGGTTTATTTAAAAAATGTCGTGTCGAGCCATATATATGAAGAAGAAACTCAAACACATCTAAATTACGTCGAGCAATTATCCCAGTTTTGAAATATTTACAAAAGGAAAAATTTGAAAATCAGTACGTTTAAATAACGTCGTCTTCTTGCCTGACCCAACTATAACAGGAAAATAAAACCATATGCCATGAGGTATATAGGAAATTGTTTATAACCATCATGTTTAAAGACAACTATGTAAAGTAGGTACGCCTAATATACGTCTCATGAAGGTCAAATGTTTGTCAGCAAATATGTATTTTTAAATAAAATGCCTTATACACACCATATATTATTGTAATTTTTTATTAAGAAAATATGTTATTATAAATATAACAACAATTACATCCAAATCACGTCGGTAAAAGGTCTCGGTTTTCACGTGTTTACATTTTTTTTTTATTAATTAGTAAATTTTATTTATGTTGATGTATCTTTCGTCAATTTCTTTAAAAAAGACGATGTTTATCTTCCATTAAGAATTAGTACGTTTAATATACGTTGCATAAAAGTCATATTATTACATATCTGAATTAGCCCATATATGTCATATACATATATCTATCTGCTATAACTGAAGCGTAACCCATATATGTCACAAGGAATATAAAAAAACTTCGTCTTATCTATCGTGTCCATAACGACTGAGCAAAGTACGTCGAATTTACGTCGTGCGAAAGCCAATGTTCGGTTAAATGAAGTATATATCCTAAATATATAAAAATCTGTATTATTGTCATTTTTTGTTAATAAAACATGTCCTTTCGAACAGTGATATAGAACACGTCTAAATTTGGTCATTAAAGGTCCCAGTTCTGACGTATTCATAAAATATCTTCATACTTGGTGTATTTTACGTTTTTTCTCAGTTTTGCTAAGATATATAACTATTTTGAATTATAAATAAGTACGTAAGATAATCGATATACTAGCAAGATATATCCAAGGACAACCAGATCGACTCTTGTCAATTTCCTTAGAAAATGAACTGGTCACCTTGAGAATCTCGGTAATAAATCCAAAATTCCGTTTTTATTAATTATTAACTTTATAGCTGGGCGTTACCACATTAAAAGCTGAAAACCTCTTGCACCGCACACAGATTAACTGTACAGGTAACATTTTCATCGCAATTATTATGCCTGTAATTAGCGTTGTATTTACATTTATTGCCGTTCCGTTTTTACCATCAAGTTTTATGCTGTTCAACAGCGTATCGCTTGAAATAGAAGCTGTTATTACAATTATAGTATCGTAAATTTTGTATGGCTCGGTAAATATTTTCATCGCGTTTCATTGTTCGTGATAATTTATGAACGCGGCGGATCTGATCCGCAGAAATCATATGGAATAGTACGCGTAACAATATCGCTTATGGTGTATCTGACGAAACACGAATAATGCAGAAACACTAACACCCGACGATAAAATCGGGCGTAGGATATAACAATTATTAAAATAAAACGATATACGGAAATATTGTTTGATTTGGCAACACTGTATTCAATGGAAAAGGGCTATATTGTAGTCATGTCCTCCAGTCGGTTAAGAAACAGATGAAATTTAGTCGTCAGCGGCGCCACAAAGCATTTCGCGCTTGTTAACTCTCATCAGTATGCCATAGGTGAGGCAACCGACAACTTACCCTGACTGTTCACATTCTGTCATAGACGACAGAAGGACATGAGTATGTAGTCTAGTCCAATTGTACACGAATCCTAGAAAAGAAATTAAAATACGATATGAAAATATTTTCAAAAGAAATTCAAAATCAGGTGGATCAAATCAAATATTGTGGAGTAATCGAACCTACAAGACGAGTTACATTGTATATTTTCAATCCTTAACCATATGAGGTGGACGTGCGCCCCTGGCTGGCCATTTCTCATATCCCAAGACTCCCAACAACAATGAATATTGGTTGATTTAATGGTACATGTCGAGAGAAACACACGACGCGGTCGTGCATATTGCGCGCTATTATTGTTTAGCAACAATAGTAATAAATGCTAATGTCGATAATAGATTCCAGAGGTACATAATTTATATACTGATCCGGAATAAAGAACATCAGTATAATGCGGGCCGCTGCGGTCAGGGGTTAGAGGTGGGTGAATGGACACGGGAGCTCCTAGACGAAGGCACGCTCTCAGCAGGAAGCTGGGTAAGGAACCAAGAGAAGGTGTCTCGCAGGATTCACCGCTGCGTCTGAAACTGGATCACAAGAAGAACGTGAAGAAGAAACTAATACAGATTCGTTCGAATATTATATTTTAGTTTTTATTGACATCTGAAACAGTAGACAAAATCTTACACGTACTCAAGCTAGCAAGTCAGGAAGATAGCTCCACAAGTAAAATATTCTATTAGGAAGTGCGACGTATTGTACTCCTAAAGTATTATCTCTTCTTAATGTCGATATTGTAGAACTGGCGGAACTAGTTCCAATATGAACGACTGTTTGTTTATTGAGAGAAACCATCCAGTCTAAACATTTATTTTTGTTGTTCAAATCCTGTTGGGAACTTGTCAAGGGACTTGAAAACATTTGTCACTTGCAAAGAACCCATGAGCGTCAAGGGATAATAGAATAAATCCTTGAGACACTCCAAAGGTAACATCTAGGAAGTCTCTAGTAGTCCTGAAAAACTCTTCCTTAGAATTTATCAGGTAAGAGTGCATACAGCCAAATTAAGTAGTAGAAGTAATCTAAATACAGATTTGTGCTTGTTATCTGCTTAAAATGTTTTGACCTGTTATATTTTCCTTGCCCTTCCCCTAAGCAACCGACGCGTACATGATTAAAAGCTATTACATCAATTCTTCCGGTAAAAAAAATCGCAATCCAAACAGACGTAACACGGGTACTTCAAGCTAGGTTAACGCAAGCCGCAACGTCTGTCTGTCCGCACACGGGAGAACAGTTATTCCTAACAACATATGTTCGTTCCGTACCCTGGACATAATTGCGTCTCTACCAAACAAGTACCGAGCTGGACGAACAGTACCGGCATATCGACCATAATTATATTATATATCACGCGTACAATTAAGGCATTCCACCCATCAGCGGTCCGGGCGCTGATTGACGCGAAAACTAATAAATCCAGCGGAGATCTTTCGAGTATATATCCAGCGTCTTTTATATATCGCAAACACTAACGCTCTTTTTTGTTGCAGAAGGACTTGTGGCTGACATACTCATCGTATAATTTAGGTAAGTCTTCCTATAATAATCCACCGGTAGATCCCGTGGTAATAAATTGTTTTGTTAACCAATAAAATTCGACAAAGTCGATATCGCGCAATGTGGCAACAGCGCGAGAAGCACAGTGACTACAGATTAGTTGGTATCTGAACTGTGAAGTGTCACTCGCTTGTCTTCTAAGGGAGTTTCTACTACTTATTTTTAAAATTCCTGTTTGGTTTAGGTTATGTTACTGTTTTAAACATTTAAAAAATCACCAAAATTGAATCATTTAGTTTTAAAATATAATTCATTCTACCATTCTCTGTTCAAAAATAAAACTGCAAAACAGTTGTCTAAACTAAATTCATCGATTTTCACAATAGTTGTTTCTCTTTGGATTTCTTGTCATGCCTAAAAAAAACAATCTGGCAGGTGGTAGGCAACCCACAAACCGCTCGCCTGGCACAGCGTGTATTCGCACTGTTGCCATGTTGTGATAACATTCCTTGACTTGACCTAATTTGATAATGGCTTGAGTTATGCACTTGACTTATTTAACTTTTTTGTTAATTTATACTTTATCTTATATGAAGTACTAAGGAATAAGTTCAAAAAATATAGTCGAATCTACCCGTGAGAATAATAGTGTAACTCCTTATAAAACTTTTTGGAAAAAATATCAATGGAGTTACATAACCTCAAAATATTTTTTCTGAATTAATTAATTCTGATTAATATTTTTCAATTTTAGTATGTTTAGTAGCTATATAGTAACAAATCAATCAAAATTTTGGGTTTAAATATATGCACTTTAATATGCTGAGCATTTTTCATTAAAAAAAAAACATTCACCATTCGATAAGAAGAAAAAAGACTTGTATTGAAGCCTGAGAGCAGTCATTTTCAATTTTTTTTGTAACTTGTTTTGTCGACGTTTGGTAGAATTTTTTGTTTTTTTTTTAATAAAAGATGCTTATCCTTAATTTGTTCCTTTGTTTTCTTTTATTCAAAAAAAAATACCTTTAGGCTATAACTCAAAAATAAATAGTTACAAAAAAATATGCACGCCACTGGACTCTACTCAAAAAACTGTCCGAAAAACGTATTAATTATTTTTTTGGCTAACTTTACAATCAAGTTACAGACATGCATCGAAAAGTGGAAAATTAGAAAACAAAAGACGATAGGTCATTCTGGTATTAACCATTGCTTTTCTCTTAAAAAAGGGATCGGGAGGGAAGGGGTCATTTTTCTATCTCCTACAGTTAACTAGATAGCCTATAAAAACATTGAAATTTGCCCACCATGTACATATAAGCATCGAATTTTCGAAAACTTATTTACAAACAACTCATACAACGTCGAATAACTGCGCTGGAATCTCGAAACGGTATTTTACGTTGCGTTCTTCGTTGGCGTTGAAATAACTGAGTAGCAATTCAAACAGAACAAACGTTAATAGCCCTTGAAGGGAGCGAGCAAGGCAGCAGCATCGCTAACGCGAAACCGTGACACAGAAATTATCGTTTGGCATCCTCGACCTCCGGTTGATTTAAAGATACGTGCGTATATTTGAAATAGTGGATACGGTAACGTTTGCATATCGTAAATCTGTCCGACTGTTCTCTCCGACATCGACGATAAAGTTACTCGATTCACGTTAACTACCGTTGAGCGGGATCCTAGATATGGAAACGGTGACACCGATTCTCTAGTCTGGTCATCAGACATGTCCCGGTAAGGCGAATTCGCATCGAGAATCATCGTCGGGAAAGTTTTAGCAGTAATAAATGTCGTTAATGGAAGATCAGACTAATAGTGGGCTAGGATTAGATCCTCGAGGTATCCCTGATATAATTATTGAAATAAAGTAACACAAGAATTTGGGATCGAGGCTTCTAATAGTAAAATTAGCGCAGCGTTTCCAAATCTTCAATAAAAACTTACATTTCTCAAAACTGAAACGGACTTCTTGTGTAGAGAGCATGTGGCAATGACAAGGTAGACGTCTAGCATCAGTCTAGCCAGTTAAATCTGTGAGTGATAAAAAAGGCGTTCGCTTTATCGATATTCAACTATCGTGCCTTTTTTATATTATTCCTTGTCGCTTATAAAATCAAAAAAATGCTTTAACTTTTTTGCCTGACAGTGGGGAAAAAATTTGGATTTTTTCAGTGAAACATGTCATACCTTGTGGAAATCCATAGCTGTACAAGTTTTCGAGATATTTGCATTTAAATAACTCAATACACAAACAACTTCTTATTTTATATAGTTTTTGTCAAGTCTGTACGTAAAATAATTCATTAATTTCATGAAATTACACACAACTTTAAAAAACTAATTGAAATGCTCAACTTTAAAACAAAACTACTATACTACACTATAATTAATTTTCGACATGATTCTTTTACAAATAGACTGTCTAATCTTAAAAAGTGCATTTTGCAGTGTGCTTTAGTTCATATCTGTATACGATTTCCATGCCTTGGTACAACGCAGTGCATACGTTGAGAAGGGTTAATTTATCATTTGTGATATTATTAGGTGCTGCTGTGTTAAATAAACATTGGAGTTAAATAAAGCTGCAAAATTCATGCAACTTTATAGATAAACGCAAGATTCCCATTTCGTTAATTTGTACTGAATAAGTACAAGCCCTGCAAGGATTTGTTTGTATTGTCGTGTATTTGTCATCGTCGGAACCAACTCCATACAGCTAATTGCAACAAATGTTCAGTAATTGTAATCCGACGACGTCAATTAACGCAAATGGGCAATTAGAGTCGAGCAAACCATCGACGGTACCACCAATTACCAATGCGACCGGGGTCGGACGGGGTTCGCTTATTGTAGGAGTACCCGTCTAATAAATCATGGTAGGTATTTCGTATAACAGTACCGCAGTACCATCCGCGAACGGGGAAGAGCACCAATTCGGCTCATCACGAAGGCTCCCCGCTGACATACATGAATATCCTCGATGGAAATTTGATTTACAGCACATTCGAGAGTGGTACTCGGCTTTTCGGAACGACGCTCATCCGAGAACCAACGGTACTTCGGAAAGACAATAAACGCGTTCACATTTCATGGAGATGTGTCTTAATTTGTTACGAAATCCAACTTGATACACGAAGGAATGAAAAAATAAACAAGCGCATAAAATTGAATCATCTCCGAGTGTTATCTTCATCAGTGTATCGATAAAATTCTTGAAATGATCTCATAATGTAATCAATCATGTAATAGTTGCCGAAAGAATTAAGGCTAGTTTTGTAGTTGAGTGAAACTGCGAATTGGAAGGGGCACTTACTTTACGGACTTCAACTTATATATTATCAAATTTGAAAAGTAAACAACATGAAATTTATTCAATTTTACTTGTACTTCCTAAAAATTATTGTAATTATCTATCTGCCCCATTTAAACCAAATGTTAGTACCACTTTAGTAAGAACTTATCGTTTGCAGCCTCTTTTAAAAACATAGCAACGTTTTCCATAGTCAAAACTATTGATTTCTTTTCTTTTTAAATTTTTATCTGAAATAGTTATAAACATTCTATCACGAGGGAGTTATAGATAATTATTAGATAAACCCACAGTTAAGAAATTAAGTCATTATGTCGAAGAATAAATGAGAATAATGGTTTACAGCTTATTTAGACCAAGAATTTTGTAATATTTTTTTAATTTTTACTGAAATTTTTATCAAAAATCTAACGCGAGGAGATCATAGATAATTATTAAATAGGCCTATAGTTAATAAATTGAGTCATTCTGTAGAAAAATAATGGAGAATAATGGTTTACAGCTTATTTAGGTAATGAAGACCAAGATTTTTGTAATTATTTTTTTAATTTTTGTCTGACATTGTTATCGAAATTTTAACACGAGGAAGTCATAGAAAATTATTAAATAGGCCTATAGTTAAAAAATGGAGTCATTATGTCGAAGAGTAAAAGAGAGTAATGGTTTACAGCTTATTTACGTACGGTGGAACTAGATTTTTGTATTTAATTTTTATCTAAAATTATCAATATTCTTACCCGAGGCGGTCATAGATAATTATTAAATAGGCCTATAGTTAAAAAATTGAGTCATTCTGTAGAAAAATAGTGGAGAATAATGGTTTACAGCTTATTTAGGTACTGTGGAACCAGCTAAAACGCAATAATATATTTAATATTGTAGAACATTTGCGCTCTATGTGCACACAGTCTGTGTGCACTGGTCTTTAAAATTCGCCGCCGCCGTTTCGCAAAGCCCTCGAGCAGGTCACTTCCTAACCTTCGCAGCCAGATGCAAATGAGCCCCATAACCCATAACGCAACAATGGAATGTTATTAGACAGCCTGGCATAACTGTAAGGTGCATTCAGAAGGGTCAAACTCGCGACAACAGAGACTGTGACGTACCGTTGGACGCGACGCGCGAACCGGACCACGTTCGGCCCCCGGATTATTTATCGCCGGACGGTATTACAGTTACCTACATAGGAAATAATTGATATGCAGTTTAAGTTATCGCGAAATGCATTTCCCACGGATCATTTGAATAGTTAAGAGACCGTTTGGCACTCTCGGAATAAATAGCGCCGGTAATCGTTACAAATAAGCGGTTGAATTTCTACTGCCCGATAACGGAGACAATTAATGCGACATTTCTAGGTTGAGAAAGAAGTTTTCTAGGTTTCCGACAGCACGGAAGGTGTCTGATATCAAGATCACTAAACAGAGGAGGTTAACTACAAGCTTTCATCCAATAACATTGTAGTATTTTATTGACATTCAATTCAGTGTCAGTTAAATTTCAATTTTCAGTCGTCTTAATAATTTATGTGTAGATATAAGTTTCTAAACAGTATTATTACAACATTATTAATAGTTTACAATTTATAACAAATAATCTCAAACAGACAGTTTATTCTGTAAATTGGTAAGTCGTTGCTATGATAATGATCAACTGTATTCTTCTAAAGCACATAGATTTTCATACTATTATATTATATCTTATGTTGTCATGTCTTAACTTTCTCTACTAGGTTCCAAACATTATAACCTTGCTTTTAAATGCCCTGTATTATTAAAAATTAGTATTTTTATCATGTAGTAAATCAAATTTCTTCCAGTTTTCTCGGATATAGACCACGCGAACCCAAATTTTGTGTATGCCGGGCGCGTGCCTCTACCAGGTAAAACCACAACCTTCCCATTCAGCCGGTCTTGTAGGATTTAACCGTTGGTTAACCGAATTATTATGTAGATTAAGGCCTGTGCGATTTTTTATTCGGTAGGCGTACATTGCCTTTATTATAACAGCGGAACTGGGTCAAGGTGTAGCGAGATTTCAGACTACTATCGTAGTATTCATTCAGCCATCGACTTATATATATAAATAACGGTCGAATGGGTTCAGCAACAACAATAAATCAGTTTTATTGAGCGATCTATCAACGGTAATATGTAATGACATGATATAATACAGAGTGGTAACAATAATGACATTAATACATTTATTTTATACAACTAATGTACCAATTTCTAAAGTAAGGGCCCCAAATTTGACCCTCGAGGTGTAAAAATAATTTTATCAATGTAAATATGCTTGTTAAGGAAAAACAACGATTTAAGATAGATTAGTTATTAAACTGAAGATTTATACCACAATTTAACTGAAAACTGTAATTTTAACATTTAATTGCTCCACATGTCCAACTGCCAATAAAGAATATCTTATATTTTAAAAAACCTGTGACTGTTATCTAATTTTTTCATCCGCATTTGTAATATGCCTTTTCAGTTGATCAATATTCTCAATTGATTCGGAATAAAGATTGTTCTTCATAAATCCCCAAACACTGATGTCCAATAGACTGAAATCGGGGAAGGCCACTGAATACTTGCGGCTTTTCCACATCAAATTCATCGATTTGGAAAATCCGTAACAATAATAACATTTACTTTACACAATTAATATACCCGTTTCTAAAGCAAGGGCCTCAAATTTGACCCCTGAGGTGTTTCTGTTGCTTTAGACCACTAGTAAATATAAAATAAAAATTGTGGAATATATTATGACGTTCAGAGATTCGTGTGGAAGAAGTGGCGGTATAATATTACTTACCAATGAACCTTGGAGAACCTAATTCGATAACCTAACTTGAGACCATACAAATTGTAACTCGCCAATTAGGAAATAATAACTAGGTACTTCGTGAAGTACAGTCTCTTCTATAAACTCAACTTAATAAGTACCTACGTACATAAATATCTCCAGGTAACTAATTCAGAAAGCACTTGCATGTATCCGTATGATTCCAGTTAGTCTTCTACTAAATTTGGATTTATGTCGTACATAGTAATCCGGTTAGTATCAGTTGTATCGCTGCTGCGACGCTGTTATATATCACAGTGCCGTTAGTTCCAATTCCGAAGATATTTCCAAAATCAACCAGGGAAAATTGATATATATATGAAAAGTTGTAGAAGTCGGAGACGTAGATAGGAAGAATGAAAAGATATGGTATAGTTGCTTGCAAAGTATCAAAATGAATTGGTGACATTATTCCATAAACTATTGAGATTGTGCCTCCAGTATACAGGGTGTTCAGTAAAGAATGGGCATTAATGCTAGCTTGCTCTGACGGGAATAAGGTGATTTAAATCAAGTTACCTTACAATTGCCGTACAATTTTGCTTCCTTACGAAATAGTTCGTCGTTAACTATAGTAAATTACCCAACAAATAAGAAAAATTATCATAAAAAAATAGAATAAAACAAGTATTTTCACAGGTGTAATTTCTTAAGGAAGCAAATTTGTAGTAAGCTGATTTAAATCAGCTTGTGTCCATCGGAAGAAGCCAGCCTTAATGCGCAATCATTAGTGAACGCCCTGTATAGTCATTATAATCGTAAGACGTTTCGTCTCTTTATTCTTCTTCGGGAATTTTAAATATAAAATTTGATAAGTTGAAGGCAAACCATTACAAATATAAGGATTATAGCTAGTAACATCACAATTGGTAAAAAAACTAATAAAAATGCATATTACGTATACAAGTTACATTAACATTTAAAATCTTGTTTGCCTTTTTTTCAAAATAATAATTACAATATATTTGCTTAATGTAAAACAGCAACGCAATTTAACCTAATTAATTTTTCTTCAGACAATATCTTAAAAGTTTTAAGAATTAGAAAAAGTTGAACAAAGCAATTTATTTTTATATAATTTAAGCAATAATAAAAACTTAGCGTTAGAAAACGAATTTTGATGGTGCAAAAGTATTTAATTTTTTGTTGATTATTTTCAATATGAAAAGATTAAAAACAATGATTCAAATATGTATACAAACATTTATTAAAATATAACTTCGTTTATTATTTTTCTTTAACTTTTCTTATTAAACTATGATACAATACCTTTAGAATCTGAATACCATGTTTTCTGTTTATACTACTTTCGTTCTGTGAAATTTTCCTGGACATATATTAACTTGAAAAATAATAAGTAAAAGTAATGAGTAATGATATTAAATTTTTTTTTTAATTAATTTAATAAATTTTTATTGCTATTGACTACTGATTTTACTTCCCTTTAAACATTTTAAAAAAATCTTATTACTTTTGTTTAATTAGGTAATTTAATGTAGTGAAGTCAACAAAATCTTATAAATGCTTAAATAACATTCTACATCATGTAAATGGTAGAAGCAAATATACAACTTAATAGAAAAGTTTAATTGATTCTTAACTTCAACCTATCTGTATTTCCAATTAAACTTGCATTAAAATAGTCACAAACAATGTTGCAATGCTTCATTTCGTCGCGTTTCATCTCTCTACGCCACATTTTTCTTCTCATTCTTTGGCACGATGAAGTTACATCTTTAACCAATGTCTATTTAAAACCTAATAATATCACAAATGACAAATTAACTCTTCTAAACGTATATACTGAGTTGTCCGAAAGCATGGAGATCATATACATATATGAAAAAAGCACATTTTCCAGCAATGTAATAGAGAAAGGCTTCCGCTCGAATCGGACGTCAATTCATTTTCACAAAGCTTAACAATAACAGCGCACCCGGTAGCTAATTGACTGCACTAGTCGCCCGTTTCGCTAACCAAATCAGCATCACGAGCGGTGATTAAACTAGTGCTATTGATTGGTCCGTTCGGATTCCGTGTCGTCCGCTGCCACACTGGTAGTTCTTGTGGTATACGGCTTAATTATTGACTAACGTTTGCAAATCAAGTCTGAGTTCGATGTAAATCACGCTCCCAAACGTATTCATCGCGTGTCACATATCGGGCCCTATTACTCAATCATGTAGTCCCAAGTCGGCGTCCGTCAGCCATCGGTTTTGAACGGATGCAGCAGTCACTCATTTATCGACATAAAATAGAAGACACTGAGGTACTGAATTGTTTGCTAGGCATTCATTAAGCTTACTAGAGGGTATTTACCACGAGGTTTAAGGCAACTATGAATGTCTTCAAACATATCGTTACATTGCGAAAAATGAGTGAGTTTGATTTTCTTGACATACCAACTTTAGCACCACTACATCTTCATAGTAAGTAAGTAGTGGTAATTTGCAAAAGTAGCAATGTTACTGGGTTTCACGCACCCATACTACTGTGCTGCACTTTCTTTTGGACTATAACTACCTTTAAATCATTTTTCTACTAAGCAATTGTTGTTCAATTACTGCACTAACAAAATTTTTAGTTTCACCACATTCTTTGGCTACTATAAACATGTTATTGATCTGTGACCATACCTTTTACTTCAGATATAATGTATAAAAAGAAAAAATAATACTGCCCCAGGAACTGTTCCCTGTGGTACTCCACCTTTAAAGGAAACGGCAGCCTAACAGACTAATGATAATTTTATTTTTACTTACGAATAGTTTGGTAATTTTCAGGAATGTAACACCTTCTTTAATAAATATAAGACTCCTGCAATCATCTTAGTTTCCGATTCGACCCCATTCGTGGATCCGGTAGTGCTTGGCAACCCGGAGCAAGCGATGTTATTTCAATTACTTTGGGAAGGAGTCTTAGAGTGTACATTATGCCTAGGCGGGATTCAATCAAATTCAGATATTTAGAGTGTATAAAGAATGCAGTTTATCTGAGAAAAATTTCAGGCGGTCTATTACTAGATGAATCGGAGAGTTGATTTGGTTGCGCGCGAGTTCTTTAGCGGGCGGATTTGGTATTCTAAGCGGAATTGCAGCTTTAAATTGTGTGAATGTGTGTTTGTGAGAATATTCAAGTTAATATAAGGTGAATGAGATTTCTAAATGTATATTTCATAGTAGCCATCCCTCTCGATGCGTAATAGCGCGTACAGCGTAATACTATGTACAAAAATACGTTATTATTTATTATTCAGTATGTGTTTAAATTATAAAGATAATAAGGATCATAAATCGGATCGGTCAGTGGTCGCGCGGTTTAAGGCGTTAGTACTTGAATCGAGGTGACTAGACGGAGTTGGTTCGAGCCCAGCTGCCGGTAGACCGTATATAAGCTATATTCGTGGAGGGATTGGCACCCTCTCTGCGGGTATGGTAGGGTGGAATAATGTTAGCTTGGGTCAATGTGAGAGATTGATGCCGGTTGATATTTGACCACCCCCCTAATTAATGAGGTTTTCCAGGTTTTCCTCATTCCTGCACTGAATAGTGGTTAGGGCCTACCAACGTAAGTCGTTCCTGGGCGCAAATGCGGCCTGCTTAATAATAATATGCCGCCCCCTCTCCCGCACAAGTCTCCGACTTCTGGGCTAATCCCTGTGATTAGAATGAGGGGTAGAGATATTATTATTATTATTATAAAGACGATTTTATGCAGTATAATAACGTATTATATGATATGGAAGCGCTCATAGCCGCCGCATCCAGAACCATACTAGAAAACCTGTCTCCTAATATTTAAACATCATTAACGCTATACCCTTGAACAATATGATTATATTCATGAATACATATTTTAAATGTTACCATTGTCGACCTGTCCTTGAAAACGTCTTGCCATAACCTACTACGATTCCACAGCAGTAATCCCCACCATCCGCACCGCGAATAACGAGAAGGTTAGGAAAATAAACAAGGCGTTGCCAGGCTTTTGTCAAAAGAAAACAGATTAAGTCTAGACAATATCCCCTTCACATCAACAATGAAACGAGCCTCGTTGTGGGCATGACGAGCCATTTTCTGGACTCTGAAAAAGCCCAGGTGCAATTAAAACAAACCGAACCGAAGCTACGATGAGTAATGACCAGGGAAGCGCTGAATGAGATAAGCGTTCGATATGTCGAGGGGATAAAGATCCAAGTCATGAGGCGTGTTGTGGGTATTATTAATTGCGGCATTGACAGTAAGAGAGTGTTTTGATTACGAGAGATATAACGCGAGGCGCTGGGTGGATATGTAGTAGGACATTAGGTATGAAACAAAAAATTGCCAGCTTTAGAAACTTACCAGTGGCAGGGGTGTGGGTATCATCGATCGTTATTTGCCAAAAAAGATGTATCACTCTGTATAAGATTACAAATGAAATAGGATTATCGTCAATTTTTGCTTCTTTAAACATTTTTGTATTCCAAACGGATTATCCACAAAATTAATTTATTTGGTCAAGTGTATTTGTACGATACTCATTACACACAAAGGTTTAAATAAAATCCACGTTTAAATTTGACTGTTCGCTTCTACAAAGTAGAAAAACCATGTTTATGAAGTTCTAGGTAAGTAACGAAGCACGGTTGCATTTAAAAATTATTGTGACGACTTGCAAAACACCCTGTAGCACAAAAACCCCTTGGATTTTTGACTTCTACTTAAGAAACACTCTGTACGCAACTCTGAAAAATCCGTCGTCACAGATACGTCAATGCCTTAATGCAATTTGTTCGCTAGGGCGAAAGGCCCTCCCATCAAATCAGACAGTCCGACGACGATCGCACAAAAATAATAACGAAAACCGTTGGCCAGATGAAGCGTAGCGACGCGCCTCCGTTTGACAAATTTCAAACAAACGCGTCCACCTCTGTTCTGTCGTGAAACAAGATTAAAGTGCTCGTCCAGTTCTGACAGCTGAATGCATCGGAAGACCGGCTAAAATAACCTTCCGCGATGGTCAATCTGCCAAAACACAAAAGCTCGACGTCTGGGACGAGTACACCGAGAGAAGTAATCACTCAGATCGGACAAAAACGTCCGGCCACACACGAAAATTAATAGGTCTTGCTTCTTTCTCATCACAGAGTCAATAAAAAGCTAAAAACGAATAGAAATAATCAGAGAAACTGTGATAAATGCAAGAATGAGGTAATAGTTTAGTTCGCGGTAACGATTCCGAACTAGTTCAGGATTAATTTAGGGATGTGCTCAAGCGCAGTTTGCATTTTGGACGATCATATTGAAACTGCGCTTGAGCAGATCCGTAAATTAATCCTGAACTAGTTCGGAATCGCTACCGCGAACAAGGCTATTAATAACAATAATAACAGATCCATAATTTTGTCAAATAAAAGTGATTCTTTGTTAAAACCAAAGTGCAGTAATTTTATGAGCATTTTGAGTATGTGGTATCAGGCAAACAGTCTTCATTTTAACAAAACGCTTGCAGTGAGGTTCCATAATAAACAAATCATGTGTAGTAATATTTTTTATATATTTTTAAGCATGAACAATATTGTGTGAAACTAATTACTCTTCGGACTAAAGCTTCCGACCAGCACCCATATCTACCCATGTTGTCACACAGATACTGCAGGTCGGGGCATTAGTCCACGGAGTAGTTGTTTCCTGCAGTAGCATTCACAAATTTGATGTATCCTTTAGCGACAGAATTAGACCCCACCAGGAATAAAAGGTTGATGTTTTAATTTCGTAAAATATAATCGCAGAAGCTTATTTATTCTACGAAAATTAGTTAACTATAGCTAAATGATTTTCTTATAGCTTTCAAAAAAGTTAATTTTGTGTAAATATTTTAAATATCGTTTAAATTCTTTTACATGTAGCCAAGTGCATGCAAGAAACAGTAGTAAACCATCTATCAACAAAAAGCTATAACAATTGGTCACTGTTCAGTGAATCGTAAAATATCAGATTTACAGTAATTCTTTTGTCTTTTACCTACTGATTTTTTTACTCAATATCATCGGTTAAAAAAATTCACTGTTAATTATTAATTAAATCACGTACTTTAGCTTCCACGAATTCTCAGAAAGCAAATAACAACATCGAAGACGACATAATACACAGCAATAACGACCCGCGATCTTCATTTTTTCCGCAGTCACGGCTTCCTTGATTAAATTTACACCCGTAATTACACAGACAACAAAAAAGATACTTAGTCTTCCTCTGCGATTCGTAAGGATGTTCGCGAATTTTTTTCGTCGACCTCCTGCTCTTGTCGAAAACATTAACTGTACTTAATTCGCAGTCGACTTCCGTCAAATGCCGCGTCTGGCATTCAAAGAACGAACAGATGACTTGATTACACCTTGTAACTGTACACTCATCAATTAGATTTTTTCCAGCAGTCCCACAAGCATTTTCGTTGGTCATGATTGGAGCCCGAGGTCAGCATATAAATGGTTATGGACGTAGGTGTGGATATTGGCTTACATAATAATAGATAAACATAGCCTTATAATGGATCTGTTAAAAAACATAAGATTGATATATGTGGGTCAGCTCGGACGTTCTTGTTGCAACCGTTACTGTACTTAAGAATATATCGATCGAAGTTCTTTAATAAAAAATTGATGCAGTTTTTGTGGTAACTCTAAATCAAATCCTGGAATTGTGTACACGATGTTCGCTTATAAAAAAGTGTAGAAGCTGAAAGAATATTTATAAAACATTTTATAATAATTGTATAAGCGTTTATAAAACATCGAAAAACAAATGTTTTATAATTTTGCTGCAAGTTTTGGTAGTTATTTTGCAAAATCATTCTTAACAATTTGATGTTTTGTAGAAACTGAAAGAATATTTATAAAACATTTTTATAAAACAAGATTGTTGGTGCAAACATTCCTTGAACTTTTATAAATCAACGTAGCCGTTTAATTTATTTGTTGTACGAGCAACACGTTTTTTGTATAAACGCTCATAAAACACCGAAAGACAAATGTTTTATAATTTAGCCGCAAAAACACTTTTATTAGTTATTTTCCAATAACATTCTTAACAATCTGATGATTTGTAGAAACTGAAAGAATGTTTATAAAACTTTTTTTATAAAACAAGACTGTTGATATAAACATTTCTAGCACGTTTATACAATGTTTATAAACGTGGAATTGGCAGAATTTATAAATCAGCGCAGCTCTTTAATTTATTCGTGCTAATATATTGTTTATAAAACAAAATTGATGATCAACCATTTCTACAACATTTATAAAAGCGAAATTGAAACAGTTTATAAAACTATTTAATTTCTTTTATTATGATTGCGGCAGGTGTTATAAAACAATTATATAAACGTTTATTTATAATTTAATTAATAGAAAATGATAATTATAAAATAGTTTTATAATAAACAATTATAGTACTTGTAAGTTTTTTATATCAATTATAAAATTTTATTCAAGCTGCTATAAAAAAATTATAAACATTAATTTTTATAAATATTATATCTGCATTGCCTCTTTTGTAAAATTTTGTAAATGTTTTTACATACATTTTGTTTCTAAACCGGTAGTAGAAAATTAAAATCGTACCATAATTTTGAAATTACAGACCAATTTTTAAGTGGCCTGCTAAATAATAATATGCCGCCCTCTCTCCCGCACAAGTCTCCGACTTCTGGACTAATCCTCGTGATTAGAATAAGGAGTAGAGATATTATTATTTTGTTAGATGTGATGACACACTTATCTTTTGTTTTATAAAGGGAGACGTGTAAAAAAAACATGCGTATTTTGTTGTTCTTCACTGCAACATGCCATTGTTTCCGTTTCCCATCTGTTTTATTCTAGGCCCCATTAAAAACAATGCATTAAAATCAGCCGACACGTCCAAAGTGTGAATACTAAAACAATTGCCTATTCAAAAAACGCCCAAATACCTCTAAATCGTCGGTAATCGTCGCGATAGCCTGAATTTTTATTACTACACAATGTTAACGTTAAATTGTTAACAATTGATTTATATCCATGTCCAAACGTTTGGCAGGGATCTTAATTGACCAATGAGTTGTAAGTCAATTTGCTTTGTTCGGTCTTATCTACGACATCTTTGTAGTAGTCGGCAATAAAACAGCTGATTAGAAGTTACGTTTGATCTTGATGCCCCAGTCTAGCTCGTCAGTTCGTGAGAACAGTCTCAATTCAAATAAATAAATGCCAAATCACCATAGTAGCCCACAAACCACTTATCATTGACAATAAAAAATAACAACAGTCATCATACTGTGTTGCAACAAACAAGCGACAAATGTCAGCCTTTAGTTCTCAGAAAGTACTTACTTACGTCAATTTGAGCTGGATCTGAATCCAATTGAACAAAAAAAAAGTTCATCCTAAAATGTACAACAAATGTTAATTATGATACCGAAATCTGCTCATAATATAATGGTAGGCATCAGAACTGCTAATTCTAAATCCAAATCTACCACAGGAGCTAAATTATAGATATAAAATATGATATGTATTCATCTTAAAACGTATATTATAACATAGCAGTAGGGCACCAAAGCACCCAGGCCTTAATCTAGTTGAATTGACATTAGGCATAGTTATTACAGTGCTGTTTTTAGTATTAGAAATCTAGGAAATGTTTGTAGATTACCTACATATGTGAAAAATATTTATATGGAGATCTTCCTATTAAATATTACTTTCTAACATTGAAATGGCCACCAAAGTACCCAGACTTGAATCCAGTTGAATTAGCATTTAGAACTAGTTGTTTAATAGCTGTGTCATATTAATTTGTTGATATTGCTATAAAATTTGTTCTTTCTGTAAAAAAAAAAATGTTTGGGTAGCTTTAGTATTAGAAATCTATCAAGAATACGACCAAGGTGGATTTGGGCGCGCCGCTGGCCAGTGCGAGATATACCGTGCAGCTGCGTATTATTCTGGCTGCGTACTCTCCAGGTAATTAACTTGTGTGCAAGGTATTTCCTATAACTAACTGTTGATGCCGTATAGCTCGTCATTTTATACCTACACGTGAACCAGCGACGCTGTAAGAAGTATCGAATAAGCCTTGGAAATTGAACTAGGCAGCCGCCATTGTCCGTTTCAATAACGTTTTATGGCCGTAAAATTCAATCACAACCAGTCGTTTATTTTTTCCTCGGCGTTATAAGACGGCAAGCGGAATACGGACAGAAGTGAGCTTGTCCAGAAACAGCGCCTCGTCAATCTAAATTTGCAGTGCACTGTATTAAAAAAAATCATAATGAAATTCAAAAGGGGTAAGAAATATTGATGATGATAACGGTACCAAACTTCCTGCCTCTTCTAAACAATCGCTTAGAATTAGCTAATCACAATTTATTATTTAAGTAAGATAACTGATCATACGGGTAATTCGCCCAAGGGCATTCCTTCTTCACAGTCATATACACCTGTAATCAGTTTTATAGTTATCAAGATCAGCTCCCAGGACTTTTGGTGTGCCACATGGGTCCCTTCTGGGCCTCCTAAGATTTATTATACAAATATAATACTACTAAAATTATATTGCGTATCGTTTGCATTCTTTGTTCTGTAATTCTGATTCTGATTACCCTAAGCTTATGATATAC
Organism: Monochamus saltuarius; assembly: GCA_025584915.1. Taxonomy (NCBI): domain Eukaryota; kingdom Metazoa; phylum Arthropoda; class Insecta; order Coleoptera; family Cerambycidae; genus Monochamus; species Monochamus saltuarius. Next base: position 2,495,315 of record CM046728.1, on the reverse strand, counting down.
AACCACAGACGACTTGAGTAGTGCAATGGTTTGACCTAAAATCTTCATGTAACATTTCAATCCAATATCGACGGATACCACTAAAAAATGATATTACCTAACATCTGATTGTTATTTCGCTGACTCCAGGTTATAAAACATGAAGCCTATATATATAAAAAAAAACCTCCCTGTCAGCCTCGGGACAAAGCCGGGGTTAACTCAGGACGACCCGATAAAGATTTACAAATCGAATGCAATGATGGCGACCTTGATAGCAACGGAACGATCGCAAATATGAGAAAACACTCCGCCAAATTGAAAATGGTAATGAGATACGGACCGAAGCCATAAATCTTGGGAGCGATTGATCCCAAAAAGTGTAGCAATGTTCTCCGAGCGTCTAGGTAATGCTTTTTATGGCGGCAAAGGGCCCTAATTCAGGGCCGGAGGGCAATGCAGGCAACTCTCGGAATTTGCCAATGTAGACGATCAGGTTAACATGTGTTTTATGTTGTTTAAGGGAAATAAGAAATGTTTTCCCTTATGTAATAGCTAACATACATACATTCCCACATAGATTACAATAATTATAATTGTAGTCTATTTATATTGTTATATATGTTGTAGAATATTCCAAGTTATCTGAAGCTAAGTGGCAACCAAACCTCTAGTAGTGACGTCACTGACTAATGGCGCGTCAGATATGAGATTTTGTCACTTTATTGCCTTACTACTACTATGGCAATTGGTTGGACGCGGAATGAGACCATATACAGCAGCATTGTCACAGTATATCTACCCGCCAGTAACTGTGTCCACCTTATTAATTGTTGCGGTACAAATAGCCGAGCCATAAGCCATTAGAGCGACTGGTTTTGTTTGTGGGCATCATACGAGCTCTGATCAAAACTGCCGATTGAATTCAAGCGGTATGGGAACTTCCTGCTTGTCTGCTCTGTTCTGGCTATACTTGGTCGCGAATTGTGAAATAATTGGTAGAAAATAACAAGAAGCACCGACCTACGTTATAAATGAAGTTCATTACAGGCGGTCAGCGGTTTTATTGAACATTATGAATGTATAATGTATTGCGTCCAGCAGGCTCTTGTTTAGAACGGCAGGTACCAGACCAGGTGCTCTGATAGAGCCATTGCCTCGTGCTAGCACCCGCAGACTTCTATGAGGACTGAGATTTTTGCTAAAATATTAGCTAGAAACAGTGGTGATGATCAGTTCCCTCTGAAACTGAAAATAATCGATCAGATAGTTTTTTATTGCTCAAAAACTTATCATTATAAACTCTTTTATAAAATCTTGAAATGCGAATAATGTAGTGTATAAAAATCAGCTCAGGATTAGCTTAATAGAAGTGATAATATAGTGATGACTTGGTATCATCGCTTTCATCTTAGCTAAGTCAGCAAAGGGTTCATGTTGAGGTTACTTCTAGCAATACAAATAGTACTTATTAAAGTATTGGTTATAAATCAATCTCATACAAGTCGATCAAGAAGTGGAACTTTGCCAATTTCTTTAAAAAAAAACAGTTCTTATTTCAAATGGGACAAATCATTCACCAAATAATTGATAATATTAAAAATTTTAAGCACTGTGTAACTTTAAACTAGTTATATACTTTGGAATATGAGATAACGTGTTTTGGAACAGGTTTTCATCTTTAAAATAAAGTATGAGTGTTTTACCGTTCCAATTATTAGTTATCTCTCTTTCCTATAAGTTTAACCTCTTGGGAAAATTTATAAGAAGCAAAACATGTTTCATACCAGCGCGCCAATGCCTTCTTCTCTAGAGCACAATTCATTAATTGGCTCAATTAATCCAGGAGATAAGAAATAAGTTTATAAATAAATTAAGTAACGGTAGTACTCGATAAATATTTATGCAAACCAATTGGCTTTATAAACCTGTAAACTAACACCATTAGCTTTTGCATCAGGCAATAAATGGAAACGCAGGATGTTTAGGATATATGTTATTGCTGTAGGTGTAGTTGTTTTGCGTTTGAATATGCATATATCACATTTTTCGAGGTCGATTAAATATTATGTTATCGTAAGCAGAACTGCATGAAATATATTTGTTGAGAAATGCTTCGAATAATTAAATATATTCTGAAACCAGTTTTCTAACATAAGTCTTTGCAGAAGATTTTTATTCTTAAAAAATAAATAAAAATACTATATTATTTGTTAATATTATCATTAATTATATTAAAACAGTAATACATGAATGATATATTCATTTGAATTATGTATACAGTGACAAAGGATTATCCATTGTCAAAAATCATAGTTTCTGGATTGCCCAATTCTCATTCCTTCATAAATAACGTTGCATGCACCACATTCTCAAGCGACGATCGTTTCCAATAACAATGAGCATACTTTCTGCCCCGCTTGATCTTACGAATACATATCTCTGTGGTATGCGCTTAAAAAAGACGTAATCTGAATACTTCCGATTCATCTGGCTTCATTATGCACGATGATTGGTAAAAGACTAACGGTAGATCTACGCCTTCGTTCTTCGACGATTTCATGTTTAATTACTGTTTTTCCAGTCGAGATAAGCAATCGGTAATTGGAAATGTGGCGTTAGGATCAGTGGGAGCTAGTTTGCAAGTGCCATTACGTGGGCAGGAGGAAAGTGATGAAAGTATAGCAAGTGGCGTTGCACGACGCCCTGGCGAAAGTTGTTTCAACAGAGACGGTTGTTATGCCGACGATGACGATACGGTAGCTAATTTATGGTCCTGATGAAGCAAATGTTGCTCCTGCTGGTTGTCTTACCAGTCTTTCCTATAATATTTTTGGAAAGAGTCTACTATCTTTAGCTAAAATATATTTTCCATATATATTATGTCAAATTATTATTTTATTACGTATCATGTTAGACCAAACTATTTGTAAATAATAAAGAAAATAAAATTATTTATTAGTGTTAAACGTCCTGTATCATAAACGTGTTTTACTTACTAATTTTTAATTCTTTACCAGAGTTCTGAACAAAAAACGAAGATACCTTGTATATAGCTAGCATTTTTTCCTCACACGCAATATTGCATTAAGTGAAGAAATATTATGTAAAACTATGCGCATTACTGTATTTATTTGCCATTGCAGCTAATTAATAAATTAATTGCAGGAAAGAATATGTTTTATTTATTCAATTTACGATGTAAAATCTGAACAAATGAATAATTAAGGGGCTTCGTTAGCTCGTACTTAAATAGATAATTGTAGCGAGTGATTCTTGTTTAATTATATATTAAATTCCTCATTAGTCATATTACCAGTTTCGATATAAACTTTATTAGATTATTAAAATATCTTAGATATCATTTAGCAAGATTTAGAGTTTTAAATAGCTGTGTAAATTTTGAAACCGTTACTGAATTTTAAATTAATGAGAGACATATGTTTCTTATAGATATTTAAAAGATCTGAACGATGTACAAGCCTGCTGTTGCACGAACAACCGGTAGGTTTATAATTAATAATAACAGTTTGTAATATAGCAAAAAAACTAAATTAAGATTCACTTTTTGATCTGTGACAGTGATTTCTTGCTAAAATACTAGACAGGTTACAGAATAATTTAGTTTTATATTGGTAGAAGCATGTTCATCAAGAATATACAATGTATTTCTAATCAGTATTCAAAGTGAAGACCTTTTGTGTGTGTTGACATATTATTATCGTTATTAATTACTATTAAAAAAGTAATACACATGGATGATATATTAATTTGATTTATGTACACTATGACAAAAGTTGATCCATTGTCAAAAATCATAGTTTCTGGATTACACGATTCTCATTTCATCATTAATACTACAAGTAATAATTAATAATTAGTATTAATTTCTCAAACATGTATTATTTTTCTAGACTGTGGACAGACACAAAATATAAGAACTATTTAACATTCCTGTTATCTGTCACAAACCTGCAATTTTTACATTACACATTTAATAATAATAATAATAATAAATAATATCTCTACCCCTCATTCTAATCACAGGGATTAGCCCAGAAGTCGGAGACTTGTGCGGGAGAGAGGGCGGCATATTATTATTAAGCAGGCCGCATTTGCGCCCAGGAACGACTTATGTTGGTAGGCCCTAACTACTATTCAGTGCAGGAATGAGGAAAACCTGGAAAACCTCATTAATTAGGGGGGTGGTCAAATATCAACCGGCATCAATCTCTCACATTGACCCAAGCTAACATTATTCCACCCTACCATACTCACAGAGAGGGGTGCCAATTCTCTCCACGAATATAGCTTATATACGGTCTACCGGCAGCTGGGCTCGAACCAACTCCGTCTAGTCACCTCGATTCAAGTACTAACGCCTTAAACCGCGCGACCACTGACCGATCCAATAATGATCCGATAATGAATTGCATTTTAGAGCATTTCTAAAAATTTGAATAGTTAATGTTTAATTTTGGTTTAAGCATTATGAATGAGTGACTAATTACAAATAGGCTTTCAAAGAACCGGCGCCGCGTACAGCCGATTTATTGGCAGAGGTCGATTCTTCCGGTTGCATCAGAAATCGATTTGTCCGAAGAATCTTAAAAAATATTCCTGTTCTGCAGGTATGTTAATTGCAATAGTCGGTTCACTCTCATTTCTGAAATTTCAAGCCACAACGCTAATTTACTTTTATTGCTTCCTGCAAATACTGATTTATTCATGCTATTGGGATTCTGTTTTTTGTAGTTCGCCGACATGGAGTGCGGTAAGTTAATATGCATGCTCTAGGAACGCATAGGTCACTCGAGTACGGTAACATTTTTCGTTATAGGGACAAAAATCATCGCCATGCTCACATAAGTAACATTTCTAACCTATATGGTCCATAGTTTTGTCATTTTCGTGACACAGACTCCGTATTACACAATTTTTTTTGTCCATGCCTTAAAAATGTATCGCCGTGAAGTGCACTTTGCATGAGTAGCCTACAGATGGCAGATGTGAGAAGTTGAAATAATTTGTCAGTACTTGGTTTTCGCAAATTTAATTGTTTGCGTATTTTTTAGTGTATTTACAAACATGTCATATTCAAATTCCTAGATGGCGGATAAGGTGCTGATTTATAGGAGTGTGACAAGTGCATATTATCGTGTGGCAGCCGTAATACCAAAGACAATAAACAAGTAAGAAAACGGAAAATGAACATTCTTAAAATCTCTCCAAATATCAATCCTGGAAATAAATATTAGTAAGGTAGGTGCTGTCTCCCTGCGCTACCATATCGTGTTTCTCATTAAATCATTATATAATAATCTACATTTTGTAAATCATTTTTTTTTTTCTTTCAAAGCGGCATAAACTGATATACGTGTCAACGCGGTAACAGAAGGCTAGTGACCGCGATAAATAAGGATTTAATATAGTTTTGAAAAAAAAATGTTTCGCTTTATAAATAAGTTTGGACATTTTTTGATAGATAATTCCGCTTATTCTTATTTTTCCCTATCCCCTCTTAAAATATTTGTACTAAGTCATAGTTAACCCTGTATACGAACAGTGATATTCTCAAAATATAAACACAGGCGAATCATATTTTCTTTTAGTATAAACTTGAGAACATTAAAATTGATACTAAAAACAAAAAATGACACTTACCAGTATGACAGAAAAACAAAGAATTAATGTTAACAAACTACACTCACCGGCAAAAAAACCGGCCACTAAAAACTAACCCCAATTTTAAAGTTGGCTTCCTCGCGAACCGCTCATTTGATTTTGATGATCTTTTTTATAAAGTGTACATTGATTTCTCAGGATCGGATGCTATGTCAGAAATTTTTATTCAGAATTTAATTTGAGCAACAAAGAGACGAAGTTTTTTTCCCGAAGTTTGTATCATTTGTTCTTATTTTTTCACATACAGAAAAAGTGTGAATTTGTTATTATAATTAGCCGGATGAATTACTATGCTAGTTTGTATAGATGACTCAGCGAACCGGATCAAAGGCTGTCCCCATTTTTCCCTCAGTTTTAAGTTCCCGAAGCAGCATTTTAAATCCCCAATGAGAATCACGTCGCGACCTGTGACCGGGGCAACGTTTCACTTCGCTTTTTGCATACTCCATCAGTATATTTCTTTTTTTCTACGTCGCAAAACAAGGCGGCCTCATTGCGCGACCTTTTCATCGCGATATTAATCATCGTACTTAATCAATTCGATCACGAAGGCTAATAAGAATAAGTTTGAGATCACGACGATTCCACTTACGAATATGTTACAATAGTTCAAGGTCATCGGTGCCTAGACCCCTCCTAGTCAGTTTTTCCGTCTGGCACTGGTTCTCAGTGGGTTTTGAGAGAAATTTACCGTTTTAGCGTGGATATGTATGTTTGCATATATTATTTAAAGGCTAAATATCGGGAATTTCGCATAGGCGTACGCTCGAAGACGTGACTCTTTCATATTCACGCATTTGGCAAATTATTCCAATCGTCAGTTTTTCGGACACGATTAACTACTTTGCGCGATGTAATTGAAGCCGAATTTAACCGGAAATTAACAGTTTTTTAGAAAGTGGGACTAGCAGTTATACGAAAGATCACTTGTCCTTTACACTCACGAGACATTACTAGTTTTTTAATAAAACTTCTCTAATATGTGAAAGGCACACGGTTTTGTTTCTCGCTCAAAATGTCTTTCTTGAAAGCAATGTGTTGAAATCCCATAAAATATTTTTTGTCTTAGGACAATTATTATAATTCTACACTGTATCAGCATGTACGTTAAAAAATAAAATAATAAGATTGGTTTCATTTTTATGGTTCACGTAATTAGAATTATCGTCTTTAACCGCAATAAGAGATAATACAAACATTAAAACAACTGAAAATAAAGTAAATATACAAATACACGTGATTTTTTCATGCACGTTTTATCAAAATTGTACGTTATGAAAAGTTATTTGAACGTTCTATTATATTTAAAAGGTTTACTCTAACTTAAAATGCTTGTGCACTTGGAGTCCTCTATCACTGCGTATTGGAAATATACACTTTTGTGTTTTTGTACGCGACTTATAATTGAGTATACGTTACATATAGAATTCAGTATACCCTGTTTGAACGCTTTACTGTATTTTAAATAGCTTGCTACCAACTTAGAAGACAATATACCACAAGACAATTGTCTGTCATTGCATATCGGCATTGCTTTTATCATTTTGTACGTACGACGTTTTACTGTATTTTATATAGCTTACTGTAAACTTGGAAATCAATATACACACAAAGATATTGTCTATCACATATTGGTTCTAAGCTTCTATCTTTTTGTGATCAGATATACATATAAAATTGTGGTACGTTATATGAACGCATTATTGCATTTTAAATAGCATACTATCAAGGCAATAGATATTTGAAAATATTGTCTGTTATTGCTTATTGGAAATATAATCTTTTGCCTTTTACACATATGATATAGTCGAATATACGTTATATATAAAACTTGAACGTACATAATATGAACTTTTTATTATATGATAAGAAGACTGCAACCAACAATAGACGCACCGCACAGTATTACAACATATACCATCATTATATTCTATGAGCTTACCCAGACAAGCTGTAAACTCCTATTTTTACCCGAATTATTCCTAGATTAATTAAGTTTCTGAATACTAACGCACGCTTTTGCGTATGTAACCGTACAAATTTCAAATTAATCGTATAACGCCTTAAACATAAAGCCAGATAATTAATCATACAGATAATTTCATAGAGGGATGAAAGGGTACTGCTAGGGCCTGCTGGGGTTTCGGATTGTTAATTAAAAAATAGAGTTGGACAGTTATTGAAGTGAATCTCCAAACGAATGTCTTATACCACAGAAGCTTCTTTAATTTTCAGTGCTAAGGAATAATATTTGTGTTTTTCTCATGATGTGATCAATTATAAGGGGATAAGAAAGAGTGGTCCAAGAGTGGATCCCTGAAGAATACCTTATCATAACTGATTGGTAATTTTGGTTTTTGTATGAGACGTGTTAACTGTAGAATATTTTAAGAGAAGATAAAAGCGAGTTGTTTAGATAATTAACTTCTAATGTATCTTTGGTCATTCCTTGTTTGCGTCTGGTCCATGACGTGTGTTTCCGTGCATGTCACTCCTCTGTCAAGTCGGCAGCCCCTTAAATGAAGATAAACGTAATTAATTATAACCGGTAGGAATAAACTAATACTAGGATGTGCTTTTAATTAATTCGGTGCTGCCTTGGATAGACCCCGACGTGTCGACTGGATATTTATTGTTTGGAAACTTGGCGTAAGCTTATTTTCCACATGTATTTAATTCTTGCGCTCGTACACACGAACATGTTTCCGCTACACAGCTGAATTTATTAATGAGATGTCTTCCGCCAGCCACTGTAAACTGCCGCCACGTCAACCGTACACGAATGTTTACAGTTTTCCTAAATTTATCAAATAAACAAATGACTTTGGGCAGACTGACGGTTTATGTTGTCATATGCTACGCTGCTGCTGCTAACTAGGTGTCCCGAAATGAATTTAGTGATATTATTCGAGTCGTTTTATCAAACAGGCATAAACTGGTTCACGTTTTCTGTAATACCAAACCGTTGCTGAAAACGCACGGATATTGGTCTATGTAGTGGACAATAAAAGATACCTTTTCTTGGTGTATCTCCCGTTCTGAGTGCAAATCCGGGTCAAAGGGTATACACTATGGATACCGATCATTGAATATTTGTTACAGGACATGCAATGTTGACAGGGAAATCCTGATATGTCACGGAGACGTGAATGGAACTGCAAGGAGTTCAACGCCCTTATATGTTCCATGCGATACAAAAAAAGTAGCAGACCAACAACTTTGAGAGCAATAAGATAAAATATTTCTACTGACTAAGCTTAATAAACGTATGAGCTTTTGCTCATACGTTTATTATGTCCTAATTTAATATATTATATCCCATTCCTGTTCCACTTTAATATAGTTTATCCTAATATAACCGTTCCACGTCTTTTCGCTACTTTATCCTTTTTCAAGACATAGGCTATCAGTTCCTCTGTTATCATATTCTGTCACATTATGTCATACTTTACTAAATGTTCTTTTGATATACTTTGTCCTAATCTAATATATCTAACCTATACTATAGCATAGCGTGTTCTAAAATATTTTTACAAAATTTTTACTGATCAAAAGCTTGCTACATACATTACGTCCTATTTTGATATATTATATCCTATTCCTCTCACATTTTCATATAGTCTATCCTATTGTAATCGTTCTTTTGGCTACTTTCTATCTTATTATATCCATTTCCAACATAGACTAGTACATTGTTTTCTGTGATAGCAGATTCTGTTCTATTCTATAGCACTAAATGTGTTACAATATTTTTACAACTTACTGACTGATTTCTACGGACTAAAAACTCACCACATATAATATGTCCTATTCTAATATATTATATCCCATTTCTGCCACATTTTCATATATTATATCCTATTACGATCGTTCTACATCTTTTTGCTATTTCTATCTTATCCTTTTCACCATATGCTATTTTACTAAATGTTTCTTTGTCCTATTTTAATATGTCCACCCGAATCTACAACACTGCGTGTCCTATATATTTTTAAAAAATTTCTATTGATTACAAACTCACCACGTATGTTATATCCTATTCTAATATAATATATCCCATTCCTGTCTCATTTTAATATAGTCTATCCTATTATAACCGTTCTTTTCGCTACGATCTACATTATGATATTCTTTTCCATCATATACTTTACTTGCCTATTACATTATATGGATCGGTCAGTGGTCGCGCGGTTTAAGGCGTTAGTACTTGAATCGAGGTGACTAGACGGAGTTGGTTCGAGCCCAGCTGCCGGTAGACCGTATATAAGCTATATTCGTGGAGAGGATTGGCACCCTCTCTGTGGGTATGGTAGGGTGTAATAATGTTAGCTTGGGTCAATGTGAGAGATTGATGCCGGTTGATATTTGACCACCCCCCTAATTAATGAGGTTTTCCAGGTTTTCCTCATTCCTGCACTGAATAGTGGTTAGGTTCTACCAACGTAAGTCGTTCCTGGGCGCAAATGCGGCCTGCTTAATAATAATATGCCGCCCCCTCTCCCGCACAAGTCTCCGACTTCTGGGCTAATCCCTGTGATTAGAATGAAGGGTAGAGATATTATTATTATTATATCCTAGCATATTCTCTCCTAGTCTAATATTTATAACCATATACTATATATACCTATTATCCATGAAATTTCCAATGCTATTTTTTTATTCCAATTTATATTGTATTCTATGCTGGTTCTCTCCTTCCACGTAATTTCATTGACGCCATTTTGAATTAAAACTGTTGTGGCTGCTGTATATCACCCATCATACTTCTCCGAATTAAATCCCTTCGCGCATTATGCCCTGGCACCGCACTGCTTCTTCGCCTGCTCGTGGAAGCGGTGATCTGATGGCGATTTTCCTGGAACCAGTCCCATTACCATTCTAGCGAACGGCCGAGTTGCATGCACCCTTTTTCTTCAAAATTAGATTGCATATCCCAACAGCAGGGAGATCGTCGATTGTAGCACCTGTCAGTCGGGTTGTTAGGGGTGGATGTAACCGGCCAGATAGCATCGGAATGCGGTGGGTACACTGAGAGAACGACAGAGCTGGATGTAGGAAGTTTAGGCGAAAGGAATTTGAACAGAGGTGTAGATAGTTATGATGATTGAGCTACTGCGATAGACGGTATGATAATAAGCACCATGTAACGTACACTAAAAAAGGGGTAATATTGATAGAAAGAAAACGAAATTTACAAGAGGACTAAATTACATGACATATTCTCCGTCTTGCTGAAGCCATTTTGTTGGGTAGAGACCATCATTATCCTCATTGTTTGGATAAAGAATTGCTAAAACCGGGAAGGCAGAAAAAAAAAACAAATATCTAGCAATTTTCGTCATCATCCCAAACCATATATTTATCTTACCTTGACGCTGGATATGCATTTTTCAGCCCAATAGGCATTATTTTGAGATCAATTGCAGTTATGACGATTTTCATCACAATATAATTATGATATCGTCGTAAAACTGTATGCAACGATTTGGATCATCCTCATTCAACTCTTGCACTAAATGTACTTTGCAAGAATGTAACATTTTTTTCCTAACAATTTTACGATTGTGGAGTCATCGAGATGATTGTTTATATCCCACTTCCTGGAAAAAAAGTGAGGATTTCCTTGAACTTTAATGTTTTCATCGACTTAAAAAATCGCCCTCTATCTTAAGAACAACAAACAGATATTACATAATTTTAAAAAATATATATCACCACCTGGTTTTTCTTCTACTACTTCTGTTATAGAATCAACTCGTAATAATACGAATTAAACTACCGATTTTGCTGCACTACTAAGCTCAATAGAAAAGAACCCGTGCATAGACCCACCACCCAACCAATCAGCGATATTGCTTCCCCACTAACAAGCGTCCTGCTGCATCCAGCAGCCTTGGCCCTCAAACGAATTCGGCGACTGGCGCCCGTCATTTGTGCAGATCGCAGTTCTCTCTTACAGTATTGAGACTTACGGGCTTTGAAGTTTACGACTGCTGTTAATTTAGCTGCTTGGCATATTAAGCTTTAATTATCCGACACACAGAAGTACGCGGGAGACGTACCGTGGAAATGTAAACACGATTTATGGTCGGTTGAGACAGAAATTAAGTCCAGAGAGTCATATGTAAATTTTTGCTCGCTCGGTTCCGGTTTTATTAATAGCGCATCAAGATTCCTCGCGTGGAACAAAAACTGGATTGTTTTAATGGTATTAATGTTAATAAGTTGATGGCGGCTTAATAAAAGCTATTATATAATTTTTTATTTGTTTTACAGTTACATCGCAACCACGGAAGTATTAATATGTAGTAGTAGAGGATGGGTGTTTTTTCAAATAATCAATACTTCTTGGTTATACTTTTACTTTCTGACACGTCAAGTGCTTCACATTGAATAATTTACTTTTACTTTTAGGTTTTACAAATACGTTTAGACTCACTAAATATCAAAACTTAAAAAATAGTTGTCACGAATTATCAGTTAAAATTTATTTTGTGTATCATGTAGCCGAAAGGAATATGTCTCAATATAAACTCAGACATTGCGGAGTTTTTTAAAATTACAGTTGCCAGGTTGGTAAGAATCTCTATAATTTGTTTCATGTTACATTGAGGCACCTTTTTTGTGTATATGAAATCTTAAGGTGTATTAAACAATGTTTGTATCTTATAGCAGTTCTACGGCCTGTATATTTTCTTCAAGTTATGCTAAATCAAATTATCTTTCTCCGATTTTTTGAGATTTTTGGAATTGTAGATACCGGATGTGGGAGGTCTCGTTGCATCTCTGCTCCAAGACCGTTGCTGATACTTTCCCACACTTCCCGGACAATTTGTTTAATGATAATAACAGCTTGTATTATTGATCTGAATATGTATATAATACCGGTGCGACCAGCTACCTTGCAGCTAGACTAGATCGCTGTAATTACCGCTGATATATTATTGTTGGGTAGCCTATTTTCAACTTATTTGTTTACGAACTGGTTTACATAGCTCGAATATTATTAATTCGCTCACGCAACGGGGACATTGGTCAGTTTAACGGATTTATCTAATCTATTCGTTTGATTTATTTACATAGGATGCTATCGCGACATTGTTACATACTATGTTCTGTTAATTAAAAGCTTGTCTGATTGCTCGCTTTTCATCCATCGGAGTCCGCTCGCCGAGGGTTCTTTCATATGAATAATCCCGTATAATAAAGCTATTAATTAACTTTATTGTTTCTTATTGCATTGCAGGTCGTCCCTTACAAGTTTTTTGTCCCCTCGTCGTATAAATTACGTTTTTGCGAGCTCGTTACTCGTTTTCTGGAGAAACTGCAATAAACTAACTTTGTCACATTTGAAATCTAACTATACAAGGTCAAACTTCCACATATGCCGTGATATAATCCAACTCGCTTTCCAATTTGCGAGCTTGTATTCGCAATGGCGTATGTCAAGACAGATGCCAATAAAAAAATTAAATTATTGCACCCTTACATTTGCTAATAGATAAATAAAACCACAGGTTACGTTTTTATTAATTTGCTCGATGCTACCGGTAAAATATTCCTTGCTTTCCCTTAAATAACTATTTTATCAGTGTGTAAACATTTATTCATACCACCTCAACCATTCACTACTTGCTACGTTTGTCGAACTTTACGATGCTCTTGGATCGCTGCCAAGTAACCCTACCCGGACTACACGTACATGATCGTCCAATAATGGGGGATTCCCTGAAATGGATGCAGTCCTTCTACAATCAGACTTTTACCCGTTACTTATTTGATATTCGCGCAATGTATATGTGAGCCATAAACGTCCGCCGACTAGATTGGGTAGCGCAGTCGTCGCAAGACTTCAAAATTTAAGAATAAGCGGTTTGTATGAAGTTTTTGCACCTCTGGGCATTCCAAGACCTTGGATTTATCAGGGTGAGAAAATGGTTTTGTAAACATATATAGGGTGTTAATAAAAGAGTGTAAAATATTTCAGGAGGTAATAGTATGAACCAAAATAAGCAGAAAACTCTTTATAAACATAGGTCCGCAAAGTAACGGTTGCGGAGATATGGACCACTATTCGTTTTTCAAACATTTTATTTTATTACAAATAAACCGACAAAGAAAGCTTTTAACAAACAAAAAACAAAGTTACAGAAGATGTTCAAAGTGCCCTCCGTCCATTTCCAAGCAGGCACGACATCTTCGTCTCAACGATATTCGAACTCTTTCGAAAACACCCTCCTTGGTTTGGATTTCTTGACACTTTTGATTAATCCGTAGCTGCAGCTCTTCCAGGCTATTTACAGGAGTACCATACACTAATGTCTTCAAATATCCCCAAACAAAGAAATCTAAAGGGTTCAGATCAGGCGATCTTGGAGGCCATAAAACAGGTCCGGCCCCTCCTACCCATCTATGTGGAAAAGTTTGGTGTAAATGCTCTCTAACAGCCATGGAAAAATGAGCTGGAGCACCATCATGCTGGAACCACATTTGTTGCCTCTGATTCAGAGGAATGCCTTCCAAAAACTCATACAGTGTGTTCTGTAGAAAGTTGAGGTAAGCAGCGCCTGTTAATCGGTTTGGTAAAACAACAGGACCTATAAACCTGTCACCTACAATACCCATTACCCATCCAAATATTTAATGAAAAACGTGCCTGATGTCCAGATTCTATTAAAGCATGAGGATTTTCGTGGGCCCAAATATGCGTATTGTGAAAATTAAACACTCCATTTCTTGTGAACCCGACCTCGTCAGTAAAAAGAATGTTTGCAAGAAAACGAGGGTCTACAGCATCATGACGTAGAAACCAGCGGCAAAAAACCAAACGTGCTTGATGATCATTTATTGGATTTGAGGCCTGTACTCGTTGCACATGGTATGGATAAAGCAGTTGCTCGTGAAGGATTCTCCAAACAAGAGGACCACTAATTCCTACCTCGGCTGATATTATCCGCACACTCGTACCTGGATTCTGCTCTACCGGTGCTAGAATTTCTTATTATGCTCTAGGAGTGGATACCGACCTTGGTCTTCCGGATAAATGGCACTGTTTGCTCAAGGAACCGGTATCACGCAATCTTTGGTGAATTCTTCCAAACATGCGTTGTGAAGGAATCTGGCGATTTGGATAAGCGTCAACATAAAGACGTCGCGCTTCGGTAGCGTTCCCATTAGCACAACCATATATGAAATGCATGTCTGTTAAATCTGCGTTAGAGTAACTAGCTATAGCGAAAGAAAACTTGTGCACTGAGAACAACTCTCAAATACGTACTGTTTTTACTGGGGCTAAAAAACATAAAACATTCCATATCTCCGCAACCGTTACTGTGCGGAACCATGTTTATTGAGACTTTTCTGCTTATTTTGGTTCATACTATTACCTCCTTAAATAGTTTACACTCTTTTTTTAACACCCTGTATACATACTAAAAGTACGTTTCCATTTAAAAACCTTTATTTTTCTTATAGAGAGATTTAAAACCATGTTTTATTATTATTAAATTTGCTAAATCAGTAACATTTCGAATCGTCAACCCATAGATTAATTCTTCAGAATAATTTTTGGGCGCGTCATCGACGAGCGCTACAAACCAGTCTGTGACCTATTCCCGAGGGATATAGGTCCTCGAATGCTGAGTTGTCAGACGTTCCCACCCCTGTCAAACATATTAGATTATCCCACACAAATCACCGGCGTTAAACTGTTAATTGTACGGCATTCCCGGGTGCCACCAATACCGTTAAATTATGAATAATACACATCGGAATCGGAGCATTTGCAATTCAAATTAAAGTCGCCCGATTGACCCAAAAATGCGTGATAGTGTCGCAAACATTAGGAAATTAGCCGACTGCAACTCATAACAACATTGATGCAAGTAAAAATACTCTCACAATCAGTGTACCCATCCTCAGGAGCTGGTTTTATGGCGTTGGATACCGTTACGGTGTTTCGATTAAAAAACTTGGACGTTTTGCAGCGCTCCGTATGGCCTCAATGAATGCTGTTGCATAAGAGGTATGCGTGTGGCGATAAAAAAGATGCTGAGCAGGAAACCGTACCCGAAACTGACCCAAACCAGTCGCGTATTCATGAGCAGGGTCGGATTCGACAATAGGCCAAGCCAACTTGATCAAGGTAGAGGAAAATAATAAATGAATCTACAACTCGCTTGATAGTTTGCAGTTGTTAAAAAAAAATGTCACTTATGTTTCATTAATTGTTTCATGCCTTCTTCTTTACTTTAAGAAATGTATCTACTCTGTAATATTTTTCATACCGGTACATACTTAATTTTTTTTTTTTCAAGAAAATGTGTTAGTACCAATTATTCCGTTTTTCTTTTCTTGGATCGATTCCTAAGGAAATAAATAAATTATATTTTACAGTACCTATTTTAATGCAGCAAATTCAACTAATTTTGCCACTATTGTTATTAATTCTTAACAGAATTAATTTGTCGTTTTAATTAGTAAAATAGTTTGACAGACTAATGTTACCACAAAAATCATCAATAGTTTCCACTTCGGTGCAATATACATAATTTTTTAAATATCCTCACAAAAATAAGTCCAAATGATTCAGTCACGAGATATGGCGGCTATGGTACCGGTCTTCCTCTTCCAATCCCCTGGTATTAATGCTTGGACACGCTGTATATGGTACGGATATAATTGAGCCTCGTGTATGATACGCCACACTCCTGCAATACGCCGTAAACGCCTTGGACCTCCATCTCTCCCACGATTCGGTTACGAATTTCCCGCGTCACGTCTGCGTTTGCACTACACTTGCACTCACTGCACACCATTGTAAAAGTAGCTGCACTTGCACGGGAAATCGTTTTTCTAAAGCATTTAACTCCTCATTTTTTATGACAAAAAAGTAGGTATAAGTTCCATAAGGTGGTGAGATATTGATCTTAACGTGTTCCAGGCGTTTGTCACGATGGCATGCCATTGTTTTTCCCGGCTATCTGCATAATCCTGAGCTGACATAACAGCTGCAGGTTAACGTTAATTGTTGTTTATTGTTGTGGCCGATGGACGTGTTATGGTTTACACCGCATTGTTTCCTGATCGAATGCCACACATCAACAATTACATTAACCTCCCTGAATATTTATGGCCGTGTGCCGTGTGCGTTATTGTCAACTTACGGGCCAGCCCAGGCAGTAACTTGATAATGGGGTTGTCATCAATTCGACGCGGTGCATTGTACGGGATTTCTGTCTCTTTTCGATGCACCGGCCATTTCCGACCGCGAACGGTCTGCCCGGGGACACGCATCGGGAAGCGAAGCCAAGGTTAGTAGGAAATACGAGGTTAGCTCATTAAGGGCTTGTACTTTCATTCGGAAATTAATCAGACGATTCATTAACAGCGTTGTTAAACTAATCAAGTAATTTAATCATGATTTACGTTTGCTTTGTACTTTATTCCTATTTTAACAACTTGTTAACCTAATCCTACTTTATTAAACAGTGAAGCTGGGTTACTACTATTATACCGCAAATTAGATACTGTCAGTTGTATAGGGTTGTCTTGCTTATTTCGTCAGTGTGACTTAACAAGAACTTTCTTCAACGTAAAGATATATCCGTAATAAACTTGGTGTTAAGTATGCTTATACCGATGTATGAGACTCAGATATCGATCATTTACCACGCGATCGGAGAAACGCGAAGCGCTATGAGAACATTTCATTTTTCTCCAGTTTCTCCGCGCTGCAACGGGTTCTATGCGAAGAAATGGAGCTCGGGCTTATTCATAGAGTAACAATATATCCAAGACTAATTTAAACAGCCGTTATTATGAAAATTTCAGCCATTACTATTCATGAGGTTTTATTTAATTGTGTATCGAGCGGGATTTTCCCACAGGTTCCCGGAAAAATTCGGCCGGCGCGGTATTTATCATAACGCGGGTAATTGTGACCTCAAGAAATGGTCCGTTGTTCTTTTTCGTGCAGCGTGCAAGGCGATCATTAATTGTTCTTCGGCAACAAAGGCGATGGGTGACCGAGGGCGTCCGTTGACTGAGTTATGAGCGGGTCATGTTGGTCAGGCAGGAAGATCGTGAAAGCGTGGTGTTGGGATGATAACGAGGCGTCAGAAAAGGTATTTCTTCCGATAAGTGGTAAAGGTCGCGCTAGGAATGAATTGCCGTTAGCGGAATCGCATAAAATTGGACCAAGGGAAGAAGAAGAAGTAATGATCATAACACTATAGCGATTACGAGTGTTAGTAACTTAACAAATAAAGAACTTTGTTTGACAAACTATGTATATCAAGATTTCCGTATATATACAGATATTTTATTTGATTTTCCTTATACTATTCAACAGGCCAAAGACCCAGTTAGATAATAGGAAAATAAACATAAGGCAAATTACACAATACTTAGACATGACACGCATGTGACAAATATGAAACATAATTAATCTGAATATCTAGATAAAGACAACAACAGTTACAAATCAAGACTTTTCAGAGTCGAAATATTCTACAAAATCTACGGGCAAGATAACTTCATATAAATCCCACATATTATGAAGTGGTGTTTCAGAATATTTGTCCTAACAGCGGGCAAATACAACATGTTAAATTGTCTAGCTTCAATTCTGGGAACATGAAAGCCCAACATATTTAAGATGGCACTGCAGTCGATAACATTATGCATTACTTTATGTAACCAAATTAAATAAGCTTTTTTAAGTCGATTTTCCAAAGTTTCAAGAACAAATCTATTAAGCATTTCTAATTGAGGGAACCCAACGGAGGGATACTATCCATCGGCATTAAAACTAATATATTTTAATAATTTACATTGAACATTTTCAAGAGCATCCACATGTACAGCATATTTAGGACACCAAACAATGGATGCATATTCATTGCACCTGACAAAAATAGAATACAACATTTTTAAAGTGTTAGAATTCCGAAACTGTTTACTATTCCTTATAATGAAACCAAGAGATCTATAAGTCCTAGCGGTTACATAATGCAGATTGCTATTAAAAGACAACTTTCTGTCAAATGTAACACCTAAGTCACAGAATGTATCAGATCTATAAAGTGTGTGTTGTTCTATGGAATAATCTATAGAAATGAACTGTTTCCTTATAAAAAAAGACAGTACATGACACACTAATATTTAGTGACAGATTATTTATCTTGCACCAGACTTGCATCTGCGATAAACATGTAGACTTCTGATGAAACGATAAGAGCTTATAAGATTTAATAAGTTGTAAGAGAAACCAAAATAAATATTTAATTTATTCAAGAGTATTGTGTGATCAATTTTATCAAATGTCTTTGTCAGGTCAGTGTAAATCACGTCAGCTTGAAATCGATCATCAATGGCATTGGCTAAAAATACAGAAGATATTTGTAACGGTAGACCTGCCCCTAAAAAAACCGTGTTGCACCTCCCTAATTAAGTGTTTTGTGTGATAAAACAGATATGATGATGTGTGAAGGTGCCCTCAACCTAGAATTCAATGACTTATGTGGGAAGGGTTGTCAGAAACCGATCAAAACGTCGATTGTTTTTCAAAATTCACACGCTTCTTCGAGTGAAACTCGTACAACCACCGTCACTCAGACTTGGAAAAGGAAAGACCATTTGTATCTGACATAATTGACACGACAAGTTGAAACATGACTTACGAACGCACGCCCGCATGATCGGCCTGACATAAATTATGGCAGCACGTTCCAGAGCAAAGCGGCGTAACGACACCGATGAGGCTTATCTCTGAACGTTCCTATACGCATATTTGCCATTGTAATTATTCTCGAGACGTCAAAACTATCGATGTAGGTAAGAAGACTTTCCGGCGGATGGAGAGAAGGAAGCTACTGCCCCAATGAACCACTAATACACTTAGACGAGTCTTTATTTAATGGTTGCCTTCAATAACACTTGAGTTGTCAATGTATCGATACAGGGACATGTGGCTAATTAATAGTAATGATGGAAGGAGGCATCTTCACTTGTGTCAAGTGTTTCATCATGAATTTTGTCAACTAATCAGATAGACAACTCCCGTTCTTTTCATAGCAATACGATATGGCATTACAAACTCGATTTATCTGTGTAAACAAACGTCCGCACCTAACCCTCATTCGTAATGCACTCCAGCGTCAAAAAACGCGGGATAATGAAGGTAATTTCGCAGAAGCGTATTAGTCAACTGTCAATGAGGCCGAGAGTTGTGCCTAAGGCCCTCGCCGAGAAGGAAAATAAACGATCCTGCCTCCAGAGGGGGCCGCAGTCGGCTGGTTAATCGTCGTTTCGCCGCATTTTTGCCACGGTAACAGTCTAACCTAGCCGTGACATTGACGGCCATCCAGGTAAAAGTAAGAGTGACTTGGTTTGAGTTCACGATTCATATTAATTATTGGAGCATCAACTCGTCCGACATTCAAGCCTCCGACGATGTCGTAGATTACGAAGTGGAACGGCCCCGGGCGTTCTACAGTCGAACGCGGTGAGGATATGCGGCGCTGATGGCTGTATTTATGTTTGTTCAAGTCGAGAAAAATCAGAGGAAGAGGAACACGAGCCTCGACCACGGCTTGATGAGGACTGCAATAAATAATAACGTTTACATTGTATGAAGGAGATAGTTTGAACCCTGGAAACGTTTAGAAAATTAATTCAGTCGTTGCCTATTACATTACTAGTTCGTTCTTTTAATATTAAGCTACAGATTTCAAAAAAAGAATGGATCTAAAGTGTGAAACACCACAAATTTATCTTCAGATTATCCCTCAAAACCATCATTTCTGATTTACTTGAGAATTATACCAACTTCTTCTTTCTTCATGTCATCATTTTCTAAATCCCGTTTGTATAATCAAAAACTAGGTTTATTCATTGCTATAAAATCAAATAGTACAACTTAAAAGTACTGGTATTCAATAATGTAATCATTTTCTATACAATTTCAGATTAACTGTGAACTATAAAAGAGAACTACATAAAACCTGGCCATATTCCAACTGATGTCTCCGACGACATATGTAAATTGCCATTTTATTAGAGCTAAATTCTGTTGGTAATGAAAACTGCCTTGTAATTCAAATGCCGATGATAATAAATGAACGTTTGTAATGCATAGCAGTGTATATGAATGTGGTGTGGTGACCAATAGAACAGTTATCAACTACAGAATTGTGGTTTATGACATTTGTGGGTACAGAAGAACAGCTACTGCAAAATGAAACCATAAAATCACGTTTTATAGGACTAATAAATAACTGCTCTTGAAAATTTTACCCTTTCCCTGATGACATTTAAATGCATTCATTTGTTCCAACTTGATGACTGATTTTATCCAAATAAGTATATTGCTTTCGCTATTCTTTGGAAGACAGACATAGATCAGTCACGTATCTACACGTCTCTCTTTCTTTACCTCCAACTCGAACACGTACGGATAATTCGAATTATCGCATTGTCGACCAGTCGCATGTTTCAATCGCAGTTGGACACTTTTGTTACCGGTCGGGTTTTTTGTTGTTGGCAGGTTTGTGACTAATCCAATGAGAACCATCGCCTAGTGCATTGTAGAAGCTGAATGACGGCTGTCTTGCAATCGTCGACTTGAAGTTGAAGAAATTAATAGCTGCCCTGCAGAGCATTAAGTATTTTTGCGAGATAGGTACCGCAGAGATCAATTTGTAAACACGTCGGCACGATGTTGTGTATGTTTCGAGTTGTTTTGAATGCACTGTCTATGTTGAAAGAAGACAGTGTTCTATTTCAAACTAACAGTCAATTAATAGCATTAAATAGTTCTTTAGTAAATATAACTTAATACTAACATGAATTTTGTGCCATTACCTGTCAAAAGGAACATTGGTATCAACACTGTAACCAAGCAGATAAAGTAAGTTCCACTATAGATATTTATTAATAAAAAAGATGTTTCCTAAACTTTTGAATTGTCTAAATTGAGCTCCTACTGACGAATTAATTGTAAAACACGAGTACTTACTGATTAGAGGTACAGATAAAACTATAGAGACGGATTGCAACATTCCTTCCTGATTGCCATACTAAAATTACAAATCAGCTATCAGGCTATTCGATTAATTTAAATTATCGGTACGTGCGGATTAAAGGAAGGAATAGCATCCTTGGGAAAGGTGAGCATTCGGATAGAAAGTGATTTCCACCCACAAGGTTGGTTGATTTATTTCAGCAAGAGCAGCAGGTTGTTTATAGAGACGTTTATGGTCTTCCACAATTTCTGATAATTATCTAGTGAGATGGATGCCATCACGTGGTTGAGACTGTCGTTTTTGAGTGTTATGTGGATATTTTACTGTTAGGTTAACGACATTGGACGTAAAAAGAAAAATGAAACCACATGGCCTGACTTTAAGATGCTGTAAATTGTTATTTATGATCGTTCTTAAAAATAAATGTTTTTCTGAAGGGTCAAATCAATCATAGTTGTAATTTCCGGAAAACAAATTGTTCAAATAATCGTCAGTGAATGGGTCATAAAATAAAGATAGAACGAAGTATAAAGAAGGCTTAAGTATAGGCACTTTGCAAGCAAAAAAGGACACATATTTTGTTGCTCTTAAATAAGCTACAAGAGGTTTTAGGAACGGATTTGGTAGGTTGGTTAGAATGAACCTTAACAGATCCATAACTATAGCGTAACAGTTCTACATCAGGCACTCGAGTGCATCAATGTCTTTCTTACATCTGAAGAGATCTCTTTCAGGTAAGACAATTACAGATCTATTTTCCTATAAGAACCGTCAGAGTAGCTAAGACCAGTTGAAGATTTTAAGCAGCTAACCATTATTCTGGCACTTTATACAACCATGTCTTTAATACTAACATAAGGGATAACAATGATGCCCATTTGACCCCTGCAGAGACCAAAGACCTCTTTTCACGTATTTCGAGTTAAGAGCTGTTTGATTTATAGTGCAGCCCGGGGCCTCAGCGTTAAACACCGTTTAGATTCATTACTCGTAACCATCTACGCCTTGGCTTATTATAAGAGGATGCAATTGCTCTGCATTTTCATTGTTCGCGAGAGAAATTTATATGGGGGCATTAGTTTCCCGCCCACAATGGGAAATTTGAAGTGGTCATAATGGTAGAGCACGTATGACGGCGATGAATACACTAGGAAACGATCTCCAGTGCGACGGCGAAGTTATAGCGCTTATTTTGGTCTTATTCGCCTCTAACGAGGAGCTGCGTAAATTGCAATGTGCTGAGACATAGGTCTATGCTTTCACTTAATTTATTAGCAGCAGCTGCGGGCTATTGCCCGTTCTCACTTTTACAAGTTCTAGTCCTTTGTTTGCCGTGTTCGTATTGACCAATAAACCTGCTTTATCTGCTGCTCCGCTCCAAAAAAAAGTAACTAAACATTTCCTGTATGGAAAGTGCAATCATTAAAGACTATACAAACACTGAAAGTGTAATAAAAGACGAGCAGCAAGATGATAAAGCTCAACTAGACTACAGTAACACAGAACTCGATTTTCCTTTGCAGCCAATCCATCATCCACCTATTTTTTCAAAAGTCGAATTTATCAAAGGATCAGCAGTACCATTGTCTGTCAAAGTGGTACTTCAATATGCCTTTTTAATTAAATCAAATCGTGATGATCCTGCATTATCCTGCCTCTGTATTTGCAATTACCTACCACAAGAACTATATAACTGTCAGTCTGGCGTCTTTTTGTCTCGGTATTTCTATTATGCTCTCCTGACAGCTTCTCTATGTAGAACCCACATTAGGGAACATTAGCCTTGAATTTTTATAGTAGCACTATCTCTCACTCGCATACTTGAGCATCTCAAGGCTCGTATCGTCATTGTACCTCCACGAGCTCTGATAAAATATTAGCAGTAGCAAAGGTACTAAAAAACAAACTATCATTTTGCATTAATAAAACAAACTGTAACAAGTAAAGTTTGACTGTACATATTAGATAACATTTGTAGATATTAAATCTATATATTAAAGAAATTAATAAATAGTCTTTGGATGTACCACCTCCTAATATACCATAGTTTTGACTCTTTGGATGCGATATCTGTTAATGGAATTATATTTTCAGTATTATCTATCACAATGACGTAAACAAGCAGTTATGTGCATAAAACTCCTTAGGTGCAGCCGCATTACTATCGGAAAAGATGACAACTAACAACTGTACCCCTATTTCCTCACATTTTCCGTCAATTTCCAGCGAGATTTCAAGAGACCTGAGCGCGAGGCACGTCCGCGCGTTCCGACTAATCCGGTGTTTGTCAATTATTCAATTTGAATGAACCCGGAGCTCAGTATATCGCTTCAGAGTGGTCATATTTCACGCTGCCGCAGGGATTGTGAATTACACACTTTGATAGACAAGTGAATAGAAGAAGCGGACTACACTTCTCGCGAGTGCAGAGTTACAGCGCTGGTTTCTGCCCCGGCCGGCTCTGTTATACGGCCACTTCTTCGTAAACTCAATAACCGGGATTTAGACGTAGCGTTCGCTGTGTTAAGCCCTTTCGCAGAGCAGCGCTGTTTATGGACAGGATGGAGAAAAGCTCGTCTTGTGAGGAATTCGATAGTTAGCCGGCCGGTTCTGCTTATTTCGATACCGATGTTCACGGTGATACATCTTTTCCATGAGCAAATTGGAAATCATCCAATGGGTTTCTTTAAATGTAATTACAATTATAAACATCGTAGAAATTACTATACACAATGTTTTTACGTAATATTTTAAGTGTGAATGTGTAAAAGGAAATTAAGCATCACGATTACTTCTAGACCCTTGAATTTATCTGTATGGATCAAATTATATTTTAACATTGTACTTGTATATTGAAACATAATTCTTTTAGCGCACTTTTTTCTGTGTATTTAAATCCCTATGTAGAGAAGAAACAGACAACGCAAGAGATTTATGTCGTTTATAAACAAAATAAATAGCAACAGCCTCAATACTGACTCCTGAGGGACACCTGATAATATTGTCAAAATATAATAGTTATTATAGTGAAGCAAATAACTTGTAATAAAAGGATAACATTTCTACAGAATAACTTTCACTTTGTTGCCTAAATACTTTAATACCACTATTTTTCTTTCCAGAATTAAAATCCTAGACAATGACGCGGATTAGAACCCTTTTATTCGCCCTGCTGGCCACCGCTCACACCCTAGCTCAGAATGACGACGGTGCCGACTCCGAGGTGGTATCTGCCCCCGAGAAGCTCCCCGCGCCACCCCCATCACCCCTAGACGACTGCGACCTGGAGATGATAGGCTTTGAACTGATCACTGGAAACGTTTTCTCTGCACCAGGCAACGTTTTGGACTCCATTCCCGGCACCCTCATGCTTACGGATTGCCTTGAAACGTGCCAGGGCAACGAGTCCTGTCAGTCGGTGAACTACGAGACGGGACTGTGCGTGTTGTTCAGCGCTAATTCGGACGTTTTACCTGGTGAGTGTGAATTTGAAAAATTAAACATGCAACTCACGCAAAAAAAGCTATACTCTGACTCAATTGTGTGAGTTGCAATACGTGAGTTGCCTGTTAGTATCGATGATATTGGAATTAACGTTTTGTCATTCATAATGTTAGCTGAATTATCCAAACATGATTCATGATTTCAGAACAAAACACACAGTAGTTTGTTTCATTATAACAAATCTGATCAAAAAGTCCCAGGACTGTTTTTTATAAATTTATTGAGAGATATTACACATTACATATTCAACCTTATCCATCACCAATTTTTCTCCTAAATTGTGTCAAATCTTCATATTTTGAAAATGCACTTGAACAAAATTAATAAAGGCCAGATTAGGGTTAGGGGAGTCCGAGGGTTAAGAAATTACTGCTACATTTTTTGAGCAAAAGTCGTGAATAACGAATGCTGAATGAACAGGAGCATTATGATAGTGTTTCTTGAGAACTACTTTTCTTTAGGGCGCACGTCAGAAACACCATCTGTTATATACAGGGTGTCCAGAAACTCTCCTGACAAACGAAGACCGGAGATTCCTCAGATAATTTTAAGACAATTTAACCCAATTCACCTAGTCCGAAAATGCTTCCTAAGGGAACTAGAGCTCTTTGAAGATGGCGCCTTGTAAATAGTTTTGTTTAAATACCTCCAGAACGCTTCTACTTAGAAAAACAAAAACTGGTACGCTTGTTTAGCCTTCAGAGATAAACCGATTCCATCAATTGCGAATTTCTAGTACCGGTCATAGGCGTCCGTTTTAGGTAGGTCAACGGTTATTTTAATGCATAACTTCTTTGTATTTAACTTTTAAGCATTTGTGACACTAGATTATTAACGAAAAATTTTTAAATCCATTTTTCTAGAAAACGGTGTATCCTGATGGCTTAAAGTAAGAGTACCTTTTAGTACGAGAATACCCGAAAATTTAATAATCTAGAGTCACAAATGCTTAAAAGTTAAAGACAAAAATGTTATGCGTTAAAATAACCGTTGACCTACCCAAAACGGACGCCTATGACCGGTACTAGAAATTCGCAATTGATGGAATCGATTCATCTCTGAAGGCTAAACAAGCGTACCAGTTTTTGTTTTTCTAAGTAGAAGTGTTCTGGAGGTATTTAAACAAAACTATTTACAAGGCGCCATCTTCAAAGAGCTCTAGTTCCCTTAGGAAGCATTTTTGGACTAGGTGAATTGGGTTAAATTGTCTTAAAATTGTCTGAGGAATCTCCGGTCTTCGTTTGTCAGGAGAGTTTCTGGACACCCTGTATAGTGCTCTTAATAAATAAATGTGTCTTCACAGACTTCAACTCACCTCGTATATACAAAATAATTCAAACAAGCACGACCTAACACAGCATCTCGTACTTTATGCAATTGACTACAATTCCAAAGTCATACTTCGAATTCTACAGCTCAACTAATAATGACACCTCCTTGAGATCGTCCCTCCAGTTGTAATAACACGTCAAGGTGTTCTAGCATAGCTGAAATCCATTTATAATTACATAATAACACAGAGCACATCCTGTTATTAAAGCCTGATTAAAATTCAATGTCGACGTGATTCTTCCACAGTAAAATCTGATCAATTCTTTGAAGGATCGGTGCCCAGGTGCGATTCAATCAAGTGAGAGAGAAAAATATCTCTCAATAACTATGAATAGATTGCTCAGATATCGTCAACGTGCTTTTAATTTATCAAATCTTAGAAATAATTGAAGAAATAAAATCGTTTATGGCTCAATATATGAGGTGCTGCTCAATGTCAACGAATTGTTAAAGATGTACTCCTTCGTATTGGATAGTACAAATTCAAATTAGATATATTCAGGACATCGTGTTAAAAACACTTTCTCACCATTGAAACGTATGCAGAGCCCCTTAGATAGACAATTTGTGTTCTGAAGTCACTCTAGCTGGCAAGCTCGCAACTTAGCGCTGCTATCTGGAACGGCTGAATACATCAAGTCGGCTGGCAACTGCCAATGAATGCGCTCGCATGAAAAATCCGAATTCATATGGTCTAGACCGTCGGAAACCTTCATCGGCGGTGATGGCAGCAAGATAGCCATCTCCTGATTACGCATGTCGAAGTGGGTACCAGCGTGGGAACAAATCGCCGAGCTTCGGTTTGGGATTTTTTCAGACGTCTTCGATAGCCTCCTGAATTATATCCGCTCCGCATAATGCCAGATATATTGAAGATACCGCATAGGTATAAACGGACGATAAATCAGGTCCCTTTTACATCTGAAACTTACATTTATAACAGCTCAGACATTATTCCATCAGCTTCAGCTAAATAGTTATACTGTAGTAAGACATTGATTAGTCATCGACAACTATTTATATCTTTTCTAAAGTAATTACCAACTTCCTGTCTCAATTTAGTACTTGTCGAAAGATAATAAAAGTATTGTAGGGTATTCTCCCATCCCGCAATCAAAGTTGACATGAACAGAAGTAGTTCCATTAGCTCCCACCGCATTAAACCAGATTTAGCTAATTGCACCCGATGAATTATTTATTCGACTGCACTTATCTAAGTTAATGTATTCATCTCCATATTACGCATTATCTGGAATTATGCCTCATCTAATTGAAAACGGCTGTTAAATTCCACGCAAGTAATAACAGCAAACATTGCTATTCCCTTTTGAAAATATTTCGACTTTTTATTCTGCACTTGTACTTCCTTGTTACTTCTACTTATTTACAGAACACCTAGAGAAATAATCTGTATTCAAATACATGTTTTAATAGTCATTATTATATAAATTCTTTGCCGCTGTCTCCAAGAAAAAGTTTGGCATTATACATTTTTTACCATTGTCTCTCAGTAAGAAGTTTGGTATTCCAGATTTTCTCTACCAACGTCTTTATTGCATTTTTAGTGATTCGAGCAAAGCCATTCGCCCTCTAGGCGTGGATAATTGCTTGTTGTAAGAATACAGATAAGACTTAAGTAGGGGAGAATTGCAGCAATCCATCTGGAGCGTAATGTTCAAGGATAAAACCGCGGCGTAGACAATAACAAACTGCCCTTCCAATTCCTACAATTATATCATCAATAACAAGTAAATGAATGCTGTGTGAGAAATTACTTAATCTACCTTGTGCATATTTAAAGCGAGGAGAACTTTCACCAGTGTCAAGTTTAAGGCAATCACGCAACATATCGAAGCATGTAATTTCTATAATCGTTTACTTAGTGTGTTGAAAGCGCTTTGGACGATTGCTGAACCTACTTCGCTCCAACCTCAAGCTGTAATGCTTGATCGAGTCGAGAGCAGGATCACGACCAGTGGCAGGACGATGTCAGTGCCTAAACTGCAAAAACTATTAAAAATCTTTGTTAGAATTGATAACAAGGTACATTGGCATTTGATATGAAGCTACACAGTCTCACTACTCGTGAGTTGAAGGAAACTAAACAAATCAAGTCTTTCCATTTTGGTGGAAAGAGTTTTCTAACATGTATCTTCAGAGATCTGGTTCTAGTTGGACAAATATTGGAATTAGTTCTACTTTCAATTTGCTCTCTGTCTGTCTGAGAACATATTAAATATGTAGAGGATATGTAATTGCACTAATTCTGAAGTAGCGATTTTTTTCCGTTCTTTTACTGATACTACCAGAGAAACTGTCGTGACTATTGTTTTTATCCGAACATAAACAGAATGTATCGCTTCATCTACCTCCTAGTATTCCTTCCTCCTCAAAGAAATGGTATTCCGCGCTGCATTTTAGCGTAAAGATTTGGATTTCTGGGTTAACCGCCTGTAATAATCAGACATGGTAATTACAACGTGTCTCTCCTCCGCGACTGCTTCGTGCGCCACTGACCGGCTTCGTTCGCGGCTTATTTACAATCTCGGGAAGCATTGGAAGTATGTATCACGTAGAGATCTGATTTGTTCATCCTTGTGGAGCGCTCCGGGTGCATGCACCGGCCGAGGGTCCGTTTGCATTCGATGCTCAGTTGGCTGTGAAAGCACGGAGTCATTACCGGGCCGTTCCACCTCATACGGAAACACTTATCTCATCCGGTGCGGGGTTTTGTGCAGCCACGACGGCCCCCGGGGCATCGTAGGAGGCGAAATTCGGCCGAGCGCTAGGCGGTCGACATAGGTTGTACCGTGAATCGTCTCTACGGAGCTCGGTCAGCTTATTTTCCTCACAAAATGCGTTGAATATATGTTTGAAATATATCTGTTGTATGCATCAAATAGTCATTATTATATAAATTCTTTGCTGTTGTCACCAAGAAGAAGTTTGGTATTCCCAATGTAACCAACCAGATTTTCTCTCTCTTCTAATATATTATTAATATACTGTAATGCAATATTAATAAAATTATAGTAATTGAGTAAATTATACCACAGGGTACCAAACTGAGGCCCTATACACATATTACTTAAATAAATGATCAATTTTTGTAAATAAAGCATTCGGACATTATAATGAACAGTGAGAAACATATCAATGACTGTCCATTCAAAGTGAAAATAAAAACTTTCAAATAAAAGTATGTTTCCAATTAGAAAAAATAATCTCAGATTTGAAAAATTAAACTCGAAATAAACAACACATTCCCCGACACTTTCCAAAACTTTACATAGCCTGGTCTTAAAATTGTGAGCAAACACAGTTATCGATTGTAGATGTAACGCAAACAGGCCTGCCCTAGGGGTTGTCGATGATTATTTAACCAAGTGGGTGGGAGGGGGGACAAATGTTGTATCAACATTCGGCACTTCATACGACTTTATCAAATATTGAGTATTGTTTTTGTAAATATCCCCCTGATTGACTTGTCGTTTCATCAAGTTCGGCAAATATACCAAATTTCTTGTGCACACTCCTTGATTTGACTCATCGGCGTTTAAAGAGGATAGCCCGCTAACGGGCGAGATAGAGAAAGGGAGAAAGAGGGAGAGGGATATTTGAAACCCTAGGAATAACGTCTAGGATTATTCGATAAATATTACCGACTTACTGCGAAAGCGATTAGCTGTAGGAAGAATACATCGGTTTACACGAGTACCAGATCTATATCTCCTTGATTTTTTTAATAACACTACAGATAGTATCACTCAATTATAAAATAAATTGATAGTTGCAAAACTCGGCTGCTTATATCGAAATTTAGTCCTTACGCAATGTGAGATAAATACACAACTAATATCGATTGCAGACAGTAGTAGCGAAGTAAGAATCGAGACGTAACTATCCATCAAATTAATTCTTGAGTCATCCGTCACCCGAGGTCTACATTTCACCCTAAGGATGCACTGCAGCAATGTTGGATGTCACGAAAATGCAGCACAGCCACGTGGGAGTTGCGAGTAGGTTATTGATATTTGCTGGAGTTTAAAAGCCTGTACGACGGTTTATGTTTATATGGATTGGATGAGATGTAGAAGCTACTCGTGCAGTAGATGTTTTTTTTTTAAGAAAACTGCGCCATAAATTCTTTTTCCAATTCATAAAAACGCTACAATAATACGACTTGTGTGGAAGTGGGTACGATATATTATTATTCAAATATCTGTTATTGTTGCCCATTGTGAACGCAGATTTTTCATAAATTGATAAACAAAGTAGAGCAATAAAAACAAGTAATCGGCATTTGACAGTATTGCACTAAATCTATAAACTTAGTTCACGACAGAACGCCATATATTTTCAGCACCAAATACAGTTGAACACAATACAGAAAACAACAACATTTTTGTGCACGTGCTTCTTAGAAATGTCATAAGTAAATGCCAAATATATTGAACCAATACTGAAGTCATTGATGAACAAAAGTTCATACTGGCCGGCCCTAAAACAGATCTTTGAAGTGCTACAAATTTGATTTATTTTTATTAAGTAACTTCAAGTCGTTAAAAGAAGTGTTAAACTTAAGTGGCCTTAGAAATGATCTCTGAAGCACTCCAGTACAAATTTTATTAGTACTAGAGATATAAACAAAGTTAGAATTTTTAATTTTCAAATAAAATTACTTGTTATTTTCCTCATCGGCATTGTATGGCGCGATCTGGAATTGAACTGCAAAGTGTGTAAGAACTCGAACCGAAAAAAAGCCCTTACTAACCACAACAACAGTCATTAAAACTGTTCCTGCATAATATCTTTATTAGCAACCAGCCCGACTAATATTATAACATAGCTTTGCCACCAGAGACCTAACAGTTCTTCATCTCGGCAAACTAATCATAATTCATAACGTTTTACAGTAATATGTAAAGCGAATAGTGGAGGAAAGCTGCGGCAACCCGTATTGTGATGGACTTTATGCAAACGCGATTCTTTCTCATGCAGTTCAGTGATTTTGTTGTCAAACAAATCCGAGAAATGCTGCAACAGTATCTGGTACGTGAGATGGATATATGGAGTATAGACCGAGCACTCAATGCAGAAAACTAGCTACCACGACGGTGCTTTTGTGGAAAATTTAATGCACGATTGATTTTATATGCAGTTTTTACACACAACGCTGCAGCCGACAATAGTGGACCAGTTAGTTTTTCTTTAAAAATATGTACACGTGTAACGATTATTTAAAATTCAATCAAAATATCCATGATCCGACTTATATAAGAACAATTTTATTTGACGTTTACTTAATTATCAAAGTGCACACAATAAATGTGTGTCCATAACAATCAAGATCTATTTTTGTATATTCACCTCCAGTGTTATTTTTGCTTCTAAAAACGTCTACATAGTGTCATCATATTTTGTAATACACAATTATTTTGATATCCATAAAAGTATCAATGATTAGAACTGTGTAGGGGGCAACTATTTGACCTCTCCTTCAAGGATCTAAGTGTGCACAATGCATTTGTATCCAGAACAGTAAAATGATTCAAGAACAACATTAGTTGGACATTTTCACGTCCCATGGCATTAGCTGCGATCACAGCGCTCGCGAGCCAGCACCTCTCGTCTCTTTTTGCATCGCAACCGACAAAAAAACAGGCTTAATTCACTTCCAGTGTTATTGGCTTTTTGCCGTTGGTGTGGTGCTGGCCTTTATGGTCAGGACGAGTCTCACAATTGAAAACTAAATCGTACCTTGTCCGCGACCACAATAATATGATAAGGTATTTTCTTGCCTTCGTTCTTACTGTCGGATACCGACTGCAGCTGTATAGACCGAGGAGAGAGGATTTAATAGAACTGAATTACATTTTTTGAACGTACGTTGCTTCGGAGAATGCGCTTTTATTTATCGGTCAGTCTACATTCCAGGAATGGGTTCAGAAAAAATGATGATGATCGCAAATGAAATTACAGCCCAATTGCAATTACGACGGTCACCTAAAATGGATATTGGTGAAACATACAGTCCTAAAACGTTAAATATTCATTGGGAAAATGCGTCCACTAACTTACCATACCTACGGGGTAATTTTAAAAGATTTCATCACCTAAACTGTTCACCATTTGTGAATCACTCTCTATGAAGTGTACCATTGTGCAACATTCAAGGACG
This sequence comes from Monochamus saltuarius, assembly GCA_025584915.1. Classification (NCBI taxonomy): domain Eukaryota; kingdom Metazoa; phylum Arthropoda; class Insecta; order Coleoptera; family Cerambycidae; genus Monochamus; species Monochamus saltuarius. The sequence goes on along the minus strand of CM046728.1, from coordinate 2,462,609 downwards.
GTTCTAAACATTTCTGTAATATCGAGAAACAAAAGGAAATATCTGCGGTTCTTTCCCTCCGCTATACTTTCAATTCATCATATTACGGGAAAAAAAAGCGCGTTTAGCTGACACAATCCAGCCACAGCCTATTCGAAACCGCAGTAAAAAAGAGAATGCTGCTGCGGTCTAACTGTTCATCGCGTTTGTATCTGTGATATTCTCAACCCAACGAAATTCCATGCCGAGATCCATTTCTTTCTTATTGTTACACTTAACCGTTCCTAATCATGTGATAAATTGAATAAATCGGAACGTGGTGTCCGCTGTCATCAAAAGCAAGTAGACGGTGGCCAATCCTTAAACGGTTCATGATTCAGGTCAGTTGGATAAGCGGAGAGAAGAGTCCCTACTAAAATTATACATCAGTTGTCAAAATATATCAAATAAGATGTATTTATATGTAATTTAAAAATAATAAGTAACAAATACATTATTATTATTATCTAAGCCATTTATTGCATTCAGTAACGCAAGAATATATTAGCTATACAGGGTGGTGTATAAATAGCAATAAAAATGTTTTCATTGCTATCTCAGTAACCGTTGATATTCGACCCTATGTTTATTAGGCGTTTTTGTTCACTTTTGCCCCCTGAACACGTCTTTCGAATATTGAGGGTTTCCCCTCAATCACCCTATATATGGTGCCGCCGTTGACGAATGACTTTAAGTATAGAATTTACAGGTGTAATTCAATGCTGGTCGGGGGCCTTAGCCCATAGAGTAGTTGGTTTCTCAAATTCCGCACATAACATTATCGTATTTGGAGCAATCAAAAGATATTTCAGTCTACCTGCCTCATGAGTTAAAAAAATCACGAGCCACCACTCAAATGTACGTAGAAACGATCACAACCCTTGATATATATTTTTTTCCAGGTGCCCTGACAAAATCTCAGTTCCCAGTCTTCACAATCTACGCGCAGAAGAGCTGCCTGGGCGTGAAACCTTGCGAGAGGGCTTGGTGCATAGACAGAGTACAGAACTACCGCCTAATGGGTTATGTGATGAGCCAGCAAGTGGTCAGGTCTCGTCAGGAATGTTTGGAGATGTGCCTTGGAGAGAACGAATTCGCCTGCAGGTGAGTTATTTACTTTAAATTTGCAGATACTTTGTATCAGATATTTTCAAATAAGGGTGTCTATTTGATTCAAATCCTATTATAATGCCGAATAGAACAGAAGTCAGTATAGTTAAAGATAAGGTATACAGTGTGGAACAAATATATGGAATAAATTCATTATTTTTAAAACAACGAAGTTTCATGAAATTTCCTCGGACACGTCGATTTTGCTTTTTAAAAAGACTCTTTTTTCTATACCAACACATTTCCGACGTTCATTTGTTTTCGCGTGATGACGTCATCGGACATTTTTTTAAATAGAACCTCTATATTTTTTCATCGGATTCTTGTAGAGCTTAACCTGCTGAATTCAAAAATGTATAATTTCAATACTTTATGCCTTCAAATTTCCGAGAAAAAAAATAATAACCGATTCAATAAAATCGGCTTGAAAAAATTATGGATATTCCCATTTGTGTCTGTGATGGGCTGGTTGAGAGTAAAATGGATATAGGGAATTCATCGGCAGTAGCACAAAATAAGGACTCTTCATTTTTAAAACAATTTAACAATAAGCAACTAATTAATTAATAATTAAATTCTGGTTGCCTCAATCGTATTTGATCCCTTAATTTATTATTTTGTTTTATTAGAATGCATGTTAGAATATTACATCTTCTGATAGCAGAAACAACAAATTAAATCAAGTCACCTCAGAAATTGTTTCTGGCAGCTAAACAAAATCTAATCAGAATTGACATCTGTCAACTGCAGCGTTTATTGGATCGGTTATTATTTTTTTCTCGGAAAGTTAAAGGAATAAAGTGTTGAAATTATATATTTTTGAATTCAGCAAGTTAAGCTCTACAAGAATCTGATGAAAAAATGTAGGGATTCTATTTAAAAAAATATCCGATGACGTCATCACGCGAATTTCGGAAATGATTTGGTATAGAAATAAAAGTCTTTTTAAAAAGCAAAATCGACGGGTCCGAGGAAATTTCATGAAACTTCGTTGTTTTAGAAATAATGACTTTATTCCATACTTTTTTTCCACACTGTATACGTGTCTCGTCTCGCTGACTGTAGATTGATTTACGCTGTTTTATTTAAAATGTCTTACCCCCCCCCCACAGCCTTAGAATCATGTTTATTAATTCGTGGGAAAAATTTCGAGCAATATTTGTAGAATTATCTAATATAGGTTTGTAGTAAAGTAGTTTATCTCGGTTACTTTTTGAAGACTAAAAGAGATTAAAATTACGAATGTTCCAAATATTTACTTGTGAAGCTTTCGAAAAACAAAATGCATGTGGGAAAGTAAACAACACGCTCGTAAAACATTTTGAGACGGCATCGAATTATGAATTTGAACTACAGCTCAATGTTTCCCCGGAAGTCACCTGGCAACGCGATATTTTTCCAGACCCAACCAACCCATAAACTAAGAATTCCACCTCGATCGACGAAGTTCCGCCTAATGCGAGATAGACGCGGCCGTTTCTTTCACAACTTTTCCACTTTCAGTCCTGGCCGTAATTTATCGGCAGGGATCGACATTATTAAATTTCCCAGTCTCAAATTATACAATTAGCGGCACCGGCGAACGCTGTCGCCCGAGAACATGCAATTTTGTATCGAGCGGGTTGCGAAAGTATGCAATAAGTCGAAACGGAATTCGATATAATTCCTTTATAGCCGCATCAAGTTCGATGTGTGCTCTGGATAGCTCGGCTTCGCTCTAAGTCGATATCGTTATGGTCATTTGAGCAGGACGACAATTATATTAATCGCTACTGATTCCATTTGTCAGCGGAGCGTTGAAAGTTCGCGGGTCTGTACAAGATAGGTGGCAAAATGTAGCATTCCACGACCGCAATTTATATGACATGGCGAAAAATACTTTTTTCAATAGCTAATGTTAGAATTGTCTTTCAACTACTAAAAATCTTAGAGTAAAAGTAGTACTTTAACCGTAAGGGTAGATAAAATGATATTTTAACACCAAGGATAGTTAAAAATCTTTTTCGTAAAATCTTTGCATAATATATATTTTTTCTTCACTTTGTATAACTTCAATATTGGAAAAAGATAACACCTGCATCCCGGTGCTGCTGATGCACTGAGTTTTTGGAATGAAAGTGGTATTTCTTTTCTCCCCGAGAATTTTCCTTGCTATCATCTGCTTATTTTGTATGAAATTTTCGTTGTCCTCTGCCACAGAAGTCGAACGCCAACCTTGTCTCTTGAGCATCGATATGTTGGTTCCTGCATCTGCAGAACATCGTCTAAAGCAGTATCCAGTATACTGATTGGGTAATCTAAGAAATTCGGGATGTTTTATCGGTAGTGAGTGGTTGTAATGAATGAAAATGTTGTAGTTTTGCCAGTTTGTAATGAAATGAAAAACGAATGCAAAAAATAGTGGAGCTAACTGGATTAACTGTTTCTTATCTATCAGGTAACTAATAACAATATTAATTTTTGTCGTTTCTGCATTTAGAAATGCTGCAAAATAACGACAGCATGGTAGGTTGACAGGTATAAGCTTTATCTATGGATCTAAGCCATATCGAGCTAAAATTCTGAAATAATATTTTATTGTCTTTTAGACCTTCCTGAGCACGTGGTTAAAATGTTTGTACTTAATCATAGTTAACCCTGTATATGGTTTATCCCCACAGATTGAACATTCCTTCTGTTGACATTGACACGTTCTGAGGGTGTAAGGCGATATATTTTCGTACAATCTTCAGATTTCTTCGGAAATAGAATTAAGGTCAGAGTTGAACCACAGCTGAAGAAATGTCAGAAGGATTAAAAGAGAAATATATTTGAGTATCATCAGCGTACTGATGAGATTGACAATGCTGAAGGTAATTGTGAGCAGTATAAATAGGAAAGAGAAGAGGTCCTAGGACACTACCTTGGGGAACACCAGTAGAAATATTATTAAATCTAGATATATCAGCGTTCAAAGTAAACTTTTGGCATCTTCCCGATAGATAATTTTTAAAGAATGAGACAGCAATGTCGCTGAAACCGAAGTATTTTAATTTAGTACAAAGTGTGGTATGATCTATGGTGTCAATTCACATCAATGCCTCTAATTACATCATCAGTGCAAGTGCTATATATAAATATCAAATATGGATTGAGTAACCGCTTCTTCCTATATTTATGCTATTCTTTCGCCAGCCAGGCCTTATTGCGCCTTGTCCTGCGATAATTATGAACCCCACAGCCGGTCATTAATCTTCGGAAACCGCAAAAGTCAGATCGACCCGATATCCACACATATTAATCCCGCCAGTAAATCTCGATCTGTTTCCTCGGTGGGACCCAGGAAGCCGCGAAGGACCCGACCGTCCCCAACTTTGGCAATTATCGCTACGAGGTCGCCCCACGACCTTCCGAAGGCGTAAATTCGACGGCAGCGCCACCTGATCGCGGCTGATAGCGGCCGGTCTCCTTCTAATTGGCTCTAAGTGAAATCGCGATATACGCCTTGTTGGTTTTCGTTTCGGCGTTTGTCAACAGATTGGTCCCGGGGATTTAACGGGGATCGGTTTTATATGACGTTTGTAGTCGATCGCTGTAAGAGGAAGGGCAACTCGTGCTCCGATTTGGAACATATTAATTAATATAAATCCAAGTTTTATTAATCTATGTAAAATTCGGGACCAAATAAAACATCGTAAAATCACAGAAAAGCAAATTGTGCATATAAAATTATTTTCTATTGCAATTACGCTGTCTGCCACTTTGTGAATTAGATACAGTTGGTTTACAAAGGTAACAACAGGCTACATTTTTAAGCGCGCTGGTAGAGAGTTTAGGTTCTACCTAGTGAACCTTAAATAAGTACAAATACTTTAACTGCAGGTGTTGTTCGTCATATAGATGAGTCTCAGTGAAAGTTATTTTTTTAAATTTCAGATATTTACGAAGATGTTATTTTTTTTTAAAATACCCACATTTTGCGGCCCGCCATTTAAGTTACATTTGAATGTGCGACCCGCATAAAAAAATTAATTTTGAAAATGGCCCGCCGTCCGAAAAAGGTTGCCGACCCATGCTGTAGATTATCACAAATTATCCCCTTAAATTATTTTATGCAGAATAACAAAAAATTATTATGATTTTCGCACATCTTAGAGTTAATTTTCGCCACATAACCTCAAACTGGGTATTTAAAAAAAAATATCTCGTAAATATTTGAAGTTTTTAAAAATGATTTTCACCTGACCTTCATATCTTTACGGTTCTTTGTCTAAATTCCCAAAGGAACAATCTCTTCTATTATGACATGAACTGCGGAGGGCACCCTGTATAGAGTGGTTCGTCATATATATAATATTTATCTGTGGTTTCCAGAAATAAACTTCTAAATTCAGCGGGTCCATTTGGCCGAAAATGGGTGCTAAATCGTCGTCCGTGGACGTACAATAAAAGCCAATAAAAGCCCCGTAAATCATCTTAAAAACCACATTTTTCAATCTCTCGCTTAGCAGGAACGGCTTGACGATTTGTGTGTTGGGACATTTTCCAAATGCTTAAAGAAAGTTGTAGGTGATATATACGTACGCACAATATAACCATACCAGAGAAAGAGCATCTGAAATTATTAATCTATGTATTATAACATTTGCTTCATTTTAAATACTTATACGCTCCTGAACATCTAACTTAGTGTATTTCTTAAATATTATTACACACATCTAAGCTTTATCCATAAATAAAAACAGATCTATATGTGTTTGTCATTCTGCTTTGTATATCTTACTCACATTATTAAATAAGACTCACTTCCCTTATTAAAGCTTACTTACCTTATTAAACATTACTTCTTACCTTGTTAAACTTACCCACTTACCTTATTAAACCTTACTGACTTACCTTGTTAAATGTTACTCACTTACCTTATTAAACATTACTCCTTACCTTGTTCAATCTCACTTACCTTATTAAACCTTAGCAACTTACCTTATTAAACCGTACTCACTTACCTTGTTGAATAAACGATACTTTTACGCTGTTTAGTGTTGCAAAACCATGTAACAATCGAAGCCAACATAAAACATTACGCTCTAGCCACGACTCCGCGGGCAAACACCCGGATGAGGAACTGTCCCGGGCTCGAGCGCGCTCTTGTACGACCCACTCCATATTCGTCTTATCCAAACAGCTCCGGTGTGTATATTAATCAGGCATTACCGTGTACGAGCAATAATTCGAGCTATTATCGACGGAGTCTCGAGAAGCGTAAATTACCTCACTCGAACTTTGTTTCCGAAACTAGGAAATAGCGGACAACGCCGTAGATAGCCTCGACGTCGAATCTCTACTCGATAAATAAACATGTATTTAACAACATCCACTGGCGGATCCTTGTTGGCTACAGTTGTATCAAGAAGTAACAATAAAATAAAAATCATTTAACATCTCTATGGAAGCAGATAAATAAATTTTAAACTGTCAAACTTGCCATACGTTTAACATTTTTAATACGATTTTAAACAACGCGAGCGTAATTCAGAACTTCTGAAACAGCTGCTGGTGGAGATAAAGCCTTCTTTGGTCGGTAGCTTAGATGCGAGGATGAGATACGAACATATTATAACAAATACAATGACGTTATTCATTTTAACCAATTGAACGGAACTTAATAAGCTGACGGCAAAGCGGGATGGTATATAAGACACCTTTATAGATCTGCAATGATAACGTGGAGTTACACGAAGAACGCTAAGATCTAAAATATTACTTTTCGAATCAAGCAAAAGCTGAACAATCGTGTACTTAACTATGTTTTCTTTGTATCGTGATATAAGGCTACATGTTGTACATCACACCTATGTTAAAAAAATCTTACATTTGAGCACAACGTGATGGAACGGAAAATGCGTTATAACATACAGGATAGAACGTAAATTACATTAACGACTTTCCTAATATTTTTGGAACCGAGTATGTTTGTAGATAATGCCAGTGTATCGATATCTAATGTATTTGTTTTACTTAATATTATGCCTGATATTATGACACCGTCGTGGATTCATAGTAATAAACTTACCATAAATTTATCTAAGACAGAAACAATGATCTTTAGCCTTCAAAGCCTGAACGATTCTGAAATTTCAAGACATTTATTTGGATCCTAAGTTAACTTGGAATAAACATACTACGTATCTTTGTAACAGAATATCTACATATATTTATTTACTTAGAAGCTTGGTTCATGAAGTTTCTCTACATTAAAAACTGCGTGTCACTATTTAATACATTCAATTATTTCATATGCTAGTCTCCTTTGGGATCATGCTCCTTCTAGTGCCCATGTTTTTTCTCTACAGAGGAAAGCAATACGGATTTTTTCAGGGGTGGGATATAGAGGTAGCTGTAGAACGTACTTTACTAATTTAAATATTCTTACTGACATATTCCACTGTCTTCTTTTTGTAAAAAATGACATGCATAATTTCCACAGCAGAAATCAGTATCACCAGTAGAATATTAGAAATAAAGATGACTTTAAATGTAGTTACTTTCGACTTCTGAAAACTAGAACAGGGTTTAATTCTATGGGACTTCAGTTTTTTAATAAATTTCCTCCAATTATAAGAACTATCTAATTTGTTTAAAATATGCTTTTTATACCTTTGCTGAATGTTTTAATGCAAATTTTAATGATTTCGACAATTGATATTGTAGTATTAGAAATGTTCTGTTTGGATCATTTTATTTATTGTTTTTAATATACACAGTTTATTCGTTATAATTTTGTATACTAATTTTTGTAATGTTTTTAACTATTTATTAACGTTTGTTTAACTTTTATATGGTTTTATCATTTTCTTCATAGTGTGTAGTATTTTTTATCAATTTTGTATTATTAATTTACTTTATGCTACATCATTGTTTATTTTAAACTGTCCTGTTCTTTTTTCTATAGAATTTGTTTCCATTTTCTTTTGTTTGACGTGTGTAAACACTTTGGTGGATGTAACACGAAAATGAAAAAAAATTAAAATGCTTTTATAGATAGTCACGTGTCTGCTAACATTGGCGCATCCGCCAAAAGTTGAAATCGTGCATATTCTTCAAATATTTTTGTGTGTAATATAATCCTCTGAAATGAACTTATACGTTTACTACTACAATCAACTTTTGATTCTGTCCGCTTTTGATTTCTCTTTCCACCTGTTTCTTGCCGCAATGCGAGCTCTCGAGTTAGCTAAAGTGAAGAAAGAATTACCCGGCCCACTGACTAAGCAGAGTCGAAGAAACAGCACAATTAGACGCGAATCTAAATTGCCGGTTGAGAGAAGGAACGCTCGTTCTGTCATTAGCGACGCGGAGCCATCAGCCAACGTATGTGTGCATCGGATCGTTCCTGCATTTCGTAATCGTCTAATGAAGATCCGTCTTGGAATTATTTATTACCCTCGGCTGCAAAAACATCGTCGTTGTGACCGTTTAATTGAATAATTTAGTCGATTCGGATTCAAGCATGGGAAGGACATGAGCAAAAGTACTTGAGAATCGAAAGTTCGGTGAAAAAATTTACTGCGATCTCAATACCAGTCTCGAGACACTCCGAAATCCCCAATCAGCATTCAACCATAATCGTAATATACAGGATGTCCAGGAAGATGTGGGAAATCTTTCAGATGCAGATAGGATAGAAAAAATAAGATGACAAGTCCCTATATTTTTTTTTCCTACAGACCTTCCCTACGGTTTTTCTTGGATAACTTCTAAAGTACTTAATATAATTTAATGAAATTATTATATGATAGACACTAGTAAGGACTTCTTAAAATAGTGTTGTTGAAACATACTTAGCTTTTTTAATATACTGGAGGCGAGCTAAGCTTTATAACTTAATGCTTAAATTTTTAACAACCTGTATGATAAAGACTTTAAAATAATAAATGTGGGTAGCTTCAACCTTAGACTAAAAGAAAAGTGTGTGGGGAAGGTCCGGCGCTCTAAAATTTTCAAGAGTGGCTGGCATTTCAGTTTTAAGATGTCAAATTCCGTCAATTTTGAGGCTTTTTCAGGTATGGTTTTATTTTTGTTGTCGAATAAGGTCGTCTTTATTTGATATTGAAAGTGTCATCAAAACAGTTTTTTAAATTCCATGAATTTTGAAGGTTGTTAAAAATCTTTGCGGTTTTTTTAAACGCCCTGTATTTTTCCATTAATTAGTGTTATAATAGACCTTTGTTAATAGTCTTATCAAAATTGTTTTTTAAATTCTATGAATTTTAAGAGTTTTTAGTGATTGCCTGAGTTTTTTAAAACACCCTATGATTTTTTCGTTAATTATTGTTCTAACATAGCGGATTGTACTACAGAACTAGAATTTGAGAAAACAATAAAATAAATGTAGCATCCCCAATTAAATTTACACCCTGCAACACACACAAAAAGATTTTTTTTCGAGGTACATTTTCCTTAGTTTGAACATATACCTACCAGCATTTGTATTAAAGTAATTGTAACTATTTTTCTGGATGAGTACTTACTGTATGAACACAAGCATCACCTGCATCCTGTCTGTAGGCGTCAAAACCTCCCGCAATTACATCATCCTTTCACACGGTTGCAGCACATCCTTCTCACATATTTCACGACAAAAATCTTGATATCAGTCAAGATACCAGTCAGTTAACAGTAAATAATATCACATAATACAACGTAAAGATATATAGGCATAGACTTGTACGCATATACATCAAAAAGTTTGTAGATGTCTAATTTATGCTAATCTTGAAGCTAACCAACGATATATCTACAGGATTAACTATAACCAAGGTCAAATGTTTTAAGTGAGGATAGAGAAAAGTAAGATTTAAGCAAATCGTCTTTCAAGAAAATGTCCAAAATTATTTATAAACTTTTTTTTCTAAACTATATTAAACCCCTGTTTTTCGACGTTCCTGGCAGCTCGCCAGACGCGAATTTAAACTTCGCATAAGTCAAAGGTAGTGGCTATTCCGCGTATTTGAAGAAACTGTAAAAACAACATTAAATTCTGGTGTTATGGCATTCAAAACGTCTGTCTTTATCCTGCACCTTAGCAACCATCAACACAACAATTTCATATAGTTTGCCAGATGTAGAAATATTTGTGTTTTTCGTGCTGTTTGGCAAACCATACTGATAAACCGACTTTTGTCCATCTTAAGAACGTGCCGAAAAGAGTTCTGATCAACAGTTTCTAAATTTACTACAATTTGAGCTATAAAATTAAGTACCTATGCTTTTAATGTGACGCTCGGGCAGAAACTCCAAATTGTGAATTTTGTAGTCATGATTCCTATTGGTAAGCCTGTGGGTATGTTTCTATCTACCATCGAATTTGAGACACCATGTACAGGGTATAGCGGAATTGATGGTCATATTTGAACATATCATAGAATGGATACAAACAAACAAAAAAGTATTATAAGGGAGCCAACGAAATTATTAGACAAATCATAGCACCCAGTTTTATTGTAGGAAATTTGGAGGACATAATATAAAAAGGAAAATGCAATTTTTTTATATTTATCATATTTCTGTCAGTTCCGGTTTGGCCAGAAATTATCTCAATTATTAAAGTTTAAATGAAACAGCTCTTAGCCCGCTTGATGTCTTTGTACTTATTTATATCTATACTTCTATATTGTCGTGAATGTGCTAACATCAATTTCCTGGTTAAATTTTGATTGTACCACTGGATGTGTCATAAACAGTACTAGTTAGTTAAATCCTCAGTGTTTAAAGAGCATTGCCACTTCTGGTGTTACTGACGAGGTCTAAGGCCTCGAAATTTTATAGAAACTGCGACATCTCTCTAAACTCAACCGTTAGCGGTACGTATCGCTATGTACAGGTAAGCGTAGGTGATTTCCTATTACCAACAAGCAAAAAACCGTGTAATTAACCAAGACTATCGCTTAATTGCGAAGGGGAAGCATCCGACCGAGCGCCGTCGACGCATACGTGCACAATCCACGGTCAAGTCTAGCATTTTGATGAGTTGCAATTAATGATAATTAACGCAGCGGTTTTTAGGCATACACGCGCGTACTTGGGTTGCGTGCGCGTACCAACCAGCCAATATGTATGACTTCCCGGTACGCGGTACATGGTGGGAAGATGAGATGTTTTTCTTGGCGGTAGAGGTGAAGGTCCCATCAATCAAAAACATCGGGGTACCCTATACAGGGTGTTCCTAAATAAGTGTTGCAACGGAAAACTGTAAATTCCTCTTGAAAAAAGAAACATTTTTTCCTCTTCCATTTTTCTCTCCGGGCATTCGTTTTCGAGATACACGGTGTCAAAACTTTATTTATTATTTATTAGACAGACGAAAGCAGTTAGGATTATTCGTCGGATACCTCACCTATGGCATACTGATGAGAGCTAATAAGCTCGAAACCGGTATATGTCTGGTGGGCGTCTGACGAATGACTCTAGCTGTTGCTATAGGTTTTCCAGGTGTAATTCAATGCTGGTCGGGGCATTAGCCCGTAGAGTAGTTGTTTTCTGGAATTCCGTGTTTGCAAAATATCGTTTCTCGCCGATCGCGATAAAGGTCGACAGCTTTCAATGCTGTCTACTGCATGTAGAACGCTTCGTGCCTGTGACATTTTCAGTCCGGCATGGAGTAGCGAACGGCCGATAGATGTAGTTAGTTCTACACCGCGTACTAATGTTGAAATTGTTGAAAATTGCAAAAACGGTGCTCTTAATGAACTTCATTAAAGCACAAGTACCTAGTAAATACCCAATAAATAAATTATTGTATGGGAATAGACAAAAACGTTTAGTATACAATTACTGCTTCTGATCTAGAGAACTTTAGAACTGAAGATAATAACGGCGCGTTTAGGTGGACATCTTAATCGCCAAAGCTCTTTCTCGTCCGCAAATGCAGGCCTGTCGACGGCGTCCAACTACTAAAACATCGCCGACGATTATTCCACCAGTAATGGAGATATGAAAATGGCGACGGCAAATACGCCATTCGGACACGGTAATTACTTATAACGCATTCCCCGACGACACAGATTACCTTAATGGAGGCTGTGCATTATTTTCGGATGAGCAGCTCTGTGAAGTATGTCTTTCTCGTGGTTAATTTCGAGCTGATACATCAGGAATTTGTAATACAACGCGTTAACGCGATCGAATGGAATAACGTCCGTTTGTCAGCCGATCCATTAGTTCCGCGGGATAACTCTAGATGTCAGTAATAAATAACGCATTAGGTCGGTGAAATTGGTATGCCTTCCGGTGTTACACAGAGCTCGGCTCTGGAACCACAATCGTTATATGTGTTCATAAATGATGGAAAATTTAGCGTTAATCTTCATACTTTTATAGCAGTCTTAATTATGGTAAAATCTTTGTAGAATAACTTCATTATATAAAAATCATAGTTGCTTTGATACGTCAGGCAATTAGTTTGATATTTGCTATTATCGTCCACAATTAGTGCCAATGTTCCTAGTAGAATAATTATTCAATATGGCTCGTTTAGAATATGCTAATAAAGACTTTTTAAATTTATTAGTTTTGGATTTCAATTTGGATTGGTTTCAGTAATATTTCCAACTAGCCTTCGTCGTGACACATTACGAACAAAATCAAAATAAATATGTGCGCTGTCACTGTTAACCTTTGACCTGAGCAGCAAGTGTTGAAAAACTTATCGACTATCTTAAAAATTATTCCCTAACTCCCTCAAGGACCAAAACTAGGCCCGCTTTTTTAGTGGCTCGCATTAATGACAACTAGATGAAGTATCACTGTTTTAATTTGCACCCTGCGTGGTGATTCTAGTTCTAGTTTTAATTCTATACCATTTATAACAGTGATGGATGGTTTTTTGAACAGTATAAAGCAATACGATTGGTTCATTAGAGTTAAGAAGTTAGACTTTGAATTTTTGAAAGGTTAGTTACCGTTATGAGCTTTAATTGTTTGATTTCTTCTTCGTTCGTCATAAACAGGTCCCATATTTCAAAACCCGCCGTACCACGTCACAAAATGAAAGCTTAACAGCAAACATCTATCAAAAATTTCACAAAATGTCAAACATCTCGAAAGCGGCAAGGTTAGACGTGGTCTTTGCCAAAATTTTGAACCGTTTCCCAGTTAATTTCATTCACATAATTCAGTGTGCTGATGTCAACATCTCTTCCGGAATTACACAAGTTAATAAATGATGTAGCGACTGGCATCAAACCTTAGTTTCCATCGTAATCTTACTCTTGGTCAAAATACACACAAATAAGGCCTGTAGCACCGAAACAATATCCTTGGGCTTCATCCTGTCGATCGTAGATATTGCTTATTTGCTTTACAATTGATATGTAATGTCTGCATCGTGAATAATCTCCGCATTGTTCACATTCTCATAAAACGGAAATACACCCAACAGATGCATTACAGCGAGCAACTGTACATGTTTTTTTGGTCGACTCTCGCCAGTATATTAGTTCCATACGGCCAATTACCCCATTGGAGGATCCCTCGGCCTTCCTCTAAATTAATAACCCGAGCGTATCAATCACAACCGGTAGCCAATCAAGTCGGAGGCCTCATCAATCAATGCGGTCTGTAATTGCAACCCGGCAGTAATTTTCTAAATCATATCTTCCTAAGGAAGAGCACAGCTCCACTGCGTACGTTCCTGGGCCGGTTTTTGCTAGGCCGTCAGATGCTTCTCGGAAACAACGACTGGTATAATTGCTGTTAAATAGGCGTACGTGGATATAGGCCTTCATTTCGCGTGGTACGGCGGGTTTAGAAAAATGGCGACTTGTTTGTGACAAGCGAAGAAGAACGTCGAGGAATTAATGCTCGTGAAGGTAACTCACCTGCTAAAAACTCAAAGTATGCAACTGCACTATAATAGAACCATTGAAATACTTTATACTGTACAAAAAATCACCCATTATTACCCTGAATGTTGATCATCTAGCCATCATTAATGCAAATCGCTAAAAAAGCGGGCCTACTGTTGATCCTTGAGGTAATTAGGAAAAGTATTCAACAAATTTTCAACACGTACTGCTCAAATGAGCCAATTTGAATAATTATTCTAATAGGCAAATTACCACTACAATAACAGCAAATATCAAAGTACAACGATTTTTTACAAAGGAGTCTTTCTACAAAATGTTTTTAAATAACTATTGGTTTTACATACTATATAAAACATGTTATACGAGCTAACTTTAAAATTTCGCAAAGAAAACAAAATTGTAATAATATACAGGGCCTTCCATTTGAAACAAACAATAAAGTTGTATAAAATTTTCAAATATAATGTTATTCAAGTTGAATGATGATTTTGAGAGATACGGAATATTTGATATACAGTTCTTAAGTAAAATCTCACAAGTTTAAACATAAAATAGTTTAATGTTTCACCAAATTTTACGTTAATTTCAATAATTCAATAGTATTCCACAACCTCATTCATGGCATGATTTATATTGAGAGAACCTCCATATATAAAATTTCGTATTTCAAATTATGTTGGTTTTCGTGATATGTCTTAACTGATCCTCATCGTAACGCACCCTGTATAGTCCATAAAGAAATTTATTATTAAAAAATAATTACTAAATATCTGCAACTACTGCTTGTTAATCGTAATAATATCAATTTGTTTTCATTGTCATTAATACAAGTCGCAAGAAGAAGTGGCCCTAATTCTGACCCCTGAGGTACTCGAAAAACACTTTTACGATATTCAATCTCCCGTTGTGCTAAATTAAGTCGGCGACGGATCCGCATTCGCTTTCAGCTACCGCATTAGTATTGTCATGTTGTTTATTAACATGTCATATATGTTATATTAGTCGGAAGGCAATTATATTAAATTACCCAAGTTGGCAATAGATGTAACAAATGGCCGTGGCATTATAAGCGTCCTCCAAAGCCAATAACACGGCTGTCAGCTGCTCTGAAGAACCGTCGCTGATTTATCGTTATGTGACATTATGCAATAAACCTGACTAACTATATTAACTGTTATTTTAATATAGTTCTACCATGATGGTTATCGTATGTAAAACGCGGCGTACGCTAAGATTGATAGGCACTTTGTACCGCCGATAGATTCTTGATAGAGGTGAAACAGCCTTATGCGTATACAGAATGCCTGATGCTAACTACTTCCGGAAAGGGGCAACAAACTTTTTTTTAAGTATCTCCCCACAGCCGTCCATTCTCGTAATGAAAGAATTTCACGCACGTGTAAATACCGCAAAATATTTCTGTAATAATGAAATTCTCGTCGTGTATCGACATATTTCATAGCAGTACACATAGGCGCAACTAGCGGGAGCAGGGGGGGAGGAATGAGTAGAGCTGGATATTACTCGAATATATTATATTCATCAGTAGTATTCCACAGAATATTTGTGTGATTAGTATTCCAGTATTCAATACTTTTATCTGATGGCATTCACAATCCACTCTTTGATTTCGGGCACGGGCAGACTAAACAGAGCCCAAGCAGTGTAGTAAATATGCGTTAACCCAGCGTATGGATATTTGTTGCATTCTGTTGAAACATAACCTACTTTGGATATTTAAAATTGATAAAAATGACACATTTTTTATGTGTGTGGGAAATAAAAATCTCTAAATTATTTAAATTACCATGACAACGGAACAATATACAAGCTTCTTATTGGTTAGAGAAAAATTTGCTTTGATGTTTTTCATTACCATGATACCGTTTTAAAATAACATCATTTAACAAACTACAAATGAAGGTGTTAAATGTTCAATAAATAATAAAATATAAAGGTAGGTAATGGTATATAGGGTGTTTCAAAACAAATGCGAAAAATTTCAGAGGGTGATTCCTTGTTGAAAATAAAAGGTAGTTTGTTATATAAACGTTGGATCACAAGTCAACCATTTGGGAGATATCGCGTTGCAAATATGGCGGATAAAAGAGTGTTTTTATTGTTTTTCTAGGAAATGAAATGTGCGGGAATGGTAAAATTTTGTGGAAGTGTTACCATCATCGAAAGACACTTGTGACATATTTTTTCACTTTTTGAAAATAATTGGAAAGGGTTGAAATAAACTACCCCTTTCAGGTTTTTTAATTATACTTTCAAAAAACTTCCTTAAGACGTAGAAAAAAATAAATTAGGTTAAGCCGATTCATTTAGAAACTTTTTTCTCTCTTATATTTTTTTAATAAAATTTACTGTTTCGACGTTAAAAAATAAAATGTAAAGTATTGCACGTCGGGAAGAGGCAGTTTTACTACACCCATTAGTAGGAAAAACTAGATGGCTGCTGTCAATTTCCGGATGTTTTCATTGTTGCTTTGACAGATAGCAAATGGTTTGTACTATTTTAACATTTTGAGAGTGGTTTACGGGATAATTTGCCTTTCGTTGTGTGATGTGTTTGATTGCGGAGTACGTTGGGATTCAATACTAAGTTAATACAACAAAATTGGTTATTTTCACAAATGCAGAAGTGACATCCATGCACTTTATGTACGGCCGAGCAAATGGAAATTCCTTACATGCTTGTCGCCTTTATGCAAAAGCGTATCCTAATCGTAGAATTCCTCATCACAGTATATTTTCTAAGCTTCATCGAAGGCTATGTGAATCCGGAAAATTCAAAAAGAGAAGTTTTGATACAGGCCGACACCGGGAAGTACACGCTTTTCGTTTCCCAGAAAAACAATAAAAACTCTTTTTTCCGCCATCTTTGCAACGCGATATCTCCCTAATGGTTGACTTGTGACCCAACGTTTATATAACAAACTACCTTTTATTTTCAACAAGGAATCACCCCCTGAAATTGTTCGCCTTTGTTTTGAATAAAGGTAAAGGTATGTAGTTTAACCAATAACTTCCAAAATAAACAAAAATTGTTATCGAGAATGATATTTTCCTCAAAGAAAGTTAAAGAAAATTGCGGTACTTCGTATTTTTCCTAATTTCTAGAATATTTATTAAGAAACTTTTCCTAAGAACTGAAAGCGCGTTACTTAGGTAAGTTTTTAATAGTATCTGAATAAACCTACACACAAAGGTTTAAATAAAATCCACGTTTTAATTTGACTCTTCGCTTTTACAATGTAGGACAACCATGTTTATGAAGTTCTAGGTAGTAACGAAGCCACTTTGGATTTTATTGGTTAAATAATTTAAGTAATCCATTAATTCCTAATAAACAAATATAGAAATATTTGTTATAAAAAGATTTGTTTTTCTTCTACACTGCATGTATGTTTGTTTCAATCGAGTCAAAATCAAGTATTCTATCACCTCAATTATTGTAACGACTTGCTCTTCAAACTACCACAACGCTTTAAAAATACAGAACAAGAGAACGGTCACACGAATCTTGCTTCCAGATTAAAACAATACCTCCAAACACAATCGTGTCTCTAGAACAACGTAATACAACAAATTTTCCGCAACTGTATTAAATTATGGTGCATCTCCGTGTGAAATTACTGTAAAAAATTCCTGTCGTAACACTGGTCGAAATCATAAAAATCTCATGCCACCATCGTCGTCGAGGTCAGCGTCCAGAAGTTTATAGCTGAACTGTGAAGTTTGCTTTAAGATTAGTACTAGTAATATAAAATGGTTAAGGTTAATCAATTTATACTAATTACACACCGCCTTTTATAGCAATGCAATGGTTAAATGTGTGTAGGTGCTATATACGCATTCTTCAATTAAAAAAATACAAATAAACACTTCATGTACTGCCGATCGACAATATGAGATGAGAAAATAATTGCAAAAACAACAGAACAATATGACACTAACACTTCACATAATTTATGAAATTTATGATAATTATTATAAAACGTAAGGCGCTGAACGCCTTCTCAAAAAACCATTACCTTCACTGAGCGATTTTTTGACTATAGTAGATCTTCTTGATGCCAAAGAAGTAGATTTTTCTGAATCCACCCCAAATGTGCCATCCATGAAAAATTATATACAAGGTGTAACAGTAGTAAGTATTCAAAACTTGTGAGCTTGTAAAACAAGTCGAAAAATTACGAAAACCTTAGCACAACTTTAGTCAGTGGTGGCTCCTAAGGGAGATACGCTCACTTAAAGGGGTAACCTCAGAAACAGTTTTTAATGCGTAACATCTAAACAGTTCAAGATTAAGTCACAAAATTTTGGTGACATATTAACCTTGACGTGCTTAATAAGTCTCATTAACTACATTTCAAAATTTTCTACAGGGGCGTAAGAAAATGCAAGGCTCTTGTACAAATTTAATCATATCTTTTTTGTAGTTAATTTTTTCTAGTTTCTGACTGCAAAATATTAAAATATTAAGCATTTAACATAAAAAATGTACTCTTGTTAAATTTCAGTAGGATGTACCGTTTTTCAGTAAATTCGATTTCAATTATTCCTAACGTGACCCACATTTAACATCCAATACATAGCCAAAAAAATTAATTGCAATGTGCCATGGAAAAAACAACTAGTCTGACAGTTAACAGAAATGTCAAGTATTTTTAGTTTGAAAATTTTATTATTTGAGTCTACGCAGTGCCATTTTATAGTGAACAAAAATAGATTAAAAAAAAATATTTAAATATGCAACCGTATACATATTCTGAGTATGTAGATATGCTTTTGACGTTAGGTGGAGTGTCATGGGAGCGCAAGAGCAGCCTCACACCGATATGGTATAAAGTTC
The DNA here is from genome assembly GCA_025584915.1 of Monochamus saltuarius. Lineage (NCBI taxonomy): Eukaryota > Metazoa > Arthropoda > Insecta > Coleoptera > Cerambycidae > Monochamus > Monochamus saltuarius. The sequence goes on along the minus strand of CM046728.1, from coordinate 2,443,775 downwards.
CCCAATAGAAATGTACCCAATTATAATATATTTCCCTGCACCGAAAGGCGTTGTTTTTATGTTATTTATATTACAGTATTTTTATTTGTACTATTGTTTTTAATTGTTACTGTTAAGAGTGTTAAAATTACTTGACATTTTTGTTAACTGTCAGATTAGTTGTTTTCTTCATGGCGCACTGCAATTTATTAATTTATTTGGCTATGGATGTTGAATGTGGGGCACGTTAAGAATGATTGAAATCGATTTTACTGAAAAACGGTACATCCTATTGAAATTTAACAAGAGTACCGTTTTTATGTTAAATACTTCAAATTTTAATATTTTCGAGTCAGAAACTAGAAAAAATTAACTACTAAAAAGATATGATTAAATTTGTCCCTGAGTCTTGCATTTTTTCACGCCCCTGTAGAAAATTTTGAAATCTATTTTATGAGACTTATTAAACACGTCAAGGTTAATATCTCATCAAAATTTCGAGACTTAATGTTGAACCGTTTTGATGTTACGCATTAAAAACTGTTGCTGAGGTTACCCCTTTAAGTGAGCGTATCTCCCTTAGGAGCCGCCACTGACAAAAGTTGTACTAAGGTTTTCGTAATTTTTCGACTTGTTTTACAAGCTCACAAGTTTTGAATACTTACTACTGGTACACCTTGTATACTTTAAATATGCCCTAGTGACCTTATATTTAGAAAGCAATTGGGTTTCTTATACTCGTACATATACTGTATAAGTAGTATTATGTCCTTCCGCTTCACGTATTGTTAAATCTACGAACCGCTATTGTTTTGTTCCATGGGGCTCTTTTTGTTTCTATAGTACTTCGAGACGAGAGTGTACTGCATCAACGCATCCATGGACTTTGCATATGGCCTGAGAAAGACGCAACAGCAGCAGGAAACCCTGCATACCTCATCTAGCGATAACTCATCAAATTGCGACTGCCTACACCCATAAATGTCCATCACATACCATCGACCAGGCGACCCCTGCGCCCAAAGGGCAGAGAGTAAATTTCAATTTCGTTTACCTGCTGACGATTACCATTATTGCAATTTGTGGCTATCCTTACACGTCGTAAATCATTCGGAATGGGAATTATCTCGCCAAGTTATTGATATAAATCTTCCGGGGTGCACCTTGGCTGGGTTTCGGTGTTCAGGTGATGCATCGTTATGCAATGGCTCGTTATTTACGACGGTTATTACGGCCTTCAGCGGAACAATACAAATTGTTTATTATTTAACATACAGAAGACCCCCATTAGGTTGCCGCAACGTTTGCTCACGTCAGAACGCGATGGGGGTCAACAATGACTGGTACGTGACCTTCTCCGCTAAATATTCTGAGCAATTTTCTTCTTGGATTGATTTGTACAGGTAAAAAGAGTCCTTCTTGAAGTAGACGCATCTCTTCCTTCTCTGAAATTGAAAATTAAGTCTTATGCTGCGTCATTGGTCCATATTTGTTGATCCAATTCTCTATTTCGTTCGAATCAGTTCCAATCTTTAGATAGTTCGTAATTTCTTCCTCTAACTAGAGTTTTGAGTGACTTGTATCTAGCTATTTTTTTTCACTACCTTCTCTGTGTTATACTTTATATGTCCCTTTAATCTGCATGTTCAACCTATTTCTGTTTCCTCCAATATATACTTCACCATTTCTACACCTTCATAGAGTTTCCTCTCAATATGACAACATAAGCTCAACTGACCTACCCAGTGAACCTATAACTACTTCTTTAATTTATCCACAAAAGTTTCGTTAATTGTGAAACATGTTATCTTGTGCAAACTATTGCAAAGACTATCAAATTTCAATCTTTGGATTCAGCTATGATGAAGCTAGATACAGTTCTGCTAAAATGTATCTATCAAGATCTAAATCTGGTTGCATTCTTTCCACTGCCTTTAACATGGTGACACAAAGTCTTCAATTGTGGGTGACACCAGATAAGTAAACATATCAACTTCACTCACTGTTGGTCAGAGAAATTCGTTCGGTTATTTCTGTCCAACTGCAACTTTCATTTCCCTCAAGCCTGCATTTATTTTTAGAAATTGCGTCTTGAAAGCAAACGCAGTATTATCATTGTCTCAATACTTTAACTGCTTGCAACAATACTTAAACTAAATCATCACCCTGTACGTAGCCGTATGCCTTTCTGCAGTAAACAATCGAGTTTACCATGAATCGAACTGCAAAAAAGCTGTAAATCCAACTGAAGAATCCGCTTTCCGTTACTATTCCTACGATTAGGTCGTGGCGAAAAAATGAAACGGCGTCGCTCAAAACTTCCAGTTGCGAGCTTGTTTGGTCACAAATAATTTATTGTACCTTTTTTCACTTCTTGCGTAACGTTTCTAATGCAAGACGTGCTGGTATCGCGGTCACATCACTGCTTCCATGTTCTTCTGTGGAATTTCCAGTTTAAATTTGATACCCATTTAAAAGTACTCTAAACAAGGCGTGTCATGAAGGGTTTTTTCCTATTACTGTTGTTTATTCGTTTCTACACACTTCGACGATGTTTGTTTCGTTTTTGTAGTGAACGCAACTGCTTCTACGAAAATATTATGGTGATATTTTACTTTACTGTAAAGGAATACGTATTCATTTTACTGCCACATTAATGAGTGACTTGTAAAATCCAAATGGCATTCGGTTTTACTCTTTACAGTCCAGTATGGAACAATTTCTGTACTTACTAATCAAATCACAGTTTAATGAAAACTACTAGGAAAGGTCTACAAACCGACCGACAGAGCTAACGTACGAACCCTTTGCCCCCGGAAGCACTACCAATACGACAGAATCGCCGCCACCTTGGCGTCTTTGACCCGATGCAGCTCCTACCGACCACGTTTCTAATCTGTTCCGTAAATCTCAATATTGTCAGCTTCTACCATCCGCGCAGCATATACACAACCAATACGGTATTGAAATGCCATTTAAATTGGATGATTGTGCGATATGAAGTAAATGCAACGCCTAGGCGTTCTGCCCTCGATGGACGTCCAATATATAACGCGGTAGGCTTTGCCCGTTCTCCTAATTGTGTCCCCTTTAATTTGGAATATAATAGCCGAGATACAGATAGCCGTGAACAATGAGCAATCATTTGTTGTAATATTCCAATATAGGAGGCGCTGTCGGAAGGATTTAAGGAGAGCACCTTCGAAAGAGTACCATAGTTTGTTAAGAAAAATCAGTTCAACCAGTCGCTAAAACAGTTTTCGTTGGTAAAAAGGTATAGTCAATATAATTCGGCCCAATTGTCAATTTTTAATTGTCAATTTAGATTTTGAGATACATTTTTCAACTTGCATTACTACCGTCAATATAAACGTTCTTTTCCTAAATACAAAATGAACAATTTTTGATAAGACACAAGTTTTATATTAATTTTAATGTATTTAAGGTGTTCCTTGCATAAAGCTCGAAAAAAGTGTGCCCAGAACAGATCCTTGTGGTACCTAATCCACAGTTGGACCTCTCTGTTGTTTATAGGCGCACAAACAACAAATAATGCATGTTTTACTGCATCTTTTCAACGTATTTCGCGTGCGTATTGAAATTACAAGGTGCGACATAAAAAAGCGTGGATTTTTCGCAAGATAATCAACTGCGAACCTCGCGATGTGTCATTAACAGCGCCATCGGAGGCGATTTCGCCCGTTTCGTTAATAACCCCATGTCGCCCCAAGGTTCAATTACATTCCTCATCACACCAGACTATCGTAATACGTAACGCAACCGTTCCCACAATGGTTATAATTGCGTTCGAGACGACGCGTGCCTCTGCAATCACTGAGATCTTATCACGGTTACCGTACGATACCTTATGAAAAAGTCATTATCTGGTATTCTTTCCAGGTTGAGAAAAGAAGGATTATTACAATGTGCGACGATAATGTGCATATATTAACTTGTGAAGCGTATAGTGTGCCGTTTGGACTTGAAAAGTTACCTTTAATGATGGAAAGTTCCTTTTTCGTAAATACGGAACGAAGCACTCTTTATTTACTGTTAATAATGAGGAGGATGCTGCCATTCGAAACGTATATTTATTGTGAAGGCAACAATGAATAACGATTTTAAACATTTTGTCGTATAAATCGTTTATATAAAGAAAAAATGTGTTGTAGATGTTAAAAGTCTTACAGTTTTAAGAGAAATAGATATTATGTATGTCTTTTATCTCAATTTTGCAACTAATTATCAAAACCTTATTAAATATAACGCATTAATTGTTACATGAAAAACACGACGAATGATTCCGGCTACCACAACTAAAATTCCTTGTCATTTACCACATCTCGATCTAACCAACTCAATCCGAGATCCCCACATTAGCGAGTCATTGCGATTGCTACCCATAAGCAAGCGGTGTTCAATGTTATTGGATTATCGACGACGTGACTAGCAGTTAGAGGCTGCCACTGTGGGGCTCGTCATCGTCGGGTAATTGTGACACGGCGGCGACCGCTTTGCATCTCAAATAACCCAACCACCCAGATGTTTCCCACACGGCAATACGTCGAGGCGATATTGTTCGTTCGATACTGGAAAATCGAAGGTTCGAATCTCGCGATGTCTACCGCGTTTGATTGTTAAGGCGCTTTTCAATCGACAATGCAATTAATTTATTCGCGGGAAATTTAAAAAGTTTCAAATCATTGTCCAGCTACGGCGGACTTATTTGACGCTTGTTTATTTTCCGTGTTTCCTTGGCGTACGCCACTGTCCCCTGCAGGAATGTGCTCTTCTTGCACCGACCAGCACTACATCTCTCTGTTAAATAGACCGTGGCTCGCCTTTTTGCCAATCGTCGTTTGATTACTAACAATGAGGCACTTAGATCGACGTATTAACTATGTATTACGTCCGATCGAGATTGCCCGGTGATGGAAAGGTGTGTTTATTATTTTCATTGGTACGTTTTATTGTTGCACTATCTGATGTTAACCTGGAAAAAACGGTCGGTAGTTTTATTTATTTATTACTCAAACGAGCTGCATTAAAACAATGGCTGGACGTGCTGCACAACTTGTTTTGTTTCATAAGACGCTCGGATCTAAGAGATTTATTATTACGGCTCGCAAAACAGCAGAAGGCTCTGAAATGGAACAGTCGAACGATCATAGCAAATAAATAGCGATGCATGGTTATAAGTGCAAAATATATGCAACTATATGTTTTCCATTGACATTCAATTATTGGTGTAGAACAGCTTCTTAACAACAAGTGTAATAGCTTTATGAAAATGTAAATTAAATTTTGAAAATGCTTCTAGTACGGTCCTTGATACAGCGGATATAAACACTGTCAAGTAATACATGCTGTGACCGGAATACTTATTCAAAAGTACTAAAAGAAAATAATGTTTCTAAAAAATAATTTTCTTTTAACGTGTCCCCTTTTGGGAGAAGTCGTCGCCGCCACTGCTCGGTCATACGTAAATCGCGGCGTACTAGATAGGATAGATTAGTGAGCGACGTTGAGATATCTCGTCGATCGTCGCCGAGGTAAAAATAATTGTTATTTAATGCGATCGCAGGTCTGCCAACTACAACAATGAGACAGGCAACTGCCAGCTGTCCAACATGGACCGAATCACACTGGCGGGCAGCAACGCCTTTCAACCGGCCAACGGCTATGACTACATAGAGAACAATTGCATCGAAGAACCGACTAAGCTGTGCGAATTCAAAAAATTAAACGGAAGGATCCTGAAGACGGTCGACTCGGTGTACCAAGACGTCGGCTCTCTAGACGAATGCAAGGAGCTGTGCCTCAACTCCCCCTACCGCTGCCACTCGTACGACTACGGAGATACCGGCGAGATGGTGTGCAGGCTGAGCCATCACTCCAGAGCTACCTTGGCTGACATTCAAGTAAGTATATGTTAATGGATTATTCATACCTTGCCTCTTGGAAATATATACACTTTTTTACTAATACTAACAATGTCTTTTCATTCTAGGACCCCTATTTGGAAGTACCCGAAGCAGCCACGTATGAACTGAGCTCCTGCTACAACGTCAGCATCGACTGTCGCTCTGGAGACATGGTGACGCGCATCCAAACCTCTAAACTCTTTGACGGGAAGATCTACGCCAAGGGCAGTCCTAACTCTTGCGTGCGCGACGTCAACAACAGCCTGGAGTTCGAGCTGAGCATGGCCTACGACGATCTAGAGTGTAACGTCCGTAAGAACGGCCTTGGAAGGTACATCAATGACGTAGTCATCCAACATCACGACAAAATCGTCACCAGCAGCGATCTGGGCCTAGCTATCACCTGCCAGTACGATTTGACCAACAAGAGCGTCACCAATGAGGTAGATCTAGGTGTCCACGGCGATATTCAACCAGGTAAAGTCAACGATTACAAACTGATTCTTGATTTAAAACGTTTATTTTTCTCTAGCTATCTCAGAAGAAGTCACTGTGGACTCTCCCAATGTCGCCATGAAGATAACTGATAGAAATGGGGAAGATATCATGCAAACTGCTGAGGTTGGAGACCCGTTGGCTCTCAAGTTTGAAATTATGGATAAAAACAGTCCCTATGAGATCTTCGTTAGGGAACTAGTAGCTATGGACGGTGTAGACTCCAGCGAAATTGTTTTAATCGATTCGGATGGTTGTCCCACCGACCATTTCATCATGGGTCCCATCTACAAATCCGCTGAAACTGGAAAGGTACATACGTTGTTATAAAAAAATGTTTTTCTAATAACAATTTATTTTGTTACTCTATTCATCCAACAACTCTTCTCATTCATAATTGTTTTACAACTCTAGAGATCAGAGTTGGTCATTATGAATAGTTGTGGGAGTATTTGTGATTTCGGAAATAATCATATACTGAACAATAAAATCATTTGTTATACATATAAGCTTTTCTATCAGATAAATCAAAGTAAGATTTCAGTTAAATTGCCTCTTTTCTTGGCACAGGTCGATTACAATGACATTTTTGACAAGTACAAACTTTTGACTAGTAGTTTCTAGTTTAAATATAACATTCCTATATCTTCTTGACCCTAGAAACATTAAGACCATCTACTATGATCATAATCTGTTTCATTTCAGGTGTTACTATCCCACTTCGACGCTTTCAAGTTTCCTTCGTCCGAAGTGGTTCAATTCCGCGCTTTGGTAACCCCATGCATGCCCACTTGCGAGCCAGTCCAATGCGACCAAGAGGAACCCACCGGAGAACTACGTTCCGTCATCTCCTTCGGCAAGAGGAGGAGACGCCGTTCCACGTCCGCAGCCCACGACGACATGCTCCTCGTCCAGTCCATCCAAATCACGGACAAATTCGGCTTCGAACAGGACCCCAACAAGACCTCCATCGGAAGCGAAGCCATGTTCCTCCCCAACGACGGTCTCTGCATCAACGTCGGCGGTCTTATAGTAGCCGCTACGGTGTTTCTGTCCTCCCAACTGGCCATCATCGCCGCATGGACCTTCATCTGGCAGAGGAGGAGGCTCAGCAGCAAACTGTCCCACGACGGGATGTCAGTCAGCGTCAGTCTACCTTCACAGTTGAGCTCTGGACGTACCGATAGCCTTTGCAAGTTGTACGACGGAGGATACTCCCATTCCCGTCGATTCTAGACCGCCTAGTTCGTAATTGTTTCACATTTTATCGCGAAAACACCGAGAGTGCACGCAGGAACTTTTGACGACGAGGAATTGTTTCGAAACGCGCGTGTTTACCTGTAGGAATTGGAAGCTCAAAAATAATTGGTTGGTACTCCTCTTGTTTCGACAGATACCGGTGTCATTTTGTGTAGAGAACAAATCACTGTAAAAAAAAATTTAAAGTAGCACCCCCGATTTCGCGTCAGTCGCTATGTTCCAGTAGCTTTCATGTGTGAAATATACCTCGGGTGCAATAATTGTCATAAAAAAAATGCCAGTTCCAATGGATACACAACGGATAATAGAACCCCGTATTATTTCTTCTATTATAATCGTACTAAACTGCATACCGTATTTGTATTATCTCTAATAATGTATGATCGTAAACTAGAATACTCGTTAAGATATTGAAGCAATAGGCTTAAGATGACGTCCGCCTCAACCATTCATGAAATGTATGCAAATTCAGCTTTTTGGTTCAGGTGTTTACTTCATATAACCTCGACGCAATCGTAAGTTTTACATACCTGTGTGAGGATCGATTTACAGATGTCGTTACATAATTTTAAAATCGCGTATTGCGCGTTGTAGTGGTGTCAATCGTTAAAATTCCCATGAGTACGAATACTTTCGTTCGACATAATTTCCATTAGGTAAAATGTCCACCAGTACAAACCGTCGAATTATTAAAGGCCGCGGCATCTTTAAATTGATTTTACACCAAGTCTGCTTGGCGCCCATTGAAAGATGAGCGTCATATTTAGATTTGGCGCTGGACATTTTAGGATTCGAGGACGATCTAGCGCGAATGCGACTGTGAATTTAATAATTAGAGCTAAAGTTGTGTGAGTGTTTATTTAACTGCTTGTCCTGGTGTCCTAGATGTCTGCAGATGGCTTTGCCGCACCGAAAGCAACTGCTACTTTTGCACGGCTATCTGCGCCTCAAGCGCCTGAGCATAACTTTAACAAATACCATATAATTTTTTAGACAATTTAAAATTTTATATTATAAATATACTGTAAGTTATTTGTATGCTGATGTATTCAGCGATGAAATAAAATATCGAAATATATAGCTCATAATTGTCATATTATAAAGGCTGCATTTTATTTTCCCTACTCCATTATCCATCAATGACGGGGTTTATTTTTATGAATATAAAACACAAACAGCACAGACTGCTTAGGTAAAAATGTGTTAATCTAACCTAACATACCTCTCCAAGTCGCATTATAAAAAAGTGTAAAATAATAATTGGTTTTTCCTTAATAATTTCTAAAGTTTTGGTCAGACAAAAACCGCCTTGTATAGGCTAGGCAAATTTCAATGTTTTTATAGACTCGTTAATTATAGCAAATAGAAAAAAATACAGAGAAAATTAAGTAATGGTCAAAAAACCTATCGCCTTTTGTTTTGGAGTAATATACCAATTTTCCACTTTTCGGTACATATATCTGTAACTTGTTTGTAAAGTTAGAAAAAAATAATTAATATGTTCTTGGGGCACTTTTTTGAGTAAAATCCTGTGGCGTGCATATTTGTTTTGTAACTTTATTAATTTTGGAGTTATAACCTAAAGCTGATTTTTTAAATACAAACCATAGGTGGCCATGGGCCAGTTGAAATCGTTATTTTTTTATCTCCGTTAATATATAATATGTGGGATTAAATATGATTATTCGTCATTTTACTGAGGAAACAGTTTATTCCAGAGTATCAATTTAATTTTTTAAATATTTTTAGCAAGACATTTAGAAGAAATAATGACAGAATGGAATGGGTTACTAATCAAATAATAGTGTTATTAAAATGATATATTCACAATAACAATCATTCTGAGAATGTATCCAAAACGTGATTAAATTAATGTACGGAAAAAGCTAAATAACATTGCTGCTATGTAACAAGCGAAACGAAAATGGCAAAGATTGGCAACAGGCAATTATAATTTCAAAATATAGATAAACATCTAATAAATGCTGTAAGGTAAAGTTGCAAACTTATTAGAAAAATCTGTTTGTGCGTTAACATTTCTAGAGATATAAATCAGAGGTATAATATAAATATTTTTTGTGAAAGAATCGTCGGCTAAATCGCAGCAACTGTGCTTCGCGACGCGATTTAGCAGACGATGGTAAAATCCAATATTTCAAATTGAATCATATTGAATATCATTTATGCTCTATTTAAGTACACTCCTTTTTGGATGGCAAAAAAAAAGAAAAGAAATACATTTATCTATTATAATCCATAACACAAAATTATTATTATTTTCGGAACACCTTGGTATTTGGATTTTGGATTATAATAAAGCAAAAAGTACCACCTACTATTAATAATGTTGGCCCAAAATCAGCTACACCAGATCAGTCGTCTTTGTAATAAGGTTCCTACGATGTAAGAAAAATGAGTTGTTCAAACTCGAAACTTGTAAACTTGCTACAAACTACACCTTTTCGAAATAAACTTTAGACCCGGTTCCACCACTTCACAAGTTTCACTCACACAGAGTACCCGGCTGTCATTTTAACACATCACACTCATCAATATTACACGAAGGTTATATCACTCATAATTTATTGTAAAATTGTTTAAAATTGCGTTTTTCAATAATCAAACTTCTCTGATTTAAAAACTAATGCTAGTGATCAGTGCTGCCAACACTAGATAATGCAAAATACTAGGGGGATAGGAACAATTTAAACACCAACTTTAGAAAAATGACAGTACTGACAGTTGGCAGTTGACAGTTCATTGAGTGATAGATAAGGAGGGCGGTAGTGGTAGTGGATTAATGTTTATTTCTAAAAAATGAGCGATTACAGTAGCGATGAACATGAAAGCGAATACGTTTTATACAGAAACAGAAAAGAGTGGCGAGATGTAACTCCCATACCTCAGGATGACGGTGAAGAACCTGTAGTATCTATTGCCTACACGGAGACCTGTGAGTTAACCTAACTTTTATAATTATATTTTGGAATTATCAATAAAATGTAAATAAAGCCTTTTTAGCACTGCTACTTCACTAGGAATGAAGTCCTAAATAAATATAAAGTAATGATGAGATGTTCTTACCTTTTAGTGAATTAATTAAAGAAATCAATATCTAAAATTCCCATGACGAATCATCCAGATTGAATCAGTATTAAAAGTTTTTTGTAGTACACTGTATAAATGCTACCAAAAATATTTCACTTTAGAGAAACCTAATATTATTTTTACTCATGTAGCCTTGTAAAAATGTTATTATAGTTAAATATTGGGAATTTTGTAGATGAAGATTGCTACGACTACTTCCGAGCTGTTTTGAAGAACAAGGAAATATCCGAGAGAGCTCTGGAAATAACCAGAGCAGCGTCTTTCCTGAACCCAGCCAACTACACGGTATGGCAATATAGGTACGAAAAACAGCAACTTCCTTATACCTAACCTCAAAAACGACACTTTTCAGGCGAGAGATTCTTAAAGGACTCAACAAGGACCTTCACGAGGAACTGAATTTTATCCAAAAAGTAATACTGAAACAATCCAAGAACTACCAGGTGTGGCACCACCGTAAAGTACTTATCGAATGGCTGAAAGATCCGGCGAAAGAGAAATTTTTGACTGAGGCAGTTTTGGCAAAGGACGCAAAAAATTACCACGCTTGGCAACATCGGCAGTGGGTTATAAAAACGTTCAAGTAAGTTTTTTTAATATTTTTGTAATTTTGATAAAAATTAACAAATGTATGTTAAAGAAGTGATTCAGTAGTGTCTGATAATCTGTATCAATTGAAGCCGGGACGATTCGATTTACTAAATCTGTACTATGAAATCACATTTTAAGTAACTTAAATGAAATGAAACGGGAGAGTAAAACTGCATATACTTAAGGCTAGTTTTGCAGTATCCAAATAACTGTAAACCGTTTTTCTCTCATATTCTTTGATAGAATTACTTCATTTTTTAACTATAAGTCTATTTAATATTTAACTACGACTTCCTCTTATTTGAATTTCGAAAACAATTTCAGATAGAATGAATTTTGAAAATAGCTCGACTTTTGTTTTCGGCCACAAGCAAGTTATATTTTGTAATTATTTTTCACGTTTGTCCCATTTCAATATATACAAAAATAATAGAAAAATGGTTTGCGAGTCTAATAATTTCTTAGTTTGCTATAATTTAAAATTACTGTAAACTTGGATACCATTTTTCTCAGTTATTTTTGTATATATTGAAATGGCACAAACGTGAAAAATCATTAAAAAATAATATCTACAACTTGCTCATAGCCAAAAATCCGCTTCTGGGGAAAACAAAAGGCTAATTTCAAAATTATTTTTAAATTTTTCTCTGAAATTGTTCTCAAAATTCTAACACGAGGAAGTTGTAAACAATCATTAAATTGACCTACAGTTAAAAAACGAAGTCACTCTTTCGAAAAATAAAGGAGAAAAATGGTGTACAGCTTGTTCAGGTCTTACAAAACCAGCCTTAATGGGAGCATAAATGCAGTCCAGATTATGGAAACATCCAGTTTAGTACAGTCTTAGACTATTGCATAACAACTGTATAGTGTGGCGAAAAAACAAAATTAACCCCTTTTTTCAGCCTTTACGAAGGCGAGTTAGAATACATAGACACATTGCTTGCGGACGACGTACGAAACAATTCCGCCTGGAACCAAAGATATTTCATCGTTAACAACACCACGGGCTTCACCGACGAGGTCTTAGACCGAGAAATCGACTACACCCTGTTCAACATCAAAGCCGTGACGGAAAACGAGAGCGCATGGAACTACCTCAGGGGGTATGCGAGCTTTACCCGTCTCTAAACAACTGTTGCTGCTATTTTACCCTTTTCCAGCCTTCTACTGCACGACAAAGGGGGCCTGAGCAAGAACAAGAAAGTGACGGAATTCTGCGAGGAATTGTACAAGTCGGGCAACCGGTCACCCTTCCTTCTGGCCGTCCTGGTTGACATGTGCTACGAGCAAGTGAACGAGGGCGGAGGGGATTCCGTTTACACCCTCGAAAGGGCCAGGGAGCTGTGCGACGACCTGGCCACCAAGTACGACACGATCCGAGCGAAATACTGGCATTACATGCTGGAAACGATTGAGAAGAAGTCGCGGGAGGAGCCGGAGGCGGAAGACGCTGCTGGAGTAAATTAATTTGTCGTTCGTGCGTTGCCATATTGCGGAAATTGCATTCCAAGTAATCGTCAGCTGTTTTCGTACAGAAAGTTTTTTTTAGAGGTTTTTATGTTATAATTGCTAAAATTATTAGTAAAAAAATATGATGAATTTATGAGTATATTTTTTTAAAAGGTATTTTTGCAGGTCATGAAAACCGACTAGAAAACGAGTCTAAATTCTTATGATTTTTTGTTCATTAGATATTTGCAAATTTTTTTAAATATTTTATTTTTTTTCAACTGGACAGTTTAGAAAGTTATAATTCCTACATTTATTAGTAAAAAATATGAAAATTATGAATATATTTCTGTCAATGGTTTTTTTGCTGGTTGTTCACAAAAACCAATTGGAAAACGAGTGTAAATTTTTTATTTTACGTTTTTACATATTTTTTAAATATTTTTTTTCAGCCGAACAGTTTATGGAATTTTAATTGTTTCGTTTATCAGTAAAAAACATGAAATTTGGGAATTCCTGAAAACCGTTTGGAAAACGAGCCTAAATTTTTGTTTTCTATTTATTAGATATTTGCATATTTTTTTAAATATTTTCATTTTTTTTTTTTTTCATGGAAACATGAAATTTATGAACACGTATTTTTGTTGGTCATTCATGAAAACCGATTGGAAAATGAGTAAATTTTTATTATTTTTTATTTATTACATATTTTTTTTTAAATTGTCATTTTTCTTTTCAGCTGTACAGTTTAATAAGTTATATTCACTAAATTTGTTAGTAAAAATATGATGATTAATGATATAAAAATTTTTTCTGATCCTTTATGAAAACCGATTGGAAAACGAGTCTTAGTTTTTTACGGTTTTGCTTTTTTAAGATTTTCATTTTTCTTTAAAAAAAGTATCATATTTGTTACTAATGAAGTAAGAAATTTTGAAAAATTGTGATTTTTCTCTAAATATTTTCAATAAAATTATATAAAGTGGCATAAAAAAAGAAAATTGTTTTCTTTACAAGAAATTGCACTCTGCCAAATTTCTATTCTAAATATTAATTAATTTATAAATCGCGAGGTATTTTCAACTGTTTATAAAATAAATAAAAAAAACATTAAATAATTTATACATTTATTTATCTGGATACCTGACTTCATTTGATGTATTACAAAAAAATGCTTGGAAAAAATATATCTCGTTGCTTTCAGATGAACATGTTCTATTGGTTATATGTACCTAAGCTTCGTAAATTTATTCGATGTACGTATTTTTAACTGTGCTTTTTTGGTGTATTACAATATTTATAATTGATTACAATCGCAGAATTAAAGTATGTTTGAAAAAAAGCGGAGTTTTATTTTCTCATAAAAAATATCAACAGTTACAGAATTATTTCGGCTTCTTAACTCTAAAAATGTTCAAATGCAATCAGATTTACAATTTGTTGTATATTGTGTTGCATAACTACGATTATACATACAACCAGATTAACAGTTGCCTGTATTGTGTGTTGCATGGTAAGATAATGCATAATGTGCCATAAATAACGCCCACTACTAGTGACAAAATTAAAAATAAAATCTCTCGCCTCCAAAATGCAAATATTTGAGTTTTTGAAAAAGTTGTTTACAAATAACGAATAAAAATATTCATCTGACACCTTGTATTTTTTAACCATCACCTTTGACTAAAGTAAATTTGGCTACATAGCATTATTTTGTCGTCAGGAATGTACTCTTGCTCTATGTCGAATTAACTTCGGGACACCCTGTATAGTGTGTTATTATCTTCAGATTTCATCTATTGACAATATTCTGCAAGTTTCGTACATTTATTGACTATATTACTATCTTTCTGGTCTCTTTTGATTCATGTCGTTAGTTAGGCAGTAAGGTTAACAATATTGTGTATTTTATGTTGCATAAGTAATATGTGAAATAACAATGAAAAACGCTTTTAGAACTTACCTAGTCTTGTGTAATTTAGGGATCGAATCATCGTCGGCTAAATCGCAGCAACCCTGCTTTTTCAAAGGCAACGTGATTTAGCAGACGATGATCGAATTAACGTGTTGTATATTGTGTTGCATAACTTAGCGACAAGTATGCAACCAAATTAACATTGTATTTTGTGTTGCATACCTCTAGATAAATTAATATTGTATTTAGCAGTTTTTTTAAATGGATATATGCAACTAACCAAGAATCATAATCTGTTTTGCATAAATTTAAAAAATAATGGTAAAACCCACGATTTCTCACCCCACTTCTAGATCAAATGAAAACATGTTAATAAAAACGTATTTATTATGTCATTATAAGAAAAGCAAAAATAAAGAACATTAATCAAGTGCCAAATATTTGGTCCAACTTTCGGAAGCAGAAGCATCGGGAAGAACCCAACCGAACGGTATTTTCGAGCCCATTTCGTTCGAGGGAGACACCAAAAACGTATCCCAACTTTTCCTAAAACGAAATCCAAAAGTTTTCATTAGTTTTCCTATACTGTCGCAAAAATTATCTCCCACTCACCGAATCGCTATAAAAGTTTCCGTGTCTCGCTCAGCAGCGGTAAGCGCCCAGTAAGTTTGGTTTTCCTGCGGAATAACCTGCCTCGGCCCGAAGAAAATCCTGTACCACTCTTCCAGGAGTTTACGCTCCTTGGCTATGCGTGCCGTCTTAGAGTCTTCGCTCGCGGTCTTCTCTATCATGAGCCGCAGCCCCTGTTCTTCGGTGGAGTAGGTTTTCATGGAAGATTCCCACATTCGTATCAACTTTTCTACGATATCGCACGAAAATAACAAATTTAATTATAAAAAAAAGGTGTAAATTACCTGTTATGATATTAAAAGCCTGTCGATCCTCAAGAGATACCTTCTCGCCCCTCTGAGTAGCAATTTGATCTCGAACTGACCTCAGCTTGGTTAAACTGGAAATGAGAGACAATTGTTTTCGAGCGTCGGATTTTTTCTTAGTAACTTCGGCCAGAACGCAGTCTGCATCTTTCTTCATATCCTCCTCCTATGAGAAACGATAATTTTTGAAAAAAATATTTAAAAAAACTACACTCCAGTGTCGAAATCATTAATAGTGACGTCCTTTCAAAAATGGACCGCAATTCTATAGACGTATCACTTTATAGGGTTCAATCGATTTTAAAATAAAAATCAAGGAATAGATATGTCCATTTTGATCAAAACAACACATTATTTTTTGGAGTAGTATCACCCCCTAAGTTTCCGGACACCCTGTATATAATGATCAGAACATAAATATTTAGAAAAGGAGAATGCATAAAATTAACAATCTGTAAAAGTTGTGGTTAGATTTATTTCTAACATTTTTCTACCTATAATTTCAGCACTGCAATGTTTCTTACCATTTTGGCTTTCTCTGCTTCTTCTTTCATACCCCTCAACCACTCGTCTATGCTCTTG
The DNA here is from genome assembly GCA_025584915.1 of Monochamus saltuarius. Lineage (NCBI taxonomy): Eukaryota > Metazoa > Arthropoda > Insecta > Coleoptera > Cerambycidae > Monochamus > Monochamus saltuarius. The sequence goes on along the minus strand of CM046728.1, from coordinate 2,427,534 downwards.
TGCAATTTGCTCCTGTTTTCGTATTTCTCGCTAAGTTTTTGCTTCCAGAACTCATTTTTCTTTTTCTCCCTCACACGTTTCTTCTTCCGTTTGTCCACTGCTCGTTTCAAGGCGAAAATCGCTTCGCCGTTCTCAAACTTGGCCATCAGTCTTGTGAACTGGTCTTTTAACATGCCGATTTCAATGGTTCTCTGCTTCCATTCGGAAGTGGACATACTAGCAACGTTTTCTTGTAAGTTTTGTTGGGATTCTGTGAGCTTATCGAGCAAGGCAAGGCACTTTTTTAGCGATTTCTGGGCATCGTTAATACGTAGATTACCTTTGTTAAATTTTACTTTCGGGATAGGTCTGTAGACGCAGTTTTGCTGCAACCACGAATCGATCCACAGTTCATCGTTACTTTGACTATATAAAGTCTCAAACACATTAGTCCTTGGATCAGTAATAAGAGGCACTTCAATATTAGGGGAGCGTTGGGGTAAGTTCTGGTATTTGAAAAAATTCATGATTAATAATGATTATAACTATAGATTTATAAAGTTTATCGTTTGTTACACGATCTGACCGCACTTAACACATATGCACTTCACCAGCTTTTGGTAGCTGATGTTTAGCTTCTTCCATGATTTTCTTGGCAGCTGAATACTCTTCTGTGTCTTTCAAGTCTTTTTCACTATCAAGAATACCTTTCAGATCTTCATAAGCAACCAAAAGTCTTCTCTGACAGTCTGGCACCATCATCAAACTTTCGTTTAATACCTCCTCTTGTTTGCGAATCTCATATTCATCTCTACCGTCCTTCTTCAATTTTTCAATGCGGATTTTTTGTTCTTCTGCTTCAAGTTCGTATACGGTCTTTTCTTTAGCTAACCTTCTCACTACACCTGTTTTTATTTTGATCGTTCTAATGCGAGGATCTGCCATTGCACGATTTTTTATTGAAGGGACGAATTTAATGCGATTAAATACATTGGCAAAAAAAGTTCCTATACTTTACAAATGCCTGGTTTAAAAAATAAACAAAAACACCGAACCCAAAATCCAACCAACAACAAAATATGGAGAGTGGATTGGCCACAGAACATCTGATTTAGATTAGCTCTAGCGTTAGTGGTCTATGGATCTATCCTATTGAATATTTTTCCATGGTAATTGGTAACTATTGACCAAGGATAAATACAATCCAAATATTCCGTTCCGTTAATCCATTGGTCATGTTCATTGCTGTCAATTAAAAACTGTTAGCGATTGGCTACTTTTGGTTTCATTATCCTATAATATTCAAATGATATTTTTGAAAAATTTAATTCAAAAATTGTATAAAATGGAACTACATATTATTATTTCCTGGTTATATAACACAAACAACTAGTCCATAGGGTATAATGTGTGTTATAATAAATATTAAACATATACATATATTCATTAAAACAAGACAAGAATGCACCTGGTATAATGTATGTATATTTGACTATTAGATTTAAAAAAGTAATATAAAAGCACTAACAACTAAATTTATAAATTCAAAAATGTGATATTACAAATCAATGCTTATCACATGATCACATCGAGTATCATACACAGAAATTACTGATCACACTGCTTCAACTTTTGGTAGCTGTGCTTTAGCTTCCTCTAAAGCCTTCTGGGCTGCCAAGTAGTCCGCCGTTTCCTTCAAATCTTGTTCTGTTTCAAGAATATTTCTCAAGTCCTCAAAAGCAGTGAGAAGTTTTCTCTGACAATCCGGAACCATCATGTAACTTTCGTTTAACACTTCCTCTTGTTTACGAATGTCGTATTCGTCTTTACCTTCGTTCTTCAATTTCTCTATGCGGACTTTCTGTTGTTCTGCCTCTCGTTCGTACATCGTCTTTTCCTTTGCTAATCTCTTCACCACACCTGTCTTTATTTTAATGGTCCTGATACGTGGATCTGCCATCGTGCGATGGAATGTTTAAAAATATTAATTTGTATAGTTTTAATCAGCCACCGAAACGAATTTCCACTTAAATAACGAAGTCTTTCTGTTACAAAAATTAAAACAAAGGGATTACCGGAGATGACTGTGTTGTGGAATGACTCACAATTTAATTTGACACACTATACAAATTACAAACACGAAAACTTGATGTGAAGTATTTTTCAAGGTCGATGTATAGGTAAATGCATGATACAGTCAGATGCAAACAGATTGTATCAGATTTGCTTTGAAAATTTAAATCTTTTGATATGATAGGAATTAAATCATTATAGGTTATATGTTCAAATCAACAAACATACTACAACTGTGTTTGGTGACCAGGTTCAGAAGTAATGAAATGAAATTTATTTTTACATTTTTTGTTAAAATTTTGAATTCCATGTGAATTAGGAATTTCTCATTTTGGATTTCACAGTTTTGGGATTGACGCAGCCTAATTCTACATATTAAACTGATATTAATAAACTGTTTGCTACTGCAACTGTTAATTCCGATCGTTCTGAACTAGCAACCGAACACACCTACTCATAGAACACTAACATTAGAAAAGTTCAAATTCACAAAACTAACCTTAGATATGGCTGGTTTTTCTGAAAGTATAAATTCTTTTTTAAAGAAAAGGTCTGTAAAATACGGCTTGCCATTTCTCTTAGTTGTTCTAGGAGGTTCCTTTGGCTTGAGGGAATTTGCACAGTTACGGTAAATAAGTTCATACGTGATTTCCTAACCTACTTGTAAGAAAGAATGAAGAGGCTGATTATTAAAAGAATTCCTGTTTTTTAGTTACCAGTTTTCGAACGTATCAATGGTGAGGCCCGAAGAAATGAAAAAGTATGGTATTGAAATGAAAAAACCTGGCGAAGTAACTCTAGAGACCGAGTTTGAGAAAATTAAGAAACTCGATATCGATGATTGGGAACAAGTGAGAGGACCTAGACCGTGGGAGGAGAATATCGATAAGTGACTCTAGTGAAAGTTGTAAAAGTAGTACACAAGCATCTGTGATATTTGTAAGACGTTGCAAGAATAAATGTTTTTATTTTAAATTTGTGAGGGTTTAGTTACTTTTTTCGACTTTACAAAGGATTTCCAGGAAGTGAAACAACTTGATGGATATATATACTTTTTTATTAATTTCTTATAAAAAATATACCAAACAAACAAAGATCTGTAGTGAATTTGCAACAAATACAATAAAATGGGTCGTGTAGATGAAAAATTACTATTGCCTGTAGATATACTTAACAAATATCATACTCCTTGTTCTTATATTAAATTTAAGCCGCCAAAGAAATAGTCGACAATGTTGCAATATTTCAAAATTTTATGTCGATAAAAACGAAAATCTCAATTCGGCGATATGTTGGAGAGTATGATTATTTCTCAGTAAATCCTATTGCTTTAATACTGGTATTATTATTTTGATTTCCATCTAACTGGAAAAATTTAAACTTGAGCAAAATTTTTACAAAAACGGTGCCAAATTATAAAAAATTTTGAGTAGCGACAACTCGTATAACTTTTAGAAAGGGATTGACAAAGAAATGTCGCCAAACTATTTTATTTAAATCTTCCAGTTAGTCATGAAGAATTTTCGCACAAACAATCCAAATACAGAAAAGAAATAACATCGAATATTGTTTAAATAAAAATACCAATACCCCTTTAACGCAGTTAAAAAATTGTTTACGACAGTGTAACTCATTCAAATTTTGGCCGAGACAAAAATCATTCAGCTAAATAAAAAGCAATCTGTCCATGAAAACGGATAATGCCACCGCTGCGCCTACAGTTAGCTTAAGTCTATGTACTAAAATAAAAACACAAAACGTACGTCTAGCCAGGTACAAATAAACAACAAAAGAAAAGAAACTATTCACTGCTCTTGTCAAACTGTTAAAAATAAAAACTTATCACTAGTATTAGTGGTCACTGTACAATTCGAGATTAAATTGCTTATGCCTCTCAATATTCTCAAATACTTTCAGGTCTTCGTCATTAAATGATACATTTAATTTTCGTGTATTTCCACGGACACTGAAATTAAGTTATGATACAGAAATGACCCTAGAGTGGTATGTACTGGCCAAATGACTAAAAGCAATTAAATGTAATAATACCGAGTCCCTTCCTTGAAAATAGCTAATCCCACTTCTGATACAACGTGCCCACTTTGACATTTAAAGTCAATATTGCAAAATATACCATGGAAAAAATTGAATGCTCCCTTGTGATATATAACAACTGTTTAAACTGCAACAAATTCATAAATTGTTTGAACATATAGAAATTAAAGAAGATAATGAAATGGTGGAATGTAAAAAAGCTGAATTGGACTTTTAAATTCTACGTTCCAAAAATAGAAAAGATTGATTGCTTACTTTTAAAATGGTACAATTGTTTCGAATGCAAGCAATTTGTGAAAATAATTAAAGATCAAGTAAAGAAATTGTGGAATAAAAAGTTGACCCCACTTCTGATTTGACAAAGTAACTTTTTAGTTCAATGTAGCTGAAATTCCTTCTAACAGATTAAATGACCCTTTCTGGTACAGAAAAACTGTTTAAATTGCAATGAATTAATGAAAAATCAAGTTTAAGCGTAAAAAAATAAAGATTCAATAAAGAAACTGTGGAAGTGAGAAAAGCTGATCCCACTTCTGATATAATGCACAAAATTGGACTTTTTAATTCAATGTTGCAAAAAAATACCATAGAAAATATTGAATCCTAGCTTCAGATGCAGAACAACTGTTTAAAATCCAACCAATTCATAAATAAACGTATTAACAAAATAATTAAAAATCAAGTAAAGAAATTGTGGAATGCAAAAAAACTGATCCCACTTCTGATATGATACACCAATTTGAACTTTTTGATCCAATTTTGTTAGTGTCACAAAAAGATTGAATGACCGTGTAAATTCAATGGATTCATTATTAAAGTTTAAATGTAAAAAAATAAACATCCAAAAGAATCCAGAAATTGTGGAAAGTAAAATGCAATGTGGAAAGCAAAACAATCTGATTCCACTTCTAATATAATGCACTAAATTGGACTTATTGCACTTTAATTCTATGTGCAAAAAAATACCATAGAAAACATTGAATGCTCACTTCTAATATCGAATGACTGCAAAATGCAACAGATTCATGAACAAACGTGTTTAAACATAAGATAATTAAAGATCCACTAAAAAAATTCTAGAATACAAATAAGCTTATCCCACTTCTGATGACGAACTAACTTTTTAGTTCGATGTTGCTAAAAATGTCTTCGAAAAAAATGAATGACCATTTCTGATACTAAATAAATGCTTATATTGCAACAAATTTATATGTAAAAAAATTGGAAAATCCAATGAAGAAATTGTGGAAAGTCAAACAGTTGATCCCACTTCTGATACAATGATTCTAATATAATTGGACTTTTTAATCCTGTTGCAAAAATTGAATGGCCACTTATGATTTAAATGACTGTTTAAAATAAAACGGATTCATAGACTAGTTTCAACATACAGGAATTAAAGATACAGAAAGAAATTGTGGAATTTAAAAAAGCTGATCACACTTCAGATACGACTAATTTTAAATTTTTAATTCAATATTGCTAAAAGAGTCGGATAAAATTGAATGACCAATTCTGATACAGAATAATTATTTAAATTGATAGGAATTCATAAATAAGTTTAAAGATAAAGAACCAATAAAGAAATTGTGGAATCCAAAAGATCCAATGAGCAAACTATGGAACGCAAACAAACATTGCTAAAAACACCATCGAAGACAGTAAATCCCACTTCTGATACAGAAAAGCGCAACGGAACCTGCAGACTGGCTATTACTGGGTGAAAAAAAATGAGAACAAATTAAGTTGCAATGAAAACAGTTTAATTATGGAAATCGTTTTATACACATATGTATACTACAAAAACGATGATATTTCCCACGTGGCATCCAACTGAAAGTTTTTACATTGGATTTTATTTTTACACACACACTTATCGGATAAAACTTTAATAAATAAATATTTAAATATATCCCTACGTGAAATAATTTATATTAGAAACTGGTTATGATTAATTTTTATACACAGAAAAAAACGTTTTGTTCCAAAAAAAAAACATAAATAGGAACGAGTACGAAATAAAATTTATAAATTTACAGATCAAACTTTTTAAGATCTAAGGGAAAATAGAGATCAAGCTCATTAACCGTAATATGTACACACACTATTTCCTTTATACACTCTGTTTCGAAACGAAAACGGCTCGGAGATATAAGCAATTTAACTGCCATCCAAGTAATACCCCGTGCGTTTTCGACGGTTCAGTAGCTTGCGCCTCACGTCTTTACGGTAAAATATACTCTCCTCCCTGCCCCTACCGCCCGACTAAGTCACTAAGAGATGGAGGCGAAGAAATCCTGCAGCTGCCGCACTGTCGACCTGTCCAAAAGGCAGAGGTCGAAGTCGAAAGTGTGGGCCGACACCTCGTAACGCCCCGTCTCTGCGATTAGCTGCACCACCTTCTGCAGGTCCGAGTTGTCCTTCAGACCCATTATCTTGTGCTGGAGGTCGCGCAGCATGCCCATGTAGTCCTCCGCCTGCTCGGAAAGTGTCGGTTTAAAACAATTTTTCTACTATATCGCAAACTGATCCTAGAACTCCTATCAATAAAGCCATTTTATGCTTATTTTGTACCAAATACCTAAGTAACTCCATAGATGAAGTTGGATTCAATAAATATCAAAATTGATACGAGATTTGATTTATTTCTACATTTCGAAGATTCCTTCTGCAAGTGGTATCATTTTTAATGATATTGATTGATATGTCAGATCATTTAATAGTGTAGTGCCACATATATATTTTTTTTTTCATTGGCATTTTTAAAACCAAAGAGCGTACATATAACTTCATTGATAGAAATTTGTAGCAAAATTGATTTGAATTAGTTTTAATACTAACATGGTAAAAAACTGCAAAATTCTAACAATAAAAAATACAAAATTAATAACACAAACGAGATTTGACTTATTTCTACATTTCAAAGATTCCTTCTGCAAGTGGTATCATTTTTAATGATATTGATTGATATGTCGGATCATTTAATAGTGTCAATATCCCACATATTTTTTTCATTGGCATTTTTCATACCAAAGAGCGTACATATAACTTCATTGATAGAAATTGTAGTAAAATTGATAATAATAACAACATAGTAAAGAACTGCAAAGAGCTAGCAATAAAAAATATATGGGGGTAAAATACTGTGGGAGAAACTGAACAAAATCGAAGAAAATGTATTTTATTTCGACTTACATCGTTGCTAGGCAGAGGCTTGGCATCTTCCGTGCTGGAAACCTTCCTCTCGTCATCCGAATTATTATTTTCCTCCTCTTTCAGCACTTTTTCTGGAGGTTCCACCTCCTGGTGGCTCTGCGGGCTCTTTCTTTTCCTCCTCTTCTCGTGATCCCTGTCGCTCTTCTTATCCTGGAAAATTACCGTTATTCTTTAGAATTACGTTATAAAAATATAAAAGTTCCACAGACCTTCTTCTTCTCCTTCTTGTCCTTCTTTTTCGACGACTCCTCCTTCTTTTTCTCCGGTTCAACCTTCTTCACGGGTTCCGGCGGAGGCTGAGACGGCGACTTGACTGGCGCCCTCTGCGGCGAAGACTCCCGACTGCTGACTTTAAGGGAATCGTTTGAGATCTCCTCCTCCTTGAACGTCAAATTGTTCGTCGACTTGTCTTTGGGATCCGTCTGGTTCGGCGTGGAAGGGGGTTCGCTTTTCGGACTGCCAAACAGGTTGCTCTTGTCGGTGTCTCGGCTGGACGAGACCGGCGGGAGCTCCTTCAGTTCTTCCTTAACGGGTTGAGCCGCAGTCGGGGGTTTTTCGGATTTCTTTTCCGTTTTGGAGGAGTACTTGTCCTCGCGCTTTTCCTTCCGATCCTTTTTCTTGTGTTTGTGTTTCTGTTTATCCTCGGACTTGTCCGAGCGGGATTTTTCGGATTTCTCCTCGTCTTTGGATTCCTTGACGGATTCTTTGGATTTTTCCTTTTTCTCACTCTGAAAGGAGCACAAAATATCAATCGGATTAGCAAATAAAACCAAATCCAATACGTACTTTTTGCTGAAGTTGGGGAGCTGCGACGTTGTTGGGAGTCGGGTTGGCCTCCTCCTTCAAGCTAGCGCTGGACGAGTCCTTGCTTGACTTGCTGTCCCTGCTTTTGTGTTCCTTGTGCTCCTTGTCCCTGTCTTTATGCTTGCTCTCCTTGTGCTCCCGCTTGTCCTTCTTGTTCTTCTTTTCGTCTTTCCTGTCCTTATCCTTTCTTTCTTCTTTAGACGTCTCCTTCTCCTTAGAACTGCTGTGCTTCTGCGGTGGGGGACTCGGCGGCCGTTTTGGAGATCTGTAATTGAAAATACAAAAATAACGATGAATTTTCTAGCAATGCTTTTACCTTTTGGGGCTTGGACTTCTCGGTCTGGCGCTTGGGGATTTCTCCCTCTCCTTGTCCTTCTTAGAGCTCTTTTCCTTCACCCTATCCCTGTCCTTGCTCTTGTCTTCCTTCGATTTCTTCTTTTCCTCTTTCTTCTTCTCTGAACTGTCGGAAGACTTCTCCTTATCCTTGGGTTTCTCTTTCTCCTTGTCCTTGTAGGGGTTTTTTGTTTTGGTCTTGTCTTTGTCGACCTCTGAAAGAGAGCAATTAAAGCAATGTCTTCCAAGCACTGATTCCACTTACGTTTGTCTAGCTTTGGGAAGTTTTTAGGAACTTCTTTCGGCTTTGGGGGTTCAGGGGCTTTGCTGGTTTTGGTGATGGGGGTGCCAAACAGGTTGAGAAAGTCTGTAGTTCTCGGCTCGTCGGGCTTGTTTTTGTGTTTTTTAGGCACCTCGGCGCCGCTGAGTTTCGGTTTGCTAGTCATTTGGTTCTTGTCATCGATCGCCTTGCTGTCGCCGATATCTTGGGTAGAACCCTGTGACCCCACCTAAACAGAACAAGGCAAGTTAAACGGTGCTTGAAAAATGTTTGAATAATTTCCAGAGCTTATTTTTCATTTTAAATACCTTAAACGTATAATTAGAGCTCAACAAACTAAATCATTTAATTGGTTACTTGATAATGGTGCTCTGAATGCTTAAAACAGATTCAAGTACATGCTTGAAACGTGTTTGATCCATTTTTGGATCTAATTTTTCTCTTAAGTACCTTTAAATTAATAATATTCTACAAATTAAATTCGTAAATCAATAAAGGTGCTTTCATTGCTTAAAACCAATTCAAGTATGTGCTTAGAGCTCTCTATTCACTTTATCCCTTTCCACAGCAAAATCACAATCTAAAAACGAGCTATTTGTGCAATTAAACATTTTAATGAGAAATATTTAAAATAAAACCAGTCTGAACTAGAATGGATTAAAAATAGCAGAAAATCTTCAATTAATCCCACCTAAACAGGACAAAGCAGGTTTGGCGGTGTTTAAAAAGCACTTGAATGATTTTCAAACTCTATATTTTATCCTAAGTCCATTTAAATTAATAAACGATGCTTTACAAACTAAATGGGTAACTTGATCAGGTGCTTTGAATGTTTAAAACCAATTCAAGTACGTGCTTAGAGCTCTGGTTATTCAGGTTACCGTTTTCAATAGCAAAATCACAATCTAAAAACGGGTTATTTGTGTAATTAAACATTTCAATGAGAAATATTTAAAGTAAAACCAGTTTGAACGGAAACGGATTAGCAACAGCAGAAAATTTTCAATTGATCCCACTTAAAGCTAACAAGGCAGGTTTGGCAGTATTTGAGAAGCACTTGAACCATTTTCAGACTATTTTTTATATTAAGTACCTTTAAATTAATAAATGATGTTTACGAACTAAATTACTAAATTGGTAACACGATAAGGTGCTTTGAATGTTTAAAAATAATTCAAGTACGTGTTTAGAGCTCAGGTTTTTTATATTACCCATTTCAAAAGCAAAATCACAATTTAAAAACGGGTTATTTGTGCAAGTAAATATTTTAACAAAAAATATTTAAAGTAAAACAAATTTGAACCTAAACGGATTAGCAACAGCAGAAAATTCTCAATCGATCCCACCTAAAGATACCAAGGCAGGTTAGGCGGTGTTTGGAAAGCACTTGAATCATTTTCAGATTGTATTTTATATTAAGTACCTTTAAATTAATAAATGATGTCTACGAACTAAATTACTAAATTGGTAACTCAATAAGGTGCTTTAAATGTTTAAACAATTCAAGTACGTACTTAGAACTCTGGTTTTCCCTTTCAAAGAAACATTTAAATTAAAATCAGTTTCAACCGAAATGGATTAGTAACAGCAGAAAATGTTCAATTGATCCCACCCAAAGATAACAAGGCAAGGTTTGGTGGTGTTTGGAAAGCACTTGAATCATTTTCAGACTTTATCTTAAGTACCTTTAAATCAATAACTAATGTTTTACTAACTAAATTGGTAACTGAATAAAGATCCTTTGAATGCTTAATTCTAGTACGTGCTTAGAGATCTGTTTATTTTGCATTACCCCTTTCAAAAGAAAATCACAAAATAAAAGTTATTTAAGAAAATTATATATTTTAAATACTAAACTTATTGGACTTAATAAAGATCCACTGAATGTGTTATAAACCTTCACTTTCCCATTTTGTACTTACTATGCCACCTCCTTTCAATAACTTGCTCCTAAATTCCTCTGAAGGCGAATGAAAAACGTACTTTTCTTTCTGTACGTTATGTATCGGAGGCCCTCTAGGTTGAAGCTGTAGATCATAATTAAACCTAATCTTCTTAGGTTCTTGGTTGTTCTTCAGATATATCTCTATAGGTAAATTAAAACCTGCATACCCTGAGGTCCTCAACGCATAGGGAGGTTCTTTCACAACTAAAAATAAACAATTATAGAGATAGTTTAGATAGGGTAAAGTATGAGGTACCTCTTTTTGGTTTAGGAAATGTTTCGTGCAAGTGAAATACTACTTTTTCAACGAAATAGTGAATCTCTGCTCCGTTGCAGCCCTTCACGTAGACTTCCCAATCGTGGGTGAATCCTTCTGGGGTGGTTTTCGTTCTCAGAGAGGCATCGTGCCCGATTTCCAAGTTTATTGTTATGGACATGTTTCACTTAAACACCTTCCAATGTGATCAAGAACATCTTTCATGCTACTCTTCTTCATTAAGAATTCGTCAAATAATATAATAATTTAATATTAACCTAATTTTAGATTTTCTCTACATGAGGTATGAGGCTTGCACTGTTACTGGTACTTGGTTCGTAATAATTTTCCACAACTTGGAATATATGGGAACTTGTCAAGTTACTAATTTATCGTGAGTTTTTTGGGTTCATAACAATTTTATTTTTATAAACAAACGCGATATTTATCAATAATCAGGCAGGTTTGACACTAATTGCCAAAGAGCGACAAACATAAACTCCCTAGATTTTCAACTACAGTTTTCTGTAATCACTAAAAACATTTTTTAGAATTCTATTAATTCATTATACTCCTCAAACTCTAGGAACAATCTTGTCAATTTTATTATTCGATTGAATAATTTTTTTACTTGCTTAATATCAAGTCTATTTCATACTCAAAGCATTTATCGAAATCATCTAAAATTACAGCACCACCTCTTTCTGGGCGTCACCACCGTGCGTCTTGATGCGATATGATGTAATCAGTAGATAACTTGGGTCTCTGCAAAAAGACGCGGCGAGCCGCCATGCGCCACCTATCATCGATGAACTCTAATTTGTATTGATCCTTTTCTGTTAAGAAGGTGGGACGCCTGCAAATCATTGTTTTGTTTGCCCAGCCTGGTCGGGCGTCTCAACTTTTCAAATATAGATCGCGCGAAACTACATCGAGTTTATTTCATACAATTAAAGAAAATAAATCTGTATTTGGCTGGCGTCTAATACTGTCTCGATATGCTTACCAGCGTTCTTTACGTCAAGTACCAAATTTTTTGTGTAGTTCTCGCATAAAATGTAAATAAATATAATTGCAAATTTGTCTTAAATTTTGGCGGGTAAAAGCGCCACCTTGAAATGTAAATTGGCAATAGAAGATATGTTGATATGTTTGTACGCTTTCGGATGAGATGGAGCTAATATTTTCGTAATGGAAAAAAGGTCAGTAAAGTTTGAATTAATAACAATTATCCGTGTAAATTCGAAATTTTTAAACAAATTAATTATGTTAAGTTACTTTGCCTGTGCCACTGAAGAACAGAACTCCATTGCCTACTGAGACGCCGACATCTGACTTGGCATTTGTCGTTTTGTTAGGCATTCTTTTTTATTCATGGCACTCTTCTTGAGATGTATTTATTTATTTGAATTCGGTAACATTATTTAGTTTAGATTTTAGGACAATTATGGATTATTCTTCGAAAATGGTGGACAGCAAACAAGTACGGGTGGACAACTGGGGCATTTTTTTCCTCCAACGTCTTCAGGTGTTTTTCAGTAAAACAGATTACTGTGATTTAACCTTGCAGTTTGAGGGAAATGTCCAGTTAAAGGTGCACCGGCTTGTCATGTGTGCCTGTACAGAATATTTCACTTTCTTGGAACAGTCGTGTCCAGCTTTAGAAGAGAATACTATAATGATGCCTCCAGACCTTCAGGCTGACGTGATTGTTCCCATTGTTAATTTCATGTACACAGGTATGTTGATTTGAAATTAGGATGTGCTGTGTTCTAGTTGGCTGTGACCGAGATGTTTTTCTAGGCATGCTAGAGTTTCACATGTCAATTTTTGATAGACTATACAAAGCTGCGGAACTGATGAATATAACCGTCCTAACAAAATTACTGGATGCCCAGAGAGTTCACCCGAATTATAAATCGTTAAAGAAGAAACCCGAATCGCCCCATATTTGGAATTTACAAGGGCCAAAAGTGTCGCCTAAACCCCCGAAAACTCCAGAGTTGCCACCACCTTTGCCGGGAAGGAAATTACCTGTTTGGAAGAGAAAGAATGTTCCTTCTTCCCCCATGCAACATCCCACGTCAACGTTACAGTTTTCGGAACAAAGATTTCCGCAAGATCCCTTATCGGTGCCTGACAGTACTCCAAAACCTACAAGGTTTGAGTGGCCAGATGATGACTTGCCGCCAATCAGCTTGATGGATACTAGTTTCGAAGATATTTCTTACACTAGTAAGCCGTTATTAACACAAGAAGAAGAGGTTAGAGCAAGTACGTCTTTCGATGGCAGGAAAAATGTTAATAGTGAACAAAATAAAGGTAAGTGTAGTGTTTTTGTGAAATTTTAACTAGTGAATGGATTATATATTGCTGGTAGTGTATACTCCATTCACAAAATTTTAGACATAACTTTTGTGTTGCAAAATGCTTTATTTTTAATTATTGCAAGATGATGATGAGTACAATGACTATACTCAGCAAAAGCGGAAACTGGATCAAAACGCGGAAAAGACGTCCCCGAAAAGGGTAAAACTGAACGATAAAGAAAATAAAGAAGCTACCATCAGCATAAAAAGTAGCAACGGAGCCGATTTAGACCACACAAAAATCGTATCCGAGATATTAAAAAAATATCCGCAGCTGGTCAAAAAAAATAAGAACATAAGGTTGAAGATCATGGCGAGCGGTAATAAAAACGTTGTGGAACAGACCGTTCACCAGCCTGTTAAAACTCCTAAAATGAAAGTCCAGGTATGCGTAGTATCTTTATAATTTTTTTTTTCTATGTTCTTCACTTTTAGGTTGAGGCCGCCAAGGCCAAAGTTGTGACGCCGGTTCAAAAGCCCAAAGTAGAGAAACGTCCCGTTATGGACGAAGGTCCTTGGGTCTGCAACAAATGCGACGAAGCGGGCGAATCCATGCAAGAATTCGTGCTGTATTACCTCTATCGCAAGCACATGACTGATATACACAATGAGACGTTTGATACTCGGCTTTGCAAGTATTGCGGCCAGTGGTGCGGCAAGCACAACCTGATGATGTACCACTTGTACACGAAACACGGCCTGAAGCCCCCCACTACCTACAATTTCCCGAAATGCGACCAGTGCCCGTATATCGGTAAGTTTTTCTTAGTTCGGAGGTATAATAGATAACGATTTGCATCTAAGGCTTCATGATTTGATTATACACTGTATTTATATCCATTTTAGAATCCTTGTTAATTCGTGTGTTTTTCGACAATCAAAATGTCGAACAATATCCTGCTGATTATCTTAGCTATGCAACCATCAGCACAACAATTTCATGTCTTTCGGCTGTAGTAACAGAATTTTGTTGTTTTTCACATACTATAAACATCTACAGGGTTGACTATGACTACAAATATTTTAGTAGAGAAAAATAAAAGAATTAACGAAATTTCTGAAATTATTAATAAATTAGTTATTATTAACTTAATATTTTAAATTTTTTTGTACTATAAGAAACTCACTTCAATAACACTCAGTTGTGGAGTTACGAGTGTTTTTCAACAATCAAAATGTTGGATATTATCCCGCATCTTATCTATGCAACCATCAGCACAACAATTTCATGTCTTGCCAGTTGTAGTGACAAAATATTTTTGTTTTTCGCATGCTATAAACACCTACAGGGTTGACTGTGACTACAAATATTTTAGGATAGAGGAAAATAAAAAAAATAACGAAATTTCCAAAATTATTATTAACTTAATATTTTTAATTTCTTTGTTCTATGCGACAATCAAAATGTCCTGCCTATCTCAACTATGCAACCATCGACACAACAATTTCATATCTTGCCAACTGTAGTAACAAAATATTTTTGCATGTCCCTTCAAATTTTTTTATTCAACTATTTTCTTAGCTCTATCGTCTCAAAAACTGGCCCAGCACAAGCTGCACCACGATCCAAACGAGATGCAATGCATCGACTGTCATTTGGCCTTCACTTCACAACAAACCCTAACCTCACATCTTCAGATCACAGGGCATTTTAACCAAAACGGTCATAGCAGCTTTGATTGCCAGTATTGCACGAAACGACTGCAATCCGCTATCAACTTGTTTTCTCACATCAAGAATTCTCACCTGAAGGAAGCTAAGAGAGACGGGATCGTTATTCTAGACGAGATAGACGACACTGAGAACGACGTTGAGGAAGAAGAAGTTGTCGTACCGAAGGACAAGGTTAATAATGCTTTATAGTTGAGTTTTTGTTTGTTAAATTCCTGGTTTTTTAAAATTAGGTGAAAATAATATCAAACGTCAAGGTCCCGGCGAGATCTGAGCCAAGCAGCGCTAATATACAGCAAACGACTCACCTCGATGCTAGCTCCGAAGCTGAAGCTCTTAATAACGTCGCCAGCGGTATCGCGACGAGCTTAGGCTTGGTGGATATTGTAGTTTTAGACGACAACCAACAATATATACTTCAACAGCAAGAAGACCACACGGGTCAGCCAGAATTTATCATACCGGAGCTAACGACGGGCGAAAATCACTTTGCCGGACAAGTCATCACCACCCAGCACAGCGCGGTACTTCCACAAAGTATGATATTAATCTTATGGTACTTAAATTTGTTAAATCGTGAAAATTTTAGGTATGTTGCAATCTACGGGTCCCGATATCAGTTCCACGGACGAATTAGTAATGGTCTTAACGGATCATGATTACCAAGACGAACAAGAAGGCGCCACAACCGATAATTCGAATATAGTCGTCTTATACAGCCATCCCGTCGACGGGCAGCAAGGCCAATTCATAACGTCACAAGTAATGCATAACGACACATTTTAAAGTCATTTTATACCGTCGATTTGGAGTTTCAGGGTAATCTTCTGGTAAATTCTCAAACTGGCATGCTTGAGATTCGTAACGAGCCGATCACGACGACGGCAGCTACCCAAGTGGTCGTTAACACCGTGGATACAACTGAATCAATCGAATCAATACGGAGGTGAATCGTTCAATGTCACGTGTTACAAATTTTCAACCGTATTTCTTTACAGGGAAATTCAAAGCCATACGCTCAAACAAGAACCGTATTTCGAGGAAGAAGCAAAATCAAACATGGTTCCGATCCCTCAAACGGAAGAGGAGCAAGCAGCCGAGCAAGTAGCGACGCAGCAACCGGAGGAACAACCCCTACAGAACGAAGAAACTGAACCTATAGTGAACGTCGAGCAGGAAACCGCTACTGAAAATGTATCCGAAAAAAGTTACCAGGAGGAAGAAATACCAACTGAACCTGTGGAAGAACAAGAAGACGTCAATAAAGAGATAGAGATGGAAACGCCCCAAGAAAATGCTGAAGCGACACAGGAAATCTCTAATATCGAAGAGGAAAGTGCTGCGAAAGAACAAAGCAGCGACAGTATTGATGCAGGGGTTGTTTGTTTGGAAGAGCCCATGGAAACTGAGGAAATAGAGCAGCCGATCGCGGAAGACACTCCCAACGAGAAAGAAATCTCTAGTCAGGTAAAGTGGTTAAAATATTTATACATAATTCATTAAATAACACTAAGTAAAGCATTTTTGAGCATTACATTATTATTTTTAATTGGTCTTAAATCTATAAATTCAATACCGATATGACAGTAAACTGCAACTGTTTTGAGTGAAGTACTAAATACCAAAATGATAACACTAATTTTAAAAAACTGTTATTTTAATCATGATTACAGCGTAAATAAATTTGTATTAAAAAAAAAAATGATAACACACAATTTTGAGAATGATTTTTATTTTAGGATCCAGAGCAAGAATCAACTGCCGAGGAACGGGATGAGGAAGTTAACGTTCCATCATCTCAAGAAACGAGCTCCACGGAAAACGTTGAAGGTGTAGACGTCCCGCCCACTGAAAAGAGAGACGGCGTAGAAGACAACCCTGTGTGCGAACCATCGGAGCAATTTGTCTTCAACGATCCGAGTAAAGTGGGTGACGTGGAATCTCCCGGAAGCGCGAATATTCCCACGGAACACATAGAAGAAAATACTCCAGAAACAATGGAGGTCGACGGCGCAACAAAAGACGTACAAGACGAAGCGGAGAAAGCGGCAACCGTGGACGAACAAACGACCACCGAACCAAAAGAAACCGAGGAAGTCGAAGAACAAGTTCAGGAATCGGAGGAAAGCAAAGAAAACATGAAAAAAGAACACAACGACATTCTATACGTTTCTACTGAGTTACCAGATCAGCCGCCCCCGCGAGAAGAAGTATCCGAGTTCGACTACCAGCACCACAGCGAAACAGACAACAGTCAGTGTAACGAGGACGAAGACGACAATTCCCAGTCGTCCCAGGACACGACGCAGTCCCAGGAGGCCACCGCCGACACGAAAAATCAAGAGAACATAAATCGGGCCATCCTGGAGGACTGGGAGGATACGGACTCGCAGCAGAGCGAGAAGCAGCGTACTGCAATGAAACAAGCTGCGGAGAACGTCAATAAGCTGATGGACGATTGGGAGGAGGAAGACGAGGACGATAAGAAGGATGACGATTTGTTGTTGTTGTGAACATGTGAGTGCTTTGTTTCTGGATTTTTCGTATTTTTGTATTGAATTCTTTGGTCCGATTTGCTTTTCCCGACGTAAAACAACTTTTTTTTACCAAACTTTGATTTTGTTTAGGGGAGAGAGGGGACCGTTCTAATTCTGTAGGGGAGATCGGGGGTATCCTTGAACGATTTCGGTTGCCATCGTTTATAAAATAGAGACATATATATATATATAGATACTTTTTTATTCTATTAATTACTTGGGAAAATTTATTTGAAACTTCAAAATAATTTCAATGACCGTAAAACCTTTTTAAGAATGGGATAACGTTAAATTGCATTAGAAGACAATTAACAAATTCTTTCATTACTTTTTTTCTTTTATCTTTTTAACTGAAAATATTGTTTCATCAAAACATTATATAGGAAAAAATTTGGCTCGAAAATTATGAAGCAATGCCTTTTTCCTAATTCAGTGATTTTTGCTACTTACTTGCTTATTTTACGATTAAAATTCTGTGAGTTACTTTAAATACTTGAATGAAATTCATTTAATTTTTCTTTATATATTTAAACATTGTTAAAAATACACCACCAAGAAAACTATATATCTTAAAGGAAGCTGTACATATACAAATTGTATACTTACCCATCAAGTTCGCAAGCTTTTTTATGTTGGTGATTTGTATATACATTTTTTAGGTTATCACGTGAGGTTTATTCAAATATATAATTATTATTAGTTAGATTTACGTATTCGTTATATGTTTGTGTATTTCTAGCATTATTTCCAATAAATAATGTAAAAACGTCGACTTTTACTTACTTTTCCTAAAAACCTGTAGCAGTTTCTGTTCAAATTTCAATAAAAATGAACTAAATTTAAAATGACGTTTGAATACTAATAAGTGACGTCATCGAGTTATGCAACCTAACTTACACCCGAGAATTGTTTTTGCGGCAATTCCTTAATGTTTTATTAGGGGAGATGTGGGCACCGATGCTTCTATAGAGGGAGAGTGGGGTAATTAAAAAGAAGCGAACAATTCTTCCAACTCAAATTATATTTTATTTATATGCGTGTGTGTATAAATTTATAATAATAAAATAGGTAAGTATAATGAAAATTTGCCTTAAATTGTGAATTTAAGGTTACTTCTTCTTCTTTGGTTTGAGGGGTGGGTCTAACTCGCACATCCTCAAGAAAGCTGCAAAAAACAACGTAAAAATTAAACTAAACGACAGACTTTGTAACTTACGTATATTCAATTTGTCCCTCATCATCAAGGCAGTCGGTCAACTTCATCGTCTGTTAACTTCTCTCCTAAAATGAAATCGTTTAGTAGAGAATTTAGCAGAGCAAGAAGCAGCATACAGCAATGAAATAGGCTGCGGAGAACGTCAATAAGCTGATGGACGATTGGGAGGCGGAAGACGAGGACGATAAGAAAAGAAGGCGATTTGTTGTGATTATGTGTGCTTTGTTTCTGGATTTTTCGTACTTTTGTATTGAATTCTTTGGTCTGATTTGCGTTTCCCGACATAAAATAACTTTTTTTACCAAACTTTGATTTTGTTTAGGGGTGAGAGGGAACATTTCTAATTTCAAGGAGATTGGGGATATTCTTGAATGATTTCGTTGCCATCGTTTATAAAATAGAGATATATTTATATATATATGTATATATATATTTTTTATTCTATTAATTACTTGGGAAAATTTATTTGAAACTTCAAAATAATTTCAATGACCGTAAAACCTTTTAAGAATGGGATAACTTTAAATTGCATTAGAAGACAATTAACAAATTTTTTATTACTTTTTCTTTTATCTTTTAACTGAAAATATTGTTTCATAAAACATTATATAGGAAAAATTTGGCTCAAAATTATGAAGCAATGCCTTTTCTCTAAATCAGTGATTTTTGCTACTTACTTGCTTATTTCACGATTAAAATTCTGTGAGTTACTTTAAATACTTTGAATGAAATTCATTTAATTTTTCTTATATATTTAAACATTGTTTAAAATACACCACCAAGAAAACTATATATCTTAAAGGAAGCTGTACATATACAAATTGTATACTTACCCATCAAGTTTGCAAGCTTTTTTATGTTGGTAATTTGTATATACATTTTTTAAGTTATCACGTGAGGTTTATTCAAATATATAATTATTATTAGTTAGATTTACGTATTCGTTATATGTTTGTGTATTTCTAGCATTATTTCCAATAAATAATGTAAAAACGTCGAGTTTTACTTACTTTCCCTAAAAACCTGTAGCAGTTTCTGTTCAAATTTCAATAAAAATGAATTTAAATTTAAAATGACGTTTGAATACTAATAAGTGACGTCATCGAGTTATGCAACCTAACTTACACCCGAGAATTGTTTTTGCGGCAATTCCTTAATGTTTTATTAGGGGAGATGTGGGCACCGATGCTTCTATAGAAGGAGAGTGGGGTTATTAATAAGAAGCGAACAATTCTTCCAACTCAAATTATATTTTATTTATATGCGTGTGTGTATAAATTTATAATAATAATAAAATAGGTAAGTATAATGAAAATTTGCCTTAAATTGTGAATTTGAGGTTACTTCTTCTTCTTTGGTTTGAGGGGTGGGTCTAACTCGCACATCCTCAAGAAAGCTGCAAAAAACAACGTAAAAATTAAACTAAACGACAGACTTTGTAACTTACGTATATATTCAATTTGTCCGTCATCATCAAGGCAGTCGTCAACTTCATCGTCTGTTAACTTCTCCTTAAAATGAAATCGTTTAGTAGAGAATTAAGCAGAGCAAGAAGCAGCATACAGCAATGAAATAGGCTGGAGAACGTCAATAAGTTGACGACTGGGAAGAGGCGGAAGACGAGGACGATAAGAAAGAAGGCGATTAGTTGTGATTATGTGTGCTTTGTTTTTGGATTTTTCGTACTTTTGTATTGAATTCTTTGGTCTGATTTGCGTTTCCCGACATAAAATAACTTTTTTTACCAAACTTTGATTTTGTTTAGGGGTGAGAGGGAACGTTTCTAATTTCGAATGGGAGATCGGGGGTATCCTTGAACGATTTCGGTTGCCATCGTTTATAAAATAGAGACATATTTATATATATAGATACTTTTTTATTCTATTAATTACTTGGGAAAATTTATTTGAAACTTCAAAATAATTTCAATGACCGTAAAACCTTTTTAAGAATGGGATAACGTTAAATTGCATTAGAAGACATTAACAAATTCTTTTATTACTTTTTTTCTTTTATCTTTTTAACTGAAAATATTGTTTCATAAAAACATTATATAGGAAAAAATTTGGCTCGAAAATTATGAAGCAATGCCTTTTTCCCTAATTCAGTGATTTTTGCTACTTACTTGCTTATTTTACGATTAAAATTCTGTGAGTTACTTTAAATACTTTCGAATGAAATTCATTTAATTTTTCTTTATATATTTAAACATTGTTAAAAATACACCACCAAGAAAACTATATATCTTAAAGGAAGCTGTACATATACAAATTGTATACTTACCCATCAAGTTTGCAAGCTTTTTTATGTTGGTGATTTGTATATACATTTTTTAAGTTATCACGTGAGGTTTATTCAAATATATAATTATTATTAGTTAGATTTACGTATTCGTTATATGTTTGTGTATTTCTAGCATTATTTCCAATAAATAATGTAAAAACGTCGAGTTTTACTTACTTTCCTAAAACCTATAGCAGTTTCTGTTTAAATTTCAATAAACGAACTAAATTTAAAATGACGTTTGAATACTAATAAGTGACGTCATCGAGTTATGCAACCTAACTTACACCCGAGAATTGTTTTTGCGGCAATTCCTTAATGTTTTATTAGGGGAGATGTGGGCACCGATGCTTCTATAGAAGGAGAGTTATTAATAAGAAGCGAACAATTCTTCCAACTCAAATTATATTTTATTTATATGCGTGTGTGTATAAATTTATAATAATAAAATAGGTAAGTATAATGAAAATTTGCCTTAAATTGTGAATTTGAGGTTACTTCTTCTTCTTTGGTTTGAGGGGTGGGTCTAACTCGCACATCCTCAAGAAAGCTGCAAAAAACAACGTAAAAATTAAACTAAACGACAGACTTTGTAACTTACGTATATATTCAATTTGTCCCTCATCATCAAGGCAGTCGGTCAACTTCATCGTCTGTTAACTTCTCTCCTAAAATGAAATCGTTTAGTAGAGAATTTAGCAGAGCAAGAAGCAGCATACAGCAATGAAATAGGCTGCGGAGAACGTCAATAAGTTGACGACTGGGAAGAGGCGGAAGACGAGGACGATAAGAAAGAAGGCGATTAGTTGTGATTATGTGTGCTTTGTTTCTGGATTTTTCGTACTTTTGTATTGAATTCTTTGGTCTGATTTGCGTTTCCCGACATAAAATAACTTTTTTTACCAAACTTTGATTTTGTTTAGGGGTGAGAGGGAACATTTCTAATTTCGAAGGGGAGATTGCGGATATTCTTGAATGATTTCGGTTGCCATCGTTTATAAAATAGAGATATATTTATATATATAGATACTTTTTTTATTCTATTAATTACTTGGGAAAATTTATTTGAAACTTCAAAATAATTTCAATGACCGTAAAACCTTTTTAAGAATGGGTTAACGTTAAATTGCATTGGAAGACAATTAACAAATTCTTTTATTACTTTTTTTCTTTTATCTTTTTAACTGAAAATATTGTTTCATAAAAACATTATATAGGAAAAAATTTGGCTCGAAAATTATGAAGCAATGCCTTTTTCCCTAATTCAGTGATTTTTGCTACTTACTTGCTTATTTTACGATTAAAATTCTGTGAGTTACTTTAAATACTTTCGAATGAAATTCATTTAATTTTTCTTTATATATTTAAACATTGTTAAAAATACACCACCAAGAAAACTATATATCTTAAAGGAAGCTGTACATATACAAATTGTATACTTACACATCAAGTTCGCAAGCTTTTTTATGTTGGTGATTTGTATATACATTTTTTAGGTTATCACGTCATTATTCTAATATATAATTATTATTAGTTAGATTTACGTATTCGTTATATGTTTGTGTATTTCTAGCATTATTTCCAATAAATAATGTAAAAACGTCGACTTTTACTTACTTTTCCTAAAAACCTATAGCAGTTTCTGTTTAAATTTCAATAAAAACGAACTAAATTTAAAATGACGTGCGAATACTAATAAGTGACGTCATCGAGTTATGCAACCTAACTTACACCCGAGAATTGTTTTTGCGGCAATTCCTTAATGTTTTATTAGGGAAGATGTGGGCACCGATGCTTCTATAGAGGGAGAGTGGGGTAATTAAAAAGAAGCGAACAATTCTTCCAACTCAAGTTATATTTTATTTATATGCGTGTGTATAAATTTATAATAATAAAACAGGTAAGTAAGTAATTGAAATTCGCCTTAAAATGTGCTTTTGAGGTTACTTCTTCTTCTTTGGTTTGAGGGGTGGGTCTAACTCGCACATCCTTCTCAAGAAAGCTGCAAAAAACAACGTAAAAATTAACGAAAAACAACAGGCTTTGTAACTTACGTATATATTCAATTTGTCCCTCATCATCCTCTTCATCAAGGCAATCGGTCAACAATTCGTCAACTTCATCATCTGTTAACTTCTCCCCTGGAATCAAATCGTTTAATAGAGAATTAACTATACTCTCGAGACGTACCTAGAGTTAACAGAGAGTGAGACAGTTCACCAGCTAACATCAAACCGTTTGCATTCTTATCGTAAAGTTTCAAACATTCAATGAAATCTTCATAGCAGCCTTGATCTTTCACCTCCTTCTTCAGTTCACTTATGATGGGTAGAAGTTCTTCATATTTAAACTTTTTCTGACCTGAAAACCGGTTGATATAATAAGAAAGGAATAATTTAAAACCTAAGAGCAACAGAATGTGTGACATTATGAGTTAAGTTAGTGCAGGTGGATAACTAAGAGATGGCGCTGATAAAAAGTAAAGGAATCAAATAAATTAGGCTTCTAATTTCAATATCTGTTGAAAATTATACATTAGATATACTTTCTTGGAAAATATTCTGTCCGTCAGCAATTACATAACATAAAATAGGATCGTTGTTGTCAATAACACAACAAATGGAAAGTTATATCTGCGCCATCTGTCAGCGTTTCACACTAACGTAGATAAATATTTATTAGGTTTGCTGTTGCACAGTTGGAAACGGTTAGAAACTAAATATCTGTCCAATTATTAATTACATTAATTTCACTAGTAATTCGTTCTCAAATTAATTGGTTGAATATTTCTAACAGTTCAAACATTTTGCAACAGCAGGACCAACCTATATCAACAAAAGTAAATCACAAAGCGCCATCTATCAATATTTTTAAAGATATTTAATGAAAACTGTAAAAGATCTAATATTTCGAATTACAAATGATTTATCATTGAGTTTATAGATAGCGTAGCTTATAAAACTAATGAATTTATTTATCTTGTGTTCTGGGCACTTTTCCTAAAAGTAGCCTTAAGAAGTAAGTTCTCGTGGGTACCCAATTCCCTTATTTGGTAGTATTTAGTTTTGAAATATAACATTTTAATGCTATTAAATAATTTAATTCAGAAACTGCGAATAAATTTCTAAGAAATCCCTAAATAGACCTTACTTTGACTTCTGTCAAAAAATGATGTCAAAAATGTGTCTCAAAAATATCCTGCCAAAAATTAACTATGGCTTCTTCGATCGAAAATAATAAAAACAAATTATATAAACATAGGTCCATAAACGCCCTCTAACGGAGCTATTGCTCTTTAAAGGGGGACCCCAAAATTTGATGTTCTCCAAATATTTTCAAAACGGATCGAGATAAAGGAATCAAATTTAAAACTGAGAACCCCAATTATATTGCGAATCTAATGTTCTGAAAACAATACCATAATTAGTCATAGGCGTGCCAAACTGCGGAGGTTATTGGATAAATTTTGCTCTAACGCTTTCATGTCTCGAGGATTTTGCCGTCAGATAAAAAATGTTGAACAATTTTCCAAAAAAAGGTACTCTCATAAATTATTCCGTTTACGAGTAATATTAGTTTAAAAAGCACCTTTCTCATGTAAAATAGACCAAAATTTTTAATTTTTTGATCTGACGACGAAAATCTCAAGATACAAAAAACTTAGAGCAATATTTACTCACTGACCCCTCAGTTTGGGGCGCCTATGACCAATTATGAGGAATTATTTTCAGAATATTAGTCGCAATCTAATTGTGATTCTAAATATCAAATTTCATTACTTTATCTTGATCCCTTTTGAAAATATTTGGAGAAAATCAAATTTTGGGGTCCCCCTTTAAAGAGCAGTAGCTCCGTCAGAGGGCGTTTACGGACCTATGTTTATATAACTTTTTTTCTTATTTTTAATCGTAGAATCCACAGTTAATTTTGGCAGGCTAATTTTGGGACACCCTGTATATGGAGCTATCACAGATTCCTGCGATCAGAATAGATTGGGTAATCCTTAGTGTAGACTCAATGATTTGTTTGTAATTATAAGTTGATAGTTATGCCATGGTCGGCTAAATCGCGACATGCGTGCTTTTCTAAACTGTTCCATTGCCCGTTTGCAGTGCCTCACCGCGAGTAGCAGCACAAATGACGTAGTCGTACTTACTCGTCAATTGTTTCATAGAAATTTTTTTTACTGTTTAAGAAAGGTATTTTAAGCTAATATGTATCAAATCTCCTACAATTCCTATCAATGAAGTCATATGTATGTTCTCTGATACCAAACATCTAGGTATGCTAATGACAAAAGTCAAATATCTGTTAAAGTGTACGACGTTTCTGTTTACGTCTCATTTCTAATTTTATAAATTGATACAACCTAAAATAATAAGTATTGTGTTTTTATGATGAAAATACAGGAGTAGTAGTCCATTATTAATACGTATGTACCAAGTTAAATATTTAGACTGAAAGCTTTGTGTGAAGTATTGACATGGTCAATAAAAAAATACGTACATTTTTGCAAACCAAATTAAATAACTATATAGATTCTATTATAAGATAAGCTATTACAATGTCAATATCAAATGTCAAATTCTGACATTTATGGTCTGACGTGTATGTTTTCAAATACTAACATCTCATTACAGAGTTCTAGATTGATATTCAGGTGATTTGACAGACAAGTATTACAAGGCAACGTGATTTAGCATACGATGGTGTAATGGATGCTTCTTTCGCGCTTAAATTGACAGTTTTCTCTATAACTGATAACTAAGTAACTTGTTTACCTTCCTTCTCGGCCAAGCCTGCCTTTTTAAGTCTGTCGACACTCGGGTTGAGTCCACAGCAGTACACGAATTTTCCCAGCAGGGTGCTATCCAATGTACCGTCTGTTTTAAACACATCGAAGGCGAACTCCGCACCTGAAAATGTCAATGGTATTTAAGCTTCTCACTTCGCCCTGTAGAATGCAACAGCGGCGTGCGCAATCGGCCACATACGTGTTTTAATGTTGAGTAAATAAAACTCAATGCCAACAAATCCATTGGCGTTCAGTTTAAAATAAATATATGAATTATTATATTTAATATTTAGAACGCACAGGGTGTTATTTAAGTAGAGGTAAAAAATCCAGGGGCGTAACTGGACAATGGCTATTCTAAGACCCCACATTTATGTAACAAAAAACCTTTATTTTTGGCCACAGAATAAACTTCTGTATTTTGACCTCTTCTTAAGAAACATCCTGTATAATATAAAACGGTAACAGTCCATTTGAAGTAAAAAAATAATTAAAAGTTAGTTATACTTACTTTCTAACTCTTTTGGTTTTAGGTCCGACTAAAAAAAGAAGAAAACGTACATTATTAATAAATAACAATAAGACCAAGTTATCAAAGAAAACAGATTCAAGATTCTTTGAAATTTGTTTAAGTCATAAACAATTTGTTTCCTACGAAACTGTAATATTTTTGCAAACATCATTTTCAATAATAATAAAAACAGACATTGTGATACTAATTGTGCTATGACAAATAATCGAATACGTCGTGGAAATCTTTCGAAACTGAAATTTATTTAAGTACAATGGTGGACAATAAAAGGTGGCCAAGGAGCTTAGGTTCGAAACTTTTTATAGTCCACAGTTGTACATCAAAATTAGAATACTACTACTAACTCCTCTGCGGACTAAAGCCCCGACCAGCGCTGAACTACATCCACAATATATCCATATATTCTTTATTAGCTTTTGTAACATTTTTTACTGTATTAGAAAGGTATTTTAAGCTAATATAAATCAAATCTCCTACAATTTGATACCTTTCTAATACGTAAAAACTTGCTAGTTAGTTGGGTACATCAGTCAAAAATAAAGTTTAGAGTGAAAAAATGGAACTGCACCGACTGCCGCTTACCATGTCGACCTAGCAAGCCCAGGACCCCACTAGCCAGCAACTTCTTCGGACGGTGCACTAGAGAATGAGGCTCAGTCCGAAATAGTCCGCGGTTTTATATAGCAAATCTAATTTAAAATCTATCGGACATCGTTAGCATGTCAGATCCTATTGGCCGTGCTGGGCTATAAAAATGTACCTGTAAATTCACACCACTGCAATGCCGGGTTGATTGCAATAATAAGGGACGCTTGCCAAACAGACGCGAGCACGAAAATAGGTCCGGAGTTCATTGTGTCACCTGAGACGTCCTCGATCGAGTAGGCCAAATTATGCGACACGTAGAAACCGATATGAATGAGTGCTTAGATATTGATTATTATTACAGATTAGAAAAAATCAATATTAAAAAAGCAACTAGTTTTCACATTTACCACTTTTTATATTACCCTGTATAGGGAGAGGGTGGAAAGTTGACAGTTCTGTTCAAACCAATTGTTATTCAAAGCCTCCCATTAAATTTCCAATTGTATTTTAGTTCTGTCAAAACCATTTGTTATTCAAAACATCGTGTTAAATCGCGTCGCGTCGCCTTTGACAAAAAAGTACCAGTTTTCATTTTACGGTTC